>LR994551.1:20145000-21393750 GCA_905187585.1 Cyaniris semiargus | reverse complement strand
TTCTTATCTGACCCAAATAACAGAAAAATTGCTCTAGTAGTTCGTGAGATAAGCCCTTTCAAATAATTTCCCCCGTTTTTTCCTCGATAAATGGGCTATCTAACACTGAAAGAATTTTTCAAATCGGACCAGTATTTCCTGAGATTAGCGCGTTCAAATAAGCCCGCTCAGCTCAGCAAACGAAAGGAAGCCGACACGTTTTAAACTTTATATCTGCCAAAACGCGATCAAAACACGTAGAAGACGAGCGCATCAGAGACGCGCGTCGTCAGTGGGCAAAAAATATGTCGTGTGGAAAGGCCCTAAGAAGAAGATGATTTTAGAGTTCACCTTGGCTTCTCACACGTGTTCGGTTTGAGGAAACGATTAGATACACTTTCACCGCTTGTATGGAGTCGTACGTCTGTCAATACGTTATGAAAGCTGCGCCGGCGCATGGTGACAGTGATTATACTAAACGCTTATTAGTGTAACGATTGAAATGCGATCTGCTACCAAGTTGACAGGTGAAAATTGAATGTTTATTTGAACTGTTGAAACCCGAGTGTAGAGAACCGTGGGACTGTATATAATATAGATATTTAGAGTGTGTTGTATTTAAACTAACATTTGAAATTAGACTATTTCTAATGTTAGTTTAAATACAACACACAGTTTTAAAATCAGGGGTCAAGTCACAAAAATAGTTTTGCAAATATTTCGTTTTCTATGGGTTTCACGCTATTTGTATTTATTATCAACTAGCGGTCCCGGCAAACGTTGTTTTGCCATATAAAGTATTTCCGATTTCGCCCATATATTATTTTATAGAAGTGACTAACCTGTCATACGTCGTCTCACAGACCCCGCTGATATTATTTTTGTTATTATTTTTGCGCCGGAGTGTTGTATAGACTCGTTGGCTTTTATACCTTTTCCTGCGCCCCTAGCTATCGCCCAACGGCTCGGCTAGGTTAGGCGTGCATGCATTTGTCTTAGGTAAGTAAATAAAGACTTGCGAGGGTCTGAGAGAACCCTGTCAGGTAGTCTAAGTGATAAGTTGAAAATGGCGAAATATAGACAAGGCTCTTAAAAATACGTGCGATAGCTCATTAGATCTGGAATGACGTCTAGAAAAATGTATCGGAAGCGTGTATTAGCACACAAAAAATTGCAAAAGTTATAAACAAATTAAGTTGCAAAAAAAATTATTACGTTCTTTGTTAATAACTCCTAAACTATTAACATTTAAGAAATAAAAAAAAAGATTCTTTAAGAGGAGGAAATTTCCATAAAAAAACTCCCGACTATGGCACCTATTTTTAAGAGCCTTATCTCTATATTATATATTTCGCCATTTTCAACTTATCACTTAGACTAAGGAGGTTACATAAGTTTTTTCGATTGTAATTTTTTTATTGTTTTGAAAATAATGGCTCTAAATTAAGTTTTTATTGAGCGTTGGTTGGACCAAGGCCTGACAGATGAAAACATACCGAACGACGAATGCAGCGATGTGGAGCCGGTCAAAATTATTAATCATATTGTATTGGAAGATAGTTCTGAATAGTATCATAGTGGAGCGTCTGATTCCGAATGCGAAGAGCCAACTGTAGTGTAAATAAGCTCTTCATCAAAAAGGTATATTAAAAATAGTAATAAAAGATTACCACCAAACAAATCGTTACAAACTCAGCAGTATATTAATCTCCGATACACTGCCATCGTTAATCAATCTTTGACGCGCATTACGACACAATGGCATTGTTTATGACATGCCAATGCACACCGAGCGCTACTTACAACATTAGACATTGAAATTAATGGAAATCTTAAGTGAGAGTGTGAATCATCCTTAAAATATCTAGACTTTAGGTTATGCGTCCATAAAAAGCTGAGGTAACGCACGTCGACTGTATGCTTAAGCTGATATTAGAATACGTTGTTAAATCTAATAAAAGCTTATCTTCCTTTCAATGCCATCATTTTGTGTTCAAACGCGTCACTTGAAGAGGGCGAAGGAAAGAGGAAAATGAACAAAATATGAACCTTCTGAATTCTGATATCAGTTTCAGAGTTTGAGCTAAGTCTGAGTCAGACACAAAAGAAAATCGGTTAAGGCGAGCACTTACCTCAATTCCAAAACGATAATCTTGCGAACGCGAATGCCAAGCGTGTACGCATCGCAATAAGATTGATTTTAGCTTAGCATAAAATTGTAAGTTACGACGGGCGGATCTTCTCTATTTTATTTTTCGTGTGTTTTTTATAAATATCTTTCGAAATAAATATTAAGAAAAAAGATTATTCGTTTCAGACCTTTTTAATATATATACCTACTATATATACTACCTTTTTTAATATATGTATATACTACCTATAAGATTCATTGACAATTTATTAAAATAAAATGTAAGTTATTCTTGTTAATACTTATATTTCGATGACAAAGAGTTTTGTCGGAGGTGAGTTTGTAAATTAATCACAGCGAAAGTATTATTTTTTATTAAAATGTTTTTGATTTAAACCCTTTTAAATATTGTGCTCTATATCTCATATTTTTATACATTTCGTTATTATATTGGAACTAGGTAAATCGGGTATCAAGAAATAACAAAATGGGGTTTCAGCCCGCCTTAACATCACTAAACAGGGTGTTCCTAAAGAAATATTCTAATTTAATCTATGACGAACTTATTTAAAAACATATTTGGAACACACAATCACCTACGTATATATTATACCTATAATTTTGTAAAATTGCAGAATACATATTATAGAATACATCATTCAGGCGAATACATCAATTACACAATATCGGTTGCACAATCCTAAATTATTATCGGGCTTATCACGAGCCTCTCATAATATTTGTGGTTGATCAATGACAGCAATAAATCCAGCAATTAATTACAATCAATTAGAGGAGCATATGTCCCGTGGTCCACGGCTAACGATCAGTGGTTCAATGTTGACGATAATCGCGACTGTCGTCATACTGACAGCATCATCATCGCGAATAATTCAAACGCTAGTCAAAGTTAAGAGCTCCTTATATCGTAGACAGAGAGAATATTTTAAGGAGAAATTGACAAGGACAGATACGATTTAAGGTTCCGTCGCTTGAAACTTTTGCTCTTCTTTAAAAGACCTAAGGTCAATGTAAGACAGCGGTAAAATTCTTGAACAGTTGCGAGTGATTTTACATGCAACAGGATTTTTGTTTCAGCGAGATCTAAAATCATTGGCAAATAAAATGATGTTAAAATAATTACGTGAACAGACTATATTCCCCCTAACTCAAGCGTTTTTTGTCCAGAGAGTCTATGAAAACTAGCGGGTTTAAGAATGTAGAGTTCTAGATTGTACAGAGGTAGGCGTACTGCAAGGGCTTCATCATTTTAAAGGTAGCTTCAATTTGGAGAAAATTGAGGCAGAACATGGGAACAATTTGCAGAAAATAGAGGCAGAAAGTAGCAGGCAGCGCAATTACCTACTGCCATCTATTCATCACCAGCAAACGGTGTCAGTAGCACGTTTGCTGTGTAAACAAATACCGTTATGAATTAGTAATAACCTCTGTGGCTCAATGGTTGAGCGAGTGGCGGTTCAAGCCGGGGGTCGCGGATTCGAATCCCGCCGACGGAACAAAAAGTTTTCAAAGTTCCTGGGTCATGGATGTGTATTGTGTATGATATAATAAAAATCTTAAATATATGTATAGTATAAAAGTATTAAATATATTTCCGTTGTCTGGTACCCGTAATACAAGTCCTTCAGGTACTTACCGCGGGGCCAGACTGACGTGGTGTGAAGCGTCCATAGATATTATTAACAAAAGCTGACTCAAAATGAGCTTTCTTTATTATTATTAACAAATAACGGGAAAAACATCGAAATGCTATCCTATAGACAGTTACGCAACTGTTACAAAAAAAAAATCTACGAAAAGAAAAGATTTAATATTTTGAGTATGAAATAAGTCGCCGCGCAGGCCGTCATTCGGCGCACTGGTTGTTGTCAAGTATCCCGGAAAACGACCTTGGCGATTCCAATAAGATCACAATGAAATATGCACTGGGGATTGGGGAGAAAACAGATTACTTAGCATAACATTCTTACCGAGTGTTGTCATTAGCCAGATTGAAACCTCGGTAGATTCCTTTTTGACCTTAATTTGATAAGGCAACAATACCCACCTTGATCTTATCTTTTGAGGCCAACAAACTTATATCGGCCAGATTTTGGATTACGTAAGTATGTCAGGTAAATATACTTAGAACCTCTTAATAGACCTGAATGTGGTCACTTAGAGATAAAATAAAAGATGGATTATTTCAATAATAATTGATCAAAGAATACCTCTATTATATGAAATTATTAAAACTAACGAACTGGCAACAGATGGGTTATGTGCAGGTAAACAGCTGAAAAGACATAATGTCGGTATTGCTACTGGGAGTCCTCTGTCCTTCAAATATTTATTTTATTCTGTTTCGATTTAAAGGTATTCTATACTACACCGGTAATGGTAATTCATTTTCTGCAAAAATGTCAACTGACTAGCTAGCACTCACTATTTACGAGATTACAGTCCGGTCACCGGTGGGCGGTGACATGAAAAGTAGCCTCAGTAATAGAGTTCGCTTTAGTACGGTACCCTAAATGCTTTAGTAGGAAAACAAAATAACGGGCTTTGGTTTAACTAATATAGGTTCATGTATTTATCGGTACCTACTACCTTATTAACGAAAATTGATTTCTGTGTGTTATTTCCGCATAACCACGAGTTATTTATTTTCCTGATGCTGTAACTTTCCTCATAATTTTGGATTATATAGCATACGAGCCCGGAAACTGGTGACATAAAGCTATTAATTAAAATGTATACAAGTTACATAAGCGCCTGTGGTCAATTATATGATAGAGTGCATCGATAAATAGCCGAGGAGAGTAAATAAAACATAATTTTATATAAGCGCACGAGTGTTGGCCGAAAGCCAGAATATTTTTCCTTTTGGAACACCCTATCAGTCGAGTACCTATCTGGGTTACCCAGTTTCTTCGCAACGAGTTTATGGGTCTTTAACCCCATTATCTACACATCAAAAAATGCAGCCAGAAATCAATATTAGCACCTAGTTATGCCCACACGACGTCTGGCTTATGAAAGTCTTCACCTACGTGCTAAAACTTTACGCAAGTGCTCCGGCCCCGTGGGAGAGTCGACCATCTTGGTGCCTGTCGTAAAATGGATGCAGAAATATAAAGATCTGAATGAAGTGACAAGGCGCCATAACTGTTTCCGTTAAAACGTAATTGGACTTCCGGCAACAAAAAAAGTCAAGGCGTAAAGAAAGTCGTGGGAATTATTTCCAATCGAATAATTACCTGAAGTGAACCTGTCAGGTATAAATAACACACATAACGTTTCGTTTGTTTGTTCGTTCGCCCAGCGATTTTCTATTTAGACAAAGCTGTCTCCTAAATCACACGGTAAATGTGATTTAGAACGTAAATTCCTATTAGCATTCAAACCATTCTTAATATTCATTTCCAGGCAAATAACTCAACAAAATATGATACATAGCAGGCTGTAAAGATATAAAAAGACGAAGATATTGTTTTTTTTTATAAAAGATCTGACAAATTAGATGTTAAGCTAAGATGCACAGCATGATGTCTTCTTTCTGTATGTTTAATATTCGTTTAGTTTAGGAACAAACTTTGTTAATTAGACCTCACAATAATAATTGTCTTCGACGCTATCTATACACAGATTTTATCTAAACGAATAGGGCGCCGACGTCATTCCTTTGTCCTATCAAACAGTTGGCAGATTTATTAGGCGACTAATGTCCAGTACAGCAGATACTTATTGTTATTAATACAGTAGCTTGAATGCTTTAATGTGTTGTCCTTCTTTCTAAGTAGCTTTCTACTCTACTACCTCAGCCACCTATTTATCAACATCTAGAGTTTCAAAATTTTAGATTAACGGCCTAAGTAAGATACGGTGAGATCCTAAAATTAAACAGAAATGAGCGCCAGGAGTGGGAACTCTACAATTGATTAAAAGTGGGAAATGATCCTCATTGACGCTACAAATTATACCTAGTGTTGTTGTTTTATTATAATTTATAAGTTATATATTATATTGTTTTATTTAAAGTCTTCACTGTTCATTTTTAATTGCTGAATTGAAAATGTTCGACGACAATCATCATTTATTTAAAAGGTAAGAAACTGGATTTCACTTGGATAAAAATAAGTTTAGACTTTAGTGTTGGATACGTTCCTATTTAATCGCTCTAACTGGAAATATAATTGGTTACTCATTAACTCAAATAACGTGCTCAAGGATACAGATATTTTTAATCCAGTTAAAAATAAACGGGAGGTGAAGTTAAATATAACTGCGCTATTGTGGGGCGTACAATAACTTAACATTTGGGGAAGCTTAAAATAGTTTTGGATGTTTACCAGACGACATACTGTTATTTCTCACGGATTTGCTTGTGTGGGGAGAAAGAGGAAGCCCTTTTCAGCTGAAATAATAACTAATTGAAATATTACTTCGTTCGGTCTTTATTCTTATCCTTTTTCTTTATTGAGCCTGAAAACAATCTTACCAAATCTGAAAACAACAATCCAAACCAACAGTAAAAAAAACCGGCCAAGTTCGTGTCGTGCCACGCGCAATATAGGGTTCCGTAGTACCGATAGTTTTTGATAATTTTTGTATGGTCAATGAATGCACATTTATAACGTGTTTTATACTACTAACAACATCATCTCAGTTACGTTCAAAGGAATTTGTACGAAAAGTTCTTTTGTACTTCTACGAATACATTTTTTTTAGTTGATCGACTAATACTCAATAACTTATAAAGTCTTCTTAGCCGTGATAGTTTTTTTTTTTTTAATTCAGCATATTTCCTACTCCCGCGAATTTTTTCACAATTCCAGAAGCAACCGTTAAGCTGGTAGAAGGGGGGACACTGGACTCTAATGATTTTTTCCACTTTAAAATTTCATATTTCACAAATGGATCCCTATATCGGAAAATGATTTTTGAATACTCGTAGTATTTTTAAAAACCTATCCAACGACACCCCACACGGTGGACGCGAAAAAAAATAATCATCCCCGCTTGATGTGTAGGGGAAGTACCATAAAAAATATATTTTTAAGATTTTATGTACCATCTTGTCGGCATCATTAATATGTGCATTCATGCCAAATTACAGCTTTGTAGGTCCTATAGTCTCTGAGCAAAACCGCGGACAGATAGACGGACGGACGGACAGACGGACAGACCGAAACTATAAGGGTTCCTTGTTGACTACGGAACCCTAAAAATGGGTTATATTAATCCACTAGACGTTCCGCGTGGCTTCGCCCGCGTAAATTAGATATTTCACAGACAAATCAGTCTACAAAAAATAGGCTATGATCCTTGACGTGGTCTACTTCTTATCTGACCCAAATAACAGAAAAATTGCTCTAGTAGTTCGTGAGATCAGCCTTTTAAATAATTTCCCCTGTTTTGTCCACATTTTCTTCTATTTCGTCGCTGCTATTAGTCTTAGTGTGATAAAATATAGCCTATAGCCTTCCTCGATAAATGGGCTATCTAACACTGAAATAATTTTTCAAATCGGACCAGTAGTTCCTGAGATTAGCGCGTTCAAATAAGCCCTTTCAAATAATTTCCCCCCGTTTTTTCCACATTTTCCTCTATTTCTTCGCTCCTGTTAGTCTTAGCGTGATAAAATATAGCCTATAGCCTTCCTCGATAAATGGACTATCTAACACTGAAAGATTTTTTCAAATCGGACCAGTAGTTCCTGAGATTAGCGCGTTCAAACAAACAAACAAACTAACAAACTCTTCCGCTTTATAATATTAGTATAGAGTATAGATACTAATATTAT
The DNA here is from genome assembly GCA_905187585.1 of Cyaniris semiargus. NCBI lineage: Eukaryota > Metazoa > Arthropoda > Insecta > Lepidoptera > Lycaenidae > Cyaniris > Cyaniris semiargus. The sequence continues at coordinate 21,385,834 of LR994551.1, read as the reverse complement.
AAATGCGAAAGTGTGTCTGTCTGTTTGTCTGTTACCTCTTCACGCCTAAACAGCTGAACCGATTTTACTGAAATTTGGCACGGAGATACTTTGAGTCCCGGGAAAGGACATAGGATACTTGTTATCCCGGAAAAAATTACGGTTCCTGCGCAATTAACGAGTTTTGGCGCAACGGAGTTGCGGCCGTCATCTAGTGTAAAATAATGTTAGTCTGTTACTTTTTATTATATATTTTTTTGGATAGAGATACTTTGAGCTACACGGGAAAAGACATACAAGGACAGTTTTTATTGCGCAAAAATATGGGACTGCCGTGCGATTAACGAATTTCTCCGTAAACAAAGTTGCAGGAATCATCCATGACATAACTTTTTATGCCTTGGCTGCTAAAGCATAAAAAGTTATTTAAGGCTTAGCATAATATGTATTATACATGCTCCTAAGTCCCAACTCCCAAAAGGGGACTTATTAGCCGTTGCGCCGGCTTCCGTCGATTATCGGTTTCCTGGTGGTTGTAATTGGCGTAGTTTCACTTTCAGAGCACGCACACACTTTCGCTCCTCGTATTGAACACTTCAATAAGTATCGATGAATTAAATTATTGCTCGTTACTGTCACTTTCCGCTACAACTTTAAACAATATAACAGGTAACTGGCTGCGGCGTCTTTGCTAGCGCAAAAAGTATACCCGCTATACCTAAACGGGAAACGGACAAAACGGTTGATGTGTTTGTACGTTACATAGAGGTATACGTTACATGTAGTTGAACGGTAGCCTAACATTGAAAACCAATCAGTTCTTCATTGAATCAAGTAACTAACACGCAGTTAAGGAAAATGGTTCAGCACCATAATGTTAACATTTTATAACCATGTTTTTCGTATTAAATTATCTTTAATCTCAATATCCAGTTTCATGTGGCTTTTATTTTCAACCATCACAAAACGTATGGTTGTAGACGTATTTTGGTAAAACGATATGGATTGGTGAAACGAAGATAAATTTAAAGTTTCTGAGGAAATCTGGTTTTGAAGTGCCTTATTAATAGGTTATGAACTTTAGACAGAAATGTTAATCGAGCATCACACACCTTGATTAGAATTTCTTGCATACTATTAATGCTTTCTTATCTTATACTTAACATAAACGAGTATGCGTATTCACACATGCGGTTGAAACGATAGCAACTCGCGATGCAAGAAATCATGCAGACTGCTGCTAATTATTATGAGTGTTTTTGTACGCGAGATTCATGAAGATATCTCTTCAAAAGATAACGAATAGGTTACAAATTGCTTAGAAACTTATAACATCAGAAGATATTATCCCCACATAATATGACAGACGGAGATACTTTTTCAAAAGTAATAATGCTTTGGGAGTCAGAAAAAATACAAGGACCACAACTTACAGCAGGTGAGCGAAAAACCTGACGCAACCATAACTGCCGAAACAAGCTTTTGTATTCCTAGCTAGGTTTGTAGGCGAGAGGGCTACTTGCGCATTGCGCAGGTTCATACACCAACGCAAATCTGAATTCCATCAAGGAATAAAGTGGTCAAGGTTAGTGGCTAGAATTTTATCTGATTTTGTCAAAAAGAGAGCTTTATATCGTAAGCGAGAGGAGTATATCGAGATCTAGCTAATATAAGAATTAAGGGTCAAGGGTGTCTTAAGACTTGGCATAAGTGGTATTCCTGTATTTTGTGGTTTAAGTGGTTAGCATTATTTTCCTGACTAGCTTTAGCCTTTTAGGAATTCGAGCCCTAGCTAAGGGCCTAGGGCGTTGTCCTAACAGATCTCACGCTGGAAATATGCTGGATACAGCGGTTAGTTTTGTAATCAATCCGGTGCAGCTTGATAGTGAACATGTTTCACTAACACAGGATATGGAACCGGCTTTTCGACTCACTGGACGCCACGGTGGCCACACTCGCAGGATCTCGCGGACCACCTTGGAAACCTCGCAATTAGAGTTACCAACGAACGGCCGCACTCAGAGACATTTAATGATGATTACTTATTCTTAATGATGATAACTTCAATTTAATGAAGAGTTTGACAGATAATGTACGGGGCTTATGTCAAAATATTCATTTTATTACAGTGAAGTAATTAATATTTGTCTCTGAGTGCGCCAGTTAGTGGTTAGTTAAACCTGGTGGTTTAAAACCCTGTTTCAGTGAACGATTTCTATGATGGTTTTGTTAGCAACAGTTGTGTTAACTAAGCTCATGTTTGTTAGTTACCATTTGCCCACAACATAATATTTATAATACGTTCTATATTGTTTCTGTGTACCTAGCTATTTGTTTTTACCGCGTTCATTTCTAAGCTACATAATATTATTACTGCTACGGGTGAATTAGATACGAGCGTATTAAAAAATTATAATAAAATTAGGATTACAATTTTGATCCCAATTAATAGTATTTTGGAACACAATTCTAAATCAAGGATATGAGGGATAAAATATGTACCAATTTATCAAGTTATTGATGCATTCTTCTATTAATTTCGTTATCTAAGTACTATGATTCCGTTTCCAAAATATTCCATTAGGAAAGTGTCCCACAAAACACCAGATACAATGTCACCGCTGAACTGTCTGCTACACGTGATTTACAGTATATTTAATAAAAGGTTCTGTTTGATATTACGAAAGTAATAACATCGGCTGCACATTTTTCACGCCTTATCTCGTGAGCCGTGTTATTGTATCATGTATGAGTAGAGCGTGCGCGTGCGCAGACACGACTATTGCAATCCTTAAGAAACATTGAAAAATATTTTCTGAGATATTATCAATAACAGTTTATGAATACTTGCCTTAAACATGTCAAATATATATTTGTCATATATATTTTTTTTTCATTGGATTTGTTAGTTTCATTCAAGTAAATATAACCCAGTTTATTAATAACGAGGATTACTAGTCCTGCAACCTATGATTATAATTTATAATGAATAGAGTATAGTGAAGGGTTCGCAGTTCGGCCTCCCTTTCAAAACGGAAATGTCTAGATAACCTAAGGCAAATACTAAGTTAAGACTAAATAGTATAAAGCAATTCGGTTGCCTCTACCTGCCTTTATTAAGCTTGATGGTCATACGCTACAGCAATTTCCCAAAAGCTGTCTACGTTGTGTGAAAAGTTCTTGTAGAGTTTATATGGCTGATGCTATGTCAACTGTCACCCAGACAGCCAATTGCCTTACATTTTACTTGCCTGAGATGCTACAAGGTAGAGAAATTTCAAATTAAGTGTGATTTTCAAAGTATGTAGGTAAGCTATCACCTTACGGCCGTTCCCAATATTCAATCTATCTCTGGTTTGACATACGACCTATCCCAGCTAACATTGAATTGACATAAAATATATGTCTCTAATGTCTAATGAGAGCTATTCCTATCTCTAGTACGGCAAAACCAGAGATAGATCAAATATTGGGAACGGCCGTTAGTGTGTCACGTTACACGTAACATTACAGGCGGCGATGACTGATGAGAATGTGATGGATCTATAGCGACTACTGACCTCCATGACAAGTACAACTCATGGTGACACACGTCCGCCAACGCATTGTGCACCTTATCGCGACGGAGTAGAATCCAATATCGGTGACACATGTTCTTATCGTTAACGGTATCCGCGAGTTTCTATTTACTAGCAATAGCAAGTAACGTGCATTTAAAGTGCAGTCATGACGGAGGTGCAGGTTCGAAGCCATTTCGGAACACATTGTTAACTACTAGAATGACCAAGACATGGGAAAGAATAGTAATACTGGCAGATTTTAGGGACTAAATGAGAGAAATTCTGTCTATTCCGTCATGGTAAGCGTGTAGTCCACTATGTTATATTAACCGACTTCCAAAAAGGGTGAGGTTGTATATCCGGCTGTGGATATATTTATTATATCCTACTAATATTATAAAGGCGAAAGTTTGGATGTATGTATGTATGTATGGATGTATGGTTGTTTGTTACTCTTTCACGCAAAAACTACTGAACGGATTTTAATGCAACTTTACAATAATATTGTTTATACATCAGAATAACAAATAGGCTACAATTTTAACCGACTTTCAAAATAGAGGAGGTGTTATGTTCGTTTTCTTATGATCAACGATTACTCCGCCGTTTGTGAACCGATTTTCAAATTTTTTCTTTTTTGTGTATAGGTTATCATCCCAATTTGGTACCATATTCATAAAAGTGGCGACCTGATGAAGGGATCCATAAGAAATCGAGGGAACTCTTCAATATTTATATGGAAACATGTGGTGACTTCGGTTTTGTGAGCAGTATTCTAAGCATATGCTACCAATAAGTAATATTTTGCACCAAGGTATACCATGGTTCGGAAGGTGCTGAGAGAACTCCTGACTCTTTATAGATACAAGTTTGGGAGTTTCGACGTTGTTTTAAGCAAATTACATTCATCATCATCATCATCATTACCATAAACCATTATAGAACCATGTATCGTCCCGTTTTGACCCTATTATTGGTACTTTTCATAGTTTTTTATTATATATCACTTAAACCGCGGGTAACACCGCGGGGACAGCTAGTTATGTCATTTCATAAAGAAATTGAACATTTTAATTCTGATAAAAACTGGCCAAGTTAAGAGCGCGCTGTGAAAACGCTAGCCCCGCCTACACACAACGCTATCCTCCAATCGTGATACAATGATTCCATGAATCGTGCTCCCGGGCAATGTACTTTAGGCTGCAGCTAATAGTGAACAATATCGCGTAACAACGGTTCCCGCATTATAGCACGAAAGTGACCTTTACTATTTTTGATGGTTACTTAAAAACTTAATACAATACTAATATTTCCTTTAGCTATTATTTTATAAAGTGTGTGATTGTAGTAGTGCAAGTTATTTAATGATAGTAACTCAATAAGTGTAACAGATATTTGTTGAAATGCCCAAAAATATTCATAATTTCAAAAAATAAAACTATCGAGTCAAAATAAGTGAATCGTGTTTTCCGTTAGCTAAATATCAGATAAATATACAATGATTAAATAAATCTCAATTTCATTTGAGTCAATCGTCTTCCGGGATCGTAATACTTATTAGAAAACACAGCAAAATTGCACAGCCCGCTCTTAAATTTAATCTACTTTAAGATCTCACATTATTTAAATAGTAGCAATTGTTAAAGATATTCAATAAATCAAAGAAATAGACTTTAGACTTTATTATTAGTTCATAATGTTATTTGGTTCCTATAAATACATATTTCGATTTTCCATACAATTTGGCACCCATTTACTCTCCATTCTTTTTACGGCGAAGTCCTTAGACAAGCATAATGTTTGTATTGAACTTGGCTCTCCTTTTTTACATTTATGTTTTTGGTGGGATATCATTACTTTTTGTAAAGAAAAATTTCCTAGCAAGTTAAGACACCTAAATCCTCCCAGTTTAAACTTACATATTCGACTATAGTCGCTCGCAACCTTAAGAGGCTGTGAACCTAGACAGACAGACAGCTGCCGCTCGCAATTCTTTGCCTATTCCCGGGACTCAAACGATATCTCCATACCAAATTTCAGTATAAGCAGTTTGGGCGTGAAGAGGTACAGACAGACAGTCAGACAGACACACTTCATAAAGTCACTCTCTATTCATTTCATAAAGTTTCTTCACTTCACTTCAAATAAGTGATACAACAAACGTGATTTATTTGGCCTTTTTTGCTCATTATCAATAATGGCAGCCGGTAGGCACTTGAAATATTCACAAAATCTTTAATCATAATTTTACTTTCATAATTTATAATAAAAGTAAAATAAAAGAAATATTTAAGGGGGGTTTCCATACAAAAAACACAATTTTTGTTTAGTTTCGCTTTGTCCGAATGTCCGACTCGCACTTCACCGATTTTTTTTGTTTTTTAATTTTTCCCTATTTTTACACACAATTACCAAGCTGGATTCCAAATTTCATCCTTCTAGGTCACCTGGAAGTGGGTTAGAATTTTGATCGATATAGGTCAGTGATAAAATGTAGATTTTTGGACGTTAATATCTTAATAACCGTTCAAAATCTGTTTATGAAATTTAGAGCATATATTATGTATATCGCAAGTCTCAATATATGAGCCAAATTTTCAAATTTGGCATAATTATAATTTAGAAACGTTTGCACATAAACGTTTCAACGTTTATGTGCAAACGTTTCTAAATTATGAGGGGATCAAAAGTGGCTGCAAATGGCTCGTGTAATAGCTCGTGTGTAGAATTTTGATCGATATAGGTCAGTGATAAAATGTAGATTTTTGGACGTTAATATCTTAATAACCGTTCAAAATCTGTTTATGAAATTTAGAGCATATATTATGTATATCGCAAGTCTCAATATATGAGCCAAATTTTCAAATTTGGCATAATTATAATTTAGAAACGTTTGCACATAAACGTTTCAACGTTTATGTGCAAACGTTTCTAAATTATGAGGGGATCAAAAGTGGCTGCAAATGGCTCGTGTAATATTACACACGGTGCTGCTCGCCAGTTCTGTTATACTTGATCTTGGCTTGACACGCTACCGCATGTCTATATTTTTATTACATTCTACTTTCACATCTACTGTTGATAAAATAACATAGTAAGTCCTGCAGACCTACGTGCTTCTAAAAGAACCGAAAAATAATTCTAAGGAAAAGAATCATGTTACAAGTATCAACTTTTTAGAATTTAGAGCATATTGTAAGGCTATATTATTACAGTTTGTCGGTCCTAATTACTAGGGATGCCACGAATAGTGAATTGGCCGAATACCGAATATTCGGCAAGGCTGTCGGCCGGAGCGCCGAATATTCGGCACGAAATACATACTTTTCGGGGGCGCGGAGCTGGATTAAGACAAGTCGCAACCTGTTTTCCTAGTTGCGTTTTCAAACGAGTCATTTGCGTCAAACGAGTGTGATTTTTATTTGAAAACAGTTCGCCTAGATCGGAAGGCCGATCCTTACAAGTGGTGGTTAGCAAACGAAAAACAATATCCAAACCTTTCGAAATTTGCCAAAGTTTATCTCCTGGAAGTAGCATGTATAGTGAGAGGTTATTTTCTGATGCTGGTAATATTTACGATGAAAAGCGTAATCGTTGGCTGAATACCGAATAGCAAAAAAAGAAGCCGAATAGGCCGAATACCGAATAGTTGCCGAATATTCGTGACATCTTTACTAATTACCCACCATCGTGGGCGACGACCGTACCTGGCTGATTGGAAGATAGATTACCAATTTCTAATGAGATCGCTGTCCAATAGAATTAAGCGTACGTTCTAATCGCGAGAAAGTTGGGCTGAGAGTATAATAACATAATGATGGCATCCATGGCAGTATCATCCCGAACTAATAATCACTTTCACTATTGAACAATACTTTGTATTACATGATACTCTACATTATATCACTTAGGTATACCAGCACTACGGCGATTTTATAGAATTGTTTAATGTTTAGGGTTCCGTACCCAAAGGGTAAAAACGGGACCCTATTACTAAGACTTCGTTGTCTGTCCGTCTGTCCGTCTGTCTGTCTGTATGTCTTCAGGCTATAGCTAGAATTTTGAAATTTTCACAGATTGTGTATATCTGTCGCCGCTATAACAACAAATACTAAAAACAAAATAATATTGATATTTAAGGGAGACTCCCATACAAAAAACGTGATTTTTTGGCCTTTTCTGCTCGATATCAATAATGGCAACAGGTAGGCACTTGAAATTTTCACAAAAGCCTTATTTAGATGTGTACTTCAATAACTAATAATAATATTAAAATAAAATAAAAAATTAAGGGGGGCTCCCATACAATAACACAATTTTTGGCCTATTTTTTTCTCTATAACGGTACGGAACCCTTCGTGCGTGAGTCAGACTCGCACTTGGTCGATTATTCCATAGTGCACTTCACTGCAGAGAAAGGGCAGTTTTACAATGTTGTTGGATTTCTTTGCTCTCCTGTGAAGTTGCCGAATAAATTTATTCGTTTACGTCTTACGGCCGTTCCCAATATTTGATCTATCTCTGGTTTTGCCCTACTAGAGATAGGAATAGCTCTCATTAGACATTAGAGACATATATTTTATGTCAATTCAATGTTAGCTGCGATCGGTCGTATGTCAAACCAGAGATAGATTGAATATTGGGAACGGCTGTTAGAGAATAGAGATTAAGAGGGAATGCGGGTGCAGTAGAATTTAAACGAAGAAACTACAATATCACGCTTCACCCTGCGCCGGCACGTGTATTATGATAGACAGATTTAAAGTTTTAATAGTCGCCAAGACTCGTGCCTATTGCTCACGTCCAGTCTTAGGGTCATCGAAGCGTGGTGGGTCGTGGGTCGCACGCGGCCGCGTCGCCGTCACGCGCGGTTGACCCGGGAGATTCCTTTTCACATCTCGATTCTAGAAGGGTTTGTTGGGACTGGGAAGCGACCGTGGGACTGTATTTATTTGTTTATATTGGCCCACCACACATTTCCACAACTGCTTATTCTGTAAGCCAGGATCGACAGCGGTAACTAACCACGCAAGCCCTTTAATATGATCTCAGGGGTGCCCGAGGGGCATGGTGACTGATTTGGGACGCACAACAAAATTAATCAGAAGTAAGATAGGAGTAGGAAGTGGGTCTGTAGCGTAGTCTGCGATGATATAAAATTATCGATTTTATGAGCGTATCTATAGTTATGTTTTTATACGTGGGAGAGCCATGCTTCGGCACGAATGGGCCGGCTCGACCGGAGAAATACCACGTTCTCACAGAAAACCGGCGTGAAACAGCACTTGCGCTGTTTCGCTGAGTGAGTGAGTTTACCGGAGGCCCAATCCCCTACCCTATTCCCTTCCCTACCCTCCCCTATTCCATCCCCTTCCCATCCCTATCCTCCCCTATTACCCTATTCCCTCTTAAAAGGCCGGCAACGCACTTGCAGCTCTTCTGATGCTGCGAGTGTCCATGGGCGACGGAAGTTGCTTTCCATCAGGTGACCCGTTTGCTCGTTTGCCCCCTTATTACATAAAAAAAAATGTTTCAGAAGATGCCTGATCGTAAGCGATTACCACCGCCATAATAGATACCAGAGTCCACCGTTGAAATTCTCACGTACCTACGTTGTGTTGTGTACTTGCTTTCCTGGACTTTACAATTCCCAAACCCTCTTGTGCTTCAGACAACGTGAGTCATTCAGCAAAATACGTAGATCTTAAAAGAAGGCTGTGGTATATGGATTGGTGCTATATTTTGGTCCGACGCAAGTAGGTATAAACGCCATAGTATTTTGAGTTGCCCTTGCCTTAACCAGCTACATTCTACACCATATTATGAACAGGCAGTCTGGGCACCCGTTAAACATGGATTATGTTATGTGTAGCGACGGCGTAAGTGGCGATCGACACGGTCGCTGGTTGTCCATTTGCGCCGATTCAAGGCTTCATGTACACAACCTCTTGACGCCAATGGGCACAAATCATGATAATACTTAATAGTCATGCCAAACAGAACTTGACCATGGATATATAAGCCTGAACAAAAACATAAAAACCGAGGACACGATTACAGTTTACGTTTGCGGAAACCGATATGTTTTTTCATTGAAAGATATATTCACGACGTAAAAATACTACTTGCATATTTATGGATTATGTTAATGACATTTTTAAGTAGAAAGCCTTTAAAGTTCGGTGAAATGGAGTTTACCTTGCAAAAATTATTTTAGTCCAGTGATTTGAGGCCAAATTAGGTGCGCATTATATCTCTATAAATCGATATGACCCAGTATATTACCTCGTAAAAACTTGTATTATGGCATCCTAAAACAGTTCTCAAAATTCACATATAATTGGATGGTCGCAAGTTTTAAAATCAGGGGTCAAAAGTCACAAAATCTATTTTTTTACATTTTTTGCAAATATTTCGTTTTCTACGGGTTTCACGCTATTTGTAGATGTAACAGTGAAACCTGGTTAATTGGGATCTCAAGGGACCAAGACTTTTGTACCAATTATTAAGGGTTCTCAATAATTCAGTTATCCAATTAAGCAGGTTTAAAATTATGGGTGTCTTATTTACAGAGGCCGGCACTTACAGATGTCAATATGTGCAGTTATTCAATTTTAAAGCTTTTATTCGTTTGAGTTTTCCTTTTCCACCGAGACCGAATTTCTTCATTGTGCTTAATAATTCTACACAGGGTTGACTTTGGTATGATACTTTCCCTACACAATTCATAACGCGATTTTTCACAATCATAATCTGATAGAAGTTTAAATTTTTCATATATATAAGTTCTGATAACGTTTTATATTTACGTTTGGGCATTTTTTACACTTTTATTCCCTTGTTTTTAGGTTTAAAACTGTGATAGTACTGACAAAAAAGCATGCACAATAGAATGTATGTAAACAAACACGTCAAAACTTGTTACAAATATCATAATTTGTCCCACTTATATAGAGGTTAATGAGCTACAGAGTCTCAATTATAGAGTAAAATATCGAAAAAGTCGTAGAATTCAGATCTCATTTAATCAGTTTCTAAAAATCCATTAACGGAGGTAATTTAATGAAAAAGTCCTGGGACCTCATTGCAACTATCGATAATAGAGGTTTCTCATTTGGCCAGGTCCCGCTTAGCCAGGTTTCACTGTATTTATTATCAATATTGTAGAGAATTAAATTCTCTACAACTTTTCTATTTCAAATTTTTTATACCTTGAACTGTTTTCGAGATAGAGGCGTAGAGCACGCGGTCAGAGAATTATCTAATAGGTCAACTGGTAGTCTTGAAAACAGTTCAAGGTAAAAAAATGATAAATAGAAAAGTCGTAGAGAATTTAATTTTCTGCAACTTTTCTATTTATACAAAAAACGTAAAACCCATATTAGGAAACGAAATATTTGCAAAAAATGTAAAAAAACGATTTTGTGACTTTTGACCCTTGATTTAAAACTGCAACCATCCAATTATATGTGGATTTTGAGAACTGTTATAGGATGCCAAAATACAAGTTTTTAGGTGGTAATGTACTGGGTATGTCGATTTTCCGAGGTCAACCCCCCATAATGACTGGGCTATTTGTCTTTTAGGTTTAATCAAAACTGAATATTTTGTAAGCAGTTTCAATTATTTTGTCATGGCTGCGTCGAAAGGGTTGTCCTTTCGACTTTTATTCGCTGCTTTTCGCTAAGGCCACTGCAATTTTCTATAGACCTTTTGATAGGCAGTGTTTTTTTTTAATATTTAGCACCTAATAAAAAAGTTATATATGAAGTTACTTCATTTACATTGAGTAATAAATACAAGATGTTATAATTTTGGCACATCATTTATTTCTCAACGAAATGAATTAACATATTTTTGTTAGTCCCTCTAATTGAACTTTTTGTTATTGTTCTCGTTCGTGTAGAAACAAGATTACTACATTCCATTTTGTAATTAATACAATAACCATTGTTGCTCGGTCGCCAGTGGCCGATGTGCACCAAACAGTAGTGAAATATGTAGGTAACTATTTAGCGTGGTTTAAAATTTTAATAGTTATTTTATAATCAGCAACTTTGATTAATATTTGATGATAATATTAAAAATATGATATTTAAATTTTTTTAAAGATAGATATTACGAATGAATCAATTACTTGTTACTTACCTCGGATTCCGTAGGTTTCAAGTCTTCCATACTGCGATTAGCACCTTCGGATTTCCAGGAATTCAGGATACCGTAATGTCCATCAGTCTTAATCACCTCAAAGGGTTCATCGTAGATATGAATATCACTATCCTTCACATAAAATTCAGACTTTTTGCTCTCTTTACAAGCACAGTTCACATGACACTTAAACCCTACAGTCGTTTCATTGACTTGGCACTTCACACACTTTTCGGGGTCCTTGAATGTACTCAACCATTTATGGTCATTCAAGTTCTCCTTGCTACAGGAGCAACAGGGATTAGTGTCGTTACTCAGCTTCGTGTATGGCAAACTCAGCGTCGAGTTGGCAACTATGGCACAATTTAGTTTGTTCAGACAGTTTGAGATTGGTGTCTTTATGTTGTCGTTTATTGGCGCTAGGGTCCTCGTAGTATCTAAAATATTTGTACACAGATAATGTATTTCTTTAGATTTTGGTGCCTCTTTCTTTGTATCATCCTCCTCTACTATGTCGTAAATATTTTTTCGTCCTTCACGTTTTTGTACAGCTTCCTCTAGCTTTTCTAACATTTTCTTGACATCTTTTTTTGGTTTGTCTGATTCGTTTGAAGCTGCTGCAAACGTCCTGGGGGGCTTTTCAGGTGGCGGGCCTGGGGGAAGAGGCTGCTTCAAAGCTTTCTTCAATGTGTCGGTAAGCTTCAGATGAGGATTCTTTCGTTCTAAACGCATCGTTTCACTTGAAGCATATAGATCACCTTTAGATCCTAAATCTGAAGTGGGATTTCCTAAGTTACTAACATTGTCACTATTTTCCAGTGAAGATGTTGAAATACTAATTTTACAAAACTTAGAATTTTCTATATGTGCTTCATTTTCTACACCTGCTATTTTGGACCCACTTCTGTGTACCCTATTCAATTTATTTTCTTCTAAATTCTCTGTTTCTGAGCTGATTCCGCTGTCCGTCATAGAATCCAATTTATCCTCCGTCTTAGCCTTATTTACTTTAGCATATTGATCCAAAATGTGTTTGGGGACCGCAGAGTCTGGAACTGAATCACTGCTCACTTCCCGCACCTCACCAACAACAAAAACAGGATCTATAGATGGTTTAAAATTCTCTTTTTTCATCTGAATTTCAAGAAAGTTGCCCAACTGTTTTAGTTTATCCTTACTAAGTTTCTTTTCACCCATTTTTAGAGTAAAATCACCAGTTTCTGATCTGCCACTACAGCTGCCGTGACGTTTGGGGCTGGAGTTGATTTTGATGCTCCGGTCGCACCTGAAGGCGTGACTTCTGTGTAGTTTTTTGCCGGGGTCGCTGCTCTGGCGGCTCAGAGCGGTCTTGCCGTCCGCGTCACTGAAGCTCTTCCTCACGTCACTGACGCTGTACAGATAGCTCGCGTTGGGTTCAATAGAGCACTCAATGTTCGATGAATCACATTCATTGTTGCGTTTATCTTCTCGCAATAATGGTTCATGTTCAAAGCGATCCTTGATGAGTCTGCACGCAACTGTTTGGGTTTCATGAGTAAGACTCGTCTGTTTATTCAGCTGGGCGCTTTTTTTCCCGACGATCAACACATCGTTTTCGACACTGAGGCTTTCGAATTTAGATTTAATTGCTTGAACTCTGTTTTTAGGCTGTGCCAACATCATTTATAAGCAAGATACATTTTAAATTTCAAAACTAATTTGCATGAGCAGTATGCACCGAACGTTTATGTTCGTAAACATTAAACAAACTTTTTAATTAGAGGCACCGACTGGGTTAGAACTGTAGATTTTATATGAATTCTTATTTGAATATATGGACCGGCCAAAACTTACGAACTATTTATATTTACACCAGAAAAAAATCAACATTCAAATTTCAATCGTTTCAAAACAAAGCACCAATGTTTTCTTCACATACGCGTGGCATAAAGTTAATTTTGCAATAAATTATACTTTTCACTAAGCTTTTCAACAAAAAGTTCCAGAAATTGAATAAACTGAATCTGATAACTGCAAAAAGTTCACAAAACTGTTGAATGTTGATCAAACATGCTCTCTCGAAACTCGTTCGTTGTTCGAGAGATCGGAGGTGAGGTGATATGAGAGGGGGAGGCGGGGGAGGCGGGAGCCGGGAGGATGGGGAGAGGCATGGGTGACAGTTGACACATGACATCTGAGAACTGTCAAACTTTTGAGTTTTGTCTGTGGAAAGTCTATAGAGTATAGACTATAGAGTAGACTCGCTTAAAAAATAAAATATTGCTAAATAAAGAAAAATAGAAAATTGTCTATTCAAGTTTCCATTGGCGCACGCGGAAGTGGAATTAGAATCAATTTCCTTTTCCTTGAAATTTTCAAATGTTTCTTTGAGGTGTAAAATATAAACAAGTGTATTATAATCATTTGATTGATATTTATTTCTTATCGAGCAGGTAAATAATGTCTCGTTTGGTTTCAGATTAACTTTCCGAGTACCCGTTACAAATTACAATAGTACCTACTTAATCAAGAATGGAAGTTACAGATATTAGTGATTTGCTTAATGTGCGAACAATTAAAATGGAAAATCCATTTAACGAGGACTGTGTGGAAGTCGATTCACCAGATCCACTTTCAATTATACCACAATATGTCACAGAGTCAGATTTAGGTATGTACACTATTTTGCCTCCATAAAATATGATATGCAATAAAAATATTACATTTCAACTTAACTGTATCTAGAGAAGCGTTCCTTGTAACATGTTTTACAATAATAAACTATTCCTCTTATGCATGTTTTATCATAGAATAGACAGGCCTTGAAAATAATTGCTTGTTACATTTTGAAATATGAAGTTCTCCTTGTCTGTTATGCTACAAAGTCACTTTAATGACCAATACAAAACTTTGTATACTGTTGGTGTACAATGTAAAGATCTTTGTAAATGGTTATAGACTAGCCAATAAAAAGATTTTTAACATGTTCATTATATTACTATAATATTGTATTTTCTACTATTTTACAAACAAAAACAATAAATTATGCTTATAAAATTTACAGGGCTAATGCAAAGTGGTTCAGAAATGCTTGAAGCGCCCATGGCTGTATTCGCAGATAGTATCGACGAGGACACAGTACAGAGCAATGAATCATCAGGTATATCTTAATTTTTATTATCATTGTAAACATTTATCTAAATAATGAGTTGTTGAAGGTTTTACTGGAAACCTTGTGGAAATAGCATGACTGCTTAGGCATCAAAATAACATCCACTCTCTTTTCTGGACATGACCTATCCAAACATTTTTAACCTGGTGACCTAATAGGGTAAAAAGAAAAAAACTATTTTAAGTAAACACCATTTTGCCTATTTACCTAAATGCGTACTGAAAAATCATAATTTATTTTACAGAGGAAGTTATAGTGCAGTTAATGGACATAAGGACAAGACTTTCAAGACTGAAGTCAATGTTGGAGAAACGTTTGAACATGGACCTAGCAGAAT
The DNA here is from genome assembly GCA_905187585.1 of Cyaniris semiargus. Classification (NCBI taxonomy): domain Eukaryota; kingdom Metazoa; phylum Arthropoda; class Insecta; order Lepidoptera; family Lycaenidae; genus Cyaniris; species Cyaniris semiargus. Next base: position 21,370,659 of record LR994551.1, on the reverse strand, counting down.
ACACATTTTGGCTGCAGGATGCGAAAATGGTAACTCACTATACCTCAGTAATTTGGTCGGGTCATGTCAAGCCCAGCTGATAGATCACAACTTATGTTGACTAAACGTAACTGCATCAATGTCTCTAATGGACTTGTCTAAGTGCACGGCAGTGCGCAGGCCAAGTTCCATTTTTTATCATACTAAAGTCTGCTTAAATCCAATTTGATCTAAACACAAACAAATATATCAAATTTAGGAGCCAGAGCCATTGACTTTTTAGAATCAGTAATTTTTACTTTTTGTATAAAGTTTATGATTTCTCTTTGGTATAAAGTAAAAATTACTTATTCTAAAAAGTGTTAATAGAGTCAAAGCATTAAGACGCTGATAACTGCGAATGACCTTGAGGATTCGCATTTCTCGCATCACTGTCGATTTTCATGCAAAAGAGAGAGAGAGATGTGAAATATTCACTCGGTAGCGTGGATACATTTTTCGTTTGTTAGAGGAAAAAATTAATATTATGGGAAATCCAGATGCCAGAACCAGAAATTAAATCTTACATGCTTTGGATTTTTGTAAAAGGTATCGAATAAACAAATTTTTTAAAGCATAGCTTGTATATTATTTTAGTTAGAACTGTTTAAAGTTCCTGGAAGATGTGACTTTGGTATTTTTTTTTATCCAGTAGGAGTACACTATTTTATTATTTAAAATAAAAAACCTTTTCCAAATATAATAAAAAATCACATATATTTTTTTTTGCCAGTCAATGAAATATAGGTCTACCAGAATCTGATTGCAAAAAATGAGAAAGTAAATTGACTAGCAATATCGGGGTAGTTGGAATAAAACATTTTGATCCTTTTTTTTCCTTATAGCGGCTGATTATGTGTGTGAAACATGCAAATATATAAATTTATCCAATGATAAAGGATATTTTTTGAAAATCTGCTGTCAAAATTTGCCATACTTACGTCTAGAAAACTGCACAAAGACGTCTAATTGGCAACTGTCTTCGCCTTAACTGTAACATGAAACTATTCTTGATCTGCATACCTACTTTAAAGTGCAGAACAATGCAGACAGAGGCGGCGTAAGGCGTGGGCGGTGTGGGCGACCGCCCACGGCCTAGCGGTCCTAGGGGCCTCGCGCCTCTTGGACAGCGCGTTTTTTTTAGGATTTACGAGTATCAAAAAAATCTTTCAACAAAATCCGTTTTCTTGCATTATCCATCAGGGGGCCTCGCAAAATATATTTTGCCCACATAAAATTTAGGTCCTTCGCCGCCACTGAATGCAGATCATTTACGTCTCGCACCTGAAGGCTAAAACATGTCTCTCTATTTTACGAATTTAACTAGAATATAACCGAGTTAACCTAGTGTTAACTTCAAAATATTGAACTTTCTAGTTGGAGAGTCACAAAACTCTAGTGGAGCAGTGCATACGAGGTACCGGTGTGGTTCAAGTCAACATCCAGATACGAGTGGCCCAGAAGAAGATTAACATCCTAGATGTCCTCAAACCTGATGAGGAGCTGCTGCATTTGCCACAAGATGAGGATGGTGAGTACCGCATATTGTCCTAAGTGATGAAGGAACGAAAATGAAGAAAGTTACAAAGACCTTGCTTGAGGACAAAGCGCCAGATGTTAAGTTTTGGTAAAATCAATATTTGTGTGTGTTATCCATTCATCGATCGATCCAAACTTTTTACTGAGACAAAGTGTATATTATAACCTAAAGACTATTAAGACCTAAAGTATTCAAAAAATTTCATCCAAATTGTTTCAGCAATAATTTTTGAATAAATTTAAAGCAAATATTTTCAGAAAGTCCTACGTACTACCATCCGTTTGGGAACTACAACTTCTGAATCTGTGAATTAACTGTGCACTCCGCTGGAATTTGTGCAAACAGTAATGCTGTGATGACGTCACAGCACGAGGTGCACATTTAATTCGCGTGGGTTGTAAGTAAGCGTTAAGAGGTCTATTGCCTCTATCAATCAGAGATATTTTTTTTATTCCAGCAGTCAAGGTGGATGATGTACCGGTGGAGACGGCCGCGCCGGCGCCGGGCGTGCACGCGGCCGCCGTCAAGTGGGTCGTCGACACACAGTTCCGGAACCGGACGAATATGCCCGACGACCCCATGAGTTGGTGAGGCTCGATCATTTAGTGTACTGTACCATCAGAGAAAGCAGATGGCGGACCTACGTTATTTGACCAGCAGTCTTACCCCCGAAACTGGATTAGTTCCAAATTGAGCCGCAGCACGATTGTGCGCTAGTATATCTGTCAGGAGTGGGAAAAGCCGTTGAGATCGAATTAGTTCCAAATTGAACCGCAGCACGAATTTGCGATTCGATTGAATGCCTAGCGCATTCATTAGATGACACCATTCAATTAAATGACTCGGCCGAACGTCGATAGAACGAGCTTCACACAACGTCCAACTAGTTAGCGATTTGTAACATAGCCCTTTGAAGATAGCGGACATGAAATCAGTCAGGTAATTGAACGTATTTCATTTTTGCCCACTGCGGCGCTAGTAGTCACTAAAACAAATATGGCGTCAAACAGCTTGCACACACACACACAGCTGATAGCACTGTGTTGATATTTTGTCGATTTAATTTACTTTAAAGTGCTTTGTAATAAAATAATAATAGGACAGCGTGCATTTACCTTTAACTACCCCGTCAACGGCTACTTAAAAAAATTATAGCATCCCATTTAACGACTTCACTAAAACGACTTTCAGTCAAGACATTAAACGTCACAGGCAACGTCTTGACGAGTTGTCCTTTAGTCATTCAATTGAATGGTGTCATTCAATAAATACGCTAGTCATTTAATCAAATCGCAGATTAAACCAGATGACTGCGACATATATATCGGAAGTAGCAAAAGCTGTTGAGATCGAGCTGATTCGATTCTCGATTCGATTCTGATTCTGTCGGGAGTAAGGCAACTGGTCAAATAAATTATCATGTCAATGTTTCTCGGGATCTGTTGGATGGACTTGACATAATATAACTCAACCAAATAACGTCAGTCGGTCATCTGCCTGCGAATCAGTTTATCCGATAGTTATACTGCTCTCATAATCCTACTCACTACTAATCTTGGCTGATACGCTCTCAGTATCGTCAAGTCAATCAAGAGCGAGTTGTTTTTATAAGGACGCGTAGTACCTGTCACCAGAGCCACCCAATATTTAATTCTGTTTCTAGAAAATCAAACCAAATAAAAAAAATAATTAAAGGATGTGAAGGAAAAGCCCATAGATGGCATAATCTTGTATATAATTAAATACGTGTGGCACTCGGGGTCTGCCGCGGTAAGGCATAGCAATTTTTATCAACTTATTATACTTACATATTAGCATACATCTAGTCGCACGCACACAAACACCGTTCCGAACAGACCGAACTAAAACAACGTTAGACAATGCACGGCTTCCAACGCCGCACTGCTCTGCCGGTCGGAGCGGGGGGTGTTAGGTTTATTTTCGTTACGGAATTTCTTGATTCGGTCGCCGCGATCAAAGCCCGCGATAAAAGCTATGGAATAGCTTAAAAATGTGTTCACGTGCAGGTCGGTGCAGCACGTGAAGCTGTGGGTGCAGTGGGCGGTGCGACAGTTCAACCTGACGGGACTGCGCCTCTCCCAGTGGAACATCAGCGGCCCGCAGCTCTGTGCTATGACCACTCAACAGTTCAGGTAGTTACGGCTCTGTAGGCCTACTACGAAACAATTTTGAGACTCAAACAATCGGACGAGAATGCCGCGTCCTACTCTAACAACGTCATTTCACTTTTGTTTGAGTAGGACGCGGCATTTTCGTACGATTGTTTGAGTCTCAAAACGGTTTCGTGGTACGGCCCCTGTTTTTAACACGCTTTTATTAGCTTGGGCTGTATATATGTAACGGAATCTTTGAGCACAATTTTTACCTATCTCCAGTAGTCTAATTTATTCGAAACTTTGCATACGTATTAAGAGCCAATGACAATGCAATAATTTATTAAAATAAAAAAATAAAAATTTAAAAAGCGTGTTTTTTTAAGTTAGTTTAAATTATTATTATTATATTCTATGCAAAATGCCCCTCTGCTGAAATAACATGTGCCGCAATATTCTCCAGCTCAGGTTTTGAAAATTTTGTATTGACTACTGATAGTCCACATTATCTTATTGATACTCAATTTCATGTGAAATGTGAATCCACTTCTCATGTCAGAATTATCTTTTCTTTCTAGAGCTAATTTGTGTTGCTAGTAAATATATATTTTTTATGTTTTCAGGGAAAAAGTACCATCTGATCCTGGTGACTTATTCTGGACACATTTTGAGCTGCTCAGGAAGTGCAAGTTTATCGGTAAGAATGTATTCCATACACATTGTTCGACACTCCTAGTAATTAATATACTTATAAAGTCCTCTTACTAATAAAAAAAATATTATATGCGGTAGGTACGCGGTCTTTGTTCGAAACATCTGAAAAGTCTCATGATAAAAAAATACTGAATAATTATACTCCGGGTTATTATCTTTATTAGTAAGACGAATAGTGCCTAAATGTTTTGTTTTTCCTTTTTAAAAAGAGTTTCTAAGGTGTATAGATTTGTCGAGGTGTATAGTCTCGAAATCAGCGGACAGCGGAGTGCGGCATACTAGACGGCTTATCCATATAAATCTATACACTGTCACGCGCCGCCGCCGTTCCCGCCCCGCTGCCCGCTGATTTTGAGACTGAAGCCTAACACGTGTAATTTTTTTAGCCGTACAGACAGCAGAGCCTGCCGTAAAAGATGTCCTGGACATCACCTCATGTGCAATAAAGAAAAAACCTAAGGTAAACAAATTTATCTATAACTGTAAAGGGAGGTTTTTCTTTGACTAGTTTGTTTATGAATTTGGGTAAAGAACAAAAATGTTCCGTATATCAACCGATCGCTAAAAAAACGTTCATAATAAAATGATTAAATCTTTAAGGATGTATATAACATTTATAAATTCAAAGATTCTGACCGATTCGAAATATATAGTAGAATAAAACATCCTGCATTGATTGATACCAAAAAATCAATACCTTACCGACAAGTTATGTGAAATAATTCATTTTAAAATTTCCATGTATCATACGTAATTTTTGCCGGAAGTGTTACAATTTTTGAGAATTCGTCAGAATTGGGAACTTTGTATCAAAGATAAACGGCTAAAAAATGCTATCAGTTTCTTTGTACGATTTGCGATTTTTTAAGCCCAAAAAAAGTGGGTTCACCGGTAAGTCTGCGGAAATATTTCAAATTGAAATTGATAAAAACTTTCCTTCGAAAAGTAATGGCGATACAGCTCTTAGATTAGACATATTTCTTTCATTTTTAATCCGCATGTGCGGCTTTCGAGCATGTGCAATAATAGAAATTAACACCAATTTCTGTCAGATTTTGGCACATGACACTAACACTGACACTAATTTTTAACTTTGCGCATGCGAAACGAACACGACTGACGACCATAGCGGTGGTCAAATTACATCTCAATTTTTTTCAATAATAATAAAATATCGAATAATTCCTTAAAAATGTATTATAAATAATCATTATAATTAATAATAAGTGTCTGAGTGTCCAATTTTTTACATATTTAGTACTTTCATAATTTAATTGGATGTACTACGGAATTTGACCCTATATACGAGTACATCCTTAATGCTAAACGTTATGTTGTTTAATGAGACCTAATAATCGAACACTGTGTCTGCCCCTTCCATTCTTGCCAATGGTTTTTTAAGTTGTGTACGGCCTGTAAAGATCCATAAGGTGTATCTGCGACCTAAACATTACCAGATATCTGCGATGACTGGCATGGCGGAGGAGTGCGCGGTGGCGCGGTGCGGCAACAACGGCCAGGTGCAGCTGTGGCAGTTCTTGCTGGAGCTGCTCACTAGCGCCGAGTACTTCGACGTCATACGGTGGCACGGTGAGTGATGATGATGACTGGCGCGGCGGAGGAGTGCGCGGTGGCGCGGTGCGGCAACAACGGCCAGGTGCAGCTGTGGCAGTTCTTGCTGGAGCTGCTCACCAGCGCCGAGTACTTCGACGTCATACGGTGGCACGGTGAGTGATGATGATGACTGGCGCGGCAGAGGAGTGCGCGGTGGCGCGGTGCGGACACAACGGCCAGGTGCAGCTGTGGCAGTTCCTGCTGGAGCTGCTCACCAGCGCCGAGTACTTCGACGTCATACGGTGGCACGGTGAGTGATGATGATGACTGGCGCGGCAGAGGAGTGCGCGGTGGCGCGGTGCGGACACAACGGCCAGGTGCAGCTGTGGCAGTTCCTGCTGGAGCTGCTCACCAGCGCCGAGTACTTCGACGTCATACGGTGGCACGGTGAGTAATGATGATGATGGGGGCGATTCGTATTTTTTTTAATCATAATTTCCTGCTGCTATTTCATTGCACCAACATTGTATCTTTCATTACACCCTCGACCCATTCTCTTTAGAACTCTATATTATACTTCTTCGGCGTATTCCATGAATCGTCTTCTCTTTTTATCGTTATCTAGGATCGTTCTTATAGTTTCTTCTCTTATTTCTATACCAATTCTTTGCTCACAGTCGAAGCGTTTTTGACTAAATCTTTGACATTCCGTAAGTATGTGGCCAATAGGGATGACGACAAGGTCAAAGATTAACTAATTATGCTAATATTATAAAGCGGAAGAGTTTGTTTGTTTGTTTGTTTGAACGCGCTAATCTCAGGAACTACTGGTCCGATTTGAAAAATTCTTTCAGTGTTAGATAGCCCATTTATCAAGGAAGGCTATAGGCTATATTTTATCACGCTAAGACTAATAGGAGCGAAGTAATAGAGGAAAATGTGGAAAAAAACGGGAGGAAATTATTTGAAACGGCGTATTTGAACGCGCCAATCTCAGGAACTACTGGTCCGATTTGAAAAATTCTTTCAGTGTTAGATAGCCCATTTATCGAAGAAGGCTATAAGCTATATTTTATCACGCTAAGACTAATAGGAGCGAAGAAATAGAGGAAAATGTGGAAAAAACGGGGAAAATTATTGAAAGGCCTTATCTCACGAACTACTGGAGCAATTTTTATGTTATTTGGCACAGATAAGAAGTAGACCACGTAAAGGATCATAGGCTATTTTTAGGGTTCCGTACCCAAAGGGTAAAAACGGGAACCTATTACTAAGACTTCGTTGTCTGTCCGTCTGTCTGTCCGTCTGTCTGTCCGTCTGTCTGTCTCCAGGCTGTATCTCAAGAACCGCTATAGCTAGACTTCTGAATTTTTTACAGATTGTGTATATCTGTTGCCGCTATAACAACAAATACTGAAAACAAAATAAAATTAATATTTAAGGGGTCTCCCATACGACAAACGTGTATTTTTCGGCCTTTTTCGCTCTATATCAATAATGGCAACAGGTAGGCACTTGAATTTTTCACACATTCTTTTTTTATATGTTTACTTTAATATTTTATAATAATATTAAAATAAAATAAAAATTTAAGGGTCCTCCCATACAAAAAACACAATTTTTAGCCTATTTTTGCTCTGTATCGGTACGGGAACAGTTCCAAAATATTTTTTTGTTTCAGTTGTACTTATGGGCACAGAATATATATTAGTAGTACCAACAGAATGCCCACTCGCGAAACCCGTTTAATTAAAGAAATAACGACTCATGCTACTATACTATAAAGTTCAAATTCCGACCGCGCAGTGCTAGGTGCCTACAATTATATTTACCTACATGTGCGCTCTCTTTCTATCGCGTAAGAGGTACCCTTTCTGACGAAATCAAGATTGTCACCTTTTAGAAAATAAAATAATCTTCTTTTATTTACTATAGCTACTAATAGCAAACTTTATTATAGTAATAATCAAATTTTAGTAACCCAACCTATATTTTATAATAGTTTTATATTCGATTATATTGCAGGAGCTGGTCTGGAATTTTTTACAACTTAAACATAGTAACTTGTGTTTATTTCTGTGTAGTGTGGTTTGTTTGTAACAAATTGGTTTATTTGCTATGTTTTTGTATTTTTTATCTTTTTTTTTTTGTATTTTAAAGTCTTAAATTACCTTATTGAAATATTTCTTTGACCTTTTTTCAATTGTTCATATTTATCAGATTAATAACGATCTATTCTGTACAGCGGTTAAATCAGTACGTAGATATATGTGACGAAAAAATCTTGCGCGTGCGTCACCGCTCGCTTGTGAGTCCCTAGTGATCTGCCCCTTTAAAGGGGACTTACATTTCGATACCTACACGCGCGAGTGGGACAGGCCTGCTATGGGGCCCCTACAATTTTTAATAATTTTTCTATTTTTGTATTAAAAATTTTGATTTTGATTCAAAATCTTAATGGGGTTCACAGACTACACCTACTTACCAAGTTTCAATAGTATAGCTCTTATAGTTTCGGAGAAAAGTGGCTGTGAAATATGGACGGACAGACAGACAGACAGACAGACAAGACGAATCTATAAGGGTTCCGTTTTTTGCCATTTGGCTACGGAACCCTTAAAAATACTCTAGAAGCGATCCGAGGGAAAGTTCTTATTTTTCAAAATTTTCATTTTTCTAAAGGACATTATTTCCGCTAAAAGATCAGCCTATGCTGAGTTGGCTCTCGACTTTTCGTGACTGCACAAGCAAGACCAAGACCAAGACTGGTCGAGTCTTGGTCTTGGTCTTGCTTTACTCATCACTAGTCATTAGTGTTGGTATCAGGATTATCTATAGGATAAAATGTTTCATCCAGAAGTGATGCGGAGCCCGCAGGATCTTCCATCGATAGGTGAGCGGAGAAGTTTGTCATTGTTTGTGCGATTGCAGATTTTTAAGACCCTGTATGCACGCTGCCATATCCTTGGTTTGTTTTGAGCAGAAGTCGCGCCAGCTAGCTGTTATAGCGATTTCTAGATTTTTCTTGTATGTCCTCTTAACCGCTTTATAATCTTCGATGACATATGGTTGCCTAATGGGATTGGCGTTTTTTATTCTCCTTCTGAGTCTTATCATGTTTTGTCTAAGATCCAGTGAGCTCTCTAGTCCACCAAGATGATTTCTTTTGTTAAATTCTCTTTGACTTTAGAAGAATGGCTTTCTTGCAAGCGTTACTAATGGCTGTTGTATATTTTTGAACAAATTCGTCAATTTCTTCGATCGTCGTTATCTCCTATATATCTCTTGTGGTCATTTCTTTGTTCTCAAGTTCTTTTATTAGCTCCTCTTTAAACTTATTCCAATTCGCTTTCTTTGTATTGTATATACGGGTGCTGTTACTTCGTGAGATTGTAGGTACATATCTTTTTTGCAGTATTTAAATGTTAATAATCTATGATCAGAAAGCGTTATGATATCTTCCTTCACTTTCCAGTCTCGAATGTGATTCATGAATCATGAGGCTGTTTGAGCATAGTGTAATGTCAATGATACTAGAGTATAGAGTTTCACCCCGGTAGATGTAAAAAGTAGGCGTTTATCCCGAATTCAAAATGTGAAGATCATTTTGCGCTACGAATTCTGCAACTTTTTTGCCTCTGCTATTTTCTCTATTTGATCCCCACCATGGACTAGCGGCGTTTCATCTCCGGCTACTATCATATTTTCGGTGTGAAGGGCTGTGTCTGTCTGTATGTCTGTCTGTCTGTATTTCTTCAGGCTGTAACTCAAGAACCGCTATAGCTAGAATTTTGAAATTTTCACAGATTGTGTATAATTTTTGGCGCTATAACAACAAATACGAAAATAAAAATATGTAATATTTATATTTAAGGGAGGCTCCCATACAAAAACGTTTTTGGCCTTTTCTGCTCGATATCAATAATGGCAGCAGGTAGGCACTTGAAATGTTCACAAAAGCCTTATTTAGATGTGTACTTCAATAATTAATAACAATATTAAAATAAAATAAAAAAATAAGGGGGGATCCCATACAAAAAACACAATTTTTGGCCAATTTTTTCTATATAACAGTACGGAACCCTTCGTGCGCGAGTCAGACTCGCACACGGCCGATTATTTGAATAACTATGTCTCATAGAAACAGGACTTTTGCTCCTACATATGGCTCTTGCGAGAATATAATATCCATTTTCCTTGTGAGACCTATCTCAATGCATTCTTTGGTTGCAGCATATATATAGCCCCTACCCAAGTTTATTTGCCCAAAGCTGAGATTGATTTGCCCACTCATGCCTTGGCTTTTGCCTGCGTTATCCTTGCTCACAACTTTAGCAATAGTTTATTGCTCTTCGAGCTATAGCGTCCCACTTTTGCCTTATTCTACAAGATAAGCTATATGCAGCGTGATCGATATCCTGAGAGTTCTTAGTGTTAACAAAATTTACACACCTTGGTGGCTTATCTCTGTTAGGGCAAGTAAGGGTGTCGTGCTGAAGAGAGCAGTAACCGCAAGATAATGTACCATAGCATTCTTTCGCTATGTGACCAAACCCTAAGCATCTAAAGCACTGCATTAATGGTGATTGGTCTGTTGCTGGAATGACTTGATAACCAATTCTTATTTTTTGATTTTTTAAGACGGTCCAGATGGGTGTAGAGACTTCTATAATGACATTCATTAGGTTTTTACTTCGTCCTTTTGTTGTTATAACTACTTTAACTATTCTTTTGCTTTCGTCTATGTTCATGAGACGTTTAAAATTTTGATTAATTATTGGCTATTGCTTCCTCTATCTCCGTATCATTAAGGTCGTTAATTAACCCCGTTAAACGGAGAAGTGGATTCTTATTTTCAATTTTGGACACTGAGTTTGTTGTTGTTTTTTATTTTATTTCAGATTCTAATGTCGCGCGGTGTTTATCTGTGTCGCAGTTTTCTGATTTCTTATTTTCTTCAGTGAGTTTACCCCTACTCCTAGTTTTATGACGTTAACATCAGTTCTTAGTTGTTTTATGATGTCGTCCCAAGTACCTTTTGGGTTGGTTGACTTAATAACTAGTGAGAAGTTAGGTGTTATATCTCTTTCCTTTTCTGTGTTTTGAAAGTTATGTTTTGGCTTTGCAGGAAGTAGGAGCCACGTGCTTTTTTGTGTTTTGCGCTGAGCCAGCACAACATTCTCTGCGCAGGTCTTCAATCGCTGTTCTGAGCGGCACCATAGCTGCTATGGTAGAGTCTTGTATATCTTCCATACCCTTTTTTATGCTGTTTATGCTTGTGACTGCTGATTTCATGTCTTCCTTTATAGAACCATTGTGATTTTGATTTGATGTTTGATTTTTTATGTCGTTTAGGGTAATTAATATTTGACGCAACACATTTGTGGGTGATTCGTATTAGAAAACGCATCAATCAACTCAACCGCGTACGATAGAAACGTTACGTATGTACATGAGCTGACATAAAAGTATTTTATTAATTTTGTTTTTAATAAAATACTTTTATCTCACACAATTAACTTAAAATACTATGTTATGCACAGGCTCGGACGGCGAGTTCAAGCTGCTGGAGCCGGAGCGCGTGGCGCGGCTGTGGGGGCGGCGCAAGCACAAGCCCGCCATGAACTACGAGAAGCTGTCGCGCGCGCTCAGATACTACTACGACGGTGACATGATCGCCAAGGTCGCCGGAAAGCGGTGAGCATACAACATAATATTATGATGTGAGACGACGTAGATCTCGCGATGTCTGCCCATGTCTAGCGCGACGTGAGACGACGTAGCTCTCGCGATGTCTGCCCATGTCTAGCGCGACGTGAGACGACGTAACTCTTGCGATGTCTGCCCATGTCTAGCGCGACGTGAGACGACGTAGCTCTCGCGATGTCTGCCCATGTCTAGCGCGACGTGAGACGACGTAACTCTTGCGATGTCTGCCCATGTCTAGCGCGACGTGAGACGACGTAGCTCTCGCGATGTCTGCCAATGTCTAGCACGACGTGAGACGAAGTAGCTCTAGCGATGTCTGCCCATGTCGAGCGCTACGTGAGACGACATAGCTCTCGCGATGTCTGCCCATGTCTAGCGCGACGTGAGAGAGCGCATCTCGCGATGTCGCCACCACAACGATGACGATTCACCAATTTTATAACTAAAAAACTTTTATGTCGTACATAAAAGTTTACACGGGACTGTAGACAGTAACTAAAAAACCTATTGATAAGTACTTACAAGAATGTGCAAGAAATACACCCCAAAAAGAGAAGAAAAAAATAAACACTATAAAGACTAGCAACTTACAAAAAGAACCGAAATCCCACCAAAAACATTTCATGTAAAATGTTGCCAAGACGACCACATAAGGTTGCCCTGTCAAAATAAATATCAGATCTAATGTAGAGCCAAGCTTCTGAATCTACAAGGCCTAACTCTACCGACCCTAACTTCAACAAATTCTACATATCAGTAAATATATATATGACTTCGCCTACCGTCGTGGAGGTGATGCGAATATTTAGTTTCTCATCTGAAGTAAATAACGAATCAGCCAAGTCATACATACTTTCTGATATGTAGAATTTGTTGGAGTTAGGGTCGATAGAGTTAGGCCGTGTATATTCAAAAGCTTGGCTCCACATTAGATCTGATGTCTTTTTCACAGGGCAAACCTTTTGTGGTCGTCGAGGTAACATTTTACATGAAATGTTTTTGGTGGGATAACTATATTTACACAGTGAATAACTATGCAAGGTGTGCTTGTCTGGCATGTTGGAAAACCATGGTAGACAAAGACCAGCGGACCTTGAATAGCTGTTACGCTGCGTAAATATTTTACTGCGATTAAAACTACAGCCATTTCTCGCGATTCAAGGTTTCTACATACCCTACTAAATCGTTTCAGCCGCTTAGGTGTTAAAAGACAGACAAACAGACAGACAAGCATTTATAATATTATAGCATGAATTAAATAATAAAAATATTTTGACTAATTAATAATATTTTCCCACGAGATAATCGTTATCTTTAATATACAATAAAATTACTAAGTTTATTACTATCAGCCTAGTATTTAACATAATACCTAACATTAATAACAAACTATAAGTTAATGAACATTGTAAAAAACCGGTCGTTGTAGTTTTCCGACCTCGAAAAAAATACATTTAAATCTTTAGATAGTAACTAAGGTTAATAATTACCCACCAAAAAAATAAATGTAAAAAAGGAGAGCCAAGTTCAATACAAACATTATGCTTGTCTATGGACTTCGCCGTAAAAAGAATGGAGATCTAAATGAGTTCCAAGTTCTATGGAAAATCGAAAAATGTATTTATAGGAACCGAGTAACATTATGAACAAATAATAAAGTCTATTTCTTTACTTTATTGAATATATATAACAATTTCTGTTATTTAAGTAATGTGAGATCATAAAGTAAATTAGATTTAACTTGGCCAGTTTTCATTACATCAGTCATTTCATAAAGTTATTGCACATTTTAATTCTGATAAAAACTGGCCGAGTCAAATCTAATCTACTTTAAGATCTCACATTATTTAAATAACAGAAATTGTTATAGATATTCAATAAAGTAAAGAAATAGACTTTATTATCCTACTAATATTATAAAGGCGAAAGTTTGTTTGGATGTATAGATGTGTGGATGTATGGATGTTTGTTACTCTTTCACGCAAAAACTACTGAATGGATTTTAATGAAACCTTACAGTAATATAGCTTTACATCAGAATAACACATAGGCTACAATTTTAACCGACTTTCAAAATGGTAGAGGTGTTATGTCCGTTTTTTATATTCAACGATTACTCCGCCGTTTCTGAACCGATTTTCAAAATTTTTCTTTTTGTGTACAGAGTATCATCCCAATTTGGTACTATATTCACAAAAGTGGTGATCTGATGAAGGGATCCATAAGTAATCGAGGGAACTCCTCAAAATTTATACGGAAACATGTGGTGACTTAGGTTTCGTGAGAAGTAGTCTAAGCATATTATGCTACCAACAAATAAGATTTTGCACCAAGGTATAGGTATACCATGTAGAGAAGGTGCTGAGAGAACTTCTGATTCTTTATAGATACAAGTTTGGGAGTTTCGGCGTTGTTTTAGGAACGCATAGCATATTATGCTACTACGCAAATTCCATTCATCATCATCATCATCACTACCATAATATTTATACCAATGTGGATGCATCGTCCCATGATTATGCCAGAGAGACTCTTCCAAAGTGGTAAAATGTGTCCCCCCCCCCCCTCTAACTTCTAAAGTAGGGGCATGATAAGTCTAAAAAAAATATAATATGATGTACGTTACTATAAAAACTACCAACGAAAATTGGTTTGAACGAGATCTAGCAAGTAGTTTTTTTTTGTACGTTATAAATGGTAAACCGTAATTTTACTGTCATTTAATCAACTGAAATATAAAAATAAATCAAAAACCTTTAAATTTCTTAAAAATAAACCTTATTGTTGCTGCGGAACCCTTCATGGGCGTGTCCAACTCGCATTTGGCCGGTTTTTAGCTTATTTCACTGTTCAGTGCAACAAAATATGAGTCCAAAGGATACAAATGGCGATCTTTACTTCTAAATATCTCGGAAACGTGACACTTTAGGATACCATGTTATTTAACATTATTTGTTTGTATAAGTGTCCTATATCCAAATATACCACTTTTATCGTGCTTGGAAATTTTGAAATACAAAATGTTCGAACCCCTTTGTTAAATTAAAAATTGGAATTCCACCAAAACAAATAGGTACCATCGAGGAAATTGATTCCTAGGCAGTTGACAGACAGACCAACGTCATTTGGTCGGATCATGTCAATTTAATGTTAATTGTGAACTGTTGGCTGGGTTTGACGAAACGCGACCAAACTAGGTAGGTCCTCCTTCTGCCTAGGAATCAACTTCTCTGATAGTACATACCGATTTTAGTGTGTCTCTATCTTCCATTTTCTATCTTGAGCTTTGCCCGCGTGAAACTGAGTTTTCTATGATAAAATAATAATATATTCATAATTTAGAGTCCATTCTTTCTTTTGACGACCTCTGTGGCTCAGTTGGTGGGCTGGTAGCTCAAGCCGGGGGTCGCGGGTTCGAATCCCGCCGACGGAACAAAAAGTTTTCAAAAGTTCCTGGGTCATGGATGTGTATTAAATATGTGTATCATATAATAAAAATCTTAAATATATGTATAGTATAAAAGTATTAAATATATTTCCGTTGTCTGGTACCCGTAACACAAGTCCTTCAGGTACTTACCACGGGGCCAGACTGACGTGGTGTGAAGCGTCCATAGATATTATATCATATTATTATTATTATTCTTTATTTATTTGAATGCAATATTAAAACGCGAGTGACTCCGAAATACGCTGCGGAAATGAGAAACATCCTCCCTTTGGAAGTCGGTTAAAATTAATATAACGTTGTAGATATAACAAATGAAGTTTGGTTTCGAATAAATGTGATTCGTATCGTCTCGAGACGGCTTAGAATGAGCACAATAATCTGACTGATTTTTTTCGCCAATAAGACACTTTGTCTATTCTTCCGTAAAAGTAACCCTTTCTATGATCGCTGTTTGGCCATCGAAGAAATTTATTCATAGGCAGTTGACGGACCTACGTCATTTGGTTGAGTTATGTCAATTCAATAGTCGTATTGAACCGTCGCGCGGCTGGGTTTGACATAACGCCACCAACTTACATAGGTCCGCTAACTGCATATGAATCAATTTCTCTGATAGGACATCACGGACCCTTATTACTGTTTGCAGGTTCGTGTACAAGTTCGTGTGCGACCTGCAGCAGCTGGTGGGGTACAGCGCGGCCGAGCTCGCCGACCTGGTGAAGGAGGTGCACGACGCCGGGGACAACTGACGTGACGCGTCATAACCACAGTTTACAAAACTAACGAGTAGGTCGACTCAGAAGATATCTCGATAATACGTTTGACGTAGCGTTCATATCGGCCGGCGCGCGCCTTACTCAACATTGTGAAACATGTTGAAAGTGACAGTCGCGCCCAACTCGCGTATATTCGCCCGTTTGGTTGAAGTCGAGGTACTCCTTAGTTTTGTCTGCTCTGTCATTACGGTGTAATACTAATAGTCGCGGCCGCGTTCAGAGAGATTTAACACCGCTCTGATCGACACTACGCTACAGCGAAGCTACACACGTCAAATATAAATATTATTCGTATGAATTCGTATGAGGTAAGCCGCACTACGCGACAAAGACGATATGCGACACGAAACGTCAGTCTATGAAATGTGAAGTGTTGCGTCGCATCGCTGCTCAGTGTCGTTTAGTTAGTGCGGTCTCGTCTATAGTGGTGATGTTTAATGATGATTTTGACATAAACTCCACAATTTTTTGGTCAATCTTTTGATTAATATAATTAAAGTTACCATAAAAAGACTCTGAATGCGGCCTTTAGTCTCTAAAAAGAGTTTGGGTTTATAACCAAATTTTAGTAGGGAACTTTGGCGGGGCGAGGAGTGAGGGGTCAGTCGTGTCCTCATTGGTAGGTTGCGATCAGACGGTGACACTTTACTGAAAACTATCAGAGAACTTGATTCATAGGCAGATGGCGGATCTACGTAATTTGGTAGAATTACGTCAAATCCATCCGACCGATCACAATTGAATTGACATAGCCTGACCAAATATCGTAGGTCCGTCAACAGCCTTAGATGAATCAATTTCTTCGATGGTACGTTATTGGTTTCGCCTAGCGATCAACTATAGCTGGTCTCACAAGCGTCTGACGAGACGTGACGTCACATAATTATTCTGATTTGTTGCTTATCGAATTGAAAATCGCTGGAATAATGTCACGAAACAGCAAAAGTCAGACTACATAAAGTTTGCGTAACTAAATTAGAGATCGGTATTTGTATTAAATTGATGAGTTGGGATTGTTATAATGTTTTGAAGTTGTTAAAGTTATTACTATAAAGTATATTTTTTTAATATCGATGATGAATGTAGATCTCGGCATTTAAAAAGATTAATACGCCGTAATCAAAACAAGAATTAGCTAATTATTGTCATTCGTTTTTGTATGTTTTCCCGATAAGTGAAGCGTCGGCGCAAAGACCAAAGATATGTAGCCCGTGTTCATATTCCGTAATTAAAGTGAGCCATTATATGGGTACATCTCTACGCAGTGGCGTAACTATAGGGTGGCAGGGCTGGGAAAATGCCACGCCACACCCTTCTGTCAATGTCACCATTTCATAGCTGACATAAAAACTCGACGCTTGTCTCCTTTTGAGTGACACCTACCTAGTTATACACGGTCCTATGCACTGACCTCCATTATACAAGTACGCTGGACCTATGATACCCACTTTTTTTGTGCCTATTTGAAGCGGAATCAGCGCCCCCAGTAATAGGGAAGAGAACGAAATTTGACGTAACTTGCAAATGGCCGCTTAATCGTTATTGGTTGTCATCACTAGTATTAGTTCCAAATACTCCCACTACTGCTATCAGCGCCAATATGGCGACTTTCAAACGTCATTTTTACGTCAAATTTAGTTCCTATCCCTCACATTGGGGGAGCTGATTCCGCTTCAAATAGGCACAAAAAATAGCTGTCATTTCAAAGGGTATCATTAGTCCAGCGTACTTGTATAATGGAGGTCAGTGGTCCTATGACAATAGGTACAAGTATATTACACAAAGGTCGGAGCAGGGAGCGCTACTAACACGTCATACAGTAAATAATCCGACCAAAATCCGCACACGTCATATCAGAATATTGGCAGAAACGTGGTCAAATGTCGAATATAACTTTTTGTTTACTGTATAATATGCTGGTGCTGCCTCTAGCGTGAAAATATTGCAGTTGTATTCCTATTTTGTCATTTCGCTGCTCACGACACTTCATACTTATTGCAAGTGGACATAATTACGTTACTTATAAAAAAAAATACAATGTGTTCAGTCAGTATAGCCATAAAATGTATGTCAAGTGACTTTCGTAATTAAGTTAGGGCGAAGCCAAACGAGCGTAATTTGTGAGTTGTGAGTCGCAGAATTTCGGTTCGGCAGAATTCTGCTGCATTCAGTTTCATACAAAAGTCCTGTTTGATTCACACGAGCGTAATTTTGTGAGTCATGATTTGTATGAAAAGATATTTACGCGACTGAAATTCTGCGACTCACAACTCACAAATTACGCTCGTTTGGCTTCACCCTTAGTAATGTAACGTATCAGACAAAATATTGTACTCTCAGAGAAGTTGATTCATAGGCAGACGGCGGACCTACGTAATTTGGTCGAGTTATGTAAAACCCAGCCGACAGATCACGACTTACATTGAATTGACATTTGACATAACCCGACCAAATGACGCAGATCCGTCAACTGCCTATGAATCAATTTCTTCGATGGTACAATAATAAATAGACGTTACAGACGATTTATAATAATAGTATTTTTTATCATAATTATTGTACGTAATTAAAAATTAAAGTTCCGTATCTCAAAAACTACTGAACCGATTTTGATAAATCTTGCAGTATTCCCTAAGACCTAAGTTGAATAATACCTATAGTACCTACAGTAAAAAAGAATTACTTAAATCGGACTTGTAGTTCCTGGGATATGCAAACACAAACATACACACATGTATATTACATACATACATACAGACACACATACATATACACTTTTGAGGCACGTTTGTTTGGATGCTGACATAGAATAACATAATATATCTACGAAAACTAGGCAGTACTGGAAATATTACATACAGATTGATAACCTTCTTTTTTTGAAGTCGGTTCAAAAATAGTTTATATATTTAATATTTTAGTGTATGTTTCATAATAATAATAATATTATGAATTGTTGTACTCTGTGGATATATTGTTAAATCTATATTTTTGTAACTTTGAAAGCTTTATAGTGAGTTGAATGTACATATTCGTTTGGTGTGTATTGTATATTATATTATAATTTTAGTGTTAAGGTATTTTGTACATAATAAATTTTATATCAGTTAAAATATGTTTATTTTAATAATCCACATTGACTATTGTATTAAAATTATACGTAACATGCACTTTGAGACCCAGGGAAAAACCTACGATCATGGTTTTTATCGCAAAAAATGTAAGGTTCTCGCGCCTTCGGCCGTCGCGAGCCGCGAGCGCAGCCGACGACGCCCGATGTTGGCCGCTCGGGTATATTCGGCCAGACAACCGAAGATGATGCGCCAACAAAAGTTGAAGCCTGTAGGCAGACTACGAAACTGGCCTTGTACCATGAAACTGTTTTGAGACTCAAACAATCGGACGAGAATGCCGCGTCCTGCTCTAACAACGTCATTTCACGTTTGTTAGAGTAGGACGCAGCAGTTTAGTATTACGGTGACCGGGCGAGTACCTTCGGTGCTGATGGTCAGAGTTATGTGAAATTTTGGAAGCGTTTTTGAATACCGCGCAGCAGAGTTTTGGCGTCGGCGCCGACGGTCAGCGAGCGGTCACCACGACAGTAAAATCAGTCTTAATAATAGTGATTTCCTGGGCGAACTTTAGGGAAATCTTATTTCATATTGTTATATCGGAAACATCTAAATGAGACATTAAAAAACAATTAGAGTTTTGTTAGTAGACAAGTTGTCGGTTCTATTGCGGATGTTAGTTAAAGGAGTGAGCACACTGAGACGGGCCGTGCCGGGGCTCAGCGTACCGG
This sequence comes from Cyaniris semiargus, assembly GCA_905187585.1. Classification (NCBI taxonomy): domain Eukaryota; kingdom Metazoa; phylum Arthropoda; class Insecta; order Lepidoptera; family Lycaenidae; genus Cyaniris; species Cyaniris semiargus. The sequence continues at coordinate 21,350,981 of LR994551.1, read as the reverse complement.
GGCGCATCGCAAAAATCCGCCTCCATACAATTTGTATGGAAGCGGATGCGCGTATCGCACACTGCCGGGGCGCATCGGCGCGGAATTTTGCTCGGCGGATTTCCGTCAATGCGACACGGCCCGACAAGACCCGCTGCGCCCCGGCAAGACCCGCTGCGCCCCGGCAACAGTGTGCTATAGCAAGCGGCGCGCGGATGTGATGACTCAAAATCCGTCAATGCATTGCGCGCCGACCCGCCCCGGCACAGTGAGCGTTAAAATCCATCAATGCGATGCGACCCGACCCGGCAATAGTGTGCTATAGCGCATTTTGCGCTGCGCTGCGCCCCGACCCACCCCGGCACGCGCCGACAAAGTGTGCGCGAACCTTAAGTATACATTAAGCTATGAACTTCATATGCGACGGCAGCTTTTAAATAGAGGTGATGATGAATTGGATGCTGTTAAGCATTCGTGTACTGTCCCACTTCGAACTAGTTTTGAGTAATCGGCGTTTTAATTATTTTTGAAATAATATTATTTTTTTTTTGTTGAAATGCGTAGATTATGATTATGAAAAAACATTTTAATTATACATTCAGTTTTAGAGAATAAGTATAAAAATGCTTAATGCTAAATTGCTATAGGGCTTATTACATTTAGCATTCATGTCCTATGTGATTTAACACATTAATGCAAAATTCTGATTTGTTCTTTCAATACAAAGTGCTTATTTTAACAAAATGTTATAAAAATGCTTAATGCTAAATTGCTATAGGGCTTATTACGTTTAGCATTAATGTCCTATGTAATTTAACACATTAATGCAAAATTCTGATTTGTCCTTTCAATACAAATTATAAGGATCCTTTTTATTCGAACAAAATGTATGGTTCTCAAGCATTCAATAAAAATGATTTCTGGTTATTCCGCTACATGGATTTCGATGATATTTGGTATGCAGATACGTTATGTCTCGGGAAAGGACATAGGATAATTTACATGCGGGAAAAAGGTACGGTACCCGTGTGATAAACAAAAATGATTTGCACCTAAACCGCTAAATCGATTTTGATGAAAATCGGTGTGCACATACTTTGACTCTCGTGAAAGGACATTATTATTATCTAGAAAAATGTACGGCTACCGCGTTATAAAGTTTCTTATTTTGCGCCTAAACCGCTAAACCCATTTTGATGAAACTTAGTATGGAGATACTTTGAGTCCCGAAAAAGGCCATAGGATCCTTTTTATGTCGGAAAAATGTACGGTTCCCAGGTATTAAATAAAAACGATTTCTGCTTATACTGCTACATGGATTTTGATATTTGGTATGCAGATACGTTATGTCTCGGGAAAGGAAACAGGATACTTTATATCTGGGAAAAAAGTACGGTACCCGTGTGATAAATAAAAATGATTTGCGCCTAAACCGCTGAATCGATTTTGAAGAAACTTGGTGTGCATATACTTTAACTCTCGTGAAAGGACATAAAATAATTTTTATCTTGAAAAAATGTACGGTTACTGCGTTATGAAGCTTTTTATTTTGCGCTTAAACCGCTGAACCGATTTTGGTTAAATTTGGTATGCAGATAATTCTGAGTCTCGGGAAAGCACACGGGATATTATTCATCCCAGAAAATGTAAGTACGGTTCCCACGCAATGAATAAAAATGATTTATGCTTTTACCGCCAAACTGATTTCGATGATATTTGGTATGCGGCTACATTGTTTCTCGGGAAAGAACACTGGATACTTTTTATCCTGGAAAAGCCGCTAAACCGATTTAGATGAAATTTGTTATAAAGATATTTTAAGACCCGGATAACTGACAAGGATATACAGAATGTAACAAAAATAAGTTATAATACTTTAGTGTGTGTACGTGTTCTTTGTAGAGAGTTCACTGTGAAAGTAGCAGCGCTGAAAGACCAAAAATTCTTTTCACTCTTGTATGGGGAAACTCGTGACGCTCGGACCCTTGCCCATACAAAAGTGAAAAAAAAAATGTTCGTCTTTCAGCGCTGCTACTCTCACAGTGAACTCTCTAAAAGGAACACGTACAGACCCTAAAGTATTATAACTTATTTTTGTTACACCCTGTATACTGGTTTTTATATCCCATATAATATGTACCTACGGTTCCCGCTCGAAAAAACTTTAATCTTTTGCGGTCTTACCGCAGAACCGATTTTGAGGAAATTTGGTATGTATATACTTTGAGGCCCAGGAAAGGACGTAGGATAGTTTATAATGCGGTAAAATGTACGGTTCACACGTGATGAACTAATTTCTACATTAACTAAATCTAATCAAAATCGGTTCAGCAGCTTAAACGCAAATTAATAAAGTTTATTGCGTGAAAACCGTACATTTTCCATGATAAAAATTATCCTATGTTCTTCTCCAAGACCTAACGTAATATCTATATACTAAACTAGCTGTGCCCCGCGGTGTTACCCGCGGTTTAAGTGATATATAATAAAAGACTATGAAAAGTACCAATAATAGGGTCAAAACGGGACGATACATGGTTCTATAATGGTTTATGGTAGTGATGATGATGAATGTAATTTGCATAGTAGCATATTATGCTTTCCGTTCTTAAAACAACGTCGCGAAACTCCCAAACTTGTATCTATAAAGAGTCAGGAGTTCTCTCAGCACCTTCCGAACCATGGTATACCTTGGTGCAAAATCTTGCTTGTTGGTAGCATATGCTTAGAATACTGCTCACGAAACCGAAGTCACCACATGTTTCCATACATATAAATTTTGAGGAGTTCCCTCGATTTCTTATGGATCCCTTTATCAGGTCACCACTTTTATGAACATGGTACCAAATTGGGATGATAACCTATACACCAAAAGGAAAATTTTGAAAATCGGTTCACAAACGGCGGAGTAATCGTTGAACATAAAAAAACGAACATAACACCTCCTCCATTTTGAAAGTCGGTTAAAATTGTAGCCTATGTGTTATTCTGATGTATAAATTATATTATTGGAAAGTCTCATTGAAATCCGTTCAGTAGTTTTTGCGTGAAAGAGTAACAAACATCCATACATCCATACATACATACTTTTTACGTTACATCCAAACTTTCGCCTTTATAATTAACCCCCGACAAAAAAGAGGGGTGTTATGAGTTTGAATAAAAAACGAACATAACACCTCCTCCATTTTGAAAGTCGGTTAAAATTGTAGCCTGTGTGTTATTCTGATGTATAAACGATATTATTGTAAAGTCTCATTAAAATCCGTTCAGTAGTTTTTGCGTGAAAGTGTAACAAACATTCATACATACATACTTTTTACGTTACATCCAAACTTTCGCCTTTATAATATTAGTAGGATAGTAGACTAAATATCTTTGATATCGGTTAAGCGATATAAGCCAAAATCATTTTTGTTGACTGCGCGGGAACCGTACATTTTCCGGGACAAAAAAGTATATATATCTAATGTCATTTTAAGTAACTCAAAGTATCTGCATACAAAATTTTATCAAGATCGGTTCAGCGGTTTAAGCGCAAATCGCAAATCATTTTGTTATCTTGCGAGAACCGTACATTTTTCCGGTATAAAAGAATCCTATATCCATCCCCGGGACTCAATGTATTCCAAGCATGCCAAGTGTCATCGGTTGAGCGGTTAAACTATGAAGAAGTAACAGACAGACAGACAGACACACTTTTGCATTTATAATAGACTAGCTGTGCCCCGCGGTGTTACCCGCGGTTTAAGTGATAGTTTGGTCTAAAAAATATGAAAAGTACCAATAATAGGGTCAAAACGGGACGATATATGGTTCTATAATGGTTTATGGTAGTGATGATGATGATGATGAATGTAATTTGCATAGTACCATATGCTTTCTGTTCTTAAAACAACGTCAAAACTCCCAAACTTGTATCTATAAAGAGTCAGGAGTTCTCTCAGCATCTTCCGAACCATGGTATACCTTGGTGCAAAATCTTGCTTGTTGGTAGCATATGCTTAGAATACTGCTCACGAAACCGAAGTCACCACATGTTTCCATATAAATTTTGAGGAGTTCCCTAGATTTCTTATGGATCTCTTCATCAGGTCACCACTTTTATGAATATGGTACCAAATTGGGATGATAACCTATACATCAAAAGAAACATTTTGAAAATCAGTTCACAAACGGCGGAGTAATCGTTGAACATAAACGAACGTAACACCTCCTCCATTTTGAAAGTCGGTTAAAATTGTAGCCTATGTGTTATTCTGATGTATAAGCTATATTATTGTAAAGTTTCATTAAAATCCGTTCAGTAGTTTTTGCGTGAAAGAGTAACAAACATCCATACATCCATACATCCATACATACATACATACATACATACATCCAAACTTTCGCCTTTATAATATTAGTCCAAACACAAAGTAGCAAGCAGAGCTACTGTAAATTATTGAGGTTTTCCCTTGTTTAACTTTGGAACAAAAATATTTGCGTTTCAAAATTAAACACATGATGGCATTCATAGTGTACCTAAGATACATAGTACCTACATAAATGCTAAATACTTACAAAACCTCACTTAGAGAAATAAGCAATAACCATTTTTGTCCTCTAAAATATTCTGCAGTGGGTTTTCAAAAAATTATGCCTTATGTTCTAAAGAATAAAACTGCATTATTAACTCAAAACCCGATTTTTTGTGGAATAGTACACGAATGCTAAACAGCGGCCAATTATTACCTATCTAATAAGTCTAGCTAAACAAATGACTTTTAAAGGGAAAATAACTGTGGTTTGGTTCAGGTATCGAGTAAAAATATTTTTTAAGGAAAAAAACAATCATCTGCAGATATTTTGTTAGTCGGTATGATAGATCATACAAAGAAATATCTGTAAGTTGATTTTTTACATTTTATAAAATATTTTTTCTCGATTTATGGAAGCAGTACCTACAATTATTATTATACTCGCAAAAGAAAAATCTTTATATTCGCGAGCAATGAGCATGCGTTTAGAAGACGACAATAATTTTTTAGTTAGGTATAGGTGTATAACACACTCAAATACCATTGCAATCGGAAACATCGACCATATTTTGATATGTCCGTTTTGCGTCTTTCCTCTTTATTATGTTAACACCTACCAGTACTTACAAAGTAGCTATAGAATATAGGTGTATTGTTAACCAAAATTGAATGTGAGTTAGCAGCAAAACATTATTTAAAGTAGAGCCCAGCAGCTTAATGAGCAATCGATAACCACATCGCGTAATAATTCACATTACGATAAATATCCCTATTTGTGCCCGCAACTTCGTGCTTGCAGGAGCAAATCCCGTAGAAACCGTGGATTGCAGTTTGCACCTTAGTAAAAATTAGGCCATGGTCTTCCTTGTGAAATAATCTGTAGGTATCTGTGCCCATCAAAATTTGGCCACTAGTTTTTGAGGAAAATGCCAACAAACAAATCTTTACCCTTTGTTATGGTGATATTATGTATTAGGTATGCACGTCTGATACAATTCTCGCGTCTGTCGTCTGTCGATTGTTAACGATAAAAAAATTAAAAAAAAACACAACTGAAACCTACGTAGGAATATAAATGGCTACTTACCACTGTATGGGCCAGTGGAAAATTTATAATGTTAGCTGATGCTTGCAGCGACTTCGTCTGCGCTAAAACTTACAAAAGACGGACAGGAAACAATTTTCATTGAAACATCCATACTAATATTATAAATGCGAAAGTGTGTCTGTCTGTCCGTCCGTCTGTCTGCCTGTCCGTCTGTCTGTCTGTCTGTCTGTCTGTCCGTCTGTCCGTCTATCTGTCTGTCCGTCTGTCTGTCTGTTTGTCTGTTACCTCTTCACGCTCAAACCGCTGAACTGATTTTGCTGAAATTTGCCATGGAGATACTTTGAGTCCCGAGAAAGGACATAGGATACTTTTCATCCCGGAAAAATGTACGGTTCCCACGCGATAAACGAATATTGGCGCAACGGAGTTGCGGGCGTCATCTAGTTCTTTATAATTATTATGTACCTAGATAATTATGTTTTACTATACAAGTTTTAAATTGGTTCAGCCAATTCAGAGATTTGACGAAACATTTTAGACACATTTTTTTTCATAGCTTGTATGTTTATGTGCATTTAGTAATGAAGCTGAAATTACAAACAGACACTTCAATATTATTAGTATAAAGGACGTCACTACCGCGACAGTGCTTAGTCGGTAAAACCGTGACGAGGTAATGACTGCCATTAGAGCTACGAGTCATCCAACTTTAATCCAGCGTACAGCTTGAGGACCTGACGATGTCATTAAGACATTATTAGGAATTTCCGAGGTGACATAGCTCTAAAGCTGATCGCACATATTTTGTCCTCACCGTACGCGCCGTACGTGTCGAACGCACCGCATAGTACACGAAATGCGGCGCGTACGGTGGGGACGAATGTGCGAGGTTTCACTGTTCACATCATTTCATACAACGAATTCTAAAATGCGGCGCGTTAGGCGCGTGTTTGCTGATAAGGCTGCCTTCACATTAAGTCGCGCTGCTGCCGCACTACTGGCGACTTAATGTGAAGGCAGCCTAAATGTGCGATCACCTAATAAGGGCCTTCCCCTACGTAGATTCCGTAATTTACCGTATTTAGAGTCTTATAAACTCATAATTTGAAAGCTACAAATTTATAATAAAAATGCAGCAATAATCTTCAGTATATCAACATTCCTTTCCCCGTTTTAAATTTTCTATGTTCGTTTATTATAGGTACTCATGATATTAGCTTCCAAGGTAATACCAATTTATTAAAATTGAAGCATACTTTCAGCATCTCCCTAGTATTTACAAATTACGTTTATTTGAAACACACGACAATAGATAGACAATTTCATTAACTGCATATTCCCCGTTTTAAATTATTTTTTTAGATCAATTTTGAACTAAGTTAAGTAAAAAAATAGTATTTTTGTGCGATCTCGGCAACGCGTCAAATCTCTATGGTCTCTATGGTAAATAATCTATGGTCAAGGTCGTTTGCTCGGGGGATGGCCTTAACGGACAGTACTGACCAGCAGCATTATTGCGTATTTGCGACAGGGAAGCAACCCTGTTTTGTTGGCTTTGAGTATGACATCACTCATCACTTGTGCAATAACTGCTATCAAACGTCTGTTGCTTACTCGTCCCTATAGTTACAAAATTTTATTGAAAAAATTGTAGTAACCAGCAGTAATAAGTGAGCTGATGATGATGACTTTCGATCATTTCTGTTTTCAAGGAAAAAAAACTAGATCGAAATCAATCTACCCGTTTTACGTTTGGATGCTACGATGCAACACACAACAACATACAACAAAAACACCGCCACGTCACCTCTGTTTTCGTCCGGGGCTTAAAATATTTAATATATTATGGGTGAGTAGTGAGTACTCATATAATTCTTTAAAACAAACGTATTCGGTTTAATAAATTTATTAACTTCATTAAAAATTCAAAGATTATAAGAACTAGACGTTCCGCGCGGCTTCGCCCGCGTAAATTAGATATTTCACAGACAAATTAGTCCACACAAAATAGCCTATGATCCTTCACGTGGTCTACTTCTTGTCTGTGCCAAATAACATAAAAATTGCTCCAGTAGTTCGTGAGATAAGCCCTTTCACATAATTTCCCCCGTTTTTTTCCACATTTTCCTCTATTTCTTCGCTCCTATTAGTCTTAGCGTGATAGAATATAGCCTATAGCCTTCCTCGATAAATAGGCTATCTAACACTGAAATATTTTTTCAAATCGGACCAGTAGTTCCTGAGATTAGCGCGTTCAAACAAACAAACAAACTCTTCCGCTTTATAATAATAACTAGACGTTCCGCGCGGCTTCGCCCGCGTAAATTAGATATTTCACAGACAAATCAGTCTACAAAAAATAACCTATGAACCTTCACGTGGTTCACTTCTTATTTGACCCAAATAACAGAAAAATTGCTCTAGTAGTTCGTGAGATAAGCCCTTTCAAATAATTTCCCCCGTTTTTGCCACATTTTCCTCTATTTCTTCGCTCCTATTAGTCTTAGCGTGATAAAATATAGCCTATAACCTTCCTCGATAAATGGACTATCCGTCACTGAAAGAATTTTTCAAATCGGACCAGTGGTTCCTGAGATTAGCGCGTTCAAACAAACAAACAAACAAACAAACAAACAAACAAACTAACAAACTCTTCCGCTTTATAATATTAGTATAGATTAGTTTATGAAAAGGAATTGGGTGACGAATCGCTAGTTAGACCAATGGTAATACTCCGAAACTAATAATTGTTATCGTGAAAATGTGCATTTCCCTGTTCTCGTAGCAATAACAACAGCAGCAGTTTTATATATTGTGTTTTTATTTTACAACTCCTATCTACAAGCTGAAACCACTTTTTAACAACCATGATTTTCTACTACCACTTGAAGAACATAGTATGACATAACCATTAACACCTTTTTATCTTCGCAAGCTCGGGCGCTAAAGAGTGGTACATCTTACAGAGCTAGCGCTGAAGAATGGTAACATCTTACAGAGTACGGGCGCTGAAGAGGGGTACATCTTACAGAGCGCGGGTTCTGATGGATCGTACAACTTGTAGAGTATGGGCGCTGAAGAGTGGTACATCTTATAGAGTACGGGCGCTGAAGAGTGGTACATCTTATAGAGTACGGGCGCTGAAGAGTGGTACATCTTACAGAGTATGGGCGCTGAAGAGTGGTACATCTTACAGAGTGCAGGTTCTGATGAATCGTACAACTTGTAGAGTATGGGCGCTGAAGAGTGGTACATCTTACAGAGCACGGGCGCTGAAGAGTGGTACATCTTATACAGTGCGGGTTCTGATGAATCGTACAACTCGTAGAGTATGGGCGCTGAAGAGTGGTACATCTTATAGAGTACGGGCGCTGAAGAGTGGTACATCTTACAGAGTACGGGCGCTGAAGAGTGGTACATCTTACAGAGTGCAGGTTCTGATGAATCGTACAACTTGTAGAGTATGGGCGCTGAAGAGTGGTACATCTTACAGAGTACGGGCGCTGAAGAGCGGTACATCTTACTGAGTATGGGCGCTGAAGAGTGGTACATCTTATGAGAACGGGTTCTTACTACTATGATCTACTATATCTAGAGTATGGACGTTAAAGAATGGTCTCACTTGTAGATCATAGGCGCTGACGAGTGGTACGACTTGTCGAGTACGATCCCCAAGCGGCAGCCGGCTGCCGCGTAGCAATTGAAAATCTATTGTGTCTGCGATACCCACGATGGAGGTGCTACGGAGTCGTGCAACTCGTACGGCCGCACTCAGAGACATTTTATTATAACTTCACTTTATACACGGCACCTATGTCAAAATCTTCATAAGTCAAAATCTTCATAAGTCAAAATCTTCATAAAAGGCCGGTAGAGTATGCTAAAGAATAGTGTAACTTGTACGGGCGCTGAAGAGTGGCTGCAGCTTTGTCCTCGCGAAGACATGAATGGTGGTTATGTGACGAAGGCTGCAGGCTGTAGAGAGTGGAGGCTGGTGAGCCGTGAGACAGTGCTAGTTCGTCAGCGGTTCAGTGCGCACGCGCGGTTTCTTACGATAGTGTGCGGTATATTATACGGTGAGTTGCGCTCGCGTAGCATTTTATTTCATTCACATTTTTATAATAAATAAGTGAAATATTTTTCAAAGAAATTTATAACAAATGGAATATTTTCGAAAAAATAAAACATTTATATTGTAATTACTATTTTCGAGTTACATCGTAATTATTTATAAACTAGTCGATTTTTTCATTGTCTTCTTTTGTTTTAATGAGTAGAAAAAAATATTCGCTTTGGAAATATAAAGTAGTTCCGATTTTAATATTATGTTATGGATATGTTACACGTCTTATGGATATTTTCGATATTTAAGACAAAGTTTATGTTAATAAGTTAGTAGAGAATAGTATTGTTAATGTTAACATACGGGACATTTTGTGAAAGGAGTATGTTTTAAAATGTATGGAGTCTGGTCCAAATTTCCACCATTAACGAGACATAGGTCTCGTTAATGGTGGAAATATAGTAAAATTGTCTACTAAATACTGATTTATTATAACCAGACCGCAATCAAAAATACCCTGTCAGTGAAAAGTGATGGCTAAATGAAAAGTCATGTCATGCCGCATCAATATCAATATTTTCACTCTTTCAAAAAAAAAAAGATTTTTCATATGGTCATAACTTTTTACTGATAGCTTATTTTTAAGTTGTCTCATAATGAAAGTTACTCTATATTTAATGGACAATAAGTCAATATAGGTCTCGTTAGTGGTGGAAATTTGGACCACTTTACTTCATTCTCCTTTATCATGTTTGATTAGAAAGATGAACATGAAAACTTTTACTAATAATAAGTTATCTATTAATAAAATGTAACTTGTACTCATAGCATATAATAGCTTCATCTGAATTCTGATGTGATGTTACGTTAACGAACGTGTTTTATTTGCAATTTCGCTGTTTTCATACAAATTGAAAGGTTGACAAAATCTCTCAACATTTCGTTTAATCCATACTTCCATACTATACTTATATATTATTGTAAATCTGTAATATTATAACATCTAACACAGTCCACTATGCAAGTTATTTTAAGTAATTAACACAAACAATTAGAGATCAACATACCGCCTTTACAAAAAATATTCAACTTAGTGGGCCGCTTCATTTGATGTCAAAAATCAAAGGTCTGATGTATCTGATGAAGATCCCTCAGCTGGACCCAACTAGCAAATTAGTCCTTTAACAAAAAGCCTAAATGACATTTAGTCGTATAGAAATCGTATAGTTGTAATTAAAGTTTCCAACATCGTGTAACAATATATTAAACGAACAATATGTCGTATAAGAGTTTAGTCATTTAATTTAGTTCTGTAATCGTTAACACGACCAAATTATATGACTATCCTATAAATATCGCAGTTGTGACCTTTAAAATACATATTTGATGTTGTATAAAATTAATTTATAATATAACAATCATAATCTGATTGTAATGCCGACCATAGCACTACTCTTTATCAGTAATAAAATTTCTAAATGGCTATCATGTAAAGTCCATATATTTAACTGTTATAAAATACATCTTTAAATATACGTTTCTTACATAAAATTTGACTCTCTTTATACGACTATTATAAAATGTTTATAAGCCTTATAATATTCATATTTTGAGAACTTAAATAACTAACTTAAGTTATGATTTTAAAATACTTTTAAAACTTACTGTTATAAAATATTTTAGTTATTTAATGATATTTTCATGTTTCTCTTTTACGACATCGGCCAAGAAATAATCGGTCAAGTGCGATTCGGACTCGCACACGAATGGTTCTATACCGTTATATAGGAAAAGCTGGCCAAAAATTGTTTTTCTTATGGGAGCACCCTTGAATATTTATTTTATTTTAATTGTATTATTAAATAACAAATATAATTGAAGATTTTATGAATATTTCATGTACCTACTTTTTACGATCTATTAAAAAAAATCTTAGTAATAGGGTTCCGTTTTTACCTTTTTGGTACGGAACCCTAAAATATAGAACTTTCCAATAACTTCAAATCGTTAATTAGTTAAAAAATTTTCAACATCAGAAATCTAACCATATTGAGAATTCAATAAAATACATGGATTTCCACTTTGTTACGGTACCCTAAAATGCGACTTATAGTCATGAGACATCATATAAAAATCATCATCGTTACCTAAAATCGTGTAATTGTAAAGTACAGGTAATCTTAAATTAAATTAAATTCATAAATATTATTTTGCAATTATTCGAAGGGGGCGTTAAATATTTGTTAAAAAACGTATATACAATCGTCGAGAAATTTAATTTCCCTTAGAAAAGTAGATATTGTTATCGACTAACACCAAATACATTATAGTCAATAGCATTCATTCAATAATAAATATTATGGCAGACAAACTTTTACCAACATGATGGCTACTTTTTCTTTTATCTTACTTCAACAGAACTGTAAAATAATTAGTATCTGCAAAAAGGTAATGCTGATGACTACTTCCCAATGTTTATACAACGCCTACTGGATCACAACACGACGAAACGATTATAAAATTAATCACTTTACGACTGCTATACGAATATTTAGACACTAAAACGACCATGACACGATCGCCATACAAATAAAAGTTATTACAAATAAAAGTTATATATTTTGCGTCTATTTCGCGTCATATAAAGGTTAATACAAATGCTACATAACCAAAAAGGCCTGACCTCAAGTTATAACCAAAACGTTGTCTCGAAAATTATATGACCAAATTTTGCTAGTTGGGGAGTGATAGGGACATAAAATGAAAATAAAATTAATTATTTATAAAAATATCTTCATTATTTAGAACAAGCTCAGCAAAATAAAATAATAATTATTGATAATATTATTTTTTTAAGTATACGCTAACAAGCTTCCTAACTACCTATTTAATTTTAAATTTTCCGAATCAGATTCACGTGACCAGTCGTTTACAATACGTATAGCCGTATATTTATAAATACGCGTGGTAATGTGGTAATGTCTTCTTGGATACTTCCCAGCGTTTTGTTGACATTTCTTTCGCACTTTTTGGAGGTCTTTTATAAAGTAACTAGCTGTCCCGGCAAATGTTGTTTTGCCATATAAAGTATTTCGCCCATAATATTATTTTATTGAAGTGACTAAATAAGTATATGGCACCATGGCAACGTCCATCGCTATCCCGTCGCACAAACAATGGTCGCCGTCAGCCTCGAGTTGTAATAATTTACTATTATTTATTCAACAAATGCACTTATCAATATAAAAAGTAGATGTCCGATTCTCAACCCTAGCCGATATGCTCGCTATGATTCACGAAAATCGGTCGAGCCGTTTCAGAGGAGTTCCATTACGCACACCGTGACACGAGAATTTTATATATTAGATTTCGATATGCCTCCGTGGTCCAGTGGTTAAGCGTGACTCGGAGGTTGTGGGTTCAAAAATCGGAATCGGCGCGAAAAGAGATTTTTCATAACTCGATAAATATACAAAATTTTGAAAATCCGCTAGTCCAATCCTTCGGTAATGGAATTTATAACATTAATTATGAAAATATTGACTCAGTAGTCAATTGAATGCATCGTTTTGGTAATATATGTTTTGAAAAAAAAATTGAAAATTAGATGCATCCTTGTGATTTTGTTTCTTCGAGAAAAAAGATATCGTGTTTTCGCTAGTACATACCCTTGCAAATATAATATATTAACCATCTATGTTCGAAAAATGAAACAGCTGATTGTCTGATTACAAAGATGATCCGCATAGGCATAACTCCAAGTCCCAACTAGTGGTAGGTTGTCTATTTAATTCCTAACACTACACAATAAATAAGGCCACGCTGGTACACGCTGTCATATCATTTTATTATAAATAACGCACTTTAAAGTAAATTTAATAATAATTAATTAAGCGAAAAAATATCAACACAGTTCTATCAGCTGTGTGATCTGTTTGACGCCATATTTGTTTTGTTGACTACTAGCGCCGCAATGGGAAAAGAATGAAATTCATTCAATTACCTGACTAATTTCATGACCACTGTCTTCAAAGAGCTGTAATATTACAAATCGCTAACTAGTTGGACGTTATGTGACGATTGTTCAGTCAACGTTCGGCCGAGTCATTCAATTGAATGACGTGTCATTCAATAAATGCGCTAGTCATTAAAAAAAAACTCGTGTTATCAGTAAGCCGTCACCGAAACCGGTGTGGGAGGCATCACAATATTATTTATTGTTTGGCGGAAGGTTAGTTACCTATTACTTATTAGTTATTAGTTATTACTCAATTACTCATTGCAAATAAAACAACTTAAGGCCATCCCCCGAGGAAACGACCTTGACCATACATTTGACGCGTTGCCGAGATCGCACAAAAATCCATTTTTTTTTTAATTATCTTAGTTCAAAATTGATCTTAAAAAAAATTTAAAACGGGGAATATGTAATTAATGAAATTGTCTATCTATTGTCGTGTGTTTTAAAATAAACGTAATTTGTAAATACTAGGGAGATGCTGAAAGTGAAAGTAGTAAAGTAACTTTGGAAGCTAATATCATGAGTATAATAAACAAAAATAGAAAATTTAAAACGGGGAAAGGAATGTTGATATACTGAAGATTATTGCTGAATTTTTATTATAACTTTGTAGCTTTCAAATTATGAGTTTATAAGGCTCTAAATACGGTAAATTACGGAATCTCCGTAGGGGAAGGCCCTTAAGGAATTTTTACGCGTGATTTTCCATGCGGTTTTGTGTTGCTTATCTTTACTTTATACGAGATGATCTTGTTTATTTATATATTATATACCTAGCTAGCTGTTTTTTCTGACAAACCGTGCATTGTTTTTCTTTAAACACTAATTTGATCAGTTTTTTAAATTTATGGCAGCTGATTTTTAGGGTATCGTACCCAAAGGGTAAAAAGGAACCCAATTACTAAGACTTTGATGTCCGTCCGTCTGTTTGTCTCCAGGCTGTATCTCAAGAACCGCTATAACTAGACTTCTGAATTTTGTGTTTCTGTTGTCCCTATAAAAGATTGTGTGTTTCTGTTGCCGCTATAAAAGCAAATACTAAAAACTAAATAAATTAAACATCTATCATACAACAAACGTGTTTTTTTAGCCTTTTTTGTTTTATATCAATATTAGCTACGTAAGCACTTGAAATATTTACTTATTTGTATAAAATAAATAAAAAAGGGGGCCTCTCATTAAAAAAACACAATTTTATGCTCTATAATGTCCCCTAACACAGGTAAACTTTACTTAAAAGGGGGTCTCAAACACTGTTATTATATTGTATTTTAAGTTTGTGAATATTATATATATTTTGTATAATGTTAGGGAACCCTTCGTGCGCTCGCACTTGCCCGATGTTTTAATACCCTTGTTCAAAATATTGCATTGATAAAGGTATGTTGAGTGACCAGTTTTTAGTGCATCAAAAAAGTACGATTCCAGTTTTGACATTTTTGCAGCAACCTTAAAACTTTCAAAATTATTCACGACAATGTCTTTTCTGATACGTTACCCGGTAGTATTTGATTTATCATTTGCGGTGTAGGACAATAAACTTGTCATAATATGCAACATTCCATTCGCGTTTATTTAAATTTAATAATATGTAATGTGAAACATTATAATATTATAAATGCGAAAGTACACGGTATGTGGGTATGTAGCTTAACGCTAAGCGCTTAAAAGCGATTTTGATAGGCATGGAGATATGGAGATTGTGAGTCCCGGTATAGGCATACAATAGTTCAGTGGTTCTTAACCTGTAGGTCGCGAACCTATTCTAATTCGGTTGTGTAAATGGTGTCATATTATTTTAATGAATGCGCTAGTCATTCAATCGAATTGCGACATATTATCCACTATCCAGCAACATCGTTGGGTACAAACTCTTTATCGCACGGGAATCGTATATTTTTTCGTAACAAAACTATCAATAGTATGTCTTTTACCGGAACTTAAAGTATTCCTGTACTAAAGTAAAAAGTAATTACTACAATTACAGCATGAATACATTACATCAAAAACCTTATCTAATTGTTATAATTATTGTGTGAACTTTTAACATAAAATTGAACAAAAAGCGGATAGCTATTGTTAAGAACCTACAATAAAATTTAATATTATAATATTACAATAGCGTTTTTGTGTACGTATGTTTTTATTATATACGGTGTGGGTTTATAGTCAAATTAATAATTTTTTAAATCGGAAATAACGAAGGAATAAATAAAATATTTTAATATTTTCATAATTTTATTTTAATAATAAATTATGGACCAGTGTGAAGGGGCTGTATTAGATACAATAGGGATGTTGCCAAGGTCAAAGGTTAGCAGGTTTTTTTTAAATAAAATAAAGATATAACGGTAAAATATAAGCACTTGTAAAATTTCAGCTTTATAACTTATGTATTTTTTAGGGTTCCGTACTCAAAGGGTAAAAACGGGACCCTATTACTAAGACTTTGATGTCTGTCTATCCGTCTGTCTGTCTCCAGGCTGTATCTCAAGAACGGCTATAGCTAGACTTCTGAAATTTTCACAGATTGTGTATATTTTTTGTTGCTGCTATAACAATAAATACTAAAAACAAAATAAAATTAATATTTAAGAGGGGCTCCCATACAACAAACGTAATTTTTTTACTATTTTTTGCTCGATATTAATAATGGCTATAGGCACTTGAAATTTTTGCAAAATTCTTAATTATATTTGTACTTTAATAATTGATAATAAAATTAAAATAAAATAAATATTTAAGGTGGGCTCCCATACAAAAATCACATTTTTTGGGCTATTTCTGCTCTATAACGGTACGGATCTCTTCGTGTCCGACTCGCACTTGGCCAATTATTTTGTTATGCACCTTCAAAGTTGGATAGTCGAGTCAATTTTTTTTTAAATATATTCTTATATTATATAATCTTTATATTTGTATACCATTCGATAACTTGTGTAATTTAAAGCAACTTTTGTTATGATACCACTTTCATAAACGCAATAATTAATATAGCTATCGAACAAAGTTCTCCCGCGATGCCTAAAAGCTACTCTACGGTGACGTCATAATCGAGTAGCAATTTGTATGGAGCATTTCGGGCAGGTCTATTTTATGAGATTTTTGAATTTTTATATCTTGGAAAGTTTTTAAGCTAACACAGTAATTCTTTCACCGATGTTTCTATTTCGGAAAGTTCCTGTAATTACCATCAAGAAAAAAAATTGTCATCATAATATTATAACAATTTCTACTAAGAAATTGATTTCGAGCCTGTAACTGATGTCAGTCTGTGTTCTTATAATATCTTGAACTATGAAACTCTTATGATATACAAATAGTATAATATCACAATTAAAGTTTCAACAGTTTTTGAGCATATGGTGTGGCATGTCGAAATTCCCAAAAAAGGTTTCATTTCATAATCGATCCTCATCACCTTCATCGCAAAGGGCACTTGTTCCGATTTCAAGTGAGTCTCATTAAACTCTTAAAAGGGATTTAAATGAAATTTGATCTTGTTTTTAGTAGTCAAAAGCTGAAAGTGTACTTAGACAGTAGACACCTTATAAGAAACTAGACGTTCCGCGCGGCTTCGCCCGCGTAATTTAGATATTTCACAGACAAATTAGTCCACAAAAATAGCCTATGATCCTTCATGTGGTCTATTTCTTATCTGTGCCAAATAACAGAAAAAATTCCCCAGTAGTTCGTGAGATAAGCCCTTTCAAATAATTTCCCCCACATTTTCCTCTATTTATTTACTCCTATTAGTCTTAGCGTGATAAAATATAGCCTATAACCTTTCTCGATAAATGGGCTATCTAACACTAAAAGAATTTTTTTAAATCGGACCAGTAGTTCCTAAAATTAGCGCGTTTAAACAAACAAACAAACTCTTCCGCTTTATAATATTAGTATAGATAACCTTATTAATCGTAATAGCGATACCTAAAAAACTATACTATAGTGATTAAAATGTTAATATGATAATGTTATATATATAGCTAGTGTATTAAACCATAAAGGTGCTCCCTCACCGGGATATATACCTCTTGCAGACGAAATAAAACAAATGTGGCGCCAAGAAACTGTAAAAATCATACCTATCATACTCTCTTCGACCGGTGTCATCCCGAAAACACTCGCTGCCGCTCTGAAATCACTCGACCTCCACAAAAACACGTATATTCACATACAAAAATCCGTTGTCATTGATACCTGCTCCATCGTTCGCCGCTTCCTAAACCCATCATCATCTTTTACTTCACCACAATCTTAACACTTTTTATCATGAATCAGGATACTTGGCACAAGCCCGTACCTGAGTCATTTCGCCGGCTAGTAGCCGAGACACTAACTCTTCTATATATAATAATAATAATAATAATAATAATAATATCTATGGACGCTTCACACCACGTCAGTCTGGTCCCATGTTAAGTACCTGAAGGACTTGTGTTACGGGTACCAGACAACGGAAATATATTTAATACTTTTATACTGTACATATATTAAAGATTTTTATTATATCATACACATATTTAATACACATCCAGACCCGGGAACATTGAAAACTTTTTGTTCCGTCGGCGGGATTCGAACCCACGACCCCCGGCTTGAGCTGCCACACACTCAACCAATTGAGCCACAGAGGTCGTCAAAATTCGTCATGTCATGTCTGTCTGTCTGTCCGTCCGTATGTCACAGCCACTTTTCTCCGAAACTATAAGAGCTATAGTAGTCTGTGAACCGGATTAAGATTTTGATACAATAATGGAAAAATTATTAAAAATTTTAGGGGTCCCCATAGGTACAACCGAATCAAAAATTTTTTTTTTCATCTAACTTATGCGTGTGGTATATCTATGGATAGGTCTTCAAAAATCATATTGAGGTTTCTAATATCATTTTTTTCTAACCTGAATAGTTTGCGAGAGAGACTCTTCCAAAGTGGTAAAACGTGTGCTCCCGCTCCCCGCTCTAACTTCTAAAGTAGGGGCATTATAAGTCTAAAAAAAATTTATGATGTACTTTACTATAA
This sequence comes from Cyaniris semiargus, assembly GCA_905187585.1. Taxonomy (NCBI): domain Eukaryota; kingdom Metazoa; phylum Arthropoda; class Insecta; order Lepidoptera; family Lycaenidae; genus Cyaniris; species Cyaniris semiargus. Next base: position 21,332,324 of record LR994551.1, on the reverse strand, counting down.
AAACTACCAACGAAAATTGGTTTGAACGAAATCTAGCAAGTAGTTTTATTTTTATATTTAAATAATTAAAAAAAATCATCTAACCTATGCGTGTGGGATATCTATGGATAGGTCTTCAAAAATCATATTGAGGTTTCTAATATCATTTTTTTCTAACCTGAATAGTTTGCGAGAGAGACTCTTCCAAAGTGGTAAAACGTGTGCTCCCCCTCCCCCCTCTAACTTCTAAAGTAGGGGCATGATAAGTCTAAAAAAAAAATATGATGTACTTTACTATGAAAACTACCAACAAAAATTGGTTTGAACGAAATCTAGCAAGTAGTTTTTTTTATACGTCATTAATAGTAAACTTAATTTAACTTTCATTAAATCAACTGAAATATAAAAAATAAATCAAAAACCTTTTAATTTCATAAAAATAAACCTTATTGCTGCTGCTTCCCCTGCAGGGTTCCCCTTCATGGGCGAGTCCAACTCGCACTTGGCCGGTTTTTTACCCTTTGGGTGCGGAACCCTAAAAACAATTTCGCATCATTTAACATAATATCAAGAGCTCTGCAGGTACGGTGTGTACCAAATACATACAATACATACGTACAAGCAAAATTTAAATTTTAAATTCCTTATATTATTTTTTCTAAATATTTCTATTATATTAAGTATAATTGTTATCCGCTTATCTTATATTTAAGCGATGATTTCAACAAAGTTAAAATTGTTAATGAACCTGTAATCGGACGTCGAAATAACAATTAAAGTAGTATTTATAATTAAAAACAATACATCCAAATAAATTGGAAATTGGAATTCCGTGGGAATTGTACATTTTTCCGCAATCAAAGTACCGGCCAATGCGGGCCGCGGGCAATAATGAATATAAATCAAAACTACTGGATCGATTTTAATCATTTTTTCAGTGGCACATAGGCAGTGACGGATTAACCCTTAATCAAATTAAGCAATTGCCTAGGACATCACGTCTGAGGGGGCACCAAAAAAAAGACAAAAAACATCCGTCCTTAGGGCATCACGTCTCACTCTCACGTCAGTAAAAACCACACCAAAAAAGTTTTTAGGAAAAAACTAATGTTTTTAGGTGGTAAAAGTTTAAAGACCGATTCTAGTTGACATACGGATAGGGGGGGGGGGGGGGGGTACACAGGCATGGATTGCTTAGGGCATCAGGTAGTCTTAATCCGTCACTGCACATATATTGCAACTGTACATCGTCTCTGGAATAAAAACTACCCTATGTCCTTTTCTGGAACTCGAAAACCCAAAACTCAAACTCAAATTTCAAAATAAATTTTTTCAAATGTTTTCTTAACGTCGGTACTACTGGTGCCGACGACGACGGAAGTATCTCCTTACCAAATTTCTAAAAAATCGATCGTGTACGGGCAACACACAGACTATTTCTGTCTGTGTGTGCCTATCCCGTTTGTAATAATATAAGACAAGGAAGTTACTATGGGTGTAAAAAATATTCTTCTTCGCATTGTTATGGAGGTGTTAATTATTCTTCTTCGTTCCAGAAATGGCAGTGGACGTGCAGTCTGGGTACACGAAGCTCGAGGAGCCGGTGAAGGAGGCTGAGGAGGGTCTGGGGGACTCTCAGATCGCCAAGGTGTTCGCCGGTTCCACCATCCTCGTGACTGGAGGCACGGGCTTCCTGGGCCGGCTGCTGGTGGAGAAGCTGCTACGGTAAGTGGCTTTTACCTAGTTAGGTAGTTAGTTTCACAGTTGTGAAAGCAGGGATATTTTTTTTTTTTTGAGAGTTTTAGCATGTATAAATTATGACTGCAGCACGCTCTGAGTCGTGAGCCTTGAGCTCGAGCTGTATAAGACAGGTTACACGGTCAGTGGTCAGTCTGGCATCAGTTCAGTCCATCAGTCTGATCCAGACTGACGGGAGAGTGATTGACGGACTGATCATTTTTTTTGTACTTTCCGGTCATCGTCCTGGCGTCAGTCTCAGACTGATGGACTAAACTGATGTCAGACTGATCACTGACCGTGTAACCGTACCCTTAGATTTCAGTGTGAGTGACATATTATTATTATAATCCCATCAGTCTAGTATTTGACGTTAGAATGTAGAGTCCGCTAAAAATTTGCTACCGTGGAATTGATAGGAGAGTGGCTCTTATTTTGTCATCATTAAGGTCATTGTGACCGGTAAAATAGCATTACACTTGCGGACATTACGGCTGGTAGATAAATGACGGAATGTAATACCTAATGATTTAAACCTTGTTTAGATTTTTTACTGCATAATTCAAGAAACGCTATAGGCTTTTGTTTATTATACAGGGTATAAAAAAACTAAGTGTTGATACTTTATGGTGTGTATATGTGCCCCTTATATAGAGTTCACTGTGAAAATAGCAGCGATGAAAGAGCAAATTTTTTTTTGTGATTTGTATAGGCAAGCGCCTCAGCGTCATGAGTTGGCCCATACAAAAAAGAAAAAACAAACTCTTTCAGCGCTGTTACATTCACAGTAAACTCTATACAAGGGACACACCCTAAAGTTTTATCACTTGGTTTTGTTACACCCTGTAGAAAACTGTAACGATTTAATATTGATGTAACTAGATTAATAGATTCAGATCGTGATACTTTATTATATCTGTTAACATGTTGTCGTCCAAGTTGTTTTGTTTAACTTCTGTTAATACCTACGTGATCTAAGATATGGCAGCGATGATACATAATGTTGTTATAACTTACAATATTATAGGTAATATCAGATCCTATCAGACGAGGTGCGAATGAATACAAATAGGGAATGATTAATCCTTACGAGTTCCTTTTGAACGACAGTAACTAGAATCTAGTTATAATTGACTAGCAATGGCCGCGGATTCTGAGAACGACATAATTTCAGGAAAAAAATAACTTTTTATACATAAAATATATAGCTTATGTCACTCAGGAACACACCAGCTTTCTATCAGTGTTAAAATTTTTGCAGTCGGACCAGTAGTTTCAGAGATTACCTCCTGCAAACAAAAATACAAACTTTACCTCTTTATTAAAGGTATTATAAGTGTAGATAAATAAGTAAGTTATTGAATCAATCATTTTGCCACTTCCCAGTAAAGTTTCATCACATGCTACCATTTTTCTGCCACTTGCAATGTTGTTCCTCCGTATTTTAACCCTTCCTCTTTTTGGTGGAATTGGTGGAACCCTTTGGGGTGGAATTTCAAATCTCTTTTATGTAAGTATGCCACATGTGTGAAAATTTTTAGCTTATTTACTCACAAGCCCTTAAGATCTGTGCGTTAATCGTAAGTTCAGTGGTTGATGGAATATCACAAAGGATTTTATAATACCTTGTAGTATTTTAATACATTTACATTTTATTTTATTTTTTTCGAGATTGAGTACTGATAATCTGAATATATAAACAATCAGCGGAAAAACTATTTAACTTGCAAACAAAAAAATAAATATTACATAAACCGGACAATTGACAAAATATATTGGTGAAAGCCTATTACGAGTACATCACTACATATTATAAAACAAAGTCGCTTTTTCTCCCTCATGTCCCTTTGTTCCCTTTAATCTTTAAAACTACGCAACTATACGCAAATTTTGATGCGGTTTTCTTTAATAGATAGAGTGATTCAAGAGGAAGGTTTGTAAGTATAATAACATTCATTAAATAGTGGAGAAGTAATGTTTTTTTGGGGTTTCTAATGTGATGTAGTAAATAATTACATTTTTTTTCCGCTTACATTGCAAATGCAGGGTTCACCTACGAGATTTATCAAAATAATGTACCAAGTATTGTACACTATGAAAAGGTCTACAGAAAACTTCGCGATGGTATAATATGTCTATCTCTTATGGATATCCCACAATGACATTTTTTTGTCATTTACTTTTAACTACAAATAATGGCTAATTTTCGAAGCGCTTTTAACCAATACGGCATTAATCCTTATCCAATTAAATACTTTAACTACATTATTGATTTAATATAGATCTATATGGCCCTTTACAGCATATGATTTAAATGAATATTTTCGAAGATATTACAGATTTAAAAATTGCGGGACGTAGCGTTTGCGGCGGTACCGACCAATGCGGGCCACGGGTAGGAATGAATATAAATCAAAACTACCTACTGAATCGATTTTAATCATTTTTTCAGTGGCACATAGGCCTATGTCAAGGCTATATATTTTATACCCGTGCGAAGCCGGGGCGGGTCGCTAGTAATATATATTGGAGAAATACAAGTTTTTAGCAACACCGACTTTGATAAAAGCATGCGATTATCTTTCCTGGTTCCATTTTTAACTTTTATTAACCTTTAATACTTATTATAAATTAATTTTATTGTTTAATTTTAAAATCCTTGACGACTATCAACTTTAACTAGTATTACATAACATTTCGTCTTTACGCGTAACCGTAAGTCGCAGTTTGCAGCTGGGCAATGAGCTTTGCTATTATTTTTCAATAAGCTCGGTTATTTCCTTTTTCCAACGAGTTTCTTTGGACAATGCGGTTTGTATGGCGTCATGGAAGAATATAGCAACTTGTGGTTTGTCTTAATTTTTTAAATTGCCTGCCAATATCTATCACAATATTTACCTACTGAATACTTGAAGCAAACGAGTTAAAGTATGTAAGTTGAATTTTTAGGGTTCCGTACCCAAAGGGTAAAAGCGGGACCCTATTACTAAGACTTCGATGTCTGTCTGTCCGTCTGTCTGTCCGTCCGTCTGTCTGTCTGTCCGTCTGTCTGTCTCCAGGCTGTAACTCAAGAACGGTAATAGCGACAGAGATGAAATTTTCACAGATTATGTATTTCTGTTGCCGCTATAAGAATAAATACTAAAAATAAAATAAATTAAATATTCAAGGGGGGCTCCCATAAAACAAACGTGATTTTTTTACCAATTTTTGCTCGATATAAATGATGGCAATAGATAGGCACCTGAAATATTCACAAAATACTCAATCGTGTTTATAGTTTAATTTCGTGTTTATCGTGTTATATCGTATAATCGTGTTTATAAATTAATTAATAATAAAATTTAAATAAAATAAGTAATTAATGGGGGCTCCCATACAAAAAACCCATTTTTTTCCTATTTTTGTTTTATTATGGTACGGAACCCTTCGTGCGCGTGTCCAACTCGCACTTGGCCGATTATTTACAATTTATTCCACACAAGAAATGTTTATATATATCCAGTTTTTAAATTTTGAGAATTATTATGACAAGTAGAGACATAAAGGTAGGTAGGTATTTTTTTTAGGTAGGTATGTAGAAAAAAAGAAAATGAATAAAACATAATAAATCATAACTCTGCTTCATTTTCGGCCGATATAGGACAATATCAAAGATTGTTTCAAGGCTTTAGAGACTCCGGCCGTGATTGTCTTGGATTACATTAAATTACGATCCAAATTATGAAACGAGTCACAAAAAAATTATATGAAGTTCTGTGATTGCTCGGATCAGAGTCTTTATCTTGTTCAGATTATTGTCGTTACTATTGAAATAATCCGCTGTCAGCGCCGTAGGCACGTACCGCGCTAAATTCTGTACCGATTGCCTCATCAGCAGCACCGACTACTGACACATTATAATCACCTGAGCGGAGAAAGCCCACGTAATTATGTTACGTCATAATTGTATTGGACAAGACTCTTGTCTTGACAGGACGCCTTAAAGGTCAGACCGCACTCGGTGTTACACTGCAGCTGAGCGACGCAACGTTTCATATCCCATAGTACTGGATTAAGGCCATCCTCCGAGCAAACGACCTCGACAATACATTTGACGCGTTGCCGAGATCGCACAAAAATCCTATTTTTTTTTACTTATCTTAGTTCAAAATTGATCTAAAAAAAATTTAAAACGGGGAATATGTAGTATAATGAAATTGTCTATCTATTGTCGTGTGTTTCAAATAAACGTAATTTGTAAATACTGATGCTGAAAGTATGCTTCAATTTTAATAAATTGGTATTACTTTCGAAGCTAATATCATGAGTATAATAAACAAATATAAAAAATTTAAAACGGGGAAAGGAATGTTGATATACTGAAGATTATTGCTGTATTTTTATTATAACTTTGTAGCTTTCAGATTATGAGTTTATTAGGCTCTAAATACGGTAAATTACGGAATCTCCGTAGGGGAAGGCCCTTAACTTGCCGCGTACAAACAATATTTGGCCGTGCCTTGTCTTGTCGCTCCACGCGAAGTATTGTCCGATATTTGCTATGAGGCGTTAAACATACCAATAAGCATAGTGAGCACAGGATACTAAATTCTCTCTCGTGTGTTTGGGTTATCAATTTTTAGCGTAGGTACTCCTCAAATAGAGCCAAGTCCACAAATTTTACGCAAAACCATTAAATTTAATGGTACTTCCTCACCGGGAGCATTCGCGTGTAATGTAACATTATAGATTCGACTTTGAGCATTATATTACAATACTACCTCCCTGACTGACGAGCATTCGCGTGTAATGTAACATGTAATGTGACTTTGAGCATTCCATAGCAAGTTGACTTCACTGTCACGTAGTATTGATGTTACAAGTTGTGTCAAGATATTACACATTTTATTATTACAAGGTGGGCATTGTAATGCTCGGTTCTCCTCCCTCACTGATGTAATGTTCGACTCTGTAACGTTACATTACAAGCGAATGCTCTCGGTGAGGGAGCACCCTAATGAAGAAGCGCATCTGTATTGAGTGTGATAAAATTACAATTGAATATCAGATTGTATGCGAACGAATTCGGTCACCCGTGCGCGCGTTGATGTCGTATCTATGAAAATAACAATTTTTAATACAAATATTTTGTGATCTTCTCTCAAAATAACTCTTTACTGATGGTTGTCATTGCTATGGCTACTTAGGTATGTAAACAGTCTACGTGAATACTTTTTAGTTATTGTTGTGTGAAAAAATGGCATAATGTCAAGATACGATCAAAAACACGTACACCGTCCCGTTGAACGCTTAACGTTGAATCGCGTTGAACTGTTGAACTGTTTTACCGGAGTCCTAAAGAAATAGTTATTTTTTCCTTTTTTACTGTATCTGTAGGTACGTATGTCTATTATAGGTACAATGTACCATCGAGGAAATTGATTCCTAGGCAGTTGACAGACCAACGTTATTTGTTCGGATCATGTCAATTCAATGTTAATTGTGATCAGTCGGCTGGGTTTGGTGTAATGCGACCAAACTATGTAGGTCCCCCCTAGGAATCAACTTCTCTGATAGTACATGTGTAGTATACACCTTATTTAAATTACTCCTCTGAAGTCTAAACAGAATTGAGTTTAAAATTGCATTGAGATTTGTCATTTCGCATATATTTTGTTTTGGTTGTAAGAATCATATTGGGTGCATAAAAAAGTCAGTGTTTTTTTTATTTTTATGAATACTTAGGTTGTTTACTAAAATTAGTTAACAACCTAAGTATAACAAGAACAAAACCCGACTGTTTGTCGCTTTATAATCCACGTATTAACGTAACATTATTGTATAAATCATAGCGTATAAATTACAATACATTATTACAACTACCACGTGTATAATTTATATTACGTTATGATGCAGATAGAGTCGATTCAGACTCCGATTCAGATAACATAAGTAGATCTTCGATTTAGTTTCGATGCTGTCTCGGTTTAACGTGACTTAACGTCCAATCCATGCTCATTGGTGAAAACTGCAAAAATCTTTCATATACAGCAAAAAGTACTCTTGTTTTATGTCAAACATAATACAAGAATACTGTTTATGCTGTATTAGCTTTAAAAATGGATGATTCAAATAGCAATATCGAGGCACATAATATAATACGTATTCAGATTTATTTTACCTCTCCCATATTGTAACATATCTATATAAATAAAAATGAACTTTATATCTTATCCTCGCTAAAACTTGAGAACGGCTGAACCGATTTGGGTAATTTTAGTCTTGAAGTGTTCGTGTAAATTTAGGTAAGGTTTTTATTAGGAGGAAAGTGAAGTTCACCCGATTATCTAGTAAGCAATATGATTCTGAAGCTGCCGATCGCGGGTTATTCCGTAGGGAGTCCGCAACCTTCGTAGGGCGCCATGAGGAATCGGTCGCTTATTACGTCTTTAGGTATTCAAATTAAAAACGGAAGGAAAAACCAATTCGGAACAACCTCCGATTTGACACTGAAAGTTGATTTTTAATTTATTCAAATCTACATTCAAATGCAATATTATACTTACAGGGTGTAACTATAGTAAGTGATAATACTTTAGGGTGTGTATGAGTCCCGTGTATAGAGTTCGCTGTAAAAGTAACAGCGCTGAAAGAGCAATTTTTTTTTCACTTTAGTATGGTAAAACTCGTGACGCTGGGGCGATTGCCCATACAAATCACAAAAAAAGTGTGGCTTTCAGAACTGCTACTTTCACAGTGAGCTCTCTACAAGAAACACTTACACACCCTAAGGTATTATCATTTAGTTTAACACCCTGTATAATCCTAAAATTAAACTGTATGTCTGCTTGCAGTAGGTATAATATCACAGAATACATATTAGTACCAGGGCTCGGAACCGGTATTTTTTTAACCAGGTTAAAACGCTCTTTAACCAGGTTTTTGGTTAAGTGTTCATTCGGAGCGAAATCGAAATGCGAGCGGTATTGCTTCTGAAATTAACCTGGTTAATTTCTCGCGGAAAGTAACTAGTACAGTGATATCTTCTATCCCTTTCTAGTGCACCATCTAATAGCCAGTAGGCCATAACTTGTTTATGTGTGGACAATGGGTGATGGTCGTGGTGTGTGTGAGTGGGCGGGGCGAACATAACCGCGAACGGTTCTAACCGGTATTTTGAGCAGTGAGCAATTTCATTTTGCTCTTAGAACAAAACCAGGAATAATTTCGGTCCATTCAGAGCGGAATCGAAATGAAAACGCTCTTTTGGAAATGTTTGGCATTTCTAACGAACAGGATCGTGAAGATTAACCAGGTTTCCGAGTACATGTAGTAATATATTACAAGTAGTAATATGAAAAAACTGTATTACAATCTGAGACTTGAGACTTTTATGGCCGTACTAAATATTATTCAATGCTTACCTTACTCTGATTTAACGAAAATTCTGACATAAACTTCATACATTTTATATGAAACTGTTAAATAAATTAAAGTTATATTACATAACATTAAATGTCTATTAGTCCGGGCTCCGTAGAACAAATTTTTTTTCGATTACTATCAAGCTAATTTTTTCGTGAGTAGCTTTATTTTGATAAGACGAACAACAATTTCCTCTGCGAAACATCTCGAAAGTGGTAGCTAACAAAGATAGAAAGGATTTAATATTTCGATTTGATGGTCCTAAAATATGTATTGTTCTATTTGTAGGACAATGTTACTCATAATTTTTTTTATTTTTATTTCTTTATTTTAAGTCGCTTTTTAACAGCTAAGGTCATTAGCGACTACAGTAATGTTTACATTTATATACTTTCATACATATTTAAATTTTTTACAAAATTAATCGTCTGTATGTATCCTTTGTCACTTAAACAATCTTTCATATTATTCGGTAAATTACAAGCTACTTTAATATTATCGTAATCATGACATTCTTCTAACAGATGTTGTACAGTTAGATCCATTCTGCATTTACATTTTGGTCTACCAGTTTTTTTAATTAGGTATACATGAGTCATATTTGTGTGACCAATACGCAGTCTAGTAATGACAGTTTGATCTCTTCGTGTATGATATAATGTTGGAGCTTTCTCAAAAACTGAATTTCTTATTCTGTATAATTTACTACTAGAATTTTTATCCTTCCAAACAGTATCCCATAATATTCTAATTTTCTGTTTTATGTGTCTTTTAACATCTAATGCATTAGAATTAACATAAAAATCTACCGAATTTAAGTTTGTAGCACTTTTTGCTGCCATATCAGCCTTCTCATTACCTTCAATACCCTGATGACTTGGGATCCAAAATATTTCAAATTTAAAGTTATTTTTAATTAAATGTAAAATTGTTTCTCTCATGCATAGAATAAGTGGATCGATATTATTAATGTTAAGCAGTGCTTGCAGACACGATTTAGAATCAGAGAATATCATAAATTTATCTAAATTACTCCCACTTTTTATTATTTCAAGAGCTTTAAAGATAGCAATAGCTTCACAACTGAAAATTGAATTAAAATCTATTAATTTATAACAATAACTACTATCAAGAGTAACGACGTTAGTATACAAGGAGCTTAAGACATTAATATAACAGTTTAAATATTTTAACATTCCTTCCACTACGTCAAACTTATTTTTATTAAATTTTAAATTAAATTTAATTAAAGAAATAAAAATAAGATTAAATGAAATTAACTCAAAAAACTAATTATTAACTAGCTAAAAGCCGAGCTTTGTGAGGGCTCGCGTCGTTTTTCTGCGTGGTAATAATCTTTAAGGCAGTGTTATTTATATTTTAATAGTAACCAAACCTTGACTGACTGATGATAACACATCTACATATAAATAAAAATTAGCACTGACTTGTTGAGTATTTAAGTGGGCCTTAAATACTCAACAAGTCAGTATTAGAATTCGCACGACGAATATTATTTATTTTGTCCTAATCAGTACGTTTTAAAGTTTTTTTAATGACGACAATATTGTGTTTTAGCTAAGCTTTGTCTGCAGGTTCATTGTTGTTTACTGATATTGAAAATTATTATAATATTCTGGTCAGTTTGTTTTAGCCAAACTAATTGCAATATATTTACTGGCGTATTCTGAATATAAATAATATTTGATATAATAAAATATAAAATTTCATGAAATAACTGCCTTGATGAAGAGCGGAATTTCAGGCAAAAAGCTCTAAAATGTTAAAAATATTATATAGGGGCTGTAGCACCTAATTAAATATAGGTCAGCCATTTACGAAGTTAGCCCTGCGGATAGGGTTGCCAACCATACTGTTTTAAACAGTATTATACTGTTTTTCATTAATTCATCAAGCCCTATACGGTCACCGGCGTCCGAGACACAATAGAATACAATAGAATATCTATTGTGTCTCGTTTTCCCACGATCGACGGGTTAAATTATACTTTTTACTGTTGAAGAAAAAATAAAGTATAGGTACAAAATACTGTTTTCAGCATCAAAATGTCAACATTTTATTATGGCGTATTTAAACATAGACGCTCAGACTTTTTTTTTAATTTCAAGATAGTTTTGCGAGAAGCTCTAATTAATACCAAGATCGTACTGTTACTTTTACTAAAATACTGTTGAAAATACTTCAGAGATCAGAATATACTTTATTTCTTGCCAAAAAAGTTGGCAACCCTACCTGCGGAGCCCCAGGGCGCAAAGGCCTTGCAGGGGCTTTGCGAGCGATACATAATTTGTTTTTAGAAATGTCATCAGACACGGAGACAATATTTATTCACAAAAAATGATAGACATATCATGATATGTGTATCATTTTTTGTGGGGGTTATCATAAATAAACTCTTCTTAAAAGGTTTTGCCACCAAAAAAGGTCGAGAACCGCTGATGTAGGTATATAGTATACTACAATTTACACACATAGGCCTCACGTTAACAATTATCACCTTGACAGTTGACAGCTGTCAGTTTGCTCGGCAAATAGTCGAGTTGAACGACATTGAGACATGCACTCGATGAGGCGGATGTACGCGGTCAAATATTGACCACTACACATGTGACATCATGTTTGATGTTACCTAAACACTGGTGGTTTCTGTTCAAGAGAACTTGCTGAAGTATTTTTGCTTAGGTGTAAGTATGTGAAATAAAAAATAGAAGCAGTTTTAGAAGAACGAGTTTTTCAACTAGTCACCCGCAACTTTTTCCTGCAGTGTTATGTTATCAATTAGTAGCAATCGTATATTTTTACGAAAAAAACAATCTTCTATATCTTATATCCTTTCCCGGCACTCGGAGTATCATTCATACGAAATTTTAAATAAATTAATAAGTAGAAGTAATAGATAGACCAACAACATGGCAGTTAATATTGAGATAAAAAAGTAATATTGAGATTCTAATAAAACTAAATGTTTAAAATTTACTTTGCCCAACGTTAGGCAAGTTAAAACCAATATACTATTAAATGATGAGAAGATGGATTTGGTGGACACCACTGTATTCTTAGACATTACGCTAGATAGTAAACTACAGTGGGGTCCTCATATTGCTAATCTTGCAGATAGGCTCAGTTCTGCAGCATACGCAGTCAGAAAAATACGGGAAATTTCTGACGAAGTCACAGCAAGACTAGTTTATTTCAGCTATTTTCATAGTAGAATGTCGTATGGCATCCTCTTATGGGGAAACGCTGCCGACATTAATACGATTTTTGTGCTGCAGAAGCGAGCTATACGTTCAATTTATAATATCTTTTTTATGAAATAAGGGGGCAAACGAGCAAACGGATCACCTGATGGAAAGCAACTTCCGTCGCCCATGGACACTCGCAGCATCAGAAGAGCTGCAGGTGCGTTGCCGGCCTTTTAAGAGGTAGTAGGGTAGGGGAGGGTAGGGAAGGGAAAAGGGTAGGGGATTGGGCCTCCGGTAAAGCGCTGTTTCACGCCTGTTTTCTGTGAGCCCGTGGTATTGCTCCGGTCGAGCCGGCCCATTCGTGCTGAAGCATGGCTCTCCCACGTAAATGTCAGCTTTTGAATCTCTGAGAGAAAAGTTTAAAGAATTATTCTAACTGTTGCTTCTCAATACATTTTGGATAATGTATTATATGTTAGAAAGAATCTTAGTAAAACAACCAAAAGTGACAGTCACGGAAGAAACACTATAAATAAGTACAAACTAGAAATACCGGTGATCAGACTTAGTAAAGTTAGTAAATCTTTTGAAGGTCAATGTATATATATGCCTTTACAATAAAATCCCAGAAAACGTTTAAAATCTTTCCATTAATAAATTTAAAAAAGTAGTCAAAGAGCGTTTTCGTGCCAAAGCCTATTAAGGTCAATGATTTCATAAACGATGGCACATCTTGGGAGTAGGATGGCTGCTTGCAAGGCTGCTTCTACATTATTTTATGACTTACAATAATTATGTATGTATGTTGACATTGTATAATTTTAAGTTACAGCATTGTAAACTTTATTTTAAAAGATTAATTTTTTTCTCACTTTTTTTGGTTAATAAAGTGGGCCCCGTGCGAGTTTCTTACGCCGGTTCTTCTCGCCGGGTTAGTTCCCGAACCGGTGGTAGGCATCATGTAGACTTTCAGAAAAAAATTGCAAAAATTAATTCTGAATAAAAAATTTTGAGTTTGAGTTTGAGTTTAATATTAAGTTACTATATTTACATATTATCTTTTTTTAGCTCATTTGTAAAAAAAATGCATTAGTAAAAATAATTTTGCGTGGTGTGCATCTGTAATTTTGTATAAGATATTTTCTGTGTTTTTTTTTATTCTTCATAATATGTGTGTCGTTATAAAAATAACATTTGTCAAATCCTTTTTTTACATTACGGAAAAAAACAAGGGTTTAAATAAACTAATATGTACCGACTATTCACTGGCAAGATGTCGAAATAAAAAATAGGCCTATTGTATTGTAATTTGTTAGAAGTCGGAAGCTCCGAAATTGGAAATTTACGAGACTTACGACAAGGTGAGACCGTAAATCTTTTGTGGGCAGCACAATCGGCCATGCTCACGAAGAGGACTTCTCCTTGGGCTTTGATACAATTGAAAGCTCCTTCATACAATTGAAAGCTCCTTGATACAATTGAAAACTCTATTCGCGGTTTTGTCAATTTGCCTGTGTATTGATTACTTACTGTAAAATTCTATTGATTGAAAAAGATTGACGCAGCAAGTAGAAACAGCCAAAATACTGTTAAATTGTGACGATAATAATAAAACTATTATGATTGAAAACAGTTCTATTTACTAATTTAAATAACAAATTAAAAAACTATTGCCAGGAACCAGCATATTATTTATGTATCTAAAATTTAAAATTCACATTTCGCTATTTATTTATAAACCTAAACACATAAACAAATACACTATACTCGCCGGAAGCATTTTGCGGAATATCGTATATAAAATATTTTAATTGGTTATTATTTTAATGTTATGTGGTCATAGTGAGTGTTGGCTGAAGTCATTAACTCCTACTAGTTACACAAACAGACAGAAAACTATGCAGTTCCTAATTTTTCTCTAAGAATTATAGGTCTCTATAACCTAGTCAATAAAGTGATCCACCTTTTCATTACTGTATTTAATATTATGTGGATTTTATCAAACTATCGACTAGATTAATATTCAGAGGTACCATATTATACATTGTTAGTTGTTACGTATATTTGACAGGAAAAAAACATGATACTTATTTGAATCTTCATACTTAAGGTGACTATGTTTTTTTGCTTCGACAAGCCATGTGTCTTATCAAAATTTTGATAAAATTTATTAAACAAATATAAAACTATATCATTATTCCAATCATAGCATTATTTTGATGATATTTTACCTATGCAATATAGAAAGGCAATGACCGAGAACCGGATTATAATGTTATGCATTTGCGGATTCTTGTACACATTTTGCATAAATTAATTAATATCGGTACATTTGAATTTTGACAATACTTTTTTGAGTGCACTGGACTATGTTTTCTATCTCTCTATCTCACAATTCAACCAAATAAAATAAATATTTAATAATATTTATTTTATTTGGTTGAATTGTGAAGAAATATTGCCCCCCCCCCCTAGAAGATAAAATAAACGTCAATTTTCTTGGCAAGTGGAAATTAAAAACATGTTACCTACTCTGCGCAAAATGTTTTGTGTCATAATCAAACTAATAAAAGTCAATTTTCATGATTTTTGGAACGAAGTTCCTTATGGCACGTTCGGCGTTGCGAAAGGAGGCTAGACAGAACGACACTTGACCTCGACACTTTTTTATTAGTACCTGCATAGTAGGGGCAGAGGGCGTTGATAGTATTCCTGTGCGTCAACTAGATGGCGTTTTTGAGAATAAACAGCCGACATCTACCGGACGTTAAAATAAATTTTATTACAATTCCACAAAAGTGTCGTTGTTAGTATTCCTGGGCGTCAATAGATGGTGTTTTTTTGGAACGAATTTTTCCTATAATTTTATAACTTCGTTCCATCCGGGTGTCCCTTGATACCTCTCAAGTTTTTTTGTTTCAATATACCAGACCTGACTATCTTCTCGAAACAGGTATGAGCTGCCCCCCTAGCTGAAATCCTGGGTACGCCCTTGTACCAGGGTTCCCAAATTATTATAATACCTACTAGTCGGTGCCGGTGCCGTTGCGCAGAAAACCGTTAATCGCGCGGGAACCGTACATTTTGCCGGGATAAAAAGTATTGTATGTCCTTTCTCGGGCCTTAAAGTATCTCCATACCAAATTTAATTTAAATCGCTGCATTCGTTGAAAGCGTGAAGAGCACCTATACTATTAAGAATTTTTATTCAACGAGCTTTTCTGAATATTATAATTATTATACTCTAGCAATAACAGAATTTGGTTTAATTGAACTTTCCTTGTTTGACTGGAAAATGAAGATGAGGTTTTATTAAAAAAATATATTTTTATTCAAAATAGGTATTATGTTTATTTTTTGCTTTTTGAACGTTGAAAAATGAACATAGAAACTACGATGCCTACCACCGCGGCACCGCGCCGGTTCGGGAACTAGTGGCGAGAAGAATCGGCGGCGTAAGGAACTCGCACGCAAATATTAAAATTAACACACCTCTGCATATTCCAGGGAATACAAATATTTTCCTGGCTTTGTATCTCTGTATTAATAATATAACATTGTAAAATCACTAGCAACTGTTATGCCGCGGCCGCACATGCGTCTATCGTACGAAGCTTCGTGCTATGAGACGATACCATTGGACGATACACGCAGATCGTCCAATGGTATCGTTTTAAGGCGAAAACGATAACCTTGCGAACGCGAATGCCAAGCGTGTACGCATCGCAATAAGATTCATTTTAGCTTAGCATAAAATTGTAAGTTACGACGGGCGGATCTTCTCTATTTTATTTTTCGTGTGTGTTTTTTTTTTAATATTTTTCGAAATAAATATTAAGAAAAAAGATTATTCGTTTCAGACCTTTTTAAAATAGATTCATTGACAATTTATTAAAATAAAATGTAAGTTATTCTTGTTAATACCTATATTTCGATGACAAAGAGTTTTGTCGGAGGTGAGTTTGTAAATTAATTACAGCGAAAGTATTATTTTTTATTAAAATGTTTTTGATTTAAACCCTTTTAAATATTGTGCTCTATATCTCATATTTTTTTACATTTCGTTATTATATTGGAACTAGGTAAATCGGGTATCAAGAAATAACAAAATGGGGTTTCAGCCCGCCTTAAGCACGAAGCACTACGGGTGCGGCCCGGGCATTAGAAATATAATTTAATACTGAGTTTTTATACGCATCAAAGAAAGATATTTCAACGCATCGCTCAAAGATAAGTTATTCAGAGACACGAGTGTATTATCGTAAGGCGTACAGTTGGGAAGAATAACAAATTAATCGCGAAAGACATTGCACAACGAACCATGTAGTACGTTGAAATGCTTAGGCCCACCTTGCGCCACTCGGGTTATTGCTAATCGTTTGTCAAAACAGGTACTTTAACCGACTACCAAAAAGGAGGAGGTTCTTTGTATGTCTAACACATACAGTTCGTTTATAGTTTATCTTTAGTATTTACGAAAGTAGTCCTCAGGCGGGATTTATATGTGTCCGCTCGAACGAGCGGTTTGGCCGTTAAACCGTGAGATCACAAGCAAATGAATGTAACGATTTATTTAAGTAGCAGCGCGGTCGCCCTGTCATTTATACATACAATAATTACTTATGATCTTGCGGTACAGCCGCCAAACAGTGCCTTCGGTCAGGACGCATATATAAGTCGAGCCTTAAAGGCCTTCCCCTACGGATATTCCGTAATTTACCGTATTTAGAGCCTTATAAACTCATAATTTGAAAGCTACAAAGTTATAATAAAAATACAGCAATCATCTTCAGTATATCAACATTTATTTCCCCGTTTTTAATTTTCTATTTTTGTTTATTATACCACAGTAATACCAATTTATTAAAATGAAGCATACTTTCAGCATCTCCCTAGTATTTACAAATTACGTTTATTTAAAACACACGACAATAGATAGACAATTTCATTAACTACATATTCCCCGTTTTAATATTTTTTTTAGATCAATTTTGAACTAAGATAAGTAAAAAAATAGGATTTTTGTGCGATCTCGGCAACGCGTCAAATGTATGGTCAAGGTCGTTTGCTCGAGGGATGGCCTTAATCATTATGTCATTTCACATTTGCATAAAGGTGCTGAGGTAACATAATTTTGAACGTACACGGTACAATACTTGATGTAACATCAATCGTGAACGTGACATTGAAGACGAGTTTGTGTGCCGTATATGTGTAGTCATTAGCGGTAGAAGCGCCATAATTTTGGTGTGGTTGAATGCTGAGCCTACAGCTATTTTATTAAGAGAAGCCATTATATTTCAATATTCATAAATTATAAATCCGCCATATGGTGCCCGTGAAAATTACATGAAAATCATACATTTTAACATAACAATTGAAAGTTATACTTGATCCTTACGGACAAGTCAATCAAGTTCATGAACATTCAGTTCAGCCGTTTAAGCTTAAAAATCGGCCAAGTGCGAGTTGGACTCGCGCACGAAGGGTTCCGTACCATTATAGAGCAAAAATAGGCAAAAATTGTGTTTTTTGTATGGGAGCCCCCCTTAATTATTTATTTTATTAAAAATTTATTATTAATTATTAAAGTATAAAAACAAATGAGTATTTTGTGAACATTTCAGGTGCCTACCTGTTGCCATTATTAATATCGAGCAAAAAATTGCAAAAAATCACGTTTGTTGTATGGGAGCCCCCCTTAAATATTCAATTTATTTTATTTTTAGTATTTGTTGTTATAGCTGCAACAGAAATACATAATATTTGAAAATTTCAACTCTAGCTATTACCGTTTCTGAGTTACAGCCTGGAGACAGACAGACAGACGGATAGACAAACGGACAGACAGACGAACAGACAGACGGACAGGAATGTAAGTCTTAGTAATAGGGTCCCGTTTTTACCCTTTGGGTACGGAACCCTAAAATGGAAACAGACTGACAGACAAATACGGACGCATTTATAATATTAATATGGACCCTATATGGATATCGCAAAGGGGCAAAGGTGGTTGCTGCAATAGGATTTGTCGCAATAAAAAATTAAAAGTGGTATCCTTTTCCTTTCTACGGCTTTGCTTCATAAACAGTTTGTGGTTAAGCTTATTAATAGGCATGATGACTATTTTTTTTTTCTTATTGGTATCTTATATATATATCTTGGTGGATTTTTAAACTATCAGAGTCATTCTTTCAGCGATGTTTCAATTTTTTAAGGGTCTTTCAATTACCAATAAGAAAAAAAAAATAGTCATCATACCTTCAAATTCAAACATCTCATAAAATAGACCTGCCCGAAACGCTTCATACAAAGTGTCACTCTTTCGTAGTTTGTACGCATCGGGAGAGAACTTTGTTCGGTAGGTATATTAAATATTGCGTTTATGAAAGTAGTTTCATAACAAAATTTGCATAAGTTATCGAATGGTATAAGGAAGGTGGAAGAAATTTAATTGAAAAAAAAACGACTTGATTATCCAACTTTGAAGGCGCATAACAAAAAAAATACAAATGCTATCAAGCTGAAATTTTGGGAACACTTATTTTTTACCGTTATTTCTATATTTTTTTAACAAAATTCGCTAATATTTGACCTTGTCATCATCCCTATTATGATGTAACTAGATGACGCTTGCAACTCCATAGCGCCAAAATTCGTTTATCGCGCGGGAACAGTCCATTTTACCAAGATAAAAAGTATCCTATGTCCTTTTCCGGGGCTCAAAGTATCTCCATGCCAAATTTCAACGAGATCAGTTCAGCGGTTTTGGCGTGAAGAGGTAACAGACAGACAGACAGACTTTCGCATTTGTAATATAAGTATGGAAGTACGATACAGTTCGACTTACTTTCGCAGTAAGAAAGATCTACGATTATTAATAAATCATAATAATGCCGATTCGGACACTGATTTAACCGTTACGACGGTACATCTTACATTTGAGAACAAGTTATCAACTTGAGACGTCACGCTATGGATGCCATATATATACTCGTATACAACGTGACTGGTTAGACAATAGACATGTTCAATACTTAAGGAGAGTACTCTGTACTCGATTCTCATTATAATTATGTAATAAAATTAGGTAAGTACTTAATTTTTGTCGAATTTCCCTTTAAATAAATGAATCATGGACACTAATTAAATTACGCGGCTAGGCAAGTAGAGGCATACTATGCGGCCGGCGCGGCGCGGGCGGCGCGGCGTGCGCCAGCCGCCACCAATGAAACACCACGCCGCTACCCTTCCCGCGCGCGGTGTCCATGCGTTGGGTCAATAATTATTTAACTTTAAGCTACATTTACTCAGTGATCAATTGATAATATTATTTTTTTATATATTTTTTTTCATCTAATACAATAGCCAAATATCACTTCCTCGAGTATTGAACATGTCTCACCAGTCACGCAGTATACATTAGGATGGCTTATTGCTATAAGCGGCTATGGCATAATATAGTTACCACGTGTAATGACCACCTTAAAGTATCATTAGCAAACAATAATGAAAGATGTGAGCAGAGAAGCCTGGAACTAACAATTTGCAGCATAAGAACGATAATTACTCATTTTTTCCCTTACAATTTGAACAAAACTTGTAAATTACCTACTTCATTATCTAGCTATACATAGAATCTTCATTTTCATGATTTTAAATCATTTTCCTGATCCTAAAGCCCCCATTTATGCAAAAAAACCGGCAGTTTTCAATATGTAGTTCATCCACTCATATCTTCATTATTATAAGAACACTTTTTGCTTTTATTATTTTAATAAATTCTATATCTATAATTTATAATTCCTATGAATGTTTTCACGCTTAAGGGTCAATTCAGACCGCAACGCGACGCGTAGATGCATTTCTACATTTGTATGGATTTGACAAATTTTAATTGTGACAGACGTCATGCCAATCTGTCAATTCAATACAAATTTAGAAATGCATCTACGCGTCGCGTTGCGGTCTGAATTGACCCTAAGAGTTTTCCGTTTTGGACTCTTTTGTAGAACTTGCCCGCTTCCGTCATATTATACGAAATAGTTTTGTTTCATGCTTGCTGATTTTCTATTATATATCTGTTTATATTTATTTATCTCAAAAATTGCCTGATTTCAAATCATATTGTTTGTATTAATTATATATTATTATTTTTTATATATTTTTAGTGCCAAGTAATACAATATTTTCAGTAGGCTTGCAGTAGCTATCGAAAAATATATTTTTTTCATCTGTTAATTGACATGATGACTGCCTAAGATTTTTTACATAAAGTAAAAAAAGAAAGCCTCGATCACATACAACTAGGGAAATTCAAAGTTCTGACCGTCATTTCTAAAGAAAAAGTGCAGCGAGGCCTCAACGGGGGCTCTATATAATCCGAAACAGGCAACAATTAGGATGTGATGCGCATACGGCCTTTGCCACGTCCGCACCAGCCTTGAGTCTTGACGTTGCGAAACTGTGCCCACTGCCCACTGTGCTCCATAGCTCACTCATTAAATATATCACCTTGAAAGATCAATAGGATGATGATGAGCCAAACTTATTTTGCATGACTGGCCATATACACGAATAACATAAATCCGAAAGCGGTATCTTTAAATCTTCTCTTAAGGCTACACCGCTAGACCGATTTCAATGCATTGCTGTGGAGATACTTTCCGTGGAAGTAAAGAGAGTAGTTTTTATCGAAATTCGCGGTTACCGCGTAATAAACAAATCTGGATCTGGCTATTAGCCATACTTCATACATGTAAAATGATCCAACCATTCTGATCTAATATCATTACAGTATTACAAGACAGTTGTTAAACGAGGAAATGTCGGCACCAGTCTCTCCACCGTTACAACAGAGGGAAGGCTTTCACGGCCATCGCGAGCCGATGAGCAAAATAACTCCTTCAACAGTTGGCAAAAATAAAAATGAATCATAATATTGCCGTTACGTGAATAGTAATGTATGTCGTTTAAGTAGAAGTATGTACACAAAATATTTTGGTATTTAACTTGTGGCTACTGGCTAGTGACGATGTCATTGTATAATGCCAAAGAGTTTGTGATTTAAATGACGGTTTACCCCATTTTTAGGGTTCCGTAGCCAAAGGGTAAAAACGGGACCCTATTACTGAGACTTCGATGTCTATCCGTCTGTCTCCAGGCTGTATCTCAAAAACCGCTATAGACTTCTGAAATTTTCACAGATTGTTGCCGCTATAACAAAAATTCTAAAAATAAAATAATGTTAATATTTAAGTATTTTTTTTTTGCCTTTTTTGCTCGTAGTCAATAAAGGCACCAGGTAGGTATTTGAAATTTTCACTAAATCCTTAATTTTATTTGTACTTTAATAATTGATAATAAAATAAAAATACAATAAATATTTAAGGGGGGCTCCCATACAAAAAACAAATTTTTGCCTACTTTCCCGCTCTATAGCGGTACGGAATCCTTCGAGCGCGAGGCCGATTCGCACTTGGCCGATTTTTTTTATTCCAAGCGTTAAAATGATCAAGAATGTCAAAGGGTCCATTGTTAGTGTGAGATTCACCTCAGAATCAGTGAACTAAATTTAGATTTTAACATGTCATTATTATTATAAATAAGGACAAAAATATCCCACCAAAAACATAAATGTAAAAAAGGAGAGCCAAGTTCAATACAAACATTATGCTTGTCTAAGGACATCGCCGTAAAAGAAATGGACATCTAAATGAGTGCCAAGTTCAATGGAAAATCGAAATATTATGTATTTATAGCAAAGACCTTGTTATAGGAACCAAGTAAACAAAACAAAATAAACAAAGATTTTAATGTATTAGTTTTTAAGTTTTTTGAAATGAATAAATATATTAAAATAATAATAATAATAATAAAGTCTATTTCTTTGCTTTATTGAATATCTATAAAAATTGCTGTTATTTAAATAATGTGAGATCTTAAAGTAGATTAGATTTAACTTGGCCAGTTTTCATTACATCAGTCATTTCATAAAGTAATTGAACATTTTAATTCTGATAAATTTATGTTTTTGGTGGGATATCATTACTTTTTGTAAAGAAAATTTTCCTAGCAAGTTAAGAAACCTAAACATATTCGACTATAGTCGCTCGCAACCTTAAGTGGCTGTGAACCTAGACAGACAGACAGACAGACAAACAGACGGACGGACGGGCGGACGAACGAATGGACAGACAGACAGACAGATGCCGCTCACAATTCTTTGTCTATTCCCGGGACTCAAACGATATCTCCATACCAAATTTCAGTACAAGCAGTTTGGGCGTGAAGAGGTAACAGACAGTCAGACAGACACACTTCATAATGTCACTCTCTATTCATTTCATAAAGTTTCTTCACTTCACTTCAAATAAGTGATGCAACAAACGTTTTTTTTTTGCCTGTTTTTGCTCATTATCAATAATGGCAGCCGGTAGGCACTTGAAATATTCACAAAATCTTTAGTCATAATTTTACTTTCATAATTTATAATAAAAATAAAATAAAAGACATATTTAAGGGGGGTTTCCATACAAAAAACACAATTTTTGCTTAGTTTCGCTTTGTCCGACTCGCACTTGACCGATTTTTTTTTTTGTTTTTTGATTTTCCCCTATGCTTACACACAATAACCAAGTCCAGCTTGGTTCCAAATTTCATCCCTCCAGGTCAGCGGTCGTCACACTTTACTAGCCAAGGGCCACACATGACAATGTGAGTGCCAGCACCGGGCCGCAGAGTATGAGAAGGGCCGGGCGCTCCAAGAGCGGTTCCACACTAATGCTTTTTTTACACCTGTCGAGTGCCGAGTTTAATGGTAGAGAACATTATCTCGCCACTCTACTCGGTAGGTGTAATGCCCTACCGAGTACCGAGTTGTAACTTGTATTGTACCACACCATAAAACAACTGGATTAGGTTATTATTATGACATATTTTGTTAATTAAACGATAACCGACCATAATTGGCCGGTTACGTTTATCGTTAAATATGGCGTAATTTTAACCATTGTGTAGTATAGTTGACCATTGAATTTACTTTGTCGCGGGCCGCACAAATAACGGCCTCGGGCCGTATGCGGCCCGCGGGCCGCAATTTGACGACCATGGTTCTAGGTCATCTGGAAGTGGGTTAGAATTTTGATCTATAGGACAGTCAGTCAGTGATAAAAATGTAGATTTTCGGACCTTAATATCTTAATAACCGTTCGAGATCTGTTTATGAAATTTAGAGCATATATTTATCTCACAAGTCTCAATATATGAGCCAAATTTGAAATGTTTATGTGCAATAGTTTCTGAATTATGAGGGGGTCAAAAGTGGCTGCAAATGGTTCGTGTAATATTACACACGGTGCTGCTCGCCAGTTCTGTTATACTTGAACTTGGCTTGACACGCTGCCGCGTGTCTAGATTATGTAGAGTGACCCAATAACATGTTTTGTTAATTTGTATTCTCATACTTTGTTGTAGATATAACGAACAAAGACCTCATTGTTTCAAGGTTTATAATATTGCCTATTGCTATTGCAACAATTGCTAGCCCTATTAATGAAATAAGTAATTCAATTGATTATTAATAAAAGTAATGAATAATGTAGGTACTCATTACATGTTAATCTTCGCCTCTGCTTTAATTCATCAAGCCCCATACGGTCACCGGTGACAGCGACAAAATAGAATATCTATTGTGTCTCCTTTTCCCACGATTACGGACGGGTTAAATAATTTTAATCCAAAATATATTTTATCACTTGAAACTGGATATGTGATCCAAATTGTACCATCTAGGAAATTGATTCCTAGGCAGTTGACGGACCTACGTCATGTGGTCGACTTATGTCAATTCAATGTTACCTGTGATCGGTCGGATGGGTTTGAGTTTTGACATAACGCGACCAAATTACCGCCATCTGCCTTGGAATCAACTTTTCTTATAGTACTTCTCGAACTTAAGACATACTTAATAATATAATCTAAGTTTAAGCCGACCAGAATTACACAATAGTTGTATAATTATAAAACGGAAGAATGTATAATAAAGTGATAATGTACCTCTCCATAGCGTTCTTGACCGTGGTCGGTCCACGTAGGAGGCACACGAGGTCTCATATACTGAAGGCCTTACTCATTAAAAGCCTTAAATTCCTTTACCCAATATTTCCGTAGCTTTATAGCACATATATAAATTATTAAAAATGTTTTATATCGTCGTAAACTTATGCAAATATTTTTATTTTATTATATTAAAATAATATTAGTAAAACAAATGTCAATGCAACGCATTAATAACTTGCATTCAATCAGCACAGCATCGAGAAATTCCTTGACCGATTTGACATGGTATTTACATTATAGCCTTGTTCGTTGTAGAACAGTGATCTAAAATCTATATTATATTTTTGCAATAAAATAAAAGTCCAGTCCCTGACCCCTGTACGCGTGAGATCATGTTTGGTTTTTAAATAATAGACACATACACAGAATATTATGTTAACCCTTAATCAAACGGAACACTTTTTTTTGAGATAAATGAAATCTAAGACTGGTTTTTAGGTAAGTTGGGTCAAGATTACAAGTTAAGATTACAAAAAAATAATTAAAAATTGGATAGGTGGTGGGGAAGGGGGGGGGGGGGGGGGGGGGGGGTTGCGATGGGAAATAATTTCCCATTCTTCGTTACGGCATACCAAAATTTTATGGAAGTGGGAAATTGTTTCCCATTGTTCGATATTACAGACTTTTGAACTAGTAGTTCCCCCCTGCTTTGCTTGAAATTTTAATATTTTTTTAGTAAGTAACTCAAAGTATGTAATATGTAATCCAAAATAAAAGATGATTGTTATTTATTATATATCATAATAATTTATTTGTACCAGACATACGGTCAAAGAAAATGTTAAGTGCAGAAATAAACAACAGTTACAGGTGTTACAGAATTTTTTGATTCGGTCATCGCGCTCAAAGCCCGCGATAAAAGCTATGCAATAACTTAAAAATTTATTTACTGACAAATACATAATATCTCTGTAACCTAGAGATCTTTAGATGGAAGCGAGGTGTGGAGTTCCCCACAAACAAACAAGTTATGTTCAGCCGGGTTAGCTCTACGGGTTTTCCCGGAAAGCTGCGAGTTAAATAAAGTCTGTTTTATCCGGGTTATTACTCCTATTCTCGTAGCTTGAGTTGAGTTCGCTAGCGACCAATCACCTATGTGATATTTCATAAATAATAACATTACACAGACCGGAAGGTAGGAAGTATTTATGTATTGCAGTAAATTGATGGATTTTATATTGTTTATCCTTATTGTAAAGTTGAAAAACGTGTATTATCATTAATTACTATGGAAAATTAATTTCCACCTATACATATTTATTTACTTATAATAATTATGTTGGACCCGCAAAACTTTTTGTTAGCTCTGATCCTACGAATAATAAAAACTAAAGAAAAGTAACTCCGTCAAAAAACATGCTCCACAATACTTGTCAAAAAAGTGTACCTTAGGTACACATTTCAATACATTTGCAATATTCAGGTGGCCTTGAGCGGTACTAGGCTGACGTTACATGACAGATCGAAAGGAACCAAATTTAAAACGGTAATAGTATGGGAGTTACGATTCCTTAGTTTTTATTATTCATAGCTCTGATCACTATGTAATTTTTAGTTGTTTTTTTTTTAATAAGAAACACTGATGAAACAACCATCTATTGGGAATAATTGGAATTAAACATAACTGGTAAGGGTCAGGTACTAGTGTTATCTGAGTGAATGACATTTTAATGTTGATATTATTATGCAACAGCCATAAGAGACAGGAAATACTGAGTAACAAGTTTATCAACTGATAAGTGATAACGACCTTTAAACTGGTTTTTTAAAGTAAACATTTTATCGTAAATTTTGCGATTGAATTAAGGATCTGCATAAAAAAGCGAAGTACTGACAAGCGTTACCTCTTTTTTTTAAATAAATATGAATCAAATATTAATATATTTTTTAACAATGTCATTGAACTTATTGTATGAATATTATTATAATTACTAATTTGCTTTGTGCATCACGATAATTTTTCTGTATTTTTCTAATAATATAAGATTACAGCATTGTGATTTGTGATAAATTTTTTCTCTAAATTTATATTATTGGGTAGATTAGTCCTATATATACCAGCTCTACGATACACCATTCTTCCTAGTTATATGACCCTTCATATATCCATACTACTATTATAAATGCGAAAGTGTGTCTGTCTGTTACTATTTCACGTCCAAAACACCGAACTGATTTTGTTGAAATTTGTCATGAAGATACTTTGAGTCGCGGGAAAGGACAACCCGCGCGATAAACAAATTACGTCGCAACTGAGTTGCGGGCGCTACCACTAGATGACATACCATCTATACATATAATAAAATCGTAGAGGTAAAATTTTTGTACATTTAAAATAAACTTGAAAAAACGAGTCAGGGGCATGTTAGAAGTGTAATCTCAACTGTTTTTGAAATTTTTGTTTCTCTGTCTGTTTGTCTGTTTGTCTGTTTGTACAGGCTAATCTCTGAATCCGCTGGAGCGATTTCAATGAAATTTGGCATGGTGATACCTTAGATCCCCGGTCAACATCTTAGATACTTTTTTAACCGACTTCCAAGAAAAGAGGAGTAAATGTTTACTTTGCTGTTTGTGGTCCGATTGTCAAAATTCTTTTTTTGTTGTATAGATTGTAAACCCGGATTTGATACCATGATTAGAAAAACGGTAATTTTTCACTTCTTTTAAGTAAAATTAACATAATATGCTACCAAAAAGTAAGATTCAAACCAAGTCATATCCTAGGTCCTAGGGTATAGGGCTTCGGAAGGTTCCGTAGCTGAACGGAACTTCTGGCCCCTTATATTTTTTAAAAATACTGGAAGCACATGCCAAATCACCACCATCATTACACCATCCATAATCACATATGATGCTTTTGTTGTTTTTAGGGTTCCGTAGCCAAATGGCAAAAAACGGAACCCTTATAGATTCGTCATGTCTGTCTGTCTGTCTGTCCGTCCGTATGTCATAGCCACTTTTCTCCGAAACTATAAGAGCTATACTATTGAAATTTGGTAAGTGGATGAAGTCTGTGAACCGCATTAAGATTTTGATACAATAATGGAAAAATTATTAAAAATTTTAGGGGTCCCCATAGGTACAACTGAATCAAAAAATATTTTTTTTCATTTAACCTATGCGTGTGGGGTATCTATGGATAGGTCTTCAAAAATCATATTGAGGTTTCTAAAATATTTTTTTCTAACCTGAATAGTTTGCGAGAGAGACTCTTCCAAAGTGCTAAAATGTGTGTCCCCGCCCCTCTAACTTCTAAAGTAGGGGCATGATAAGTCTTAAAAAAATATATGATGTACTTTACTATAAAAACTACCAACGAAAATTGGTTTGAATGAAATCTAGCAAGTAGTTTTTTTTTTATACGTCATAAATGGTAAACTTAATTTAACTTTCATTAAATCAACTGAAATATAAAAATAAATCAAAAACCTTTTAATTTCATAAAAATAAACCTTATTGCTGCTGCGGAACCCTTCATGGGCGAGTCCAACTCGCACTTGGCCGGTTTTTTTGTAAGTATTCTTTTGCATTGAAAGGATCAGAATCGAAATTGATAATTATTTAGCCGTTTGTGTGCCGATTTGTAGATTTCTTACTTTAAGGGATATAATTTGTATTTGATGCTATGGTTGCGAAGGTGAAAATTTCCTAATGGGATCTATGAGTAATGGAATTGAAGAAACTCCTCTAAATTTACAACGACACTCAAAGTGATTATCAATTCCAGCAAAGGTCTCTATATAAAATCTTTATAACATTTCCCTAATATTCATGAACGATTAACCAAACACTGGATGGATATTGACCACTGCGTATCTCAATTCCTTAACGGCCATGGAATTTTAAAGTCAAACTTTACGGATCTAAATTAGTAGATAGCATCACCTATGTGCTCGACTGAAGGCAGTATGTTTGAACAAACCACTTATCATGTTCTCTGGGAGAGTTTTTTCGGGCAAGACGAAAGAACTACAATGCTAGACAACCTACATTTTAAATCTGATGTCGCATAGGAACTTCCGTGCCTACAAGCGTTTTTGTCACAATTATTATTGGCAACAGTCTAACACAGCAAGTTCCAATATTAATTTAGCTATTATAGCTTAGTAGTCACAATTATTACAGTTTATATTGTTACGTGCTAGGGTTCGAAGGATTTGGAGAAAAAGACCTGCTGACTCTTAAAAAGACTTTACTAGCTCACACAATTCACTAAGTCCAAACACTAAGCACTAAGTCCAAACACTATCTAGGTCGTAGCCAAGTCGTAGGTTCACAGTGGTTCACTCACTATTGATCACTTGTTTTCACTTCGAAGTCGCCTCGAGGGTCGCTCAGATAAAACTGAATTGCCGGGCCGTCTACCTGCGGCTATTTATATGGCGAGACGAATTCCAGAAAGTTCCGATTCATGTAAACAAGTAAACAAGTGTGGGAACTTTCTAGCAAATACGCGTAAGTAAACATACACCTAACGCCATCTAGTAATAAGTAGGGGATTTATGTTTTCTGTGTTTCCCTGATCAGTTTCGCCGGTTTGACGCTAGATGGCACTACGTGTCCGTATCCGTAAGACCACTCCCCTCTTAGAGGTGCTCGTCCCGAGCATCGTTATTACTGCCATGGTAACGCGCCAGACGGTCTATGTGTACCACTTTGAATGTCCCTCTTGGTTGCTTTTGAATCCTGTAAGTCACATCATTCAATCGGGTAACCACTTTGTATGGGCCGTCCCACTTGGTCTGCAACTTTGGAGATTTTCCTTTTCGGCGAGTTGGGTTATGCAGCCACACCAGTGACCCTTCTTCGAAGCCGCTCGTGTTCGATTTCCGGTCGTATCTGGTCTTCATGTTTTTACTTGACTGTAACCCATTTTCCCGAACCATGGCGTGTATATAGCGCATCTTTTCCCTTAAATCGCAGACATAGTCTTGTACGGTCTTTGGTTCCCCCGGTGACCCTCCTGTCAAGAGGTCTACTGGTACTCGTAGTTCTCTACCGTAATTGACATACGCCGGGGTAGCTTTTATGCTCTCATGCTCGGCGGTACGGTACGAGAGAAGGAAGAGTGGTATATACTTGTCCCAATCTTTTTGTCTGTCATCTACCAATTTCGCCAAATGTCTCTCAAGGGTCTGGTTAAATCTCTCAACCATTCCATCAGACTGTGGATGGTACGCGGTGGTCCTCGTCTTATGCATTCCCAAAATTCTGCACACTTCCTGGAAGACCTGTGATTCGAAATTCCTGCCTTGATCAGAATGGATTTCCAGAGGTACACCAAAGCGAGATATCACTTCTTCGACTAACTTAGAAGCGACTGTTGTAGCTTCTTGGTTTGGTATGGCGAACACTTCGGGCCATTTGGTGAAGTAGTCCATGACGACCATAAAATACTTGTTTCCCGATTCCGTTACGGGAAATGGCCCAGCTACGTCAACTGCAATTCGTTCCCACGGTGCGCCAACGTTATACAGCCGCAGGTTCCCACGGCTCCTGGTCTGTGGTCCCTTCACTGCAGCGCAAGTAGTGCATTTGCGGCACCAATCCTGTACATCATCTCGACAATGCAACCAGTAGAATCGTTCTCGCACTTTTGTTAACGTTCTATTTACACCTAAATGACCTCCTGATACGCCATCGTGTATTTCACGGAGAACATCTGGTACTCTCTTTCTCGGGACAACTATCTGAAGGTGGAACTCTCTGCCGTTAGTCTTCTCCCATTTCCGGTAGAGTATTCCATTCTGAAGAATCAGACTGTCCCATTGCGCCCAGTACGCCTTAGTAACAGCGCCAGTGGGTGCAACCTCACTCCAGATTGGTTTCACGTCACCCCGTTTCTTCCATGTGATGATGTGCCGAAGGTCGTCATCTCTTTCTTGAGCCTCCCTCATAGCATCATTCTCCCATGGACCCAAAGGACTTGTTTTCGTTAACTTTAATGTTACTTCATTAGATTCCTGCTTAACACAGTGTTTGCAGTCTTCTGAACACGGCCTTCGTGAAAGTGCGTCGGCATTCCCATGCGCCTTTCCGCTGCGGTGTTCCGTCTTGAAGTCATACTCCTGAAGTTGTTCAATCCATCGAGCTACTTGGCCTTCTGGGTTCTTGAATTGCAGTAGCCACTTCAAGGCTGCGTGATCAGTTCGCAGTAAAAACTGTCTGCCGATGAGATATTTGCTGAAATGTTGTAGCGTCTTTACAACAGCCAAGAGTTCTCTTCTTGTCACACAGTAGTTTCTCTCTGGCTTAGATAAAGATTTGCTGAAATATGCAATTACAACTTCTCTTTCGCCCTGTTTTTGAGATAACACCCCGCCAATGGCCGTGTTGCTTGCGTCCGTGTCGACTATAAACTGACCTTCAGGTTGTGGATACCCCAGGATTGGTGTTTCACACAGATGTTTCTTCAGTTTCTGAAAAGAATCTTCAGAAGTCTCGTCCCAAATAAACTGTCGTTTATCTTCTGTCAGCCGATGTAATGGCTTGGCTATCTCCGAGAATCCCTTAACAAAACGCCTGTAGTAGGAGCATAGGCCGAGAAATGCCCGCACTTCGGTTTTGTTCTTAGGGGTTGGCCAATTTTGAACTGCTTCCAGTTTCTCCGGGTCCGTCTGGATTCCATCACTGGAGATAACATGGCCGAGATAATTTACCTTACTCCTGAATAAGCGACACTTTTTCGGATTCAACTTTAACTTGGCCCCCTCTATTTTGGCGAAAACTCGTTCTAAGTTTTGCAAATGGTCCTCGAAGTCGCGGCCAACAATGATGACGTCGTCCAAGTAGACTAAGCAAGCCTCTCCAACTAAGCCTGCCAGTACACACTCCATGAGTCGCTCAAATGTGGCAGGTGCGTTGCACAATCCAAAGGGCATGACGTTAAACTGCCATAAACCTTTACCGGTGGAGAAAGCTGTCTTCTCCTTGTCTTTTGGATGAATTTCCACCTGCCAGTAACCAGATTTCAGGTCCAAGGTCGAGAACAATTTCATGCCACTCAAGGTATCCAGAGTGTCGTCGATTCGAGGTAATGGATAGCTGTCCTTCTTAGTGACATCATTGAGACGCCTGTAGTCCACACAAAATCTTGTGCTGCCATCTTTCTTCTTCACTAACACAACAGGTGAGCACCACGGACTTGCAGACGGTTCAATAATCTTATGCCTTCTCATGTCCTCCAAAAGGCCTTCAACTTCTTTTTCCTTTGCAATGGGTATCCGTCTTGCTCGTTGACGAATTGGATTCTCGCTTCCGGTATCTATCCTGTGCTGAACCATCGACGTTCTTCCAAGGTCGCCTTCCTGACTGGAGAAGATATTCGCGTGGCGTTGTAAAAACTTCTTAGCTTTCATGCTCTGCGAATAAGTCAGATTACTCTTGCAGTCATCGAGTAGCTCGGTCACTATTCCATAGTTGCTGCTGTCTGCTGAGTCTGAGCCTGTTATCGAACTACACTTTCTCATCCAGACAACTTCCTCGCACTTTCCAATGACGTCACCTTTGTTCAAGCAGATCTCGCGATCACCAAGATTCAAAACCCTGACCACAGCGTTACTGCTTCCACTAACAAGGGTTCTCGCCGTCATCAGTTTTTGCGCTGATGTCTTGGTAGGTGTGTCTTCGATCAACACGCATCTGTTTGATTTCTTCTTTCCAGCTGGCGGTAGTTTCACCAGAACTCTAGCTTCCGCTCGTCCAGGTATAATGACTTCCTTTACACATGCGACTTTCCCGCAGGCGCCTCCAAGGATGAAAATTTCTTCTTCGCCACACTTGAAAACTCCGTCAGCGACATTAATTTTGCAGTGGTGTTTCTTCATGAAATCCAAACCCAAGATGCAATCATCCATAATCTCAGCCACGATAACGTCATGAGGGTATGAGTAACCCCCTACATTAATCGTAACTGACATTTCTCCCAGGACGGGTATTGGCTGACCGGAGGCAGTAAGAAGCCGACAGTTAATTCTTTTCTTATGTCTCCTTGCGGCTTTCACTAGATTTGGGTTCACTATCGTTCTAGAGGCTCCTGTGTCTAGAGTCATTTTGCAATCCGTCCTGTTAATAGTCCCCTGAATCACAAGACTATTCCCGCTGCATGCTTGGGAGATAACAGTTATCGGGGCTTCCTCCGCGTCAGCCAGTACTCGCCCCTTAGTCCTGGCTTTTATTCGTTTCCCTGATCCCGGGCAGGGGACGAAGCTCCTTGCTTCTTCAGCTCCGCTACTTGTTCCTCGAGCCTTTTCATCCTTGCCATCTGGGTCTCCTTCTGCGGGCAGTTGAGCTGAAGATGGCCCCTCTCACCGCACTTGTAGCACATGGCTCCAAAACTTCTCTTCGTGGGAGCCTTGACCTCCTTAACTTCTTCAGAGACCTCGTGGATCTTATGGGTCTGTCGTATGTCACGGCGAACAGCCTCGACCTCTAAAGCATGCGCCAATGCTTCCTTTAGCGAGGTGTGGTGACGTAGCCTCACTGCAGCTCTGACTTCTAGGTCCCTGATTCCGTCGACAAATGCTTGCACAATATTCGTGTCGATCATCTTGGAATCGGCTCTTGGGTGTGCCTTCTTGACCAGTTTTTCAATTTCCAACGCCCATTGTTGTAGTCCCTCTCCTGAGCGTTGGACTCTGTCACGAAGTTGAGCACGGAACACGTGCTCCAGGTGTCGCTCCCCGTATCTGGATTCAAGGGCCTCCATCAGGTCTTGGAACCCATTTCCTGTATGTGCTTCTAGGACCGACAAAGCTTGCCCTCTGAGCGCAACAGTGAGAGCGGTCAGGCATTGTTCGTCAGTCCATCCGTTGGCAGAAGCAACCGTCTGGAATTGCTGACGATAAGCGTTCCAAGAAGTAGTACCGTCGTATGGTGGCACTTTAACTCTTGGTCCTTGTACCACTACTCCGGTAGTTCCACTAGACGTCGCGACTCCTGTGGTTTCCAGGCGCACTTTCCACTTCTGTAGTTCTGTGAGGCCGGTTTTCACATTTTCCATATCCACTCCTAGCCCGGTAACTCGTTCTTCCATAACATCGACATCTTTCCGAAGCTTAGTCACCGTGTCACTAACATCCTTTATAGCCAATAGCGCTTTTTCTTGGAGGTCCTTTTGTTGCTCTTGAGACTCCTGTAAAGCGCCGAGCTTGCGGTCTTGTGACTCCATCATTGCCCTTTGCGAATTTTGCAAAGCCTGACTTTCAGCTCTTTGAGACTCCTGCAAAGCCTGAATTAACTCAATTATGCTTTCCAATTGAGGAGCCATTTGATGGGCCGTAGAAACTACGGGCGTGGCAGGATGGATGGAGCTAGTCGACGGAGCCCAGTGGGCGGGGCCTGTGGGCGTGGCCTGAGTGGGCGTGGCCTGGTGGGCGGAGCCAGTGGGCGTGGCCATGTCCAGAGTGGGCGGGGCCTGAGGGGCGTGGTCAGTGGGTGGGTCCCGGTGGGCGGGGCCAGTGGGCGTGGCTTCATCCGAAGTGGGTGGAGCCTGGTGGGCGGGGCCAGAGGGTGGGGCCTGCCCCGCCGTGGGCGGAGCTTGGTCCCCAGTGGGTGTGGCCTCCGCAGCCCGTCGCGCCCTTGTCCTGACACTTCCCTCGAAGTCTTCTCTCGGAGTCGATGGCACTGCGCCCTTGTCCTCACACTCCCCTTGAATTCCTCTCTCGGAGTCAATGGCAGCAGCTCGCTGCGCCCTTGTCCTGACACTCCCCTTGAAGTCCTCTCTCGGAGTCAATGGCATCTCCAAATCCCACTTCTGACACCAGTTGTTACGTGCTAGGGTTCGAAGGATTTGGAGAAAAAGACCTGCTGACTCTTAAAAAGACTTTACTAGCTCACACAATTCACTAAGTCCAAACACTAAGCACTAAGTCCAAACACTATCTAGGTCGTAGCCAAGTCGTAGGTTCACAGTGGTTCACTCACTATTGATCACTTGTTTTCACTTCGAAGTCGCCTCGAGGGTCGCTCAGATAAAACTGAATTGCCGGGCCGTCTACCTGCGGCTATTTATATGGCGAGACGAATTCCAGAAAGTTCCGATTCATGTAAACAAGTAAACAAGTGTGGGAACTTTCTAGCAAATACGCGTAAGTAAACATACACCTAACGCCATCTAGTAATAAGTAGGGGATTTATGTTTTCTGTGTTTCCCTGATCAGTTTCGCCGGTTTGACGCTAGATGGCACTACGTGTCCGTATCCGTAAGAATATTCTCCTCCTTCAGTGATTTGAGATTCGGTCACTGCAACTTTGTGCTATCTCAGCTTTTAATGGGAAGGGGAATTAGAATTCTTCATACTTCTATTTTCTTCTGATTAATTTCGTTGTGAGTCCCAAACCAGTTTGAGCATGTCCTTCGGGCTCCCTAATATCATAATATCAAATTTTAGGGAAACATCACGATTCCTGACCTACAAGAGCAAGAAGTAAAAGTTAAAGAGGTATAGATGCCTACATTAAATATCCCGTCTTCTTTCGTCTATCCTCTGTGTCCGTCATATGTTCCTGGCCCCTGTTGTCCACGCCAAGCGGTCTTCGAAGAAAGGATTTTTCAAAACGATATCTGTGTTTCAAGCTCCGCCGACGAAAGTTACTTAAAAGCGCTTTCAATGTTCCTGGGTCTTTTATGTAAATTAAAAATTTCGAGTGTATTGTACCTAATATTAATCCTTATCCAAATAAAATAGTTTTTGATGGGTATTAAATTTTCTAAATCTCGATTATAATAACACACATTCACGCGGACGAAGTTGCGGGCAACAGCTAGTATAATATAATTATGTTCAAATTTCAACATCTGTTTCGTATTTGGTCACGCTACCCAACATAAATATCAGTCATAAATTCATCAGTCATAGGCGGTTTGGCTAGTGAGAACCGGTTCAAGTGACGTAGGCGTATATAGTGACCGTTAGAGGAATATAGGATTAAAATACCTGCATACATAGTAATTTAGATAAAAGACAACATATAACTCTATTGGTTAGTACTCAACTTGAAAGTTGTTAAACTATTGAGAACTGGAGAGAAGTGTCTACTCTCTAACCGTCCACTTAAAGAAAAATAAGCTTGTCTAATCGTCCGCTAAGCAAACGACAAAATATTGTTTTAATTCTTTCCCTTATTTAAACACTTTGAATACCCAAAACGCTACTCGCTTCCCGCCCCCGCCGCTTATCGCTTATCGTAGCCACACGGAGACGTGTGACAATTAACACCACCAGTGTATGACACATACTAATTACTATGTCAACCACGGCAATGAACGACAACATCACCTACGAAGATCATCCTGTTTCACAGCGATTAAGCAAATATTGGTAGCGGTAGGTCCTGGCTGCATACACACGTTTTCCGTATTCGATTTCCTAATGTGGAATTACGATTTGGAATTCCGTGAGACTAGCGCAAACGTACGTTTTTTTCATGCGCACCGTACATTTTCCGGGATAAAAAGTATCCTATGTCTTTTGCCGGGACTCAAAGTATCCCCATACCAAATTACGTGAAGAGTTTGCAGACAGACAAAAAGACACACTTTCGCATTTATAATATTAAGTATGGATATGACAATAACCTATGTCGGTTCGTTGAAAGTCCGTAATCTGGTACGGAAGGCTAGTCCGCGGAAATGTTTGAAGTGTTGAATTCGGATAATTTACTATTATCCGAATTCAACACTTCAAACATTTCCAACACTTCATATATTTCGTAACAGTAAGATTTATATACCGAATTTTTTGGCAAAGGCATAATTTGATAATGATTATTATTTGTAAGCTATGCTACCTCTGACACTACGTAGGTACCTATTTTCGTGTAAACAAAAATTATACGTCGATGTCAAAATGGTCCTAAACAACCATGAAGTGGGGTCATTCCTTGGACTACGAGCTTTGCTTTTTCCATATTATTTTTATTTTCGTCTTTTTCAAATTTTACTTCTATCAACTAGCAATCATGCACAAAAATTATTGTCGTTATTTGTTAAACTCACTATTTAACGTATACTATATAGCTATAAAATAACTGCTCCTAATAATAATATAATTATTATTATCAGTTTGAACTCTGACAGCATAACATGGTATAATGATACTACCGTCATGCATTAGACATCAACGCGCTATCATATTATTTTATGTTCCCAATTTTTTTTTTTTGTTTTTTTTTTTTTTTATATGGGGGAAGACGCATCACGTAAAGAAAAGCTATAACTATTGTGGATCTAGAGGAGGAATCCCAGTGTGCGTTGCTCGTTTATTTAAAATGCTCAAAGCGTTGCGTAGTATGAGGGGGGGTAAATATTTATTTACCTCGCCGTACGTCGCGTGTGTTTGTCCAAGTAATTTTCGCTTTGGATCTGTTAACATCGTCAACATTCAATGCCACGACCGTACATTTAATCAAGTCCGTAATTTTCCGGAAAATTCCGAATGACTTAAAAGAAGACTTATAATATACTGGTGTGTGAGCTGTTTTCGAATATTTAATAATTCTGAATTGTTCAAAGCTGAAAATATTTTTTGTTACTATTATGAGACAGAAGTTTTGTGGTAAATTATACCAGGATATATAAAAATATATATTTAAACATATTTCTTTATCTTTCAACAATACTAAAGTGTTAATTATTTCAAGGTGGTTCCCAAACATTTAAATACTAGTTTTCTAAAGATTTTTTGCTTTATACTTACCAGAAGGCTAAAACAGATATGCAAAAAAGTTAGCTAAAGTTTAAGTGTGTACCTATATTTTGCTTCTGTAGTGTATAAAGTTTAGAATGGCTTATTTAAAAATGCATCACCCCATCACCTTGCAATGTGAACTGCCCAAAACCGCACGCCTAGTATGGCCGTCATGAAAAGAGTATCTTTCTAGTTTTTACAGTATTATACACAAAGTGACGATATATATATATTTTTTTTATGAAATAAGGGGGCAAACGAGCAAACGGGTCACCTGATGAAAAGCAACTTCCGTCGCCCATGGACACTCGCAGCATCAGAAGAGCTGCAGGTGCGTTGCCAGCCTTTTAAGAAGGAATAGGGTAATAGGGGAGGGTAGGGATGGGAAGAGAAGGGAATAGGGGAGGGAAAGGAAGGGAATAGGGTAGGGGATTGGGCCTCCGGTAAACTCACTCACTCGGCGAAACACAGCGCAAGCGCTGTTTCACGCCGGTTTTCTGTGAGAACGTGGTATTTCTCCGGTCGAGCCGGCCCATTCGTGCCGAAGCATGGATCTCCCACGTAAATTATTCCTAAAATCTGTCCATGGTTCTAAATGATTCATTCTTCTAAATGAATAACTGCGATAATTATTTTGATGTGCACTATCCTTACTGTCATAAATGGAAAAATTTGGTATAGATATATTTTGAACCATGGAGAAGGACTTAACTTTTTATTCTGGTAAAAATGTACGGTTTAAGTAGATGACGCCCTATGGAGTATGGAGTTGCGGGCGTCATCTAGTTATTATAATATTCGTATCACACATTTGGTTATCTGGTGCAGGCAGTGTCCGCCGGTCCGCCGGTCTCTGGGAATCCCGCGATTAGCATACAATGCCCGGTGCATGTGGGATAGCGGCTTCCTGGTCAGATAAAGACGGTTCAACGATGCAAACGGATATAATATAAAGAGCTATAATAGTTTTTAATACGTCATAATGATATCACTGATATTCGGTTAAGCATCATTATTATTTTATTTCCTTGTTTTAAATATTTATACATATAAATATCTTGGATTTCACCCATGAAACATACTTAATTTTTAAATCCTAATTTATACCCCTTTTTAACGAAGACAAAATTCTATAAGCAGATCTATATTAACGGCTGCACGACTATTAATAAAAGCATCGTTCGATGAACGAAGCAAATATTTGCCTAATTTACGGAGAAAGAAGCTGCAACTGGTGTAAAAAGATATAATAATGATATGTTTGTCGTAGGTCCTTAACCTATGTAATATATTCTTTCTTCTTCAACATTAAGTTAAACTACCTAACAAAGGCACGACAGGATTTAAAGCGATCATGTATTAATTTACATAATGTGTGGTTTCGCAGTACGGCGCGGGCATGCGCGTCACGTGCTTTACACGTGACTCCGGGACGGTCCGGGAAAGCCCCACATACCCGTCCCGGATAATGTGCAGTTCTTTATTATTTTTTAACTAAAAATTGAAAACCGACTTCCAATTCACAAAAAAGTATTAAATTAAGCTTATTATTTATATAATGTCGTTTTTAGAATTCTTCAGAAATTAAACGATTTCTCTACTCAATTTTCACACTTTTGAAGGCGGTACCAGTCATGAGCCAGCTTAAATCAAGCAAAACTACGCGACTGTTGCTGGTCGCCCCGCGCCTCCCCCGCGGGCGCATAAAAATAGGGAGAATGAGAGCCGTAAAGCTTCGGGGAGTCGCAAGTCTACGGAGAGCCGCATGGCTACGAAGAGCCGCAAGGCTTTACTAATCTTCTCGACCTGGCAAGGAAGAGAGCAGGGGGTGCGATGAGGAGGGTTTCATACTGGTGGAGAGAAGGAAGAAGCCCGCCGGGCACGCAACCATCGCGACACCGCGCCCTATGTACCTGAGCTGCGTCTGCGGAGCGAGGTCCCCGCGACGCCCCTGTACATATCTCGCCTGCACTGGTCCATGGAGGTCGAGGACGTCGTGAACTACATGAGTAAGAGGATATCCCTCCACTTGAGGGTCGAACGTCTGCAGCCTCGCCACAAGGTCAACTTCAGTTCCTTTGTGGTGAGAGTACCGATGAATTTTCTCTCGACCTTTTGAGGTCGAGAAGCAAAGGAATTCTGGCCGACTGGTGTGGTCTACCGAAGGTTCCGGGGGAGACTCCGGAATGAAGCGCGCGTCACGTCGCCGTTAATTCGTGATAAAGTGTAGTTGTTAAGTATATATATAATTTTTATGTATGTTAGTCATTAAGGTATATTATGTTGTATGGGCCTACGTAGTCTGATTTAAATAAATAAACAAAAAAAAAATATATTTTTGCATATCAAGGATTTCAGCAATTTTCTGGACTGGCACCGACTTTCAAAACTTGTATCTATTTATAATTTGTCAAGAGTTCTCTCAGCACCTTCGGAACCAGGATGCAGAATCTTACTTTTTGGTAGCATGATAATTATAAGGTTGAAACCTACGAATAATAAAAACTAAGGAAAAGTAAAGCGTCTCCCAGACAGACGCGGCCTGCGGTGGCGGTGGCGGTGGCGGTCAGTTGAATGCCTTGGCCGCGTGGCCGCGTGTGACTTGGTGTTCCTACGGTGTTTGACATCTGAAATGTGTTCCTTGATACGGGTTTTGATGGCCCTTTTGGTTTGCCCTATATAACAGTCGAGTTTGTAGATTCCTGCATCCTGAAGGGGTAAGTTGCATTTCACTGATGGTAAACATTGGCTGATCTTTTTGGGCGGCTTAAAGATGTTTTTATTGAAGCTTTTCTTTCTTTTTTGGTAACATATGCTCAGAATACTTCTCATAAAACCAAAACCACCATATGTTTCCATATAAATTTTGAGAAGTTCCCTCGATTATTCATAGATATCCCATCTTCAAGTCTTCGCTTTTGTAAACATGGTACCAAATTTGAGCTATACCCTAAACAAACAAAAAATAATTTTGAAAATCGAACCACAAACGACAGAGTAATTGTTGAACTTACAAAAAAATATATACAGCCGAATATAGAACCTCCTCCTTTTTGGAAGTCAGTAAAAAAAAAAAGGAAAGCTGGTAGATTTCATCCAGTTTTATCTACGGTACACGCTCTTGTAGACACAGGAAAACTTTAGATGCCGCTCAGGCATTTATCGGAATGTCTAGGTAGTAGATTTTATCCAGTTTTATTTACGGTGCTGGTAGATCATTAAAATGAGTGCCATTCCCCTTGGCTCCTCACGGCTATTCTGGGACCTATTTTGATGCAGCAGCGCAGATATCTACACTATTATATTATAAATAGGAAAATTTTGTTTGTATGTTTGTATGTATTGAATAGTCTCAAAAACTACTAAACTGATTTAAAAAAATCTTTCACCCACGGAAAGATATTATTAAGAATATCCTTTGTGATGGACATAGGATATGTTTTATTTTGAAAAATATTAGAGATTCTTCCGAAAATTGCAAAAATGTAACCCAAAGTGGCAAAAATTTTCCATAAAATTACATTATTTCGCTAACGTTGCGAAAAGTATTGATGATACTTACATGAAAATAATATTCTACACATTTTTAGTATTCATCATTATCTACAAAAGAGTCCGCGACAACACTGACTTTCTACTACTCTCTACAATTACTATCTTTTATGGTTAACGAACTATAACCATTTCTTTCGTTAAAATTTTAATTTCAAATCATCTACTTGCGAGGCTTTTTTGGCTTATTCATTATTAATCCTTACCTAAATAAATATCAAAGAA
Organism: Cyaniris semiargus; assembly: GCA_905187585.1. NCBI lineage: Eukaryota > Metazoa > Arthropoda > Insecta > Lepidoptera > Lycaenidae > Cyaniris > Cyaniris semiargus. Next base: position 21,291,409 of record LR994551.1, on the reverse strand, counting down.
TTATATAATATATAAGCATTATGTATAGAAAAGAATTGCCCTTCACAGTATTACAATCGGACAAACATTTTAGAAGTTAGGGCAGTTTGATTAAAACTCAAAACAACGCACCAACGGAGGCGGCTCCCGTGAGTGTGTCCGTGTAATGTTAATATTTTTCAAGTCCGGCTACCGATCTCATCGAGATCTTCCAAATACGCTGGAAAGATAAAAGTGCCTAAATGTGTGCGCAATACACAGGGTTCACTTTCTATTCCATCACTCCCTCCCAACAACCGCTGACCGACACGACCGGTGAGAGAATAGCGAAGGATTGACTGCATTGCATGCCCAGTCTACACATGGATCGACTTTCTTAAAACAGCGAAACGAAGTTCGCGGGGTCAGCTAGTAGAATATACAGAATGTTAGGTTTAACACAGTTATCCTTAAAACCATCAAACGAGCCCGTCAAAATGAACAACTTTTTCTATGAGAACAATGCTGGGAACTCAAAAAAATCCGTCTTCATACCCATACAAATTGCCGATCCGGGCAATTTGTATGGACCTATGAAGATAACGGTGCTAAAACTTAACAACCTATACACGCGCAAATTGCACGATTACCAGTTCAAGTGTTCCCGCGCGATAAACGGATTAGCGGAACATACTGAAGATCTGCAGTAGTTATAGTGATATTAACGAACGGGGTTTTAATTCTCGCATATTTTAAATATCATATTAACCATAATATCCTGAGAGTGATATAGACGAGTCACGCGCTTGGCCGTTTTTCCTTAAAATTCTATTACCTGATAGCGATATTCTATTGTTTCTTTTTTATATAAAATTAGCGATATTATTTTACGCAGTTGCCTTCACGTATCTAAATATTTGCCCAATCAACAATGCGACATGTCTCGTCTGATGTCAGCATGATGTCACTACACACGGACAAACATATTTACTACATTTACGTTAAATATATATTTTACAAGTGGCTATTGAATTCGTAGAACGAGATGCATTGTATCACTTATGGCGGCTCTACACTGCTGTAATTTCGTGTCATAACTTAGCAAACAAACGATCATATTATTTATTCTAATATAAAAATATTAGAATAGGGATTATTGAGTAAAGGTCGGAGCAGATGGCCCTATTAGCACATACAGTAAATAACCCGACCTAAATCCGACATGTTGCACACGTCATATCAGAATATTGACAGGAACTTTGTTAAACGTCAAAAAAAAACTCATTGTTTACTGTCTAATCCATACTTCCATATCCATACTTCCATACTTATAATATTATAAATGCGAAAGTGTGTCTGTCTGTCTGTTACCTCTTCACGCCCAAACCGCTGACCCGATTTTGCTGAAATTTGGCGTGGAGATACTTTGAGTCCCGGGAAAGGACATAGGATACTTTTTATCCCGGAAAAATGTACGGTTCCCGCGCGATAAACGAATTTTGGCGCAACGGAGTTGCCGGCGTCATCTAGTACAATATAATTGCTTATTCACAATAAATCATAATAAGGTTGCATGGATCTGGTTTAAAGTTAACTACAAGACTGAGTTAATTTTAACGTAGGATTAACTTAATTAGTTATGTGATAACATCTATACTCAATATTATAAATGCGAAAGTGTGTCTGTCTGTCTGTCTGTTACCTCTTCACGCCCAAACCGCTAATCCGATTTTGCTGAAATTTGGTATGGAAATACTTTGAGTCCCGGGAAAGGACATAGGACACTTTTTATCCCGAAAAAATGTACGGTTCCCGGGCGATATTCGAATTTTGGCGCAACGGAGTTGCGGTCGTCATCACTCATCTAGTTATGTTATATATTATAAACTATACTGAAGCCGCAATATTTTTACCTTCTCACTTTCTTACTGTCAATTTATGTGTTATAATTGCACCGTAATCAACATTTAGACATTAGAATGTCAAGGGGACGTCCTCCATCGCTAATCCGACGGTGACAGCTGTTTTGCACATTTTATTACGCTAGTTGCTAAACTAATATTTGTTTATGTTAGTTAGCATAATATAGTACGTGCTAAAGGTGTGGTGAATTCAGGCTGTATTGAAATATGCCACATATAGGTGTTATCAAAAAGTTAATTTGTAATTTTGTAATTCAAATTTTGTGACTAAAATTAAATTTACTTTTTTTTCTGACGTATGGAAAATCCATCTCATGTTGAATACAAAATACAGCTACAGTTAAAATGAATTTAATTGTACAATGACCTTTACTTGGTTCATTGAAATTGAGTTCAACGACCGGTGAATTCAAAAAAGTTCAAAAGTTTAGGAGGCTTAGGAGCCCTCGCAGCTGGGCTGGCAACGCACTTTCGATCCCTCTCGTATTGTAAATCTTTATAGTGCTTGCTATCTAATCATTTTTTTTCACGATAAGTTTGTAGCGAATCATTGGCGAAGTGTCAAATCTACCTCTGCTTCCGTACAACAAACTAACTCGTTTGTATTGATTTTAATAATAATATTAGTTTAGTAGCAATAAAAAAATTAATATATTTTTGGCCATTCATTGAATAAACAACATATTTAAATTTCATGGCCTTCATACATTAAATTACATAAGAGCGAGCATTACTATGCTATAAATTTTAAATAAATTATGTCTAGGTTAAACCTACATTTTATTTTAATTGTATCTTTTTATTATTGTACGTTTATTAGTGCTTATTTAGGATAAAATATAGGAAACATAAATTTTAAAACTTAGGGTTTTTGGGGTTCCGTACCAAAAGCGAAAACGGAACCCTATTACTAAGACTTCGTTGTCTGTCCGTCTGTCTGTATCTATATATCTGTATATACATATATATATATATATATATATATATATATATATATATATATATATATATATATATATATATATATATATATATAGTATATATATATATATATATATATATATTTTTTTTTTTTTTTTTTTTATTTAAATCAGGCTACGTAGGCCCATACAATAACTAACATACATATAAATTATATAACTACACTTTATCACGAGTTAACGGCGACGTGACGCGCGCTTCATTTCGGAGTCTCCCCCGGAACCTTCGGTAGACCACATCAGTCGGCCAGAATTCCTCCGCTTCAAAGGTCGACAGAAGATGCGTCGGTACTCTCACCACAAAGGAACTGAAGTTGACCTTGTGGCGAGGCTGCAGACGTTCGACCCTCAAGTGGAGGGATGTCTTCTTACTGATGTAGTTCACGACGTCCTCGACCTCCATGGACCAGTGCAGGCGAGATATGTACAGGGGCGTCGCGGGAACCTCGCTCCGCAGACGCAGCTCAGGTACATAGGGCGCGGTGCCGCGATGGTTGCGGGCTTCTTCTTCCTTTTCTCCACCAGTATGAAACCATCCTCATTGCACCCCCTGCTCTCTTCCTTGTCAGGTCGAGAAGACTTAGCCTTGCGGCTCTTCGTAGCCTTGCGGCTCTCCGTAGTCTTTCGACTCTCCGAAGCCTTACGGCTCTCATTCTCTCCATTTTTATGCAACCGCGGGGGAGGCGCGGGGCGACTAGCAACAGTTGCGTAGTTTTGCTAAGTCGCCTGTGGACTCGGCGTCGGCGCAACTGGGAGGGGAGCGCGGGCGGGGGCGGTAGCGGCGGCGTGGCACGACACGACACGACACGTCACGTAACGTCACGTCACGTCACGTAACGTCACGTCACGTCACGTCACGACACGTCACGTCACGACACGACATGACACGTCACGACACGACACGACACGACACGACACGACTTGACTTGACTATTACTTTTCAATTTACTCTCAATGAGCTCTTTTATTTGATACCCATATTGCAGAAGTGCTTTAAAAAAACTATTTCCGTATCTTGGATGAGCCGCCATATTGGATGTAGAATAACATTACATTCGTTTTCGAGTTACTTTCAATGAGCCCTTTTATTTGATACCCATATTGTCGAAGTGCTTTAAAAATAACTATTCCCTTATCTTGGATGAGCCGCCATATTGGATGTAGAATGACATTACATTCGCTTTCGAGTTACTCGCAAAAAGCCCTTTCATTTAATATACATATTGTAGGACTGCATAGAAAATAACTATTTCGCCATCTTGGATGGTCGGCCATATTGGATTTAGAGTGATATCACATACCATATTATCGTGCATTGTCATCCAAACTAAACGTGTATGCAAAATTTCAGCTCAATCGATTGAAGATATCTACTTCAAAATTGAGTTCCAAAATTCCACCGTAACATACATACAGAGCAAGTTAAATAAAAGCTTTTTAAAAATGGCAAATTATTTATATTTTTAACTCATCGTATTGCGAATGCCAAAGAAGTTTGAGATTGATCCTATAAAATATTATAGATTGTTCGAAACCGGACAGAATACAGCGTAAACCGATCAAAATATTTTATGTGTTTTCTTAAACTTTAAAGTGACCGATGGTTTCATTCATTATAAATTTTATGACAGTAATACAAACGGAAATCTTGGAAGTTGCAACCATAATTTGGTAATGTAAAACGCTGTTTTTCAGCGTCCAGCTACGTATCCTTCGTAGGTTTATGTGTAATACTTTATTCACCATATTAGTACATGATATAATATTCAATGAGTTCTGCGTTAAAAAGTTTCCATCCGCCGAGCTCCGGGTATTGCCTCTGACGCAGCTATTTTAATGTGTTATTATGACGTGTTGGCATTTTGCTTTTATCTTATATGTATATAAAATTCTCGTGTCACAATGTTCGGTACCGTACTCCTCCGAAACGGCTTTACTGATTTTTACCAAATTTGCTATTCATATTCAGTAGGTCTGAGAATCGGCTACTGGCTACTTTTTATATTGATAAGTGTATTTGTTGAATAAATAATAGTAAATTATTACAACTCGAGACTGACGGCGACCATTGTTTGTGCGACGGGATGGACGTTGCCATGGTGCCATACTTATTTAGTAACTTCAATAATATGGGCGAAATACTTTATATTATGGCAAAACAACGTTTGCCGGGACAGTTAGTATACTATAAATAGGAATAAATAGCACAAAATATTTAAAAATACTATTGTTTTAGTAGCTATTTCTTAATCGTTTTCGAATTATTTAATCTATTTTAGCAGTCGTAAAAGTTGTAAGTTATAACAAGTCGTATGTATCAGCTTACTACAGTATTAAGCATTGTTTTTAACGAAAACACTTGTTTTGTTTCAGGTCATGTCCAGATGTAAAGAAAGTGTACCTCCTCACACGACCGAAGAAGAACAAAGATATCAATGAGAGGATACGAGAACAGTTCAATGATGTGGTAAGTTATAAACTGTCCCGCTACTTACATTACATTCCATAGCTTGCCAATATAATATCCCAAACGTTGCCTTACACTGTATATATTATAAACCAGTAGGCCTACTACGAAACTGTTTTGAGACTCAAACAATCGGACGAGAATACCGCGTCCTGCTCTAACCACGTCATTTCACGTTTGTAAGAGTAGGACGCGGCATTCTCGTCCGATTATTTGAGTCTCAAAACAGTTTCATGGTACAAGGCCAGGTCACTTGCGTTAGGTACTTACGTTAGGTACATTTTCGCGAAAAGTATTTTAAACCTTTTTCGCTGTACATAGTATTTTCTCTATTTAAATAGATTCTATAATTTCTGAATTCTGAGTCAATAAATAATTCTAATATCCTTACTTACATTATAAATGTGAAAGCGTGGATGTTTGTTACGCTTTCACGCAAAAACTACTTGATGAATCATCATGAGACTTTGTACATATACTCTTGAACGTATCAGAATTCAGAAGTAACATATTGTGATACTTTTTATTTAAAAAATATTTTTTACAAAAAAAAATGCTGACGTGGACGCGAGCAACAGCTAGTTTGATAATAATTAATTAAACTACTTAGTTACTATATCAGTAATAATAATTTGTTGTGTCTTCCTATTTCAGTTATATGACAGACTACGGAAAGAGAGGCCAGACTTCCTCGACCAGATTGGCTTGGTAGAGGGGGACATAGGTGAGCTGAATGTTGGCCTCAGTGAGGAGAGCAGAGCCAAGCTTGCCAATGAGGTAAATATACAGAGAGAGAAAGTAATAGATAGAGTCAACGAAATTTAGAGAGTTAGATCTTACAGTTTACCCATACATAGAGAAATAGGTTCTAAAAGTGGATAGCATCGAAAAAAATAAACTTAAGCAAAAAATAGATAGAGATAACATTAGACAGACAGATGAGATAGAAAATAAATAGAGATAGAACCAGCAGTAAAGACTTGATTCTACCTCTGTGATCAATATAGAAGAAGCCATGGAAAAAGATTAATTAAGGCAAAAGTATACAATATTATGCCATAAATAGTGAAGAAAATAATGTGATTTGAAAAAGAAATCATAAGTAAAAAATCTTTTTACTTATGATCTGAAGGTAAACTATAATAACAAAGAAACGATTCCATTCAATCGACTTCCTTTAATTATTATAATAATGGTTATATAATTTTAAAACACAATATAATAATATACTAGTTACTATAAAAGTAATAAGATTTTATGAGACTTTGGCAAATATTACTTAGGATGGTACTATTGTTGTTTGAACATTATGTAAACATTTGAGTGCATACTTTAGCCACATTAACACTGACTCGCCACGAGATAATCGCAGTGCTAGCGCAGTTACAGCTAGCGCCGTGTTTGTCAGTGCTAATAGATGTGATTGCCACATGTTTCGCCGTTTGTTATAATGATTATCAACTTACGACGTTATGCATTTTTTTCTAAGGTTACATGATATTTTTCCATCGTTTCGATACAAATGTACCATCGAAGAAATTGATTCATAGGCAGTTGACGGATATAGGTAATTTGGTCGGATTATGTCAATTCAATGTAAGTTGTAATCTGTTGGCTGGGTTTGACATAACTCGACCTAACTACGTAGAACCGCCATCTGCCTATGAATCAACTTCTCTGATAGAACAAACCAATAAACTGGTTCGTAAAAGTTAAATTTTGCTGCCTAAGAAAGAAATTACACTAGTCACTTTACAGGATCAAAATAAATAAACGTTGAGCTGTCTTTAAGCTTCTGTAAAACTCTACTGTCTGTATGTCTCTCTATAAAATGAATCGTGATAGCTGGACGTGAGTCACACGGCACACTTGTTCTGGTTTTTACATTTTATTATAACATTCCTTTACTTCCCTATAAATTATTCCATTGTTTATTTTTTTGACTCTTAATGCATCTGAGACTTTAAGAACGGCCAGTTAAAAAAGTCTGCAGTTTTTTTTATTCGTCCCCATTGTTGTTTCGAATTAATTATTCGAAACAACAATTTTTTGTTGTAATCAACAAAAAATAAATAATTCATACAAAACCCCACATTTAATAAAATTATCAATTAGCATGATAACGGACCTACGTCATTTACTCGAGTAATATATTAATTTCAACGTTAGTCGTAATCTATCGGGTGGGCTTAACATAACGTGGCCAAATTACGTATGCCAACTGCCAATAAAGCAACTTCTCTGATACTACATTATGCCATTACCAGGTGGACATAATATTCCATGGTGCGGCGACTGTGCGCTTCGACGAGGCGCTACCCACCGCCGTGAACATCAACGTGCGCGGCGCGCGGGAGATGCTGCTGCTGGCCCGCGCCTGCCCCCGCCTGCGAGCGTACGTCCACGTCTCCACCGCGTACAGGTAACGTCACACCCTCATAACTAACGACGAGGCGCTACCCACAGCCGTGAACATCAACGTGCGCGGCGCGCGGGAGATGCTGCTGCTGGCCCGCGCCTGCGAGCGTACGTCCACGTCTCCACCGCGTACAGGTAACGTCACACCCTTATAACTAACGACGAGGCGCTACCCACCGCCGTGAACATCAACGTGCGCGGCGCGCGGGAGATGCTGCTGCTGGCCCGCGCCTGCCCCCGCCTGCGAGCGTACGTCCACGTCTCCACCGCGTACAGGTAACGTCACACCCTCATAACTAACGACGAGGCGCTACCCACCGCCGTGAACATCAACGTGCGCGGCGCGCGGGAGATGCTGCTGCTGGCCCGCGCCTGCCCCCGCCTGCGAGCGTACGTCCACGTCTCCACCGCGTACAGGTAACGTCACACCCTCATAACTAACGACGAGGCGCTACCCACAGCCGTGAACATCAACGTGCGCGGCGCGCGGGAGATGCTGCTGCTGGCCCGCGCCTGCCCCCGCCTGCTAGCGTATGTCCACGTCTCCACCGCATACAGGTAACGTCACACCCTCATAACTAACGACGAGGCGCTACCCACCGCCGTGAACATCAACGTGCGCGGCGCGCGGGAGATGCTGCTGCTGGCCCGCGCCTGCCCCCGCCTGCGAGCGTACGTCCACGTCTCCACCGCGTACAGGTAACGTCACACGGCACACTCCATTGGCAACTTCTACGGGTGGTGTCATAACACGGTCCGCGGGTAGTGTCACGCCGTTAATGGGTAGTGTCACACTTCCATGGGTAGCGCCATACTGTGAACGAGTAGAGTCACGAGGTCAATGACTGGTAGCGTCATGAGGTCCACGGGTAGCGTCACATCGTAAACGGGTAGCGTCACACGGTCCATGGGTAGCGTCACACCTCCAACGGGTAGCGCCACATCATCCACGGGTATCGTCATACTGGGAACAGGTAGTGTCACACTTCATGTATAGTGTCACACTTCATGTATAGTGTCACACTTCATGTATAGTGTCACACTTCATGTATAGTGTCACACTTCATGTATAGTGTCACACTTCATGTATAGTGTCACACTTCATGTATAGTGTCACACTTCATGTATAGTGTCACACTTCATGTATAGTATCACACTTCATGTATAGTGTCACACTTCATGTATAGTGTCACACTTCATGTATAGTGTCACACTTCATGTATAGTGTCACACTTCATGTATAGTGAAACACTTCATGTATAGTGTCACACTTCATGTATAGTATCACACTTCATGTGTAGTGTCACACTTCATGTATTGTGTCACACTTCATGTGTAGTGTCACACTTCATGTATAGTGTCACACTTCATGTATAGTATCACACTTCATGTATAGTGTGACACTTCATGTATAGTGTCACACTTCATGTATAGTGTCACACTTCATGTATAGTGTCACACTTCATGTATAGTGACACACTTCATGTATAGTGTCACACGACCCCGTCTTCGGATAGCATCACAGCGCCTACGAACAAAGGCATTCTGACCGTAGCGATAGTAATACCGTCACATCATTAGTCGAATTAGGTTTATAGATATTAATAATATTATTATTGTATGTATGCAGATAGGATTAGTATTACATTACTGAAATCCGACATAATAACTTGTAGACTGCCTATCTTACTTTTTTAAAGCTCGTGATTAAAACAGTGTTTGTGATTCCAGCAACTGCAATCTCAAAGAGATCGAGGAGCGGTTCTACGAGTCGCCCATCGACGCGGAGAAGCTGATCACGCTCACAGACAACATCGACCCCAACACGCTCAGCAAGCTTACACCCATGTGAGTAACACTGCGAGTCCAGTCCAGAGATCGAATAGCTCACCTGATGGTAAGCGATTGGTCATGGACATCAGAGGAATTGCACTATCAGAGAAGTTGATTCATAGGCAGATGGCGGTTATTTTAGGCTAACATTAATTCGATATAACTCGACTAAATGACGTAGGCCCGTCATCTGCCTATGAATCAATTTCTTCGATGGTACTAATAAATACTCCACTTACACGAGAAAAATTGTAGTCTGTTCATCCTCTTAAGTTGGGCACGTTCCGGTCTGTATAATTCCCAGGCGTTTGCTCACTCACTCGGCGATACACGGTGTTTGATATCGGTTTTTAATAAAGCTGTGGTATTTGCAGCTCTGGATTTATATATAGGCAGTATAGGCCATGGCCTATGGGCGGCAGCGTCCTATGGCGTCCTAGGGGCAGCGTCCTAGGATGGCGGCAGAGTTCGTACATAGGGGCGGCAAAATTAAAGTGGCCTATACTCATAAAAATTATAAATCCGGCCCGGGGTATTCGTCCAGTTAAGTTGACCTCGCATCCATTGTCCGTTACTTCTTACTACGCTGACCGCTGAAACAACTTTGATAGAATTACTAATTAGGTACTTATTTACATAATATTTAATGTTATATTCTGTACAATCATATTTCCAGGCTCCTCAACGGTTTTCCGAACACGTACGCGTTCACGAAGGCCGCGGCTGAGGACATCGTGAAGAAGTACTCCAAGGGACTGCCCGTCGTCGTCTACAGACCCTCCATAGGTGAGCTGACTTACTATGTATCAGACCGCAACGCGATCACGTAGTGATTATATTCTCTTTGAACGCGATGTGTAGATGCATTTCTAAATATATATTGAATTGACAGATTTGCAAGACGTCTCACGTAATTGAAGTCTGTCAAATCCATACAATTAATTTAGAACATAAAGTTAATATACCTAGCGGAATAGAGCAACAATCTCGAGCTGTCAAACGAAACCGAAATTGGTTTACATCTGTGTGTAAAAATATGTGTACGTATACACTTACACAAGCATGATTGAACATGAATTCTATGAGATTATACTGTCAACGTGCCGATAAGTGCCGACTAGGCGTCAAAAAAAGAGTTCTGCTGTCATGTATCACGTCTCTTTTTACCACGCAGTGTTACTGATAGTGGCATCTCGCTTGCTCATGCCTTTGTTTCTCTATTCCGCTAGGTATATTAACTTTATGATTTAGAAATGCAACTACGCGTCGCGTTGCGGTCTGAATTGACCCTTAGGCCAGGTTCACACGGCACAGTCCTGCGCGTTTCCTGCACGTTTTTTTGCAGTATACGTCTTAACGAATAAACAGTGGCGCAAACAATGTATATAGAACCATTCACACGTCGATTGTACTGCAACAAATCGTGTACCAACAAATCCACTACAAGCCATCGCCAAACGAATACAAAAAAAAAACGTGCAAGACAATGTCGTGTGAACCTACTCTAAGGCTTGGGATATAATATCTGCGAAAACTTCGGCTGTGTACGTTTGGTTGATAAGTTCAGCAGAATTTCGTTTTGGATCGTTCCTAATAAAAATATTTTACGCAGCGTATAACGTAAGTCGAAAATCCAAGGTTCGTTGTCTTTTCCGTCATGTAAGTTTTGTATGCTAGACAAAGACTTTGTTTGTTATTCACTGTGTAAATATGTTTATTAGTAAGGAAGCTAAAGTTCGACGTAACGAGCACACCTTTTGCCTGATAACTACCACCTATATTGGAATAGTTAAATATTGCATTCAGCAAAATCGCACATTTCACGCCAGTTATTATGAGACTAAATTTATCTTAGAACCACTCATGTATTATTAAAAGTACATAGTAATATATTATTGATTTTATATCGATTATTAAAAATATCAACTGATTTCAATAGTTTTTAATTAATCAATATTCTAGAATCTAGAGTCTAAACAATAAATTATTATTGAACTTATAAACCAAAATTCCGTATACCGTTAATAACAGTATAATATTATGTTTATTAAGTCTGTGATAAAATATCACAGAATTAATGAGCATAATATTATACTGCCAATGGTATGTTGGTCATCGGTGAAGGTCAAAGAGCTATGAATATTAATTTATTTAAATTAAGAAACGGTTTTGAATCCTTTTGATCAATGAATCTGTAATGTAGGTCAATTCTTGTGAATAGAAACTAGGCTAAGTATCGAAATAAGATCGTATGTTACAAATTACATCCCTGACAATGTTTCTACTGCAGTGATCTCCACCGCCAAGGAGCCGGTGCCGGGCTGGATCAACAACGTGTACGGTCCCACTGGGGTAAGTAATAGCTCACTATCGAGTTATACAAAAACTGTAACTAAAGTTTTTGAGAAAAAATATTAATAGCAAGGATCATTATTGCCTTTTAGTTTATCAATTTTCTTCTTTCAGCTGATAGACAAATGCAATTTAAGGGTCAACTCAGACCGCAACGCGACGCGTAGATGCATTTCTTTTGTACTGGATTGACAGATTTAAATTACGTGAGAGCCTGTCCACACGCGCGTTACGTCAGCGTTGCGTCGACGCGGCGCTGCCGTTGCGTTGTTGTACATACAAATAACCAAGGTGTTCACACGGTGCGCTGCGTCGACGCAACGCACACATGACGGACAGCAGCCCCCGAGACGAAGCAGGAGAGGGTGTTGACGTTAAGACTGCTTCGTAATAACGCTGCGATGGCGCAGCGCCCGTGTGGCCGGCTATGCGTCAAAATGTTTGCGTTGCGACGACGCAACGCAACGCCACGCGCCGTGTGGACTGGCTCTGGCTTCTGTGACGTCTTGCAAACCTGTCCTTATAAATTTAGAAATGCTGAATCTGAATTGACCCTAAGACGTCAATATAATTTAAAATAGGTGGCTTCCTTTTCTTTTTCCAAAATTTTGTGAGATACAGATCGTAGAGTCCTGTTTCTTAATAATGTAACTTTCGTTTGTCTATAATAAATGTAAAAAATCAGATTTTAAATGAGTTGGAGGTATTTATGCAAAAAATATCTAAAGACAATAAAATATTACAATATAATTGTTATCTGGCACATACAAAGTGTTCTGTTGTCGTTTGCCAGGCGAATAACTTTATGTACTATCAGAGAAGTTGATTCATAGGCAGTTGGCGGACCTACGTAATTTGGTCGCGTTACGTCAAACCCAGCCATCAGATCACGACTAATATTGAATTGACATAGCCTGACCGAATGTCGTAAGTCCGTCAACTGCCTATGAATCAATCTTCTCTGATAGTTACTTCCTCTGCACGACTCTCAACCTCTCACGGCAATCGTTTCCCAGGTGGTAGTGAGCGCAGCAGTCGGCCTGATGCACGTGCTCCACTGCAACCCGAAGGCCGTGGCGGACCTGGTGCCGGGCGACATGGTGGTGAACTGCGCCATCGCGGCCGCCTGGCGCATGGCCCGGGACTTCCCCCGCAACGAGGAGGCGCCGCCCGTGGACCAGGCGCCGGCCGTGTATAACTTCGTGTCATCTGTTGACAAGCCGCTGCTGTGGGGTACGTAATAATATATTTATCTATGGACGCTTCACACCACGTGACACGTCAGTCTGGCCCCGTGTTAAGTACCCGAAGGACTTGTGTTACGGGTACCAGACAGTGAAAATATATTTAATACAAACGTATTACTATACATATTATATTTAAGATATATTATATTAAAGCGTACACATGTTTAATACTCAACCATGACCCAGGAACATACGAAACTTTTTGTTCCGTCTGCGGGATTCGAACCCGCGACACCCGTCTGACAACGCGCTCAACCATTGAACCAAGGAGGTCGTCATGCTTGTGTAATGCTGTTGTAGAAGCATTTTATTGTAGTGTCTCTAGCCAAGGAAGCAGCTGAATATTGCAAACGAGCGATATAGCGAGATGCAACGGACTTCTGTTGACGCGTGCGATAGTAGGAGTCTATAGATAGAATCTCATTATCTACACTTTATACATTGTACAAAGGAACTGTTGATTTATACTGCTATCGATTTGTGAAATGCACCTATCTGTGATTGTGATATGTGATCTGATCCAATAATTCGTCAACATTCTTCATTCTCATTTTACCAAAATAACTCAATTTTGTAGCTTCTACTTAAAGCTTCAATTCCACTTCCAGAGAACTTCATGAAGATATCTGAGGTGAACGGTCTGCCGATCCCGCCCGCCAACGCCATCTGGTACTACTCGCTCATCCTCACCAACTCCAAGATCCTCTACGAGCTGCTGTTCTTCTTCCTGCACTGGGTTCCCGCGTACATCGTCGACGGCATAGCGATTTTACTGGGGAAGAAGCCGATGTGAGTACTTTAAACCGTAGTTTAGAGGAGAGACGAGACACAAATATTAACACAGTTTCAAGTTACGGGCCGCGTTTCACGACGTACTCTATACATTTGTGACATCGAAAGATTAAAATAAACCCGACCTAACTTAAAAATCTAGTACGTAAGTTATTCGGCATTACAAATATATTTTTTACTTTTTAGTTAAAAAAAAAGATAAGTATCGATCAAAGTTTATAAAGAGTATCTAACAAACCGTCAATACTCGTTATAGTAACAGTATATGTATGTAATAACAAAACCAAACGTATCTGTCGAACAATCTGTTCTGTCTGTGTGTAAGCTAATAATAATTAAACCGCATTCTATCTGTTTTTCGTTTGTCTTATAATATTATCCAATTAATAACATTACGTTCACGATCCGAAGACTTCCTAACATTGTCTGCGACTACCAGCTATCTATTAAATATTTAAAGCTGACTAGCATCGATAATAACCTTTGAAAATAAATGTATCATAATATTATCTAGTTTTTAATAAGTTAGATCGATGTAATAATAACATGTCGCAATTTCTAAAAGTCTGGTTTAGTTAATAGTTCGTTTAAAATGTTCATGCCTCCTCATGGAAAGACAGAAATGACACGATTAACTTTACCAGGCATTTGTGTAAATGGCACTGAATCTATGTTACTTGTTTAAATGCACGGAAGCGTTTTTTGAACCACAGCCCTTAGTCGAAATTCATTCGTTAGTTTCGAAAGTTAAATTACTTAGATATCAACATTATTTTGCACGCCATTTACAAGGCAGAATGCTGGATCCATGTATGTACCTATATTTTAAGACCTTTATATACCACATATTTTATGCAATAAATCATTCTATTCTATTCAAAAATGTATGGGATTTGTCATTACGCATCGCAAGCGCCATGACACTTAGCGATGCCTTATGTCCAATCCCTTACATTTTTGACGTAGGTATATCTTCTGACTTCTGATAAAACTGGCGAATGCATTTCGAATAAGCTCTCAGGGAACGGTTCAATCCAACACGCTCCTAACTGTGCTAACCACTAACGCCGTACCTAACTTTCCAGACTTCGGCACGCCTTCGACAAGATCAAGAAGTTCTCCAAGGTCATCAAATACTTCGGCGTGAGGGAGTGGAAGTTCGAGAACGAACACACCAAGTCCCTCTTCCGCGAGATGACTCCTGCCGACCAGGAATCCTTCAACTTCAACATCGAAGCGCTAGAGTGGAACGAATACTTCAAGCACTATGTGTGCGGAGTCAGAAAGTATCTTCTCAAAGAGTCGGAGGACAACCTCCAGTACGCTAGAAGAAAGAGCTTCGTGCTCAAGATTTTACATAACACGCTCAAGTACCTAGTTCTTTTAGGCTTCCTGTACATAAGTTATAAGCTACTATGTATTTTGTATTAGTTAGTGCAATGGACAGTATATAGGTTGTAGTTTTGTCCCGCCTTTCAGTCAACGTGTTTGTACAGCTGGCAGCGCAAAAATGAGCACCATAATAATAATAATCAATTGGGATAAAGTTTTAGTTCTTTATAATATCTTAATGCAGGGTCTATCTAAATTTGCCGATATAATATTATTATAGAATGTTGCCATTTTATAAAACTTGTCTACGCAACTTTTTCATCATCTTCTTGTTTCTTCTTTAGTTTTTATTTTTAAGTTATGAAGTGTGAGGGTATCATTTTTTTATTTTTTATGTGTTTTAGATAGTGTTTTGTTGTATAAATGTATTTAGTCATGAAAAGTAGAGTGGTGCCATTTTTTTTGAAAGAGTGTTTGGGAGGTGTTGAAGTCAAGAATGTAAAAATTAAATTAAATATTAAATTACGTATCTTGTAAAAGTTGAAATCAATCTTTTATTTAAATCGGATAAAGCAGGACTCTGAAGTTTAAATTATATTGAATCTAGGGTCTTTCAATCAGAGGCGATAAATTTTGCTCATATTATGTGTGATGTTTTGATATGTTGATTTTGTTTACTTTTAGTGAGAGTAATATATAAATGGATTAAGTTACATATTTTTAAATATAAAATATTATACCATGTTGTTCTATAGTTATTTTTCGTCCCTATCGTCACGTTTTGTGTACTTAACCTAACTTTTGTGCCTTTACTACCAATAGGATAAAATGTTACTGCAATGTTTTCACGCTAGACGGCTGCACCAGCACATACAGTAAATAAAAAGTTTTGGTCGACGTTTGACAACGTTTCTGTCAATATTCCGATATGACGTGTGCAACATGTCGGATTGCTCTGCCCCGACCTTTGCTAATATTCCCTTTTTACTGCGTGCTCTCTATCGACCCATAATTTTTTACTTTTAAAATTATTGTATTACAAAACATGTATCTATATGATGTATTTATTATCCAGGTAGGATTTTAGGAGACATATTTTTTTGATGATAGTTAATTTTTACTTTTAACCAGCCCCTTTAGCATTAGTTCATTGAAATGTTACATGAGCTTTGCAGTTTTTCCTCTATTTTTTTTTCCTCTAATAATTGATGCAATATTCGGTCCTTAAATTGTAATATTTCAATGCTACAGTGGAAATTATGCGAAAGTATAGAAACACTGTGGAGATAAACTGAAGGTACCGTTCCGATATTTACCGCGGCTAACCGCGACCGACAAAAAATCAAATAAATTGCCACTTTATTACATAGACTATAGACTAAAAATTCAAATAGAATCCTACTTTATGACATAGACTATAGTCTATGTCATAAAGTGGCATTTTATTTAAATTTTTGTCGGTCGCGGTTAGCCGTGGTAAAGATCGGAACGGTACCTTTAGTTTATCTCCACAGTATTTCTATTCTTTCGCATTTCTACTATGGCCATGCTAAAGGGGCTGGCATATTCGTCATAATATTTTAGAGTTTTAGAAATTGTAAAGGAAGTATAAACGCAAAGGTGTCTGTCAGTAGATAAAATTTGATGTGAAGAACTATCCCGGAAAAAAGTACCTACAAGTCCCGCAAAATATTGTGTAAACTAATTTCAGCGCAACGAACTAACGGGAAACACATTATATGACCTAAAAATATGGCTGGAATCTCAAATCTTTATAGTAAAATGTAAAAAAATTTATGAAATTTTGTGACCTAACGGTTTGGACCAAGTTCAGTACAAAGTTTTAGTATCACTTTCAAGGACCCTTATTTGCCTAGTACGTACTTACCCCATGCCGTTGAGAAAATTATTTAAATTATTGTTGCAAACTGCAGAGATATGCAGCTTTCAATTAACATGATTGTATATTTTGTGACTAACAGTGTAACTTACATTGTGTCAGTATTTGTTGGTGAGTAAAACAATTGCTGTTTACTAACAGAAATGGTGAGTGCATATAGAAATAATAAATTGCAAATCATGGTATTTTTTTCTTATTAACTATTTTTTAATTATTATTATGCTTTTATTCTGATGTTGTATGTCAATATACTTATTCGAAGGTGAGTATATTTTTAATCTAGTGGCAAACCCTCAAATCTATTTGTGCTAATTCGAGCTAAAGTTAAAGGAAATAATATAATATCATGTATGTAGTACATAATATCTCTATGTATCATGCCTTTTTTCTACTGTGAAATTAGAAATAACACAATATTCAACTCTGGGCTAACTTTAATTCAGATCGTGGGCTTGAGTAGGTATTTTAATTCATACAATAATGATTGTTGTGAATTTTTTATCCAATTAACATATTTTATCAAAGAATAGCAATGCGCAAAATCGCTGCACGATTGCCCTTAAACTTTAGGTGAATAAACATTTGTGTGTAAAGCAATATAAATTATACTTGTCTTCTTCCAGGTTGCGTAGCACGTACACCAAGATCGAGAAGTATCTCGACGTGATCAGCTACTTCAGCAAGCGCGAGTGGGTATTCCATAACGACGGCGCCAGGAGTCTCCTCCACGAGATGAACGAGACGGACAGGCACGTCTTCGACTTCGACATCAGCAAACTGGACTGGAACCGCTACTCCGTGGACTACATGAGCGGCGTCAGGCTTTACCTCATCAAGGAGTCAATGGACACTATCGATGAGGGCATCCGGAAACAGAAGTGGCTGAGGCTGGCCCACTACTTCGTCTGGACTGTGCTCGTGGTGATGATGTTGCAGTTTGTATATTTAGTGTTGAGGTTTTTGTTTTAGACGATATTGTGTTATCGATGGCAGATTCTCACCTAGAGTTGTTGTAACCGCCTCGGGAGACCTGTGTATGCACTTAACAGGCTTTTGCTCGCATCAGAAGTTGCTTGACCGACCAACTTGTGACGTGGAAGAAAATATGTTGGATACCATATTAAATTCTACATTTTTATGTTATAAATTATTACGGCGGTTGAGGTAGTGAAGTTGTTAGTTTTACCGAGCCATTTAGTAAATACTCTTATTTATCTTAATACTGTGGAAATAAATCTTATGATCGTATGGTGCTTATTTATTTATGGTTTTAAGGATTTTTAATTATGATTCCAATAGGTTTAAATTGTTATTCCAATAAAGGTTGTTAAATGGTTGTTAAATTATAGTACTGCAGAAATCAAAATTGTCCTAGAACCGGTCCATGCCATTAAATAAATAATAATTATGTTCGCGTTCTGTTTCGCGGTATATTGCTAAAAATAATAATATAATTAAATATAATATACTAAATTTTAATTAATAATATGTTTTTGATTACTATATTTTATTGTTACTTCAGCAATGACATTTACCTACCTAGTTATTTCGTGGTTGTGTGTGCTTTTTAGTTTAAAGTAAGTATATAATTTTATTATTACTCCAATTATTTTATACTTAATTTAAAAATATTTTTGTACTGTCTTTGTACTTTGTAGCATTGTGCATAAAAATAGTAAGTATAAAATATTGTTTATTGGTAGTAATAATAATAATTATTATCATCAACAATATGAATTATAAATACATAATTTTTAAGCAAGATCATGCTTATTTATATTAGGCAATAAAAATATAGCTAAATAATTATAATAAATAATCTTATTACTTAATCATTTCTTGTGCAAGAGCTGCAACTTTTTCAGAAAAGCCTTTTTTTAATTTATAATTTGCTATCTTGAACTTGTTTTATGCACATAATTCCATAGTACAAACTTAGCTTGTAAGTTAGTTAATTCTTGTACATATTATGGAAAAATTGCTCACTTTAAATGCTCATGAACATGTTGAAAGTATTGTAGTAGAAAATCGTAGAATAAATTTTTGTAATCATTGGATGTGTGTTTTTACTATACCTAAATTGCCTACCAAGATCTACCTATTTTCTATTTAATTCTAATATTTTTTAGAACAAGGTATATTGTTTAATGTTATAGCTTTTGCAGCTACCTAGGGTACCTGTGATCTTGTGTATATATATATATATATATATATATATATATATATATATATATATATATATATATATATATATATATATATATATATATATATATATTCTGTGTTCTGTTAAAATAAAGAAATTTGTAGCAGACACAGTCAAATTCAAGTCACATGTCGAGTTTTGCCGGGAATGTGAAAGAGTGATGTTGTGTTTTTATTTTATTATTTTCCTAAAACTGTGTTAACTGGGTTTTTAATGTGTAATATTGGTAGGATATTAACCATTAGATATTCGTTTTCATGCACAAGTGTAGGAATGTGATGTAATATCCAGAAACGTGCTATTTTGTGTTCCCTCCAAAACTCCATCGAAAGTTTCAGTAAAGCATCTACCACTTTACTGAATCGACCGACTTGACTCATTCACTTGACTCTTTGACTTTTACTTAGACTTTGACTAGACTTTCGACCTGACGATATAGAGAAACGATGCCGAAAATTGTACACAAGAATATTGTTTTCCCGCCATTTATACTTCACACAGGCCATGGTTATACAGCCGAAGTGCCTAAGAAAAGAAAGAAAAGAAAGAAAGTCACATGTCATTTTCTGTTTGATGATGACAAATGCATTTTTACGAATTTATTTTTCTTACGTTAATTTATGCTTTTGAAGCAAAACTAAACTCACAAAATGCAGGAGAGAATAAGGCGTCGACAGATTTTGGAGCAATTTCCTTTTTCATTACATTCAACAACACGTCTGTCGATGATTACTATGTGAGGCTGGTTCCTGGTGACTGCCACCTTACTGAAGAGACAGGGGGTAATTTTACAGATGAAACCTGCAATTGTGTTGTGCCTGCAGGTAAATTAATTTCTAATTAGTATTTTAAAACAGCAAAAAAATGTTTACAGTTCTGTAAGTAGTACTAATACTAAATATTATTTTAGGGCAATCTAGAACAATAAAACTAAAAGCAGCAATACCTGAGAGTCTAGCAAGTGACGATCAATGTTGGATTTATGTGCACCTAAGACCATACAATCAAAACAATACAAAAATCATTGTTAAAATAATTTTTCACATTTCTTTATTAGAAGCAAATAGCCGAGCAGAAATCTTTACTATAAATTGCGATAGTACTTATATCCATGAAGGCGTAACAAATAGCTCTCGATCTGCGGATTGTGAAAAAATTCATAAAGATGATAGAAAAAATCATAAAAGAAGTACAATAAAAAATTGCGTCAATATTTCCACACTTTTAGAAACCAAAAATAAATATACAGTAGTAAGTAATTCATTAGCAGCTCATGCGATGTTCAAGCGAGATATTATTCAGGAAAATGCTGAAGAATTTGCACCACTATTTAGTAATGATCACGAAAAAGAAAAGATATCAAATAAGAATAAGCTTTTTAGAGCTAATGGAACGTTTGGTCTAACTGCTACCACAAAATATGTTTGTCCTCAAACTGCTAAAAATCACCTTAAAATGAAACACAAAAAGTTAATTCATCCAAAAAACCCAACACTGAATCAAACGGTTTACAAATATTTAAAACAATACTTATGGACCACGGCTCTTCTAGCTGCTATAACTATAATTCAGTGTATCTTAATTTTTACAATTTGTATGAGAAGAAAGTGCCTATGTTTTGGTGAAAAACCAGTTATTAGTCACTTCTTTAGGACGTACCAACAGGATTCAGTTACCACACCGTTAATAAGCACAAGTGTTATAGATATTGAGAATTCAAAAAATCATTCTACAAGTGAATCCTCAACAACCATCGCAAACATGAAATGTTACCAATCGTGTGATAAAGATAAAATTGAAGACACTAAAACAAGCATGTCCGATGATATGCTATCAAAGTTTATAAACAGACGCGACTGGAAAAACCATTATAGGAATTATGTTGAAAATGAATATAGTAAGGACGAAAAACAAGATGATCAAATAGCACGAGTTCATTCAAAGCAAAACATGGATGAAAATACTTCAAGAACGAATAAAGTATCTGTATCTGTAGTCGCTAGTGGAGAACTAGTATATAATGAGAGTTCCAATAAGAAAGATGATATTTTAAATTTGTCAGTCAAGGAAGAGCAATTCCATAGTTTCAGCTGCTACAATACACAGGTTGATTCAGAATCAACTATTGAGAAGAAAAATCTTACAACTAATGAATCAAAATCAAGCGAAAAGGCCGCTCAGACAAACATGTCTAAAGATTCCATTGATGCTATACTTTCTGAACGTAATATTTATTTAGCTGACGAAAATTTGTCTAAGTACACCCTCTCTAGTTGTTCCGGGAAGAATAAATCCACAGAATTAGTGAGCAAAGCTTCGAAGAACATCACTAAATATTTTAACACCCTCCTTCACAGGCGCTCCAGACAAAGTTCTCAGTCTGAACCCGGGAAAGACAAAGACTTGAAACTGTTGCACATGTCCGAAGGTTCTCTCTATTCCTCCAATGATTCTGAATGACTTGAAAATATTCGTGTGTTTTTATAATTTTACTAGAGATCAAAATATTATATAATTTAATTGGTCATTTAATCAACTTTTTAAATAAATAAATAAAATAAATAAATAAACTTTTTATTTGGCATTTTTTTTATTTTCATTAATTTAATGATACCATTCGTAGAACAGTAAGCGTGTTTACACACGGTGCCGCGCCGCCGCGGTAAAGAATCGCCGCCGCCGCGGCGCCGTGTGTAAGGGCAAATAGCAACACAAGGATGAGTAATGGAACGGCACCGCCGCGGCGTGTGTGTAAACAGCCTAAGGGTATTTAGAAAAAGAAACAATCAGTTTTTCAAGATTTATATTATAAACAAGTATCGAATACAAAAACTCTTAATTATATTTACAAAATTCCACAAATATTCCGTGGACAACCCCTATGGAATGTTTCAGCGTCTCCGTCTTACACTTAAAGCTTAATATTCAACTAGCGCGCTCCGTGGACTGGTTGACCATCATTAGCGGCATCTACTTCACTCCTAACAATATGGCAAACGTTTCTAATACTGCGTTTTGTAGGGTCCATACTGTAAAGGCAAGCCCCATGGTATATCTAACAGAACATCAACTGCGAAATCATAATAACTAGTCCACGGAGATTTTAGTGCCCATACGCCCCGACCGGCAACGTTGTAGTGTTGGTCCAGCAACAGACTACGAAAGGTCTCGTAGTGGTTCCGTCGGGGCATATAGACAGCCACACACACAACACAACACACATACACTATATTCACATAATATTGCCTTGACTCTATCACATTGGAAGACATTCGGAAGACAATTTCGCAAGATATTTCTAAATTAAATTGAGCAAGTATTGTTGTTTATGATATGCAAACTTTCCAATTTATATTGCCGTCAGCGCTTGTAAAAAGTTGATGCAATATAAACTATAGTATTTAAAATATTCGCCTATACAGATAAAATCATGTAAAAGGCAGGTGCATTATTAAAATAGGACAAGTAAAATTTAGGGCTAGTTACAATAGTAAAATATACTACGCTATAGTTAAACGTTTAAGCGTATAATTTACACCTTGGAATATCAGTGACTTATAATAATAACATGTAATATTTCTGGTAACGATATATTTAGGAAATATTATAACTCTTTGTCGTCAGAAGCACCACGACAGATTTGTAACTTACTTGTTAGTTATAGTACTTTCTAATTTCTATCAACATCACTTTCTGCAACGACTATCGATGCTTACGATAAATTTTATTGTGTTGTTTTAATCTCTCATAAAGTTTATGATTCTCGCAGTAATTCAGATGATCATAATCATGATTCACTCCTAACATGTATAACATCCACTGGTACACTGGGTAACTCTAAACCAAAATATGATAAAATAAATGAAATAAATAACGTTTCGCATCCAGACACTAAAATAATATTATGCTTGAGCGAACAGATCCAAGACCCACCTTACACCTTCTGAAATGATTTTAGCAAAGTAATCCAACACCACGAGTAAAACAAATTAAAGATTATATAAGGTTCTCTTGAGCTTCACTCGTCCCCTGTTGCTTTGTTCCCCGATGGAACTAATGAGAATGATCTCGTTCGTCCCTTCTCATTGGTTACCCCGGGAGACAAAACGGGACAAATTGTTTCTCTTGTGTCACGTGGGTTGATTGTTAATAGGACTATATTACCCGCTACTACGAATATATATTTTGTACATTGTGTCCTTTAAATAAAAACAATTTCGTCACGTTCGTCACTCACATTTGAAAATTCACTCTTACATTTGGTCCAAATCTAACGTTGAAGGACCCTTGAAGAAGGCATCTGTAGTCTGACCAAGCGTAAGAGTAGAATGTATTCAAGTGACATCTATCGAATTTTTTGTAAGTTTCATTTGAATGACTTCTAGTTTCGAAACTCTCTTCCCCCGCGAAAATCCAATAGACATAATATCTAACAGTAGACTAGCATTGCACATTTTCACGGGGCGTTACTGCGTTCGTTTTATCAATTCGCCTACTTCTATGAAACTTAAAATTATAATTGAAATTACAGTTGTCCTAAAAATTGGCAATACATGATTTTCATCCACATAAAATTATTCATAAATCGAAATTTGTTATAAGTAAATTATCATAAAATTTCTTAGCAATATAAAATTTTGTATATCTATTTAACTTTTTAATATATTTTTATATTTGGAGGCACCTCATACCACATGTCATTATAAAATTGAGCAAAAATAGAACGCCGGGGATGACGCACAATATTCACTAAAACATAGCGTAGGAATTACTAGTACATGGCATATCATATTTCTGGCGCAGGACATTCAAAGTCTACTGGGTTTGCAATTGAATAATCGCATTGCACCAACTATAATATCACTAAATTGTTTCACAACTTCACCACCGACTTAAAGCGTTTGGATCCTCTACACCATTTGAGAACTAACGGATGGCCCTCGGGCGGATCAGTAGTAGTCGTCCGGCACCGAGTACAGCCTGTGCTGGTGGTGCTCCGACATTATGAACGTGTTGTCCGAGTCTATGAGCGACTCTCTCTCCGGCTCGGAGAAGTTGGACTTGACGAAGTCCCTGTTCAATCTCCCCTTCAGCTCGTCTATACTCCGGGTGAGACTGTCCCTATTCTTGACGAAGGTGAGCTCCTGCAGGCCGTCCTCGTTGCCGTCGTCCGGCGAGGGATCGGACTGGCTCAGCGGCTGGTACATGGTGTTGTTGTGGAGCAGCTTCTGTGAGCTGTTGATGATGAGGGTGGAACTTCTGCGGATCGTCTCCCGGCCCATTTCTACGATCTCGATAGGCTTGTCGCCGATCACGAAGTTCCTGTAGGCCTTGATGAACAGGGTGATCAGAATGCTGAGACCGAAGATGATGAGCGAGTACGCCAGAGTGGAACCGGCCACCGGAGCCACGCGCGTCCCCATGAAGATCCACCACCAGATCGAATCGCTCACACCTTCGATACCCTAGGCAAGAAATATTTCATTGATTAAAAGAAAACATAAGAAGGTATGATAAATTATTTTCTATGTGATTACACCGAGGCCATCAGAAAACTTAAAGGAGCTTTAAAAATTCTAGTGATGAAGCGGCTCTTCTCAAAGGCTTAATAAAGTAGATGGCAATTATTCTGATTCTTAGTTAGTTACCTCCTGCAGCCACATGACGGGGAAGATGATGCTGGGGAACTTGTTGATGCCGTTGGTGGCGATGTTCTTGGCCTGGTCAACCTTCAGATTCAGCTGGACCCTCACCTGGCCCTCGAGAGGCACTCCCAGTTTCTGAAAATGTTATGAGTTTATTTTCTATAAAACATCCAAGAAATTTAGATGTCGATTACTGCTGCTACTGCTTTATCTAAATGCGGATCGTCCAATTTTTACACAATTCAGAGTCCATGATCGCTGTGATATTGTCAATCTATTTATGCAAATAATTTTGCTTTGACTTGAATAGTAATTTTAGTTTTTATTTGTTAATAATCAATACAAACATTTAACGTACCGGTTGAATCTTGAAATAGCTCTCGTGCTTCTCTTTTTCAGGCTTGAGTCCTTCGAAATCTTTTAGTAACGACGGATCGGCATCGTAAAAGTGTGGGTATGATAAATACACAGGCGCATCTGGAAAAATAGTTAAATTTTAAACTATTTAAACTTAAAAACATAATAAACTGATAACTACGGTAATGTATGTACCGTATCTTATAGAAACCTTTAATAGTTAAGACACACAGGCATAAATGTCATTTCATTTTTGCTTTTAGATTCCTCAAAGCATAAAAGCAAGACTAGGTTTGTCATTTTTTGTGACTTAACGGATTTACTTAGCATTTTCTCTAACCATAAGAGTAAGTGTATGTCAGATAGATCTATCTGACCTCGAGTGAGTACGGCATCAGGTGATACTTACAGTACTGGCAGGGGCTGATGTTCTGCAGCCCCCGGGGCGGGCACCACTCGTTCTGGCAGTAGCACTTGTTGTCGGGGTTGACGTCCGCCGTCTCCAGCGTCGAGCTGGGCGGCGTGTACAGACCGGTCTGGATGCCTGCACAGATGATTCAAAATCTTATTCATTCGTAAAAAATAGGTAATAAACAGTATCATGCGGTTAGGGTCTGTCCACATATCCATGTCACGACGTCGTCAACGTGGAACGGTGCGGTAACGTGGCACGGTACGTTGCTGCAAACGACTTAAGTTCAGGCTTACCCCAGTGTAATACTTATTTAATGACTGTACAGACACCCAATAATAGTTTCATGACAATGAAATAGGCTATTATTTTTTGTTATAATTTATATCCGATCGTTACCACTGCTGCTAACAAATTAAGAGCAGTTCATGTTTGAGGCAAGCTGTTACCTGGTTCGATACTTATCCAGTCTCCACCCGATGCTATTTTTGACCAACCAGACTTGCAGTTTTGTGTTGGCCATTACTGCTTGCCTCAAACTGCTCCTCTGAAGCAGCAAGTAGCATGGTTGAAAAGGACTGAAACTCACCATCTTTGTATACATCCTCGCGGTACTGCAGCGGCAGGATCCGGCACAGATCCTTGTCGTACACATACAGCATGTCCGACTTCGTCACGGCGCGCGGCGGGAAGAACGAACCCTCTGATGCTCTGGGGAAGATCACGATTATATCGTTTAACATATTTACGTTGCTAATATTGTGTAAAATAATATTATCCATACTAAAGTGTGTCTGTCTGTTACCTCTTCTGCTTGTCCAAATTGCTGAACCGATTAGCTGGAATTCGGTATGGATTCGGTATGGGCAACGTTTTCCTGTCCAAATATTGGTACGGGGGTAGCAACGTTTGAAAAAAAAGTATTTCAGCGGGGCTAAAATGGTCGCATAGCAATTCCTCTCAATCAATTCACAAAATGAATTGTCAAAACTGTCAAAGTCACGAATGTCAAAAATAATACGAATTTAGACCAATTGAATTGGTCAAACTCACGAATGTCAAATTAGTACGAATTTAGACCAAATTTGGCATTTGGTCTAAATTTGACATTCGTGCGTTTGACAGTTTTGAGAATTCTTTTTGTGAATTGATTGAGAGGAATTGCTATGCGACCATTTTAGCCCCGCAGGTCGGCTGATTTTGTGATATGTCGTCATTCTTGCGCTTCTGGTTACAGTCTGGGCGGAATGGCTGCCGCTAGTCGTTGCGTTCATTAGTGCGCAACCTTTTTGTCCAGGTTATAATCCTGGATTTTAAAATCATTTTAGTATACATAGATACTGTATACTAAAATCATTTTAAGTGATTTTAAATGATTTTAAAATTATTTTAGTGAGCAAGGAGTGCTTAACACAAACGTAATAATTATTACTATAATAATAATAATTGTTAAAGCCTGGCCATTAACATGACAAGAGCCAGAAGCGAGAGATTGCCATTTCTTTTTATCAGGCGCTCCTTATATTAATAGCATCAATTGGATAAATGAAATGCGCACTAATGAACACAACCACAGAAGAGCAAGAATGACGACATATCACAAAATCAGCCGACCTGAAATACTTTCTCGAAAACGTTGCTACCTCCTATACCTACTATAAAGAGTATCCATGATTCGACCTTATACAAAGTTAGTAGATGTTTTGTTTTGTCTTATAAATTGATAAAATGGGTATTAATATTTTGAGATAAAGCTTAACATTGGGTTTAAACTTATTGAAGCGGATATTTGGTTAGCTTTTCAAACAGGAAACGCGCAAAATCCACGCAAACATGTCTGTTGACTCTCGCAATGTCAGCCCAAAATATCAAAAGAAATTCGTGAGTGTTTTCCCAACCGATGCGATATCGGTATCGGACGCGGATAGCCGATAGTCAACATCGTATCCGATAGCCCAGGGCTAATTTTTTATACCGTTGGATCCTATATTAAACTCTACTCGTAGTATAAAAACACTTCATCATAATAATAATGCTTCATAAAAATCATCATAAGGCCACAGCTGAACCTACAACTGAAAATATGATAAGGATGACGTATAAAAAGTATTTTCTACAAAAAAGCCTTTGTATCTATAAAAGCAATACACAATACAGCTTAGCGTTAATAAGTTAATATTATACAGATTTATCAATTTGGATTTGGAAATAAAAAGAAAGAATATCCAAGTGAATTTTGAAAAAGAAATAATGGAAGTGGTAGTGCCTGATAAATTGTGTTAAGTCATACTTGCCTATGTAGCCAGTGACGCAAAAGTCTTGTTTGCGTATACACAATCTACATTTTCCAATTAGTTCTACCCTTCATCTAATTAATTTTATAGTCAACTTAATGATGAATGTAGCAATACATTATAAAACTCATGAATCATTACGATATAAACAATAAATACGGATGTTACATATCTAGTTCAATCATTTATTTATAAAAAATTCATGTAACTATTGTCTGAAACTAACAGTCGGTACATGCGACGACTGTTGAAAGTACAATCTAATGGATATAAATAACGATGTTGCTAAAATGTATCTGAAGTGCAAAATTCATTGTTACCTTACGATAGTTGTAATAATCGACTACGATACTCGTAGATACTAATCTACGAGATATTTTCTGATCTACGTAGTAACACAACGTCTATTAATACGTCACACCAATTATGTATTAACTTTATGGAAATAATAAAATATAATAAAATTAGGAAACGCCCAAATACCATATACGGCATAACAGGTTACTTAATAATAATACCATCGTTAAATTATGAGTATACTAGCGACACGCCCCGGCTTCGCACGGGTATAACATATATAGGATATATATGTCTCTCACTGAAAAAATCGATTCAGTAGTTTCGATTTATATTCATTACTACCCGTGGGCCGTGGCCCGATTTGGCCGGTACCGCCGCAAAAGCTACGTCCCGCAATTTTCAAATCTGTAATATCGTCGAAAATATTTATTTAAGACCGGGCTCCCAAAATTATCTAAACACGCTAGCCCCGCCTACACACCCCGCTATCCTCCAATCGTGATACAATGATTCCATGAATCGTGCCCGCATGAATTGTATTTTACGCTGCAGCTAATAGTGAACAATATCGCGTAACAACGGTCCGGCGCATTATAGCACGAAAGTAAAGTTCGCTAGTCCCAAAAATGTTTTTGATGATTACTTAAAAATTTAATACAATACTAATATTTCCTTTAGCTATTATTTTATAAAGTGTGTGATTGTAGTAGTGCAAATTATTAAATGATAGTAACTCAATCAGTGTAACAGATATTTGTTAAAAAGCCCAGAAATATTCATAATTTCGAAAAATAAAACTATCGAGTCAAAATAAGTGAATCGTGTTTTTGGTTAGCCAAATATGAGATAAATATACAATGATTAAATAAATCTCAATTTCATTTAAGTCAATCGTCTTCCGGGATCGTAATACCTATTAGAAAACACAGCAAAATTTGACAGCTCGGTCTTAAATCAATGCTGTAAAGGGCCATATAGATCTATATTAAATCAACAATGTATTTAAAGTATTTGATTGAATAAGGATTAATGCTGTATTGGTTAAAATCGCTTCGAAAATAAGCCATTATTTGTAGTAAAAAGTAAATAACAAAAAAAAAATATTGCGGGATATCCATAAAAGATAGACATATATACCATCGCGAAGTTTTCTGTAGACCTTTTCATTGTGTACAATACTTAGTAAATTATTTTGATAAATATCGTAGGGTTCCGCCTGCGTTTGCAATGTAAGCGGAAAAAATGTAATTATTTACGACATCACATTAGTAACCTCAAAAATAACAGTATTTCTCCACTATTTAATTAATGTTATTATACTTACAAACATTCCTCTTCAATCACTCTATCTATTAAAGAAAATCGCATCAAAATCCGTTGCGTAGTTTTAAAGATTAAAGGGAGGATCAAAGGGACATAGGGACAGAGAAAGCGACTTTGTTTTATACTATGTTATGAAGGTAAAATATAACATACGGCCCCGGCCGTAGCCTATTACTTTGTTGATGGGAATCTTGATAAGGTTTAGACAGATTATTATTTATTGCTTTATTGAATTGATGGCTACGCTCATCTCGTATTAGTTCGTGCGTATCACGTATATTTCTACGGAAATGGGGAATTACCTTACTATACTAAGTTTTCTCGCGAATTTGTCCAACGCGATCCGTTGATTCATCTCCTGGAGGTTCGTAGGACGGTAGGAAAGTTATAGCTTTGTATTTTTCCGTCGAGAAATATTTCTAGCTCACGAGGACGAGTGAAGATGACTAAGACCTACTGCGCCTAGATTATAATTGCCAATCGGTATATCGTATCTTTTTCGTCAATAAATACGAACGATGAGAGATAACACAATATTCGTGATTAACTTTAAGCCAGACTAACGCATTAAGGTAAAATTATTTTCATGGACATAACAAGTAATCATATCACAATATTTCGCAATATCTCGTCTTGAACAGCCATAATTTAGTAACAAATATCGTGTAAAATCAGTCATGTTAATAGGACATTGTATAAGTGCAATATTTCCACGCTAGAATACAGAATCAGCATAGACAGCAAACAAAATGTTTTGTTCGACGTTTGAAAACGTTTCTGTCAAAGTTTTCATATGACGTGTCGGTCGGTGCAACATCTCGGATTATTATTTACTGTATGTTCTATACTGTACTCGGCGAAACATGGCGGTAGCGGTCATTAATGCCTCCCTGTCAAAAACTTGTCATTTTCTATATAAGCCGCGATTGACAATGAAGTGTCAGATGTTGTCAATCGCGGCTTTGTATAGAAAAAAACAAGTTTTTGACAGGGAGTCATTGACCGCTACCACCATGTTTCGTCGAGTACAGTATATAGTAGCTCCCTTTGCTCCTTTGCGTGATATTCCCTATTCTTAAGAATTTTTATTAAATTTTAAATTACAATTTTTATGTTGCGAAAACCAGCGAGCGACGTGGGGTATCTGTCCGATTAGCAGATAAACTTTATCTGAACATCTCACGACGTTTGTGGTTTGTCCACATCCGTCGAGGGGCCTATAACACGAGGACTACCAAGGATCTACGTTGCACGTCATATCTAATATATAAAAATAACTCGGGTTTTCCTTCCTGACGCTATAACTCCAGAACGCACGAACCGATTTCTACGGTTTTGTATTCGTTGAAAAGGTCTCGGGCTACGTGAGGTTTATAGAAAAAAAATTTCAGAAAAAACTTCAAGAGAAAAGCAGGAAAACAGGCAAAACAACATTTGCCGGGACAGCTATTTAGTTATATAACAAATTAAGCTAATAAGTAAATATCATACCTAATATAATCTTTATTTTACGTCTCATCGACATTTCCTCTTTATGAAATACTTTTTGAAAATAAGAGTTAAATATTATATAAGTACAAACATAATATTACAAGAATCGTCCTGATGACCTTACGGTTGAAACTACGCAATAAAATGGAAAAGAGAAGGAGTTAGATACTATAGTAAACGTATAGAAAAATAGAGAATCACTTGAAAAGAAAAGAAGAGTCACCTAATATAATTGCACGGAAAGTTCTGATGGGGCAGATAGTAAATTGTTTTACTTAGTATAGGAGATAAATAGAAGACCTACCTGATATCACTGCAGGGGGAGTCCTTCCAATGCGGCAGGTGGTCCATGCCGTTGAGGCGGTCGAGGTAGCCGAAGCGGTCCAGCCGCTCGCCCGTGTATATCGTCGACACCTCGTTCAGCGTGCCGTTTCTCTAAGAGGAGCACATCTCTTATATAATGCCATTAGACCATGTCATGTTATGTTCTATTGTAGAGGCTTCTAATTTTCTAAGGTTAACCGTTTGATTGACGGACTGATCATTTTTTACTATGTACTTTCCGGCCATCATTCTGGCGTCAGTCTTAAACTGATAGACTGAACTGATGCCAGACTGATCGTGTAACCTGTCTAAGGAACTTAAGTTTCGAGTTGGTTTCTTGAATTTCTGGAAATCCTCAGTACCTTAAAATTTAAGCTAAAATTCCTTGAGATGGCACTATTCATTTGGGAATCGTTACTTTGCTATTTCACTGTTATATCTTACACCTTTTGCAAAGTTTAACATTATACTAATTTACAAAATAAATTTGTAAAAACACAATTAGAAAAAATACTTACGCCAAGTAGCAGTCCCATCTGGCTGTTTGGTCTCTTGCCTTTCGGGTACACATAATGGGCGAGATTTACTAGTGGATCGTCGTAGCTGAAAGTTAAATAAAAATATTAAAAACTACTTCAAATTTCAGTTGAAGGAGACAACAATGATCTTCATATTTCTTATTTTGTAGATAATACATATTTACTCAATCAGTGAAAGATATGACGTGGCCAAAATCAGTGGCTTGCGAAATAGCAGGACTCAGCAGTATCGAATACTAACGTTACGTTGTTTATTAAACAGAGGAACGTACTTCGCAGCACTTTGCTAATCATTATTTTACATATTAGCGTTACTAACATAGGAAATAAACACTTTATAATTATGTGAATTGCGGTCAATTCTTGTATTCATACAATATTTCCTGATAAAATATGACTTAATGTGTGTGTAGTGCGTCGACACGGCTTGAGTCCGAGTTTTGTGTGTCAATTGCGATGCAGAATCACCATAGATATCAGAAGATAATCACTAATGACGAATATTACACAAACAGCGTCATTTCAGACAAATTTTATTTTGGAGTTCGCATTAGAGAAATCCTTTTTTACAAGGTCTAATCAGATGTAAATATATTCTCTGTCGTCACTTTTTAAAGTCACAAACTCACCCAAAAACAAGTTCTTCTGCAGTGATCTGCACGAACGGTTTGGCTCGTTCTCTGTTACCCAGCGATAGACCCGATATGAATAAGCTGATCAGCATCGACGCCAGGTTTGGAGAAAACGATGTCACTGTCTATACAAACAAAGAATCCATTAGACTAATAAAAATAATTTCTGATTCCTTTTTTCTTTATATAGGCTACGTTATTGAGTAAGACATTAGAAATCGTGCTTCAAAAGCCATTTTACGTTCTTTTATGTATAATTTTTTTAACTTTAAGTTTATCAAATCAATAATCTTCATCACAACCACTACTACCGTCATTGTCAATTTGAGTGGCACAATTATAAGCAATATTACTTCTAAGATGATATCTATCAAGTCGTTTGTAAATATCTTCAGGAGCCAACTCACCAGCAGTGGTATGTTGGGCACGACTAGCTTCTGACTCTTATCCACCGACATCTCTGGCACGAAGCGCAGGATCTTCTTGTGCTGGTACGTCACCGTGTCGTTGTCGTGGAACTTTATGTTCACCTTTTCCATATCCTCCCTGATAACATTCGTTATTATTATTATAACTATATACAATTATTTTATTGCAATTATATAATAAGCAGTATTTGAAATAAATTTGAGATATCATTGCTTAATTTTTATTTATTAATTCTACGTATAATGATTTCCTTCTTCCCTTGTTAATAATTACTATATCTTTTCAACACGTGTAAAATCTGATTACTACATCAGATGCTGGAGCACGTGCTTTAGATTAAATTTGTATGTGTCGTAATTAAATGCAACTATTTACGTATTTTGCTGTCAGTCACGAGGCGGGACGTAAAACTTCATAATATTTTATGCAATTTTGTGACTTGTCTGATTTTAACAATTGTTTATTTCACATACCTGTACACAAAAGGCCCCACTTCCACCAATTTAGGTTTCTCCCCGTGGTCCAGGAACCCCTGGGGGTTTGTCATGTTGAATATATACACCTTGGTCAGTCTAATCACCCCGGGCTTCTGCCAGTAGCTGTAGCTGAGGGACCCGTTCCATAGTTTCAGTTCCTGGAACACGGCTACATATAAATAGCTTATAATATCTAAGCGTATACGTATCTTAAGGGACATCATACCTAATTTGAGAACAGAACAGCGCTATCCTACAATAATGATTTGAAACTTGGCTGAAATTAGATCTAGTTTTTAGAGCTCATCAAATCCCCGCCTTTATACTACAATGTGTGTAGCCGATTTTTTTTAAATAATCGTTGGTGTCATTTTAAGCAAATTTCGAGTCACGGCTGTATCCCATCCACGCACCCATCAAGATGTCAACGAAGCGTCATAAGATCATGTTTGTTCGTAGCTTCAGTTTTACATGCTATATCAAAAAATCGCCCATTTACGGTCTTAGATAGACTTTAGATATCTAGTTATATTTGATTATTACTAACGATGTTATTATGCGGACCGGATGTCGCCATTGGGGCAATTCTGAAGGAAAAATTATTATAATACCGAGCAATAAAAAACATACTACATGAAAATAATAACAATTATCCGTTATTATTTATGTGATGATCGCAGCGGGCAACAACAGCAGACGCCATTAGAACACTGTAGCGAAATATTTGTTTTTTTTTTCTAGCAAACAATATTTTTGTTTGTTTCATTTTTATTACTGAACTTTGTCCGATCATTATACCTAACTTTGCCTGAGACAATATTAAAGAAATGGTATAACAAATTATTCATTTTTGCCATGTAATCAATTTCATACTGCTGCTATTTCTTCTCATGCAGGTAATTACCTTAAATATAAGATAGTCCAGCCAAGGTACGAAGGACAGGACGATCCCGAGCACCACGGTGCATAAACTGAACGTGATCACTGCGAGTCGCCCTGCAACAGAAATTCATCACATATTATAACAATCAATCCTACAAACCATAATATAGGACAAGGAGACTTGCTCCTTGGGGCCTTAGGGTTTTTTCTACCACGCAAATGACGCACATAATTCCTTAAGCAAGAATGCATAGCTAACACATAAAATATGCAGTTAATTAAAATTATGACCTACTTCAAAAATAAAACTTCGTAAATCTGCACACAAATATCTGCTCTACTGCTTTCTCGAGCCATCTCGTCGGAAATGGAAACTAATTCGTAATTTCCGTCTGAAAGGTTGCGGGAACGTCATCTTCTTTTTGGAAACGGAACTGCGTCGTTCGTGTCGCTGATACGATCTGGTGATGTATGAGCTTTGGTCTTAACGTCATTAGAGCGAGATATAATGACATAATGACGCTCGGTCAGGGTCGGCGGGTCACAGCTAAGTGCACCATGAGACAAGCGCCGAAGACGTCAACACATGACATTCTCGTGATCATCGTAAGCAATTATAAAAATTCCTCCTGTACTTTGTACTTTCTCTGAAGCGGATGCGCCAATTTTGATAATTTTACATTTTACTTTCACTACTTACTCAAAATCAGATTAGATGATTACAGCGTTGTCTCCTATACGATAATTTCATTCGATAGATTTATAACGATGAACCTCGGCGTTTCTTACAAACTTACAGTGCGCCTTTTTCGCGAACGATAATTTGCTTAAATGCAGACGAATCAACTTAAGATTAAATAATACTACAAAAATTTGCCCAGTTTCAGTAACTATAAGCAACTCTTCCTAGAATTTTCTTCGGCTCAAGATATAAAACCTCATTAACGATTGTGAAATGTAAGTTCATTAACGGAGTGCTGAGACGCTGCAACAGTTGAGTGTTGAGGAAGCGCGCTAATTGGTGATTGATCGGCGATTACTAAACAATCGCAGTTTGTTAATCCATTGTTGTGCCGAAGGTCTGTTGTGCGCTTTATGTGCTGTGCGGCTGATCACTGATTATAATATTATTGTGATTACTTATTTTCTTATACAGGATGTAACAAAACAAAGTCAGATTTATGCAGGGTGTCACTAAACAAAGTAATAATACTTTAGCCTGTATAATAATATGTGTCCCTTTAGAATAGAGTCAACTTTGAAAGTGGCAGTGCTGAAAGAGAAAATTTTGTCATGAATTAACACGCCCGTACAAAATAAAAATACAAAGTTACTCTTTCAGCGCTGTTACTTTCACAGTCGACTCTATACGGGGACTCATACTCACCCTAAACTGCCCTAAAGTAATTATGACTTTGTTTTGTTACACCTTGCACATTATTAATGTGGTTACACATTACAAATTATATTATTATCATCCGCACATATTTTTATCAATTACTAGCATTAAATCCTTACTTCTGCCGTGATTCTTGTTCAAGTACTACATATTTTTTGCAGAATAATTTTTGAAGGCCATAGTATTTATAATTTATTCTTTAGCATTCTCAAAGTTTATTTCTATTTCCACAAGCCCATATCGTATCTGTTATGCTACTGCAGCGGTGTTTTATGGTTTTACAGCCATTACCGTGCAACTTTTAGCACATAGCCGATGACGATTCACTTTTGCCATAAATGTGTCGTTAGATACTCGGCACCACTTAGACATAATAAATCGTGGCATTATTATAATTGCCGCCGATAATATGGTTTAATGGGTCAGTTTTAAATATTAATAATAAAACACAATAATAGGAATCAGTTCCAGTAAAACATGAGGAAAACTTATGTAAGACAACGATCGTTTACTCTAACAGTTTAATGCTTTCTTAGAATTGTTGTTATTCGTGTTTTATGACACGAGTAGCTTTGCAGAGAGCAGAGGACAAAACGGATTGTACTTAGGCCTGAATTTTTAAAGCAGGACTGCATCGATTGCATGCATTTACAAAAATCAGAGTGTACTTTATTTTAATAATTTATCTTCCGATGTATGCTAGATGTAAAAGCTCCAATGAAAGAAACTCTAAGTTTAAGGAGTATAACAAAATGTATAAATTTCTCTTGAAGCCAAGCGTGACCCATAGGCCATAATTTATAACACACCTATTACTAAACGGAAGCATTGTATTATAGACCGTACATATCTTTGAAATTCGGCGCTGAATGCAAGCATATAATATTATGTCAATGGTCACAACCACTGCGCTATCGCGGTGTGACGCGGGCGGCTCGTGCGAGGTGAAATGTGAATAAAGAAATGAACATCAATAAGCTGTGATGGGAACTCTATTGTTTTGATCGCCGTCAAGGTCGGCCCCAGCCCCCAGCTGACTGCCGCTACTGAAACAGTGGACTTCAGACCATTTTTTTTTTAATAATAATTAGTGTAACGTTTTTTTTATCACCCGAGTATAATATTGTCCGATGTATTATAACTATCAATAATTTTGTTAATGCCCCATTATTTCTTGCACACTAACTTTTTTTAATAATAAGGCATTTTTTCATAATTATTATCAATAAGTAATGAAAAATTTACTATTATCAGATTGCATCGGACGTTTATTTAATTTTTCGTGTTTATGGCAATGTTAGTGAGTAGTGACTATATCCATTATTTGTTTAACAATTAAATATTATGATTTATATTGGTCCCTGGAATTGTTATTTTTTTTAAATTATATTGAATTATGTCGATTAGTTTCTCTTCCGTGTGACAATATTTAATATGTTACTATAATGTTATTGAATAATATATTTTATTTGCATTCAAAATAATACAATTAAAATCAAGGTCACGAATAAACATCAAAAATTGAACCTAATATTATTTATTTATTTATTTATTCACACTTTATGCAATTTACAAAGGCGGGCTTAATGCCTTGTGGCATTCTCTACCAACCAACCTTAGGGTGATACTGAGAATGTATAATACAGGCGCATTCGTGGTAATGAGACACAAAGGATTAACGATAAAATAAATGGATTTATAAATAAATAATTAATAAAACTATTACATATAATTTAAATACAATAAACATACATAAACAATAAAATACATATTATATTAAAACTTAAATCAATATAATATTCATAAACTATAAAATACCTACATATATACATATATACCGTAGGTATATACCTACATAAAGTATGTCATTGCAAAGCTAATGTATCAAAAAAAAAGTTATATTGTCAAATATTAATTCCAAGTGGAAACATAAACTAATTATTAATTTGAATATTCATCATAGAGAAAAATAATACTGATATTCATTCAATTGATTTTAAATATAATTGTCGAACTCTACGTTTAAAAATATTTTTATTAGGAGACATCCTGATTTCTAGAGGGAGGGCGTTCCAAAGGAGAATGGACTGAACATAAAATGAGGAGTGGACAATACTGGAATTATGAGATAGAGTCGCAATTTTTTAGATCCAGACTGTGGGTGTTAGTGAACAATTTTAAGTGAGACGTTAAATATGGAGGATCGCTGGGAGAGTGAAGGAGAGAGTACAACATACACAGTGAACGACGTTGACGAATGGGCAGCCAGTTCAACTTAGATCGGTAATAAGAAACGTGATCAAACTTACGAAGATTAAATATGAATCTAATGCAGTTGTTTAACATACGGTCAAGTTTATTAAGCAGTTCCTCCCGGAGTTCAAAACAACACACATCACCATAATCGAGTAGTGGCACTATAAGAGCCTGAACCAGCAACAACTTTATATTATGAGGCAAAAAGTTTTTCAGACGGTAAAGAGATCGCAGGGAGCCGGTAACATTACGATAGACGTTGGTAATGTGGGTACGCCAGTCAAGGTTGGTGTCTATGTGTAGCCCGAGATCTTTAACGCTAGAGCTAAATGGGATAACACTGCCAGCAAAGACAATGGGTGGTAGGGCTCCAACGTCTACTCGGCTTAACAAACGTGGGCTGCCAATCAAAATGGCTTGACATTTATTAGGGTTTACGTGTAGATCAAAATTAGCAGACCACATGCATATCGCCTCTAAAGACCGTTCCCAGTATTCAATCTATCTCTGGTTTGACATACGACCGATCGCAGCTAACATTGATAGACATAAAATATATGTCTCTAATGTCTAATGAGAGCTATTCCTATCTCTAGTAGGGCAAAACCAGAGATAGATCAAATATTGGGAACGGCCGTAAGTCCCGGTTCATGTTCCTGATAGCGGTAGGTAAATTTTCAACCCTCTCTTGAATGTAAAGCTGGAAGTCATCGGCATAAAGGTGATACGCAGAAAATGGTATAACTAGGGATATAAAATTAATAAATAATGAGAACAAAAGAGGAGAGAGAATACCGCCTTGAGGTACGCCAGCTTCCAGATCTACCCAAGTAGAAGAGGAATCATCGACCTTAACACTCTGCTGGCGTCCTCGAAGATAACGAATAAAGATATAATATAGATACGAGTGGAAAACTACAAACATTATAATAATGTGTTTATTTATATTTTTAGCAATAAAAATCTCCTTGCAGATTTCCGTATTGTCATAATTTATTATTTATCAATATCAAAATATTAATTATTATAATTTATCACATAGGAATAGATCTATATCTCAGAATAAATAACCTAAAATAAGACATCTATTGAATAATAATTATTACCTAATGAAATTAATAATAAAATACATTTTATTATTAGGCATTAACATTAGGTATCAAGAATGAAAAGTAATTAAAGATATTATATATACATAATTAATTCAATTTAATTTAATTCAGTTTTGACATTGGAATACAATATTATTGTAAGTATCCGATATTGTTACAAAAATAGTAAATGACCCGGTGGGAATTTATATAACGCTATAGGTTCATTTGGTAAATAACATTTTTTTTATTTGCGTCATTACCCGTTTTTCTAGTATTTATATTTCAAGAATTGTCTGTTATAATATTTTAATGTTCGTAACGTTCGTAACCTTTAGGGGCAAAAATTTGATAGCTTAGCTCTAAGTAGCTCTATACTGTAAAAACAATAATACTCACAACCATTTTTATGTAAATAAATGCAATTTGAGATAATATACTTATAAATGTTCTACAAGGATTCCATGACAATATGAAACCCCAAAGCAAAAGTAAGTTATTAAGTATAGTTAAAAGCTACTGAACCCTATAAAGACTGCGGCGAGACGCGCTTGGCCGACATCTCTATAATCGGTATAATGCATCATCCAGGTGCCAGGGATGCATAAAGTTTTAGTACTGCAAATTACATGCTACAATTTAGCTATCCTATCTTTTAGCATCATGAAATACAAGCTATTGGCCATTTCATCCACATTCAACAAAAATACCTAAGCTATATCTGTACCCAGTTTCTCCCTTTTTTGTGATCCTGTAAGCTATTTTATTCATAGGGACAGAAATATGCTCATAAGATCCGTCCAATTCACAATCACTTTGATATTCACATAATATTTAATTGATTTGTGTGCAGTCCATAGTTTTCGTAGTTTTCGCTCGTTTCATTGTCCCGGCGTCCTTCATTGGTATTATTTGGATTCCAGCCAGTAATGAGTGGTGACAACTGACAGCTCACCGATCGTATCGGTCGAATTCGGCATAGCTCAGCCCTTTCTCATAATGCATCATCAAGGGTCAATGACCTTCCGTGATGGCGCTAACGGCAGCCTTAATATGATAAAAACTCTGTTTATATTAATATGATTTTGACGCCTCCGCCGTAAAGAGATTGACTCTGGATTGGTCAGGGGTTCATTTCCTGTATCGTTACAACTAAATGTGTCGTTTTCGAGTGTGGTTAGGACAATGCAAGCTGATCACTTGCTATATAAAAGCTACTATATGCAGAAGACGCTTGATATGTCAAAGTTCGTCATCCCTATAGCTTTTCTAGCAACAGTTCCAAAAACCTTTGTCAATAAATAAATAAATAAAACTTTAGTGTCTCTTATTGAATACAAATTTAGATAGGAACACAAATATTATCATAGCACCAAGGTTTTAAATAAAAGTGCGCAACCCCTACACTAAGAAATAAGAATACTTGAGTGGATTTCAACAACTTGCATTTTTCATATAATTTTGGTGGAAATTTTTGTTTCCACCAAAATTAGAGATTAGGTGTTTACGGGAAACTGGTACGACAACCACCACCTAGACGAGTTAGCTTGTGACAGAATGAAGTGAATGGCGTATTTTTTATGCTTTAAGAATCAATGGTATTTTGTAAAAATAATGTTTTACACACCCTCTTACCCACCAAAATTTACCCACCAAAATTTACCCACCAAAATTTACCCACCAAAATTGGAATTTGCGAGAAAAATAATCTTAAAAAAAAACTACTTGCACTAAAGTTATAACACATTACCTTAATTATAAACAAACCAAAACTCTACCGATAATCAAAATAACAACATGATATTATTGCCACAAGTAGCATAATTTAAGTACACCAAAATTGCATAAAATCGGGGGTTTTGTAATAAAACGGTTTTCTTTCATTTCTGGCTGGAAAGTGGTACGACCCAGCCCACAGCCACCTCCTAAACGGGTTAGCGTGTGGCTGAATGAAGTAAATGGCTTATTTTTTATGCTTAAGGGATCAATGGTATTTTGTAGAAACAACGTTTCGTAAATGACACCAAAATTGGTAAAATCTCCGCGACAGACTTAAACTGTGTCATAAAAACTCAACTACAGAACTTAGTACAATAAAATATCATCAAGAGTCAACTATATTAAACGACTACATAAAGATAAAAATCCAATCCAGTATCAAGTTTTTTTGTGAATCGGTCTAGATATTGAGTAAAATAGGTTTACGACAAGCCACCAAAATTGGAAATCACCTATTTATGTTTATTATCTTAGAAAATAATTATTATTTTTAAAAAATAACGACGGGGCCAAATTATAAGTATTATGTTTTACTTTTAAAATCAAAAATGAAAACCTTATCTTAAAAAAATAGGATAGTTTTCAGCCTTGCCGCGCAAAAAAGCGGTTTGGGAAATCCAGTCACTTGTGTTGTAGGGGTTGACAATGAGAAGGCTTTATCTTTTCGCGTCTTTGGCAAATTTGAAATTGAGTACTGGTTTAGTATGGTAATTTCGTAGTCATATACTAACATATATTACTAAAACTGGTACAATTCGTATGTTTTTTTTCATTTCGATGTCAAGGTCGGCGGATACTAGCACACTAAATCTCTTTCATTTTATACTAGCCATACTAATTTGCATTTGAAATAGTGTTGGTAATCGTCTTGCAAAATGGTATTATATAATTTGCCTCCTTCGGAAATAATCTTTCCAAGCTTCTTAAGACCTCCATATACGGTCGATCGTATCCAGTCGAACTGATAGCAGGCCAGAGTTTTTTTATGCATTCCTGTATGTGTGCACGAGTCCAGTCAGGTCGTCCTGAGATCAACCCAATAGGATTCCAACGGCATCCCGATAGGATTCCTATGTTAAAGAGGCCCCTTAATTATATTATTATTAAGAACCACGGTCGCTGAAGGCATTTTTATAATTGTTCATTTCATGTGTATGAATGTCAACAAAAGCATTCCACAAACGGCACCGGTGCACGGCGCAGGCGCACAATGTACACATAGTTACATAAATTTATCATAAATGATTCATTCGACTTAATATTTTTAATAATTCATATTTCGTAAAGGCGTGACGTAAGAGTTTCATCATTTCTAGACCAGCAGATGTTTCTGTGTCATCTACTTACCCACTGCCTCACAGCTTAACGAATTTAACTTTGCGCTGGTATTTTTGAGTAAATACTTCAGCTATCGGTGCGGAGAGAGAAAGTGAAAGTAAGGAAAGTAGCGAAACGCCCATAGGCGAAATTGGAGACATTTTGACAGCGACAGTCCCACTGCTGGGCTAAGTTAGGCTGCTTATTACGGACTCAACATTTTTGAATAATTTTCCGGCAACAATTCCCTGATCAAGTCTCGATTTCGTAGGCCTATGGATATAGACCCAGCAAGATCCAAGCATGGTTATTAACAGCAATAAACAATCTTAAAGTTTTATTTTTAACGTATCACTCGTTGTTATGGTCAATAAGTCCAGTTAATTACCAACCAGACCTTCGGGTGTCATCACTATCTCCCTGTTGGCGTGTTTTTGCAGTAAATCTGGGTCTGTCGGAGCTAATTCTGGGAGACCTTCAGCTGTCACTATCGGGACT
This sequence comes from Cyaniris semiargus, assembly GCA_905187585.1. Taxonomy (NCBI): domain Eukaryota; kingdom Metazoa; phylum Arthropoda; class Insecta; order Lepidoptera; family Lycaenidae; genus Cyaniris; species Cyaniris semiargus. The sequence goes on along the minus strand of LR994551.1, from coordinate 21,248,558 downwards.
CTGGGTGGTGAGGAGTTTTTTGCGATAAATCTGCAAGTGCTAATTCTGGATCTGTCAATCTGTCCATCATCCGCGTCCTTCATCGTGTATCCATCCTTTATCGTCCTTATCACAGGAACGCAAAAGTAATTAAGAATGTACCCGCGGCCTGATAACGACTGAGCGATGATTGATGCTGGCAGCTTGCGATTTTGAAAATAATAATGCATGAATTAATATCCCAAGATTCCCAAGCCGTTGATGCTAGTTGAGGGAAAACTGTTGGTGATATAGATTATGGATTAAAGAAGATATTATGCTTTTTAGTTTTAAGTGCAAGTTTTGTAATACAAGCACTGTAATTACTACGAGTAATATTAGCAGTGGCAACTTAGCTATAGCTCTCTCTCAGCAATTTTGTCACACAGTATTTTTGAAAATTTTACTACATTGTACTATGGTACTACGTAGTAGTTCTCTTTTATTCACCTTGCACTATAGAACAATCGAATTGATAGGTTAGAAATTTTCATAAATCCTGTGTGACAAAATTTTGAAAGTAATATTGTGCTAGCAGCAAGCGATTACAAGATGTAGATAGTAGGTATTTATGTAATGTAAGCGGGGTGTGGTAAGTCCTAAATAACTAGTAGTCTATAGTGCATTTTTAGTTACAGTGGCTAGTTTCCTTTAGCCAGATAGCGGCTATCTAGATACAAAACACCAAATAATTTTACTTTTAATTATAAGAACATAATAAATTGAAACATGAGTGGATGAAGTGGGTAACTAATAATTTGGAAAACGTTTTTTTGCATAAATGGCCTCCATTTATTAGCACCGCAAAAATGAATTGAAAAAAAAATGTGGATTCTATATAATATAGCTATATTACCTAGATGATGAAGTAGATAATTTACAAGGTATGTTCAAATTATAAGAGAAAAATGAGTAATCGTTCTTATGTTGTAAAATGTTACTTACTCACTTCACCCAGTCATGTTTTCTATTAACATAAAATTGAGCAAATTTACATGGACACTTAGACCGGTTTTTCTGGACTAAACCTCCCTACAAACAAAATTGAATAAATAATATACTTGCATTGTCATTGCCGAAATCCTGATTATGCTTATAATACACTTACAAAATTGTCTCATTTTAAGTATAACATTTAATAATAAAATATAGGTACGAGTAATAGGTGAACCGTGAAAGTCATACCAAAACCATAACTCATTTGGCTAAAAAATTAATACTCGGAAAACACATTCTAAACAAGTTTACGAAACGAAAAAATACAATATACTAAAAAGAAGCTAATTTAGAAAGTTAATATTGTATAGTTTTTATTATTCGTAGTATTGTAAAGAATTTTTCTGCAATAAAAGTTTCTTACTTATCTTCTTTACACCACCTTTTTTTTCTCATTTATTTAAGGTCGCTTAGAACAACAAGGTTATCAGCGACCACAAGCACAATTACAATAATTTATATCAAACTATAAATATTACAAAATTTGAGGAATCGAAGAACATTACAACATAATTACAACACATATCAGGATCACTAAATATAAGATAACTATCATTACACAGCTTGCACAGGTTAAACATTTGTCTTTCAGAAATATAATTTATACAATCAAATTAAACATGTTTGACTGAGAATGGTGAGCTACATCTAAGACAAGTCTTAGGAGTGCAATTCGTGATATAAATGAGATGCGTTGGTATGGCCTATTCTCAGACGCGTTAATATACATTGGTCTTTTCTATTAAGTTTTAAAGTATATTTGGCACCACCATTATATTAGTTCTTGTTAGTATATTAATTGGTATACTAATTATTGATCATGCTAAATCACACGCAGTCTATACATAATATAGTAAAATCCGTTCTTACCAACTACAGTAAGTGTAAGTGTAAAATATGACAGGTGAAATGTAAGCTCGTAAAAGTTCACTTGCCATCAGTCGCCGTCAGTCGTCAAAATCGCCGAAAGTTGCGCGACCACCTGTAAGCTCGACCTTCAACATGGAGATGAGCCGTAGGGCTGAGCTTACCAACATCGATAAACTATTTCATCGATATCCTTATGTTTTGTTGTAGATTAATTTTATTATTGAGAACTTATTTTTGAAACGGCTTAAACTTCTGTTGATCTGTATATTATATTTTTGGAAATACCGAAATTATATAATTATGTTGTATAGCATTTGCATAAAATGTTTTATTATCTCAATACCTTCATACAAGGCTAAGGTAACATCCTGGACCGTATTATTTTTTAAGTATTTGATACGTAATGAACCGCATTATTACTTTTCAGTAATAATTGATTATGCTAATAGACGTAACCGCTCGTTATTAACCCGTGTACGGCCAAGGCTCTCGCCTCAGGAGCGAGGGGTCAAACACTGAGCTTGCGAAATATTTAACTGCTCATTACAACACATCGACTTCATATTTTACACTTTCGCAAAGTTTATAGTATTTTACTAGCCAGCTTCTTATTACAATACTTGAGACATAGAGTCCTGAATCTGCGATGTTTCTAAGTTCTAATGTAGCACTTCATCTTAAACGAAATTTCGAACTGCAAAGGAAAATCGTTATCGAAATATTTATTCAAGAGCTCTTTGTTAATTGCAAACGTCATGATCTTTGAGGAAAGTGCAAGTAATACCTTATAATTGCGTTATAATAATATTATTAGATAATTTATTGTTTAATTTGCATTTTAAATATGATTTTATTGTACTTAAATATTTTATGATGTGACAATACTATATTAATATTTTTAAGGTAATTATCGATATTGACATCTTAAACATACATCACTAGCAATTGTAATGTCGTCTGCCAGCTTTCGGAAGGCAGGGCCGCCTCTGCCTGCGGGCTGTCGGAAGTACTGGACCTAAAGAAAGCTTAATAAGCTTTAATAAGCACCGGTTAAGTATATCATGCCTTTTATGCTCATGATCTCCTCTTAATTTTTTAATTTTAAGCTGTAGTAAAATTACCGGCAATTTGCGAAACGAGGAAGATTCGTGATTGAAATAAATCCATTATTTTTACTTTAAGCGTCATTATTTTAATAATATATTTTTGTTCGGTAAAATATATATATATATATTTTTTTTGTTTGACCATATTAATAAGACATGTACATAAAGGTTCTGAAAAGTATTTCAGGTTCCTAATCGAATTAACAAATCCACAAAGGGTCGTTTGAATAAATATTTTTCACAACTTCTGTGCACATTCCCGGAACAAACAGAGTTTGTTTTATAAAATACTATAATTAATCCATTCAATAATATAGGTATACATGTACAGTATTTACTACAAGGTTTATAATATAGATTACGTTACAGGTGAGGCGAACCGGCGTTTAGCGGCTCGGCTGTTGCCACTAATTGCTAATATTGGTGCGCTCCAAATCGCGTGACGAGAGTAGTCCACGGGACAAGCTACAGCGGATTTGCAAACGAAAAATTAAAAAAAATCAATGAGTGCTACCTGTTGTATAGCTTTGTACTATCAAGAAGTTGATTCCTAGGCAGATGGGGGGCCTACGTAGTTTTGTTGCGTTACGTCAAACCCAGCCGACAGATCACAATTAACATTAAATTGACATGATCCGACCAAATGACGTTGGTCTGTTAACTGCCTAGGAATCAATTTCCTCGATGGTACCTTAAGATAGTAGTGGTACTTACATAATAATATAGTATATGGCTTGCCATTTTTTCAAATAATTTAAATAATACTATAAAATATGCTAGTTTTTAAGTAAGTAGCTACGTTAGGTGACTAATAATAACTTTGATAAAAACTGTGACCGGGTAAAGCTATTAGTAACTTTTTATACCTATTTTGCTATGCTATGAGTGCTAAAAATAATCGTTGTGGAAAAATTTGGTAAATTATCGTGACAGCCAAAAGTAGGTATAATTATATTAAGTATTACCATAGAGCTAAAATTACTTATAGCAGATATTACTGCGAATAGAAGCATAAAAACTTGTATAGTTTTTTTATTATTATATAATATGTATAGTAATAGCAAAAATTTGCCAAAACATTGACCACTTACATCCACACTGCTAAGGTGCTATTTTGAGTCTTTCTCAATAATAGGTGTAAGGTGGGTATTAACAATATTATTATTATTATTATTATGTAGATGCTATATGTATGCTAAATTGTTTGAATTGAACAAGTGAATTAAATTTATACAAATTTCTGTAAAACTCGCGAGTAACGTTTTTTGTTTAATTTTTATTATTTTGCAATAAAAACTGTTTTGGTTAAGATTGTAACATCCGTTTCTTTATGGTTTACAAGAAATTACTTAGTAAAATATCATAAAATTAGTTTTAAAGCTTTTTAGCAAAAACTTATGTTTTGAATATAATATTATCTTTGTGGTCAATTTAACAAAATAAATGTTTTACATTACAAAGTAAAAATTAAAATATTTATTTTAAATTCATTTTGGAATAAAATATAATGTTTTGTTTCTCTTAATTTTATCTTAATGTTCTTGATATATAATGTGAGACATGTACTTACTGTGCCTTATACTAATTCTTATAAATGGCATAATATTTGCGATGTCGAGTCATGGTGTTGGATGTATTATTTAGGTGTGTATTTAAGCTCGCTACCGCCTATACCTTGACGTAATATTACCCGAGGTCTAGCGAGCTATTGCAGAAACGCATAATTAAGAAATATGTATGTTATTAGGACAACGAACACTATTCTATACAGCGGTCGTCATCGCCATCATGTCTCCGAACCTTACTTCTCTCACAGAGAAATAATAATCAGAAAATTGTCACTATCAATAGATGTTGAGCTTCCCTTAGATTTTAGACAGAAAGCGAAAACGAGCGATTGGTTACCACTGCTGCTATATAATTATTATTTTAATAATTTACCCGAATAAGCATATCCAACCAGCCAATACCTCTACATTCTAAGTTACATCAACTTAGAATGTACGAACACCCTACTAAAGCGCGTACTACACTTGGCGCTAGAGCTGAACCTTAATAGTGTTTACGTTCGTTTCGCAAAAGCGATTAAAAACTTCCAGTTGTCGTAAAGAGCAGCTGATTTCAGAGATTGTGTGCAGACGTCGGTATGTGGTGTGCAAAGAGTGTTGTTTGTGTAGAAACAATAGCAGGCCCGAGACCTTGGGCTCGCTACTCAATGAGCTACGAAGCGCACGCAGAGCCTTACAAATTATAAGAAAGATCTCCGGAAAGGGCGGAGTTATCATAGGCCTATGATGACACTACCTTCAGAGGTCAAACCTACTCCTTGGTTTTATTTGGGAATTCTGACTAAAATATATTTATCGTCTTGTCTGTAATTGTCTTTATAGAACTTAGGTTAAGATCAGGTACTACTACTTCGATCAACGCATATGTGGAGATTTAAAGCCTTTTGACGAGATCTAGAGACATTCGACTGGAACGTCTGGGTTGTTGACTACCTACCAATGCCAATGCGGTTTTATCACGTTGGTAGCGGAGTGATGTGAAGTGATACGCGAGCTTGTGACTTCGCAAACCTATTTGTTCGTATCTTGTGCGAGTTTCTTGCACCGGTTCTTCTCGCTGGGTTAGTTAATTACGAAGAGAGTGACAACTGGTGGTAGACACTAAGAAGGACATTCTGAATAAATTATTTGCTACCCTTTTGGAAATAAAACATAATATTTGATTTTTCATTGCCTATCATGGCCCAACGTGATGAGGAGCCTTCAGCCTTGATAATGTTGCCATAACTTCTGGTTTCACCATGTCTACTCACCGTGGCTGATCTTGCCCTGCTGCGAGATGAGCATGTTGAGGGGCACGGGCTTGTCGCCGGCGCGCGCCAGCCCGAACAGGCGGTCGCGGGCCGACTGCCCCACCGCCAAGTAGTTCTTGTGACCCATCGCGCTTAGCTCATCCGGGAGGTATCTGCAACAATACGGGCACATGCTTAAGGTTTTGTCAATGAAAAAGGAAGGTATTATCCTTGGGAAATTCAGTTGGTTTTAAGAATCCATGACTTCATTGGTGCTACCAGAAAAATAATGTTACGCTTAACTGTGTGCTTTTGACTAAGGTCCAATTTCACCAACGGTAACAACAGGCATGACGAATATATATTTTTTTCTTGTTGGTAAATAAAGGATCATTCAAAAAAAGAAATATTGGTGAAAAAATGACTCTGATAGCTTAAAAACTCTCCAAGATATCACAATTCAAAACTCACATATAAAATAGACCTTCCCAAAACGCTCCATACAAAATGTCAGCTGACTACGACGTCACGCTTAGCTAGTTTGTACGCATCGCGGGAATATTTTGTTAGATAGCTATGTTAAATATTGCGTTTATGAAAGTGGTCTCTGATTGTGATTGCATAACTTATCGAATGGTATACAAAAATTAGGAAATTTTATTAAAAAAAAATTCGACTTGACTATCCAACTTTGAAGGCTCATAACAAAAAAAATACATAAGTTATGAAGCTGAAATTTTGGGAATACTTATTTTTTATCGCTATATCTTTATTTTATTAAAAAAATTAGCTGATCTTTGACCTTGTCGTCATCCCTATTATTGTTAGCATTTTGTTAAAATGTCATATTATTGTCTTCTCTTTCATTCGTATGAAAAACGAAGGTTGTAACGTGATATTAATTCGAGCATTAAATTTAACACTTGTTGGTGAAATTGGGTCTTAATCTAACCTAAAAAATCGGCCAAGTACGAGTTGGACTCGCACACGAAGGGTTCCATACCATTATAGAGCAAAAGTAGGCAAAAGTTGTGTTAATTGTATGGGAGCCCCCCTTAATTATTTATTTTATTTAAATTTTATTATTAATTATTAAAGTATAAATACAACTGAGCATTTTGTGAACATTTCAAGTGTCTACATGTTGCCGTTACTGATATCGAGCAAAAAATTCCAAAAAATTCACGTTTATTGTATGGACCCCCCTTAAGAGCGGGCTGCCAACTACTGTACTTTTCATAGTCTTTTATTATAATAAACCGCGAGTAACACCACGGGGCACAGCTAGTTCTTAAATATTTAATTTATTTTGTTTTTAGTATTTGTTGTTATAGCGGCAACAGATATAGACAATCTGTAAAAATTTCAAAAGTCTAGGTATAGCGGTTCCTGAGATACAGCCTGGAGACAGACAGACGGACAGATATCGAAGTCTTAGTAATAGGGTCCCGTTTTTACCCTTTGGGTACGGAACCCTAAAACGGTGTCTATAATAAATTAATAACCGAAAAGAAGTTTTAATGGCGTTTAGGCAGCGCAAGACGTTTTGTCTCACATCTCTATGCGTTCCTTTGCTAAGATCCTAATCTTCATGGCATGGTGCATAGCCATGATTAAACTTTGATACGCTTTAACTATCCCTTGTTAGCGATTTAACTATCATCTAACTATTACAGTTAATTATTACCTACATTTAATTACACGGAAACGGCACTTAATCACAAAGAATCGATCTTAAATACCTATGGCGAGACGAGTCTAAGAATATTTTTATATTCTATTTTAGAATACTTTTGTATCCATTTGCCAAAACTTTATTATCGTCTGAAAAAATTTCGACTTCACATTTTGACTTTTCAACGTATGTAACGATCTTTTTTCTCTTTTAGTTATGTAACAGCTTGTACATAAAATGTTAACTGCCAATTTTTAGACGGAGAAGTACCACAGTCATAATTTCTTTGAGCCTGGCCTCAACGGGCGGGGCGCGGAAACCGGGTGTTTTAACTGACGGTTAAACGTAAATATTGATTTATCGATCAACGCATTACTCACGCAGAGCTAGAATAAAAACTAATGGCAATGATAACAATAAATAATGAAGCCTTGGGGTAAACCCAGCCACGTAAAAGTCCGCAACCATTATGTGACGAAATTGGCCGCGAAGACGCCGCTACACGCCATTATAATATTTTTTATGGAATAAACCAGCGAAGATGCAGGCAGATCTGCGGGGGTATTCACAATTATTCTCGGTTGACTCGGAAAATTACTGGGTAGTTATTGGTGATGGGTGGTGAATAGGTGCCCCACTTTATCTCGGTGGGGACACCCTGAAAATCGAAGATTTGAGATAGATCATTCATGGCTAGAGGCAGCAGCGGCTAGCACATATACAAGAAGATAGGTACACATTACTTTGCAAAGACGCCGCACATTGCTGCAGCTCAGCTCGAAATTCGCAACGCATTCGACATTATAGTAATTATTGTGTATTAACAGTTAATAGAGTTCAATTTTGAATAACTGTCTATACAACTATGGCGCGGACGAATAATAATTTGCAACATTCTTGTGAGTTCTCATGTATTCATCAAAGATAAAAATCTAGCGTGGAGATGTTAGCATAGTATAAATGATAGTATGATAAGAATTTAAAATAACCAAAATATTATATGTCATCGCTTAAACATCGTCTAATATAAATGCGGATATAATAACATAGAATTGCTGTCTATTTGTTAGCTATAAATACGGTAGGCATTTAAGGGTAAATAATATTATTTTTATAATAGTCAATATTGTATTAACAATTTAAAATAATACTACCTCGTCTATAATCATAGTCGAGGTCGAAATAGTAGTTACTGTTAAACTATTAAATGTTAGGCCTTTTTAAATCGCACCTTATTCATGAATTACCTAAAATTAGTTTAAGGGCCAGTTTCACCCCGATACGAATGACGATGCAATAAATAGAAAATTGAAATATCAAAGAGCGTGTTACTGCGACGCTCGATATTTCATATCACTATGTTAATATGCATCCTCGCGTCGCGTATCGTTACGGATCGTTTCGGCGTTTCTGACCCTTAGTATTTTGCCATTTTCCTGCTTTTACATGCAGCGCCCCTGCATAGTAATGAAGTATGATCCGTTAAGTATGTTTGTACAAAAAAATGGAAATATTTAGCTGTTTAAAATACTCTTTGTAAAAAGCTGGAAGTTTATATTCGTATGTTAATGTGTAAAGCGGTAATAAAATATAATTTATGCTAATTCGGTTTGGTATAAACGTTTTCATAAATTCTTTATTTACATGTACAGATAAAAATTCTTTGTGTGAAGTGTGGACAGCTAATTACAATACAAATTAACTTGCAACGTAAGCTCGATATAATGACGATTGGTTACTTCATTGCCGCAGCCGCGTGGCGTCATTGTTTAGCACGCAGAAACCGTATAATTTTTTCGGGATGAAACTATCTTTTCTGGGGATCATAGTATCACCGTACTAATTATCAAAATGGGTTAAAAAAGACATAGTCACAACGCAGCGCTGCGTCTTTGCTCTCTGTACAATTCATACGTACGCGGCGTAAAACGGCGCAGCACACAGTCACTAGCTTCGTTATATTGTATCGTTGCGTCTCCCTAACTTTTATGACTCTAGCAGCTAGCTGCAGTGCCTCGAGGAAAATATGAATTGCAAATAAAGTGATTACAGTACGATGGGTTTTTTAATTAACACCTTTATGCCCGCGACGTGACAGCGCGGTAACTGCTCATCTTCAATATCACGTCAATATATTTTGTAGAATAATTTCTGCTAATTAAACCTTTCCTAGATTTGTTTGAATGCATTGAACAGATTTGAAACTACTAAGATGTTTTGCACTGGAAAACAGGACAGTATATAAAGAGAACACACAGGAAAGTACAAAGGCTACTTTTTGTAATAAGAAAATATATATTTTGCTATGTGCGTTGCCTATTAAACGCCTCTGCCTCTAAATGGACAGTGCTGATTTTATTCAAACGCACATATGGAGAATTTACTCCAGATATACCTAGATGTTAGGGGCTACTTTTCGTTGCGATAAAATTTCCGATCCCTCCGGCTATACTTATAAGGATTTTGTACAAATGATTTGATCAAAGAAAAAATTATTTACAATTAAGTTTAGAAACCAATGAAAAAAATGTCGCAAATTTTCATTGCATACAATTGCCCAAAGCAGCGATAAAGCAGGCAATGACTCCCCGATAAACAAAACAACATTGCGAATTACGAGTATTGCTCGAATCAGCTCCGATTATCATAAAAGAGCTGTTTAGTTAATTTACATGGACCACTTTGAAGATAACGAGCGGGCGCCCAAACTGGCATTATTTTGTGCATTTGTTTCTTTACATTATTTAATTTTAGTGTTATTTGATTATGAGTATATTATGATAGATTAAATATCTTGTTATCTCTCTGATTTCTGCACCCGTAGCATGGCTACAGTAGAAATACGAAAGTATAGACAAACTGCGGAGATAAACTAAAGGTGCCGTTCCGATCTTTACGGCGTATAGCCGCGATCGACAAAAATTCAATTAAAATGCAAAAAATAGGATTTTATTTGAATTTTTAGGACTATAGTCTATGTCATAAAGTGGCATTATATTTGATTTTATGTCGATCGCGGCTAGCCACGGTAAAGATCGGAACGGCACCTTCAGTTTATCTCCGCAGTTTGTCTATACTTTCGCATTTCTACTGTAGCCATGCTACGGGTGCTGATGTGTGGAAGAGAAAACATGATATTTTATTAACTATTAGTAATTGATTATTTATTACTTACTCAGATGCAGCAAATGGGCAGTGTCACGAATTCAAATTTATCTTATTTGTTGGAATTATGCACTAGAAAATTAAGAATGAAAAAGGTATAAAAATTCTGACGAAATTCCTACTATCAAGAAATATGAAGTTTGAAAAATTTTTACTGTCACATTCTCACTGCCCCTTTTCATTTCAGGTATGAAATTTCCGTGTGCTTACATTGCCAAGTTTTTTGTCGGCAAGTAAGAATTTACTTTCGAATGTGATATCAAATTTCGAATTAAGGCCAACCGTTACAGTCAGAGCTTCGTAGCTTGACTTATTAGCTACAGCATACACGTGAAGCGTAAAAGTTAGTAGACCTAGCACAGAACCTGACATCTACGTTGTCACGTGGGGCGAAAACTAAGTCTACCGAGCTATAAACAAAACAAAACTTCTTTAGGATCAGTTCACATCAAAAAGACAGGAGACGAGGCTTTTTATTTCAATTTTTTTGCCTCGTCTTGCTTCTTTATAAACTGATCTCTGGACAAGTTTTCAATTGTTAAATCCATTCTAATATTATAAATGCGAAAGTGTGTCTGTCTACCTGCCTGTCCGTCTATCTGTCTGCTGTGCCCAAACCGTTGAACCGATTTTTCAGGGTATGGAGATACTTTGAGTCCCGGGAAAGGACATAGGATACAATTTATCCCGGAAAAATGTACGTGTCCCGCGCGATAAACGAATTTTGGCGCAAAGGAGTTGCGAGCGTCATCTAGTTGTGGCATAAAGTTACTTCTACCCTGTAGTCATAACTTTTTGAGATATACTTAAATCAAATTATTTTTTCTTAATTCGTGACTTCTGATGATAGTAAAACTTCGCAGTATTAAAAAGGTATTACACTTAAACTTGTTTTCAATGTTGTTTGTTTTTGTTTTTGTCAAAATATAAAGGTGTGCTTAGAAGGTGAGTACAAGATCACACTAGAGGCGTAGCTCCTTGAGCTAGGACGAGGTTACATCAAATTTAATATTCCACAGTATATTATGATGAAAGATAAGACATGATTCATGATATGATTTTGATAAATAATTGTGCTGAAGTCGCGATTTATACTCTTACAAGGACGCTCTTAATTATTTATTTTGCAAATTAGCTGGTCATTTTCATAATTAATCGCAGGAAGTATTAAATTTGATTTAATGTTTAAAATTATTTACAATAAATGGGTGTTTGTAAAATGTTTTGATAATAACTCAATTTAATAAGGGGCCGTTCATAAAATACGTCACACTAAAATTAACTTTTTTGACCCCCTCCCGTTGTGTCACACTTTCTGTGACCCCCCCCCCCCCCCCGTAAATATTTCGCCACAAAAACTAAGCAAACCCCCCCCCCCCCCCCCCCCCTTAACATGATAAATGTTGATTGATAATACACAAATTTTGATATTAGAAAATATTTTGTATAATATATATGTATAAATATCTTTAATAACAAACAAATAAATAAAATTTGTTTTATTAAACGTATGATATAGGCCACATTCCTTACATGTTCTATTCGCTAATTTATCATGGACTGACGGATAAAACCAATCGTAAGGAATTTGCTGAAAATCTGCAGCTTCAGGCTGAAGTTTCACTGCAAGACGAGCAAATAGATGAATAAATGTGCCATCATCAGAATTTACTTGCGATACTATTAATCCGTTTTGAGTTTGAAGTATTGGAAAAAAAAATCCACTAGAGCCAAGTCAAAACGCTACAGCGACACAGAGCGCCACAGAGCTAGCGCTCATGTTGAAAAAAATAATATAAACATATATCAAATTACAATTTATTGTAATAAATATATATTATACGTTTAAATATCGGTATTTTTACTAATACGAAATAAATGACTTCTATCATGACAAAATTGAAAAAAAAGTCGAGAGAATGAATACTCAGTAAATTTTTTTAATGAACGGCGATCGTCACGCTGCCGTAGACCCCCTGTCCCCCCTTGTCACATCTTGTCACACTCGGCAAACGTCATTCGGCCGGATCATGTCAATTCACTATTAATTATTGTGATCTGCCGGCTGGGTTTGACGTAACGCGATCAAACTACGTAGGTCCCCCATCTGCCTAGGAATCAACTCCTCTGATAGTACCTACCATTATGCAAGCTTTCTCATGATAGGCAAATACAGGCTTTTACGAACATGGCACATTCGTGTTTAATTGGAAACTATAGTTATTAAGCACGTCTCTACAGTCTACAGTATGCCACAAACATGTACTTATACCTAAAAAAGTCATAAGCCATAACCTTTTTTGCCGTAGTCAGGTAGAATAGCGCTAGGATTAACATTTTTTTTAAGAGCCTATGCTGTCCCACTTCTTGGCAAAGGCCTCTCCCAAGTCCTTCCATTCATCCCGTTCTAACGCCACCGTCGGCCAACCTGGCTTGTATGTGTCAACTGTCGAGTTCATCGCGCCATCTTTTTCGAGGTCGGCCACGGCGGCGTCGTCCATCATCAGGTACCCAGTCTGTGGTGATCTTTGCCCAGCGGTCAGGATGCATGCGGCTAACATGTCCCGCCCAATCCCATTTCAGTTTGGCAGCCTTTATGCCTTTGTCTGTTATACCTTGCATGTTAATCCTATATAATATTATATAGGATTAACATGCAAGATATTAATCTCCGTCCGATCCTACTCCCAGCATTAAGCCATAATTATTATCAAACATCTGACTAATTCGAAGAAAGCATACTCGATATGATGGAAAGTGAGCCTGCGTGCACCGAAAATGGACCTTAGTTCGAGTACGTTAGGTCCAAAATAGGTGGGCTCGAAACGGATAATCACCAATGTGATGATACAGCGGATGCTGATGGAATGCGAGAACTTTTTGCACGTTATGTAATATGTCGCCGACCGATGATCCTACACGAAGAAGTCCAAGGAACGAGAGGAAAATATAGGGACGTACGGAGACGGACGGACGTAATCTCACACTAATTACTAATATGTTGATTTGTGCTAGGGAGCCACAAAGGAAGATCTTTCGACCGAGCAACGTTTTGTACTCGGTTAGACCGAAGCTCTCTGTCGTTTTTTTATTTTATTATGTAATGCCCATATCCTTTTTTTTTTTGCTATCTTTGTATATAGGTTTTTCGCACCAAGGATAATTGAAATAATACATATTATTAATTGTATAGGTCTACCAGAATCTGATGGCAAAAAGTGAGAAACTAAATTTACTCTAGCAATACCGGGGTAATTGGAATAAAACATTTTGATCCTTTATTTTTCTTATAGCGGCTGATTCTGTGTGTTAAACATGCAAATATAAAAATTTATCCAATGATCAAGGATATTTTATGAAAATCTGCTGTCAAAAATTGCCATCAGATTTTGGTAGACCTATAGTCCATCACACCATGGACTTTTTTTTTTTGATCGGTTTTAGGTATTCTCGCTCCTGTATACTTCATTAGCTTTAGGGACCGCACAATTTCCTTCGATGAATAAATCGTTTTTAAAACTTCGTATAGTACTTATTTCTTGCCGAACTCAGAGAATCTTCCGTAGCACAATGCAGGCTGCAGGATTATATTATGTGTTGTATGGTCACTGCACTTTAACCGCTAAAATTACTGTTTCGAGTATCATAAAGCAGCATATGTGTTTTGGAATTTGGAGCCATCTATAATTTGTAATGGTATCAAAACAGAAAAGGAAATCAAATGCTGCGAAGATACAATATAATACTACAACGCACCTACATGAAAATCATCTTACATGACACATCATACTTTAAAATATACAGCAATCTCTCTAACTAGGAAGACCTTTAACTCAAGTCCACCTTCAGCACCAATTTCCACGATTTAAGCGGGAATCCCGCGCTCTAAGGCCACACATCTAATGAACGTTCTCAGAACATCGAGATTGTTAGCATAACTTGCGGTTACATGGAGGCTCGTGGTCGGCGCCGTACTTGGGCTGCCGATCTGTATTGCGTTTCATCTCTGTTCAATCGTGTACTGTATGTATGAAATACACCGGTTTCAGTGATTCAGAAACCAAGCGTAGGCAGGCAATTTTATAGAGCCTAAGGGTGAAGCCAAACGAGCGTAATTTGTGATTTGTGAGTCGCAGAATTTCGGCTGGCAGAAATTCTGCTGCATTCAGTTTCATACAAAAGTCTTGTTTGATTCACACGAGCGTAATTTTGTGAGTTATGATTTGTATGAAAAGATATTTACGAGACTGAAATTCTGCGACTCGCAACTCACAAATTACGCTCGTTTGGCTTCACCCTTAATCTCATCTTACATCAAGGATCGATTCAGACAATCACGTGAGTTTGCATTGTTCCAACCAAACTCGATTTTTTAATGATTAAATTGAACCCGCTCTGCCAGGAGCCTCGCTAAGCCGTATCTTAATTTTGCAAATCGAAAGGCTGCTACATTTTTTTATAATATTCAAATAATCAATATATGAAGGCTTTTTTGGTTGTACAGAATTTAAAACATAATAAATAATACCCCGATTGTGGGAATCGCAGACACAATAGATTTTCATTTGTTATGCGACAGCCGGGTGCCGCTTGGGGATTGATGGGTTAATCCTTGTGCGTTTGTGGTCGTAATCGCTCCGTGGTTTCGTAGCTCTCCTACAAAGTGACTGAAATAATATTTGAAGGAGGTTAAAAGAAAACTACACCTAGTCGAGTCTAGGTATATTTTTTGTACTAACTTATCTTAGTACAGTTTTTGAACATTAGGTCTTCATTATAACTTATAATTAGCAACTTCCGGTTCCCTGTTTTCTTTAGTCCAGTCGGATTTACACCTCTTTCTCGCTCACTAGTACTCAGTTATAGAGAGACAGCACTATTGTAAGATAAATAGTATTAGCATTACAAACAGATTACAATGTACGGCTACGGTCATTATATTAATTTGCGTGAATTATTTATGTCCACGATTCCACTTCACCGTAAAGGTTTGATGTCGTACCTACAATCTACATGTACTTACTATCAGAGAAGTTGATTCCTAGGCAGATGGCGGACCTAAGTAATTTGGTCGCGTTAAGTCAAACCCATCCGACCGATCACAGCTAACATTGAATTGTCATAAGCCGACCACATGACGTAGGTCCGTCGACTGCCTAGGAATCAATTTCCTCGATGGTACATTATACACATTAATAGTATGTAGATATTGTATATCGGTAATTAACGTCCACAACATCAGTTATATCTTACGACCGAACTCAGAGACATTTAATGATGATTAAACTTTAATTTAATGAAGAGTTCGACAGATAAAATATGAGGCTTACGTCAAACTCTTTATTTAATTACAGTTAAGTTATTAATATTGGCTTACACCGAAACGATACTCGATATTTAGTCATTTATAGTGCTTTTGATGTATCGCTATGTCGCGGAGAGTTTGTTTCGGCGTATTCTATTTCTAGCCCAAATTAGCTAAAATACATAATATTTAGTATAAGCTTAGTCGGATACAGAAGTAAGATGCCCACTTAATTCACAGATAATATCAGACTTAAATTGAACTTATTTGTTTAAGATCAATATTATAAATCTTGCAAAAATGCCCTAGGAACAATATCCTCTTGTAAAATATTTGACGGTTTTATAAGAACTCTAATTCCACTTATTTAGAAATCCACATTAAATGGTATTGCACCATTAAACTGAAATTAGCATAGATACAATCAACGCTGTCTCAAATAAATTATTGTAATTATTATGTTATAGTAAAGAAGTCACGTGCACGCAAGGTGAGATTAAAAAGTGATAAACATAATAACATCCATACTATAATACATAATAAATGCGAAATTATGTCTATCTGTCAGTTATATTTTACAAATTAAAGGAATTTTGGTATAGAGATGTGGGAATTCGCGTGGTGGCCGAAAAGGAAGATCTTCCGACCGATCGAGGTGTTATGATCGGTCAGGCCGGAGCCCACGTGATTGTAAGTATATAACCGACGCACTTGAAAAACTTCGATAGCGCGATGCAGGATTATGGCGCTAATTGTGGTTACCGCCACAGAGAGAATTGTATCCTCGAAAGGGGAAACGCAATTAAATAGATTTGGTGGCCGCAAAATTATGGTTACTAATTAGAACACTTATTATGCAAGCAAAGTCGTGGTTAACACTAGTATTTGTTATATAACGCAGCTTATTGCACAGGAAATAATATTGTTAACCTACTTCGAAAAAAGTAGAATGTCAACGACGCCCGCAACTCCGTTGCGCCTAAATGCGTTTATAGCGCAAGCAACTGTACATTTTTACGGGATAGATAGTATTCTATGTCATTTCCCGGGACTCAAACTATACCCAGTACCAAATTTCAGCCAAATCGGTTCAGTGGTTTAAGCGTGAAGAGGTAACAGACACACTTTCGAATTTATAATAATAGTATGGATAAACTAGATCTAAACATAGTTCTGTGATATTAATGAATCAGTATATCAGGTGCAGGGGGCAGGCGGTGCGCCTTGAGGCCGCGTCACCTTGAATCCGTAATAGCTTGGCTAAATTAAAGGAAAACATTTCGATATTCCTCGCGCGGATTACTCGATGGTTTCACTCTCCTTCGACTTCTCTACGTTAGTGCTAAGGGTAAGTGCACATGCGGCGTGACGCGGAGATAGCATCACCTCAACCTGACCCTTACATTGGATATTTCGGACTCTAGATCAGCCAGTGCTGAGCAGCGTTTAATTCGTCTGCAGTTATTTTGATCTTCTCCTGTCCTACATACCGTGCGGAAACCGTGCACTTTTAGGTTAGTATTAAAAATTATAATTTTTTGTGGGAATCAAAGAATTTTCATCAAAGCTGGCGTTATGCGAAAGAAGGTGACAGACAGACACACATACTAGAGCAGGGGTTCCCAAACTTATTTTGTCTACTGCCCATTTTAAGAACAAATTATGTTTTAGCGATCCGCTTGTTTCAATTTAAAATGCATCCAAATGAAATAAATCACCCCCAAACCTCTACATAACGCCCCCATTTTTTTCTGGGTCCCACACCGCCCCCTTCAGACCTTCAGCGCCCACAAGGGGGCGTTATCGCCCACTTTGGGAAAGACTGGACTAGAGGGCAAAGCTACGTTGTACCTTATTGTGACCTCTAAGAACTAAGCTGCTATTTGTCGCTCATAGTGGACTGATAGTAAACAGTACTAAGTTATACATGAGTTTAGTTCATACCTACTTAGATATAATAAGCTCATTAACATAAACGTGTGAAAATACTCGTTGGCTGTATAATTACAAATTGAATAACATTTTACAAGCTTTTAATTCTGTTTGTACATGTAATAATTAATAGTGCGAGTATTTAAAATATATTTTCCTGCTAATATTATAAATGCGAAAGTCTGTTTGTTTGTTACCTTTTCACGCCCAAACCATGGAACCGATTTTGCTGAAATTTGAGTGCTATGAAAGGAGATAGGATACGAGCCTGCTGTCAAAAATATCAAAGCACGCTAGTCCCGCCTACACACCCCGCTATCCTCCAATCGTGATATAATGATTCCATGAATCGTTCCCCCGAGCATTGTCCTTTGCGCTGCAGCTAATAATAGTGAACAATATCGCGTAACAACGGTTCCCGCATTATAGCACGAAAGTAAAGTTCGTAAGTCCCAAAACTGTTTTTGATAATTACTTAAAAATTAAATACAATACAAATATTTCCTTTAGTCATTATTTTATAAAGTGTGTGATTGTAGTAGTGCAAGTTATTTAATGATAATAACTCAATAACTGTAACAGATATTTGTTGAAAAGCCCAGAAAGATTCATAATTTCGAAAAATATAACTATCGAGTCAAAATAAGTGAATTGTGTTTTCCGTTAGGCAAATATCAGATAAATATGCAACGATTAAATAAATCTCAATTTCATTTAAGTCAATCGTCTTCCGGGATCGTAATACTTTTAGAAAACACAGCAAAATTTGGCAGCCCGCTCTTAACCTGAAAAAATGTACGGTTTCCGCACGATAAACGAATTTTGGTGCAACGGAGTTGCAGGCGTCATCCAGTATAAAATAAAAATCGAAGTGGATTTTATTGACGTTCATGATGAATTCATTAAACTTTATTATAACAATAAATAATAATTAATTTGTTCAATAAATGAACCTAAAATATTGGCAATATCTATGCATACAA
The DNA here is from genome assembly GCA_905187585.1 of Cyaniris semiargus. NCBI lineage: Eukaryota > Metazoa > Arthropoda > Insecta > Lepidoptera > Lycaenidae > Cyaniris > Cyaniris semiargus. The sequence continues at coordinate 21,229,708 of LR994551.1, read as the reverse complement.
ATTTTATAAAATATGCGAAAGAGGCCGTCTGTTACCTCTTCACGCTTAACCTATTAAGGGCGCGTTCAGACGTGCGCATTTTCTGCACGTACGTAGTTTGTATGAAAATAAGCTTTATGTAATTTAGCATAGAACCCTAAATTGCTATAGCGGTTGAGAAAACCCGCGACGCACACTGAATCCGCCCGCGCAGAAAACGCGCACGCCTGAACGCGCCCTAATACATTTTGATAAAAAAATAAATTGAGTCGTGAAAATTTAGTTTCTCCGAAATAAACAAACTTTAGTGCGACGATTCTGCGGGCAATATCTAGTATTATTGTTATTAATACGATAATAACATTAAAATAGATTCAGTGTTTGTATCTAAACAGCTAAACGATGCAGACGTCCTCAAACACCAGGAAAAGACTACCAAAGTTCATTGTCAACAGAAACTGCCGCCGAAGGAAGTCACGTGAAAGTTTTGCACCGATTATTCGGCTCAAGTTTGTAGTCAGTCATCAATAAAATTAAGATTGACTTATCTATCCGTTAATTTTTATTTTAATGCTTTTCTTGCGATTTGCGTTTGTGCATGCGCAAACAAATTGAGGGAGAACCATTCATTTTTCTAATGTTCTTCCCAATTGAATCCATTCCAATATTATAAATGCAAAAGTGTGTCTGTCTGTTACCTCTTCACGCCCAAACCGCTGGACCGATTTTGCTGAAATTTAGTATGTAGACACTTTTAAGTCCCGGGAAAGGACATAGGATACTTTTTATCCCGGAAAAATGTACAGTTTCGGCGCGTAAACGATTTTGGCGCAACGGAGTTGCGGGCATCAACTAGCACTCTATATCTGTGCAAGACTAAATTAAAATCGATCAAGTATTTTTGGAGTCAAACAAAAAAAATAAAGTTGGCGAGTACGATGCAATATTTTGACGACCTCTGTGGCTCAGTTGGTGGGCTGTTGGTAGCTCTACCCGGGGGTCGCGGGTTCGAATCCCGCCGACGGAATAAAAATTTTTCAAAGTTCCTGGGTCATGGATGCGTATTAAATTTGTGTATTATATAATAAAAATCTTAAAAATATGTATAGTATAAAAGTATTAAATATATTTCCGTTGTCTGGTACCTGTAACACAAGTCCTTCAGGTACTTAGCACGGGGCCAGACTGACGTGGTGTGGAGCGTCCATAGATATTTATTATATTATAAAAATATAAGCATCGTTAAGGCGACGCCTTGATAATTTGGCTGTAGCGATATCGATTTTTCTCAGCAATGACTAAAGCTAAGAAATTAAAGTTCATTGTCAGTATTCATCATGTCTTTGTCTTTGAATTACCTATAGCATAACATGATTGGTCAACTTTTATAACACAGAATAATCAATCAAAAAGACCTCTGTAAAAAAAGGAATTCTAATTTTGCCAACAGAGGAGAGTGATTTAAGCTTCCAAAATTTGTACATACATTGATTCAAGCATACACTTTAATTTGCACATAGCTTATATGAAATATATTTATGGTTTTTAAATTACGCGACAAAAACCATTTTGTCGCTTACGCCCTTTCCATTCCTTGCTGTTCAATGTTCCATCTACAACATATCCAACATGGTTTTTTAATTTAACGCGGCGTCACCTTAATATTTGACGACTCACCAAACTTATTGTGAATATACAGTTCTCGGTCTGAAGAGCTCGTTACAGTAATGAGCGGTTTTGACGTCATATGAAAGTGCGGCAAGTGCCCAAATTACGAAAGCATGTGGTATGCCGTATAATATGTCAAATGTAATTATTGCAAATCCTCAGAATTGAAATATTTGGCAACAAAACAATATTCGTACGTTAGGTTCAATTATTGAGAATATTACATGAGTTCTTTAGACTTTTATAATATCACTGGATCACTGGATCCAATCACCATTTTTCACTTGGACACTGGTCCAATCACCACTGTATTTTGTGTTGTTTCAATTTACACAGTCCAGCTTTGATGATAAAATGGTAAGGGTCAATTCAGACCGCAACGCGACGCGTACATATACCTATGCATTTCTAAATTTGTATTGAATTGACAGACTTGCAAGACGTCTCACGTAATTAAAGTCTGTCAAATCCATACAAATTTAAAAATTCATCTACGCGTTGCGTTGCGGTCTAAATTTAACCTAACATCAATAGAGGGCTGATCTACCACCGAGTCTTGGCTGGTGCCTACCGTTTTTAACCCCCGACAAAAAAGGGGGGGTGTCATAAGATTTGACGTGTCTGTATATCTATCTGTCTTTGTGTCTGTCCGTGGCATCGTATCGTTAACGGGTGGACCGATTTTGATCTAGATTTTTTCGTTTGAAAGCTGACATTATCGAGCGTGTTCTTAGCTATAGTTCAACATTATCAGCCCGCTCAGTACTGAAAAATTCGAGTTTGATCTACTTAACATTTTTGGATCGGGGGTTCTTAATTAAACGTTTGAAGTCCTTCAAACTCACTTCATCACGATTACAGTGGGTACAGCGGCTATGGCAGATGTAACTTCACACAATCACACAATGGCAGTAAACAATATGAACAAAAGATTGATGTAAATTGTAAACTCGTAAGCCGCGGGCAAAAACGGTGATCGATTGTCTTTGGTAAGCGTAACCTTGCCACTGCAAATACTTAAATCATCTCCTCGAAGGTCCGCAGGACAGTTGGAAAACCATCCAAAATTTTATATAGGCACAGAAATTGGGTTTTGAAGAATTGGATAATTGTTGCTTAGCGTAGTTTAAACATTATACCGTATACGTCTGCCTACGAAAGGATTTAAATTTTGAATGGAGTATTGAAAAATGGGAAAGACGATTGACCATAAGATATGTTTACAAATCACTCGTAAGTAAAATCGAGACCGATCCGAAAGTTTTTTTTTTTTTAACCGAAAGTGTGCTTTTATTTTAAATGATAGTAATTATATTATTATTTTCCCCGGGATCTTAATATTTTGCTAATAGTCATGTACGGAACCGTTCAGTCCAAGCAGCTTGCTCTTGGCCGTTGTGAGTTTATTTTCGTGGCGCGTCTATATTGTCACCTTCCTTGTTTTTATCTTCATGATAATTGTTTTCCAAATTTATTAAAATTATTTTTCCTACAGCGGCAAAAAATATTGTTTTGCCTGTATAATTGTTGCTGTACGTATGTAAATCAATTATTGTAATACAGCAATACCGGGGCCAATTTTACGACATTTACATCTGAGATATTTTTATATAAATTTTTCGGGTTTTTTGTATTTATAAATATTTATAGTGTTGCCAAGGTCATAAGATATACGAATGTATAGATGTAAGTATAGACGGATATGTGACTTTGCGGAAATTCGTTCTATATTTGACTATAATTAAACTGGGTGTGTCGTTAAAATTTTGATAAAAATGCTGCTGAAATCTAAGGCTGCGCGTAACTTTATGATCGTTTGGCAAAACTGGAGTGGCAAACGGTGCATGTGTATAATTAGGGGACGAGTGCCATCAAAATTCTCATACATACGTAATACCAAAATAATTTCCCATACGAAAATATTATTTTTCAACTTAAAATAGTAATTACCTAGGTTACTGCACAAAAATGTACTAGAAAACATTTACACACTAAAAAATATAAACGATTACATTTCATAAATTTTCACGCTATTAACGACATACTTTCCGCACACTTGTTTTATAAAAGTCAACGAATCGTTACGTATTTTTTCTAGAACCACAGCTTATATTGTGTAGTTACAGAATGTCTTCAAAAGAATGGCAATAATATAATAAATTTTCATTCATCATCTTTGGTATTCGTGATCGCGGCGCAATTTCTCTATATTCTACAGGTTGTAACTAGGGTTGCCAGATCTGTTAGACAAAAAAACCGGACAAGTATCAATTTTTTTATTAACATTTTACTGAAAACAGAGGATCGTTATCGGTTACTTAAAATACGATTAAGAGTGAATTTACTTTTTTATATAGGTATTTAGTACTTGATGTTACTGCTTTTATTAAAGTCTTGTTGTTTGATATTGAGTCTTTGAAATCAGTGCAACTAGCAGTTATATTAAAGAAAACGCACAATTCACTTTTTACAGTATTTACAGCAAGACGATTTCTTTCATCCGTCCATACATTTCCCATAGCATTTGGCATAGCAACGCGTCGTCTATACGTAATTTTCACTAAAACAGGATAATCTTTTGTCCGGTTTACCGATATTTTTTAGACTGGACGAGCATAAAAAAAACCGTACTGTCCGGTCGAAAACCGGACATCTGGCAACTCTAGTTGTAACAAAACTAAGTGATAATAATTAACTGAGGTAATTCTTGGGTTAAGGTGTATCCAAAAAGCAGTAAGTACTAAATATTTGTACGCAACCCGATTTTGGAGAAAAACGCATTTGAGATCTTTGAAAAAATTATAGAGTTACAGCCCTGTCCACTACTGTACACTACTCCACGTGGACTTTCATTCATAGACTCAGATTCGAACGCATCGATTGGTCCAACGCAGGCGGATCGAGTGAGCGCGTGAATCAATCAATTCGTCAACATTTTTTCATTCATGGCTACTGTAAGCTCTGTGATACTTTTTAATTTTGTGGTTCCGCATAATTAACTTAAGGAAAATAAGATTCTAAGTTTATTCTTATGATTTTATTTTAATGTTCTTTTATACACTATTGTTTTGGATTAATCGTATGATATAATTTTATTATTTCATAATAAAAAATAATTATTTTTATTAGAAAATGATGTAAAATTAACTTTTACATTATTTTAAATGAGAAATCAAATATGTAAATATATTACAATTTTTAAATTCTAACGTATAATAATGCATCTAACACGCTTCTCTTTCAAAAATAAAATATCTTTCGTTACTGAACCCTAACTTCCAGATCACCTGATCGAGATCATTGCGCTCGCGCAGCGCGCTTGTACTAGGGTTGACAATTTTTTTTACGATGCGGTATTTAATTAAAAATGTATGGAAGAAAATAAAAAGTATTTCAGCGCTGCTACTTTCACAGGGAACTCTATGTAAGGGACACATGTCACATACACACCCTAACACACCCTAAAGTATTATCACTGAGTTTTTTTTTTTTTTTTTTTTTTTATGAAAGAAGGGGGCAAACGAGCAAACGGGTCACCTGATGGAAAGCAACTTCCGTCGCCCATGGACACTCGCAGCATCAGAAGAGCTGCAAGTGCGTTGCCGGCCTTTTAAGAGGGAATGGGGTAATAGGGGAGGGTAGGGATGGAAAGGGAAGGGAATAGGGGAGGGTAGGGAAGGGAAGGGAATAGGGGAGGGTAGGGAAGGGAAGGGAATAGGGGAGGGTAGGGAAGGGTAAACTCACTCACTCGGCGAAACACAGCGCAAGCGCTGTTTCACGCCGGTTTTCTGTGAGAACGTGGTATTTCTCTGGTCGAGCCGGCCCATTCGTGCCGAAGCATGGCTCTCCCACGTATAGTTTTGTTACACCCTGTATAATTTCCAACGGTATCATGCCGATCCGCTCATACGACAGCGGACAGAGACAGAGCGGCGCGGCGCGCGGCGGCGCGGCGCGCGGCGGTGCGGCGGCGGAGCGGAGTAACCGGTAATACGTGACAACGTGCATTCAAGTACAATTATTGTTGTTATTTTGATAGCTTTTTGTGATAGTTGAAGAAAATTGCTTGAACAAATATTGTGATTTGTGGTGCTTGATAATAATGGATACCGAATCACACACACACACGATCACACAGTAAGTATAATCATAATATTATTTTCCTAAACTTAGTATTTTGTAAATAACGTTCAGGAATAGCGATAGGGTATTTCTCTACTATTTAGATTTTAGAAGGCCGACATATTATTATGAGACTTGTCCTTACTATTTGTTTAAATGTGTAAAATGTTTGCTAATTAATAAAGGACAATAATTCATACTTTCATACTAATACTAATATTATAAATGCGAAAGTTTGTCTGTCTGTTACCTATTCACGCTAGAATCACTGAATCGATTGAGAAATTTGGTACTAAGATACTTTGAGGAAAGGATATACAATAGTTTTTGTTGCGAGAAAATTTACGGTCTCCGCAATTGCCCTTCATTTAGTCTTCTATATAAATAAAAATAAATTTTTAATTTTGCTAGTCTCGCTAAAACTCGAGAACTCCCGAACCGATTTGCTAATTTCTGTCTTGAAAAGTAAAATTAAAACTGAGGAAAACTTATACATAAATAGCATTAAATTTGCTAAGTATTATCACTTACTTTTGTTACACCCTATATACAGCATGACTGGTGAGACATGTTCAATACTTAAGGAGAGTACTCGGTACTCGATTCTCATTATAATTATGTAATAAAATAAGGCACTTAATTTTTGACCAAATTTCCCTTTAAATAAAAATAATATTTTTCATATATTATATGAATCATGGATACTAAATAAATTACTATGCGGCTGGCGCGGCGGCGTAATCAAAGAAACACCGCGCCGCTACCCTTCCCGCGCGCGGTGTCCATGCGTCCATGGATAAATAATTATTTAACTTTAAGCTACATTTACTCAGTGATCAATTGATTTTTTTTTCATCTAATATAATAGCCAAATATCACGTCCTCGAGTACCTATTGAACATGTCTCACCAGTCATGCTGTAAGTATATTTTTTATGAAATTAGGGGGGAAGCGAGCAGACGCGTCACGTGATAGAAAGCAACTGCCGTCGGCCGTCGCCCATCGTCGTGTCGAAATTTAAAAAAACAGAAGAACGTTTGTGTGCTAAAGCGTATTATAAACTCAATGATTTTATTGAAGACAGCACACCTTGGGAATAGGGTGGCTCCATGCAGGTTACTTTACTTTTATTTTTGTTACATAGCTGTAAGCCATAACATAATATGATTGTTATATTATTTTATTTTAAAATTGTAATTTTCCATCTTTTTAATAAAAGATGGCCCCGTGCGAGTTTCTTACGCCGGTTCTTCTCGCCGGGTTAGTTCCCGAATCGGTGGTAGGCATCTTAGTTTCTACGTTCTTTCTTCGACGTTCAAAAAGGGTATTATATAACACTTGTAACATCAGAAGCGTTGCAAGTGCGTTGCCAGCCTTTTTTTTTAATGAAGGAATAGACTACGGGAATAGGGATAGGAATGAGGTGTAGGGAGTTGGGCCTCCGGTAAACTCACTCACTGGACGAAACACAACGCATCGCTGTTCACGCCATTTTTCTGTGAGGCCGTGGTATTTCTCCGGTCAAGCCAGCCCATTCGTGCCGAAGCATGGTTCTCCCACGGCAATGAGAGTCCGTATTATGTACCTACTTGAGATCAAAAAATGTCTCATTGGCACATGCCTCCACCCCGGTTCGAACCTAGCACTCTCTCGAGTGCGAACCAAAGGTCTACCCACTAGGCCACGGACGCTCCAAAATAATCATTTATTTATTTACTAGCTGTGCCCCGTGGTGTTACCCGCGGTTTAAGTGATATATAATAAAAGACTATGAAAAGTACCAATAATAGGGTCAAAACGGGACGATACATGGTTCTATAATGGTTTATGGTAATGATTATGATGATGAATGTAATTTGCATAGTAGCATATGCTTTCCGTTCTTAAAACAATGTCGAAACTCCCAAACTTGTATCTATAAAGAGTCAGGAGTTCTCTCAGCACCTTCCGAAGTATTCCAAACCATGGTATACCTTGGTGCAAAATCTTGCTTATTGGTAGCATATGCTTAGAATACTGCTCACAAAACCGAAGTCACCACATGTTTCCATATAAATTTTGAGGGGTTCCCTCGATTTCTTATGGTTCCCTTCATCAGGTCACCACTTTTATGAATAGGGTACCAAATTGGGATGATAATCTATACACCAAAAGAAAATTTTTGAAAATCGGTTTACAAACTTCGGAGTAATCGTTGAACATAAAAAAACGAACATAACACCTCCTCCATTTTGAAAGTCGGTTAAAATTGTAGCCTATGTGTTATTCTGATGTATAAGCTATATTATTGTAAAGTTTCATTAAAATCCGTTCAGTAGTTTTTGCGTGAAAGAGTAACAAACACCCATACATCCATACATACATCCAAACTTTCGCCTTTATAATATTAGTAGGATTATTATATTTTTTATGAGTATAGGTCACTTTAATTTTGCCGCCCCTATGTACGAACTTTGCCGCCATCCTAGGGCGGTGCCGCCCCCCCTAGGACGCCATAGGACGCTACTGCCCATAGGCCATGGCCTATACTGCCTGTACATAAATCCAGAGCTGCCAAGGTCACAGAAGTGCCTACCTGCCTACCAGCACACAGCCGCCGACGGGGTTCACACGAGTACATAATTACCGCGATTACTAACGATTAAGTCCTTAGATTAATTACTTCTAGTGCATCGGCAATCAGCTAAAAGAATCTGATGGTGCTGAGACGTTTTTGTGGCGTTCGCGTTCCTAAGTAATTGGATTTAATAGAAGAATTTTATCATTATTACCAGCGTTGGTACTAGACTATCGCTTCTAACTTCAGCATATTATAGTTTCGATGTGATCTCAGTATAACCAATTAAACGTCAAAGGCATTCTCATTTCGTCGTTCAGACTACAATCAATCATATTTATTCAGTAGTATGATTGGTTCCGAATTACATGGAAGCAACACCTTCTACTAATATAATTATTTTTCGTGGGTATTGACTATTGAAGGCAGCAGATGGATGAGAGCTGTCCAAAATAAGGATAATAAGCGCTCATTGGGGAAGATGATGATGATGATTTAATGATGATGATGATGATGACGAAGCTGTAATAATGAATTAAATATACCGAATCAGGGTTCATGTTAACCTTTATAAAACATCTGTTTTCGGCAAAATGGTATGAAGACATTAACCACCTACCAATTTATATGTCGAAGCGTTTTCCCCTCGTGAAATGCCAGCGGTGAAGCCTTAACAAGGCGAGGTCCATGCAGTTAAGATCATTGCATCCGATTGAATCCGAGTAATAATTATCGATTTATTTGACATTTTATGCAACGCCGAGCGGCTGGGTGCCGTCGGATATTGAACTTTGAGACGGGGGCACAGGGTGTATATTTTCGGATGACGCCGCGCCAATGTCTCGTCGACCCATTGTCTACACGCGATAGTTTTTGTTGGCGTGATGTGCAAGATATAGAATATGCTCGTGTCGTCAGAATTGCATTAAAATTAACGGCATATCAAAATTAAACTTTGTCAAAGTTCACGAGCACCAAAATTTCGAACGAGAGCTTTGAGGAATTATAATGAACCGACATCCAAGGAGGAGGTTATAAATGTTCGTCTGTTTCTAAGCAATAATTTAATAAGGATATATTAAGCTTGTTATGTCCGGGACCCGGGTCTCGGGCACTGCCCCGCAGCCGCTGCTTCTGATTTATCCCCAATTCTTTGGAGCTCGCGCGCACGGCGCAGCATAGTATGTAGTAGCTTTGCTAAGCGATTTTCATCTTGGTTGCACATCCATACTAATATATTATAAATGCGAAACTGTGTCTGTCTGTCTGTTACATCTTCACGCCAAAACTGCTGAACCGATTTTGCTGAAATTTGGTATGGTATTACTTAGGTATGAGATACTTTGAGTCCCGGGAAAGGACATAGGATACTTTTTGTCCCGGAAAAATGTACAGTTCCCGCGCGATAAAAGAATTTTGGCGCAACGGAGTTGCGGGCGTCATCTAGTCTTCTATAACTTTGTATTCTTATATTCAAAATACTTTAATGATTCTACATCACGAAATAATATCTATTGTACCTATGTCAGTCCCACAAGGTCATGTATCAAGTGGATGTACCGGTGTGCAAATGTTTGTATGTTTGTCCACTACAGCGTTATCATCCACCAAACACGTCCTTTGGCCCCAATCAGCTGTCCTTAGACTTGACAGTGCCCTAAATAATGTAATCTTGTTTGCTCCTCGGCGATAACTGTTACGACTCTTACTATAATTGAGGTGCGTAAGAACATAATAATACCATAGACAAATGAAATGGTATATTTGGTCAATGATAATACGTAAGCATGACTTTCGGTCACTGCAACTTTGTGCTGTCTCCCGCTTTGTATGGGGAGGAATCTGGAATTCTTCCTACTTCTCCTATTTTTTTTTCTGATTAATTTCCCCAAGGGTCCCAAGACAGCTTTAGCATGTCCCTCGGGCTCCCTGAGATCATATCAAAGGGTTTTCGTGGTTGGATACCGCTGTCGATCCTGGCGACACAGGAGATACAGTGGTGGGAATGTGTGGTGGGCCAAAGCCCGTAAAAAAAAACGGAAGCCAATAAAATTATAAATTGGCTGCCTTTATTATTTTTAGGATAGGTTTTCATTTAGCTATGAAAACTGCAAAAAGAAGAACAGCATAAGTTCGAAGAATTTTTTTTTCCTTTCTCTTTCTTCCGTCGTCTGCGTAAAAAAGTAATTTTGTATTCATATCTGCATTCCTTTATGAGTATCAGAGATTGTTATTTTTCTTTGCAAGATTTTGAAAATAAACCTTAATTTGACTTGCATTTGCTAGGGATTCATTAAAATATTTTAAAAGCCATAAAGTTTAGGAATTACGGTAGTTTTATTATTAGCTTATTTAGAACTGATACATTTATTAGGTAATAAAAGTCAGCAAATAAATAATATTTTTACTTGATACAAACTAAAAAATAACAGCTTACAACAAAAACATCTCCATGACGTTATTCTAATTTATTACTTCAGAAAATCACACCTGTTAAAACCTGAAAAGCGCAAAAGTGATTATAAGTTGGGTGTCAAAAAAAATACTACCTTCGCATTTTATAATATAAATCCATACTCATTTATATTATAAATACGAAAGTCTGTCTGTCTGTTTGTCTGTTAAATCATCACGTCCAAACCACTAAACCGATTTAGCTGAAATTTGGTAAGGAGATACTTTGAGTCCCGGGAAAGGACATAAATGATAGAATACTCTTTATCCCGGAAAAAATTGATGGTTCAAGTACGATAAATAATATGCTAATGCGCCAGCAACGTAGCTGCGGGAGTCATCTAGTTCAAATATAAACTATATAAAATTAATGCAGAATCTATGTAACATAATCGTATATCGAGCGCTGTAATAGTAAAAACAGTTAGCAGCTACGGTACTTAGTTTTTTACTTATTAGAATGACGGTGCAGGTGATCAAATCTCTGTTACATTCGTATGGCGGTTCGAAGTCGGTCAAGTGTTATAGCCGTTAACTCTTATAGTTTTCCTTTTATCTTTCACTAACTTTTGCCTGCCACTGCGCCCACAGTAAACCTACTTTTAGGATAAAAAGTGGCAAATTATTATAGATCATATACTTCCGTAGCTGATTTCAAAACCATATGAGGCTGGTAGCCTTGTAGGTTTGTACCTGACACGTGTAAAACTATGACTTGCATTTTACTCCTTGGTGTTTGTGTCACTAAAATTGAAGTAAAATAGTATAAGTGGCATTATTTCTCACTATGCGGTGTAAGCAAAACCTAAGTTGGACTTTGACCAAATTAGTAGAAATAAATAATGTTTAGGTAAACGTTTGTTCAACGTAACCTGTACTAACTGCAAAAACGCCAGTTCTACAGCGTCATTCACCTGACGTTTGCAAAAGAGATAGTTTAGACTTTAGAGTCTACGCTTACAAAAAAGTAAAAACCGAGAGACAAACAATGAAATTTTATTGACAACACCATCTCTATGAAGTGACACGTCTCAGGATAAGACGAAAGTACCTAAGTACCTCCTTAAAATGGGGTATCCGCGGATACCTATTTCAATATATTATTAAGGTACTTAGAGCGCGCTCGACTCTGAAGAAAAGTAAAACGTGAAGGAAATAGAATCAACGTTAGAAGTTTTGGGTAGAGCTAATAAGCTAGCTAATATATCCGAAAGTAATGACGAAATACTGGGAGACTGAGGCAAGACTTTTGGATACGATAGTCGGCACATCGACTATGAGGTTTTAGTATTTAGGTACTCGTTAACTTTACACGACTTCGAGGTTGGTTCTTTCTTGTTTAAACACAATTTATCCTTAAATTTACGTCCTAAGTAATATATCAACTTCTAGACCTATAGCCTGAATAATCATTCTTGGCAAGGACCGGCTCGAAAGCTCGTTAATTTTGATGTGAAAGCTAGCAATGGTTTATGTTCAATTTACAATGTAATTAACGAAGGCATCTTAAAAGCTCAGAGGCCGTAGCCAAAGTCCCTTTCGTTAAAAACGATGACGAAATTCGTTATCAAAATGTATGGGATTTGACATTAGTCTTCGCAAGCGAAATGTCATTTAGCGATGACTTATGTCAAACCGCATACATTTTGATAACGAATTTCGTCATCGTTTTTAACGAAAGATACTTTGTCTAAGGGGCCAGTACCCTTACCGATACGTTATGAACACACGTGGGGTAAAGGTCCAGTTCCTTACCGAAAGCCCCACTAACCAGTGGGGTATCCACCCCCCCACGAGCACTAGGCCACGGTCGCAGTGCTGACCCGCGTGCCGCAATAGCCGAGGGGGAAAGTGGCCCGGCCGGTCCGCGGTCGGCACACTTGTGAGTTTTGCAAGCTCGATACCTGTCAGCCCGCCTAGCGTGAGATGATATTGATACTTGTATCAGCCGATGAAGATGACTTTGGAATAGTTTGAGTATACCATGGTAGCGCTAAGCTATTGACTACCCCCTAATTACTACATAAGGTGTGCTTGTCTTTGTCCGGCACATTTAAAAGGTTCCGTGTCAGATAATAACTAATAAAGATGCAAGTAGACTTAATCTTTATTAGCAAGAACTACATATTTATTAATGTTGGTAACATAATATAGGCTATTTCGTCTATAATTACATTTTACGGACTCCTTAAACTATTTAGTTTAGGGAGTCCTTAAAATGTTATATACATTTTAGGAGTATTTAAATTTTAAATTATCAGGTTCAATGAAAAACATTCCAAATCATGCGACCGAACAATAAATATTAAAATTTTGTATTTTAATTTTAGAAACGACAAAATATGAATTATTGTATAAATGCAATGAAACAAGAACTACGTTTTCAGGTAAGAGCCTATTCCGTATGTAGATAATTTTTAACACAAAAGACGGACAAGTCTCGAGAAATATAAAATGCAGTTAAAATAATGTATAGGTACTCAATAATATTTTCTTTACATTAACTGGAAACAAACAGCTCTAAGCGGCTTTCCGCTTGCCTTAGCGATATTTGTCCAAACGTTTTAAATAAATAAGGAAAAGCGCAAACATTACTTAAGGCGCTCCCCCTAAAGTGATGCCGTAATTTACCGTTTTTTAAAGCCTTATAACTCATATAATTATATATGTATATATAATTATATATTATATATAATAAGACGTGAGTGGAATGTGGATGAACACGATAACTAACAGTAAAAAAAATTGCCGTTTTTTGGATAAATTAAGGCTTTAGGGCCGGAAAAATTATTTTAAATTAAAAAACTGTGCATTATATATGTAGCCAGATATATTACCCAAGTGATGAAGTAAATAAGTTACAAGGTTTATTCAAATTATAAGAAAAAAAAAGGGTGAATATCACTTTCAGCATCTTCCTTGTATTTACAAATTACTTTTATTTGGAACACACACCAATAGATAGACAATTTCATAAACTACATAGTCCACGTTTGAATTTTTTTAGATCAATTTTGAACTAAGTTAAGTAATTAAAAAAAATAACGTCGCATCGCAAATACCGGCGGCAAAAACATTCCATTCTCATAATAAACACTTTACAAATCGCAAATATTTGCGATGCGACGTTGCATCGCAGTTTTGTGTACGAACTACAAGCCCTAAAGCCTCGCAGTGACCCGCTTGCGAGCAAATTTTTTGCCAGCTAGTTATTCGGTGAACAGTGAGCCTTTTGGCAAACAATATAGTACGGGAGCCCTAGAACAATAATTTTTTTTATTACTTTCAAGCTAATTTTTTGTGAGTAGCTTCATTTTGATAAGACGAACAACATTTTTGTTTGCGAAAAATCTCGAAAGTGGTAGCCAACTGAGATAGAAAGGCTTTCATACTTTGAATTGATGGTCCTAAAATATGGACTGATTTATTTGTAGGACAATGTTACTTTTAAATTATATAACTAATAACCTATCAATATACAAAAAATCAGCTCGTTAGGGTTCCGTTATAGGGTTCTGTAATCAACAAAACTTGGTTGACTACTGAAAAATTTGTTCTAGGGCTCCCGTACTAATAATATTGTTACAGGATTATTTTATACTTTTTAGTAATCCATAAAATAGTTAAAACTGTGTAAAGATTTTATATACCTATCTTAATATTAAGTTTCTCCCGTCTTAGTCGAATTCTAAAGAAAACGTCCTTGGCAGTGTATGCATAAAGATGTTGTATTTTTAATTTATTTTTGTTTATTTATTCCAGCTTAGCGCCTAACCTTCGATCTAATTTTATTAGTGTCAATAAATTTTCCATAACTGTCAGGATATCATTGGCACAGGGGTTAAATCAGACCCATAAAGTTAATATACCTTGCGGAATAAAGAAACAAAGGCCTGAGCAAGCGAGATGTCACTATCAGTAACACCGCGTGGTAAAAAGAGACGTGTGAATTGTGATACATGACAGCAGAACTCTTTTTTGACGTCCAGTCGGCACTTATCGGCACGTTGACAATTTAATCTCATAGAATTCATGTTCAATCATGCTTGTGTAAGTGTATACGTACACATATTTTTACACACAGATGTAAATCAATATCGGTTTCGTTTGACAGCTCAAGATTGTTGCTCTATTCCGCTAGGTATATTAACTTTATGATCAGACCGCAACGCGACGCGTAGATGCATTTATAAATTTCTACTGAATTGACAGATTTCAATTGCGACGTGAGGCGTCTTGCAATTTGCAAATCTGTCAAATCCATACAAATTTAGAAATGCATGTATGTATGTTTTTATGTTGTGTTCGCATATCTCTGGAACTACCATTCCGATTTCAGTAATTCTTTTTTTGTTGTACTAGGTATTGTTCAACTTAGGGAATAGTGTAAGTTTCATCAAAATCGGTTCAGTAGTTTTGGAGATGGGGAGTTTTAATTCTCAATTACGTAGTACAATTTTGAAGTCCGTTTTATCTTTTTAAAATACAGTTATAACGTGAGAAGTGATAACAAATCATGAATCCGAGAGAACCGCTATTTTTTTAATCGAATTTATCAAAATTTCAGGACATTTTCCCATTTTTTTTTTATGAAGTAAGGAGGCAAACGAGCAAATGGGTCACCTGATGGAAAGCAACTTCCGTCGCCCATGGACACTCGCGGCATCAGAAGAGCTGCAAGTGCGTTGCCGGCCTTTTAAGAGGGAATAGGGTAATAGGGGAGGGTAGGGATGGGAAGGGAAGGGAATAGGGGAGGGTAGGGAAGGGAATAGGGTAGGGGATTGGGCCTCCGGTAAACTCACTCACTCGGCGAAACACAGCGCAAGCGCTGTTTCACGCCGGTTTTCTGTGAGAACGTGGTATTTCTCCGGTCGAGCCGGCCCATTCGTGCCGAAGCATGGCTCTCCCACGTATAAAATTTTTATACTCGTAGATTGATAAACGCCCACAACTGGCCAAATGTGTGGGCATACGCCTGATGGCAGGTGCTATATGGCCGGAGGCGCGTGTATCGCAACGCGTTACTTACGAGACGAGGAAGATGTGGTTGTGCAACCCGCGCGTTACACCACAGACAACCTGGTGATGTGCGGTGTCTCCATGACAACGCGACACTGTGACACTGCAACGCCGTGCGATGCCGCTGACAGTGTGACACCGTGGGTAAGTTCCTAAATTTAACCCAGTTTACTGGCCAATGCTAATGACGTCAGTAATGTTGATTTAGTTTTAGTGAATTATCGTATAATTTATGACTTCGTAACCAATTGCACACCAGTACATTAAGAAGGATACATGACTTTTTGATTAGTATGCTGTGTTCTTTGCAACCTAGGCCGTATAATGCTGCGACTCAGATTTGAGCGACACCACACTTTTGAAGCCGACGACGGAAAGTAAAGCTATTGATTTCCATGGGCATACAATCAAGCTAATCATATGAAATGCTACGGACTTCACAGTCACAGTATCGTCGACTGTCATACCTGCAGTCACCAGTCATTAATCATTGTATCGCTAAGTGCTTCCTACGGTGGAACTTTTTTTAATGGGCTAGTGGGCAAAATACTATAAGTCATTTCTAGTTTCTGCGTATATTGGATACAAATGCATAATAGCAATAAAATGTATGTGTTACGCTCAAAGACCGAAAACGCTCAGTGAGCGGAAAAATAGCTCAGAAAGAGTTGTGGTCACAGTGAAACAGCCACGAAGCGAAATTCGCGTTGTGGCTCTAATGAAAACGGCCACGACACGTTTTGGCAATTACAAAAAGACCATAACGCGTTCTGAACATTTATTCTTAGCATATCGTCGCTTGGTAACAATACAGCGTAAGTCAAATTTGAAAATTTTTCAAGACAGACAAAAAACTTCGTATTCCATAAGAAATAATAATTTTAAATTAAGTAAATATTTTAAATAACATTAGAATTAAATGCTATACATAAAAATAAATCATTTGTACCACTGTACCGGTTGGAGTGGGGGGGGGGGGGGGGGTGTTAGGTTTTTTTCATTACGGAATGCAAATGCAATAGCTTAAAATAAAATCCCTAATTGTTTGTGAACTATAAAGTATTAAAGTATTATAATTGATAAATTATTAAATTATCTGATCTCAATAAATAATAAAAATATAGTTTTATTTTAATTTAAATATAATGCTACTAGTTGATGCCCGCAACTCCGTTGCGTCAGACAGACAGACAGACAGTAATAATAATTAGTACGGATAGTATGGAACTATGGATATTTTATAAATAATAATGATAAACATGTTATGCAGTGATTTAGTAAAAGGAAAAATATTTTGTAGTACGCGTGGTAATCCAAATATAATCTTCCATACCTATGGACGATTAATCAATCAATAACAAATCAAGAAAAACGAATAGCATATCAGCCACGACACGAATTTCGCTTTGTGATTTCCAGAACGCGTCGTGGCCGTTTTCATTAGAGCCACAACGCGAATTTCGCGTTTTACTGTGACCATAACGCATTGTGAGCTATTTTTCTGTTCATTGAGTGTTTCTTGACCGTAACATATGTACGAAGGAGTATAATATGAAATAGTTAAATAGAGTTTATTACAAAGCAATTAATTTGGATCTAAATGTACGACGATATGGGCATTAATATGTACATTAATACACTACTGAAAGCATTTTATTCAATATCATATTTAAAATAATTAATTCAAACACAGTATAACGGCATTCTTAGTTACTTTCTTTTATGAAAAATGACACAAATGCATCCAGTTGCGTCTCTGACATAAATCATCATAGCTAACGGATTCCCCTTCCAATGCTAGCTAGCTAGCTGGTTTTTACAATTATGTGTTCGCTGGTGACTATTACGTTACGCGTGTGAGTTCATGGTGTTTATTGATTTGATACTTCCAATGAAGAGGGTCAGACGAGTCTACACGGTATAATTGAACTATTAGTTTTAGTCGGGGCAATGGACATTATGATTGAATATTAAAGGCTATTGAACGGTTATTTAAAAATCTTCTTTTGATAATGTGAGTTAAAGTTAAGCCTGTGTTATATCAGGCTTCGTTTCAAAACAAGTGCGAATTGGACTCGCGCACGAAGGGTTCCGTTCCACAAATCACAATAGAGCAAAAATTGGCTGAAAATTGGCTTTTTTGTATGGGAATTATTTAATTTATTTAAATTTTATTATTAATTATTAAAGTACAAATACAACTGAGTATTTCGTAAATATTTCAAGTGCCTTTGTGTTGCCGTTATTGATATCCAGCAAATATAGCAAAAAAATCACGTTTGTTGTATGGGAGCCCCCCTTAAATATTTATTTATTTTGTTTTTAGTATTTGTTGTTATAGCGGCAACTGATGTACACAATCTGTGAAAATTTCAGAAGTCTAGCTACAGCGGTTCTTGAGTTACAGCCTGGAGACACACGGACAGACGGACAGACATCGAAGTCTTAGTAATAGGGTCCCGTTTTTACCCTTTGGGTACGGAACCCTAAAAAACGTATGGGAAATAAGAGAAAAAACAATACATGATAAACCAGGATTAACTTTAGCCCAGACCGATGCAAGTAGCTTTAGTGACATCAAAAACAGCTAGTTTATCATATTTTGTATGTCGGGTATATAATAATTAATTAGTAAGATTTATAAATTAAAATGGCTACGAGGGTGTGGTAACCCGTCAAAGCCGTGTGGGGTAGTTTGCGCCGGCCAAGGTCGCATCGACGAAAGTCGGTGTAAAATACATAATATTACAACACGGCTAACCTCGTTATGGCTGCTGGCGAGAGAACACGCGAACCGGGTTTAGTAATCAAAACAAACCAGCCCCGCGCCGCTCGGATATGTCAAACGCTCTCGTAACATTTACACACCTCGCTCATAATACTTTAGCGGGGAAACACTGGGCTCTGTTAGCGCTAATGACAGGTACCTGTATCGAAACACTTTTGTTATATTCCTTGTAATATGGCGCTGCATCGAAATACTTTTGTTATGTTTCTAGCCATATAAGGCATATTTGTTAATCAAATTTTGAAAGTTAATTCATTATCACGTTAACGATAAAAGCCTTCTAATTGTTAGGAATTATTTATGCAAATAAATAAGGCGAAATGTCTTTGCATGTTTGTTAGACACATTTTTGGTGTTCTAATTGATAAAAATAAGTTAAGCAAATAAAACAAATACGTACCAAAATAAATCCGTCCCTTCGAGATCCAACACGTAGCTGCAACAAAAGAAAAATCATCAAAACTTCCGCTCGGCCTCGTGCTTTGTCACCCGAAACCCGGGTACCTCACAAATTACAGGTTGCAGATATGAAAACACAAGTTTTTTTTCTTTTTTTCATCATCTTTGGGTGTTTTTTTTTTTCTTGGTCTTCTTTGAATCATGTTATAAAGTGGACAGTGGGCACTCGCTGTGTCCGTGGTATTTGCTTACATTGCAACTAACTGCAGGAAATGTGTTAATACAACACGTGACCGAAAGCTCACCTGACCGCCTCACGTTTTCATACTTATTTCGTTATATCGACAATTTCCTTTTACTAAATATGTGACTCATGTGATATAAAAAATGTACTTGAGTTATTTTTCTACATGAGAATAATTTATAAAGTTTTTTGCATTCTTTTATTGACACTCGTTATTAATATAACAACGCATTTATGCAAATCTAGACACGCGGTAACGTGTCAAGCTAAGTTCAAGTAAAACAGAACTGGCGAGCAGCACTGTGTGTAATATTACACGAACCATTTCGAGCCACTTTTGACCCCCTCATAATTCAAAAACTATTTAACATAAACGCTTTAAATTTGGCTCATATAATAAGACTTGCAAGGTAATTATATGCTCTAAATTTCATAAACAAATCTCAAACGGTTATTTAGATAATCACTTCCAAAAATCGTAATTTTTATCACTGACTGACTGACCTATAGATCAAAATTCTAACCCACTTCCAGATGACCTAGAAGGCTGGAATTTGGAATCCACCTCGGTAATTGTGTGAAAGCTCAGGGAAAAATTCAAAAATGAAAAAATTCGGCTAAGTGTGAGTCGGACAGAGCGAAAATTGTGTTTTTTGTATGGGAGCCCCCCTTAAATATTTATTTGATTTTAATTTTGTTATAAATTATGGAATTAAACATATAATTAAAGATTTTGAGAATATTTCAAGTGTCTACCGGCTGCCATTATTGATTATGAGCAAAAAGGACCAAAAAAATCACGTTTGTTGTATGGGAGCCCCCCATTTTCAGTTTATCGCACCTTTAAAGTAAAACTGTTACTAAACGAAATTTTTCATAAATTGAGGTATCGATGCCATCTATCTAAAATAAACGTAAACTACAAGATAAACTTGTTTTTTTTGCAAAATGTTGTGTTTTGCGCCATCTAGCGTTAAATCAAAGCGTTACTAAGCCGAGTTATGATCGGGTCGGTAATTACAATATTGTGTCTATACCAATAATAATATGATCGTGATAAAGTGATGACGGAAGTTTAAAGCAACAGTGTGATTATTTGGATAAACACGGCTTGAAGTCACAAAAAGCTAAGTTATTGTTTTCTTTTTTGAATAGGTAAAGTGTTTCAATTTGTTTAGACACATTTTTCGTGTTATGAAATTACGCAATTTATAATTCAATTTCATTGATGGTATGTTACAGTTTGTATAGTCACAGTTTCTTTATTTTTTTAGAATTCAATCCAATAAGGTTTATTTTTGGAGTGTAACATTTTTTTATTATTCTCAAAAATATTATTAATATTATGTCAATAGGTTCTAAAATTAAGTGATAGAAGTTAACATTACTTTTGTTAGCTTAAAGTAGGTACCTAACTCCCGTGGATAGAGAAATGAAGCTGTGATTGTTACTATGTCTATTTATTTTTATTTTATTTAAGTATTGCTATTTCCAGTTGATCTTTTTAAGTCAAAGTGTTTTAAATGTTAAAGGATAAGATAGTTAAAAGTTAAGACGGTAAGATACTGTTTTAACTTATAATTATGCTAAATTATGAAGCTTTAATAGTTTTTTTGTTTAGTAACATTAGTTGCACTTACAATAATGAACAAAAAAATTAGTGGTAAAGTGTTACTATAAAAATATAAATCAAAATAAATAAAGCTGTAAATATTATAAGTAACTTTTTTTAAATGGCATGTCATAATATAAACAGAGATCTATCATATAAACTCATTAAATATCTTAAAAAAACCCTAAACTCAGATTTTATTTAGAAAAAACAGTGACTATTTTCTAATATTTGCTCCCCTGTAAAATTTGATAATTTCATTTAGCCACGGTTTTACTTTAAAGGTGCGACATGTTGTTATAGCGGCAACAGAAATAAACAATCTGTAAAAATTTTAGAACTCTAGCTACAGCGGGTCTTGAGATACAGCCTGGAGACAGTCAGAGAGACGGACATAGAGACGGACTGACATCGAAGTCTCAGTAATTGGGTATCGTTTTTACCGTTTGGGTATAAAATCCTTTAAAAAAAGCCCAAAAACAAGTTGTGTCCACAATCCCCATACGAAAAACCTTGTAATACACCCTAAGCAACCGGTCAACGGTCAACAACAGTCAACATAATATCAACTTAATAATACATACAGCAGTAACACACAATAATTTCATACTTTAATTCACACTACAATTTCATACTAAATACTAATGTTATAAATGCAAAAGTGTGTCTGTCTGTCTGTTAGTCACGCCCAAACTGTTTGTACCGATTGTTCTGATAAGTGGTATGGAGATATAGTTAGAGTCCCGGGAAAGGACATAATATAATTCTTTTAATCCCAGAAAAATGTACGGTAACCGCCGGATGGACGAATTAGGGGCAATAGAGTTACGATTGGCATCTGTCTGTAGTCTGTACTCTGTATTTGTCAGTATTACTGCATTTTAATAGCTACTTAACTTTCGCACAATAAGTTGTACGATAGAGTTAATAGTTGGAAATAAACTTGTGTTACACGCGGTACACCGTATTATTCTAATGCCTCATGATGGCAGCTGCATATTCCATTCGCTTGAATTCTCTTTGTCTAATTCGACTGATACTCAACAAGCCGTAAGGGCTGCTTTTCCACTTCCTGATAGGTTTTGGATAGACTATCCACAACTTATCTGACAGATGAAGTATGGAGTATCTGTCAGATAAGTTGTGGATAGCATATCCGACACTTATTAGGAAGAGGTGATATATCCAAAAATGTTTACATGTTCTCGAAATACACGAGTGTCAAAAATCAGAGACACCTTAGAAAATGTGTGTATTTAATAAAAAAAAAAATATTATGAACTGTGTCAAATTGATTTTTTCAAGACGAGCATTATTATGGTGTTTTTATTTTACATGTTTTATGTTTTATATTGAAATACGCAATAATCGGGCAATTATAGACAAATTTATATGTGGTCGATTCAAAACCCGGATTTAATGTATAGATCGACTAATTATTATGAAAATATTGAACCAACGGGACGAACATCTAAATATAATTATACTTAACAGGTAAGAACAGTTTGTATAGGAAAATAAAACTATCAGTTTTAGCATATTGTTACTACCAATATTAATATTTTCTTAACTTACAGCCCTACCCTGGGCTTCTTTTCTAATTAAAATTAGCCCAGTCCGTTTAGCCGTTCTCGAATTAGTATAGCATAAAATAATATAGCCTATAATATTATGACGTTAACCCGGGATATGACTTATGAGCTAACTCCATACGGCATACCATATTTTCAGCCGTTTAGACGTGAAGAAACATATAACACACTCACAAACTCAAATCAAATCAAATTCCTTTATTGCCAGAATGTAGTACCTACTCACAAGTAGAATTAGTAAGATGAACTGGGATTAAGTCATAATTAATTATATTATATTAAATGATAATAAAATACTAGGCGTTTCGGTACACGGCGCGCGGCGCGACGCCGGAGCAGCAGGCTGCGGGGGTAGCTGTGCGATAATCTTCTACACTTGCTCGGAAAGTTTTCTTTACAAAAAGTAATGATATCCCACCAAAAACATAAATGTAAAAATGAGCCAAGTTCAATACAAACAGTATGCTTGTCTATGGACTTCGCCGTAAAAAGAATTGAGATCTAAATGAGTGCCAAGTTCTATGGAAAATTTAAATATGTATTTATAGGAACCAAAAAACATTATGAACAAATAATAGAGTCTATTTCTTTGTTTTATTTAATATCTAAAACAATTGCTGTTATTTAAATAATGTGAGATCTTAAAGTAGATTAGATTTGACTTGGCTAGTTTTTATCAGAATTAAAATGTTCAATAACTTTATGAAATGATTGACGTAATGAAAACTGGCCAAGTTAAATCTAATCTACTTTAAGATCTCACATTATTTAAATAACAGCAATTGTTTTAGATATTAAATAAAACAAAGAAATAGACTCTATTATTTGTTCATAATGCTTTTTGGTTCCTATAAATACATATTTAAATTTTCCATAGAACTTGGCACTCATTTAGATCTCAATTCTTTTTACGGCAAAGTCCATAGACAAGCATACTGTTTGTATTCAACTTGGCTCATTTTTACATTTATGTTTTTGGTTTGGATAAAGTTTATACCAAAGTTCTAATATGTACTCAGTGTATCAAATTTAATACTACAAATGCTAGTCAAACACACGGTACGCTTAAACTGAAGACGCGAGGCCTCTTCGACCACGTCGTATCTAAGGGTTAAGGGTTACTACGGCTAGATCGCCATCGATCATCTGGTCGTGGACATCGCCTTGGGATTTTGTCGTAATTGTTATATAAGTGTATGAGAATGCAAGGCCTAGGTCGCCGGCGACGTAACTCGGTTTCGACTTTTTGGGTCACGGCGGTCTTGTATTTAGAGGATAGCACACGGCTGCACTTCCACCGTCCACGCCACGTTTCGTCAGCAGCCCAGCGACCTCTTGTACACTAACCAGTCTCGGAGATCTTACGGTATTTCTATTTTCTAAAGATAATTTGTTGTTTTCTGATATGTTCTATCGACGGTTGTTTGATGCTGATTTCTTTGTTATTAACTTTTTTGTGAAAAGGTTTTGTTTTATTTGGAATAATAAATGTATTTCTGAGTTCATTCGATAGGAATTTTGCTGGTAACTCTACTAATTTTGTCGTATAATGTTCGAGAAAACTGAAATAAAATAAATAAAAGAGTAGGTAATATAATAAAAACCGTGGGTTGATTTTCAGCAATATGATTTTGAACTACAAGGACTAAAATCTCATGAATGATCAATGAAATGATGAATGAAGTCTAGCGTAAATGTGTTTCGACATAGACAATAACACCCGACTGACACTGACCTGACAAAATATATTTAGAAAAATTTAAGTAGCTGATTCTTACACCTACCTTTTGCACATCACATTGTATCGTCGGTCAGGTCAATATCTATAGGTCCAGCCGTTTCATAAAATTCTGGAAACAAATACTGCGACACGAGAATTTTATGTATCAGAATTTAACACAACATTTTATAAATTATGTTTTATCTCTGTAGACTCTAAATGCGTATCATCAAATGCATTATACGCTCGAATTATTGTTTCGGCGGTTTTCCTAATTCTCAGGATAATGATAAACACGACATATTAAATGGTCGAGCTGGATTTAAAAATAAACAGGTTGCATTGACCTTTGCGAGTGTTACCAAGATAAAAACTTCCAAAAAGTTCTAGCACTTTAACTGGGGCAGGTTTCAATAAACTCCGGATACGCTTAACCTCGACTAAAATAAGTTCAATCACAAATAAATAATTCGGTTAAAAGTAAACTGCCACTTGCTGCAGTAATTAAAGACTAAAAACCTTTGGTTCAACTAGATGCGTCTTGATTGATTTGATGGTCTTTCTGATCTGTATTAGATCAATCGACTGAGGTTCTAGAAGTATTTTCCGGTTTAAAAACCACTAGATGACATGTAAGTATATTTTTAAAAACAATTATCTACATTGAAGTATAAAATAATACTATAGACATAAATTTTATTGTTTGTTGATAAGATTTTTAGATTCTTATCGATTTTGGAACAGCTAACACAATAGGGTGCATTGAAGATTATTTATTTTGATCAAAATATAAGATTTGGGAGGGAGACGGGATTTCTTTCGGACGAGTCTCTGACAGCAGTCTAGTCATGATATTAAAAAGGCCAACAGCTTATCATGAAATTAGTATTTTCAACATCAATAGCGTCATTATAACGAGTCTATAATGACCGGGTTGCAACAGCCTGCCCCCTGGCCGAGTACATCGGAGGTGCACAAGGTTCGTTTTTGTTGTGCATACAATCTAGGTTCCGTTTTTAGTTATTTAAGACTAGTTAGCGTTCTTGGCCTCCTTTGCAACACGCGAGCGTAACTTTTATTGTGGCAGATAGGGTTTGTCGACGGGTGGAGTGTGGACCGACCGATTGAGAGTAAACAAACAACTCGTTTTGCCTAAATATACGTGAATGGAAATGTACCCGTGGACCGAGGAAAGAAGTCGAATAAATTACGACGCGTTTTTGGCAAAAAATCTTCGTGACACCCGATAATTCACATTAAAAATATCATAATGTATATTAATCGTCTATTTAAATCTTCTATTATTTCATGTAGCGGATGATTTAGCGTTTAGTTATAAATTAGAAGATTCATTATGACATTGTTTAAGAAATATTGATCAACCGATACTAAAGTTGACATGAAGTTATGGTCACAATATTTCAAGACGGGAACAAGAAAATTTTCGCTGTCGCCAAGCGAACTATGTACTCATTATGGACCGTTAAAACTTTTTAAAGCAAACCTTTATACCGACGGCATAATGATCAGTTTCTTAGAAGCCCCGAGGTAAAATATCACTGACTCTATATTCAGACACGAGTCAATAGCCAATACTAATGTTGATATTATAATTCTCTCGTTACTGCCTCCTCCGATCGTCGCACATCCGACGATCGAGATCTCAAGGTACTTTTAATTATTATTGCGGCACTAACTTTTATTTAAATCTTGTTAAATACTTATATTTATAATATCTTGTTTTGTTTAGTTATGAAATAGTCTACAATTATACGCACTTAGTAGTGGCGAGGGCTGGTTTTTTATAGGAGAGCCCTAGCTTGTATAATATTAATAGGGATCAGAATCAGAATCAAAAATCTGAAATCATTTATTTGCAATAAGGTACGGTATGATGTTACAATCGGCAGGCTTTGCATGGTCACCATAGACAGGTTTATTCTTGCGGTAAAGTAGACAAAGTGATAGATTAACAAAGGGAATCTGTTAGTTTGTCGGAAAAACTGTTAGCGTTTCTATTCTTTCGCATTTCTTCTGTGACCATGCTGAACCTGCAGGTAGGTAAACAAGTTTTCTTATTTTGCCTATTAGATTTAGATTTCTCCAAAATGTCAGAGGTAGGTGAAGCTGATTTGTATGAATCTCACGATACACTGTGTGAGATATCAATCTAATAATAAAAATAATAATATCAGTGCTCGCAATAAGATCAAAGAGCATAATTTTGATATCTTTAGTCGTAAGAAAATAATTTTATTTTGAATATTTCTTTGTTTGCGCCTTTTATGCTTCAACGCCGTGCAAAAATAGAAGATTTGAAGAAGAAAATGCTAGGCTAAGGCCTAAGGCAGAGATTCCCAAACTCCTTTATTTCGTATAACCCTTTCAAAATTTGGTGGATCCAGTGGACCCCCTGCAGTACCCTCCCGCCCCAGTATTGTAGGGAGGGGTCATTACAATACTAATCTATGAAACTTGGTATTATTTTAAGTAAAAGTCGCTTTGCTTCTTAACGAATTATCTGCCTATGCTTAATGATAAGAGAATTCAAGTCAACATATTTTTAGTTCTTTACTGCAATCCAAATTAATCTTCATGGACCCCCAATCCCCATGCTTACGATTGTGGATCCCCATATTTTGTCAGGCCCAACGTAGACCCCCGTCGAGTCTCGCGTGGACCCCTGGGGGTCCACCTGGACCTAGGGGCTCTGACCAAAGGTGTCGGTTGTAGCTTAACAATAACAAGTTAAGGTCTAGAAAGGTGTTATTGTCGAATGTCCATCTGAATGTCTCTTGGAGTGCAGCCAGACGTTGCAATATAATATAATAATAATAAATTATTATGTCTTAGAATGTGCATTGTGAAAACCTATCGATTGCAACATTGCAAATCAAGGATTATTTCAAAAGTACTTAAATTCTAGTCTAAGATAGAATATAATTGCAATTTAGATGTTTCATAAGCATTTAAAGAGGTATTCTGTTTAATAAAAATTAAGTATGTACTAAAATATCATTTTTGATTCCAACATACCTTTAGTGGGTTGTAATGTAGTACTTACTACTTTTTTTAACATCTTTAACTCTTTCGATCCAAAAATATCATAATTACTCTATATTATAATCTCTCTAAATATTATAATAAAAATATTACATTACAATTAGTGATTCCGTGTGTTCATGACAAAGTTTTTGTTGTTTTTTTAAATTTATAAGTATCAGGGTCAGCAAAATACTTAATAAACAAATATTATAATATCACTATGCATGTGCACTTGCGCACAAATACCACTGTGTAAGACTACCGTACCCAAAGCAATAGAAATTATAATCCGTGGCTGTGACGATGGTAAAAAAATAGTGTAACACCTACCTCATTATGTTGTATGGACTTATACTAAGGTACTAACATAATACATTAACATAATTAACAGTAAAATATCTATGGATGCCTCACAAGTCACACCACGTCAGTCTGGCCCCGTGCTAAGTACCTGAAGGACTTGTGTTACAGGTACCAGACAACGGATATATTTTTAATACTTTTATACTATAAGTACATAATATTATATTTAAGATTTTTATTATATGATACACATATTTAATACACATCCAGACCCGGGAACATTGAAAACTTTTTGTTCCGTCGCGTCGGCGGGATTCGAACCCGCGACCCCCGGCTTGAGCTGCCACACACTCAACCAATTGAGCCACAGAGGTCGTCAAATTGTTGACTTGTTGGAAAATCTTGCAATCAGTGGCGTAACTATAATATCCAGATGTGGCAAATTGATGGGGCCCAATCAGTAAAAATCGTCACGTTAGTAATAAAACATTGTACTTATAAAAACATTCTGACCTCACGGCCTCTTGGGCCGGGGCCCTTTTGGGCCGGGGCCCTTTTGGGCCGGGGCCCTTTTGGGCCGGGGGCCCATGGCATTTTGCCACCCCTGCCACCCTGTAGTTACGCCACTGCTTGCAATTTTGGTAAATGAACTTAAAGCCGTGCGCAGCCTACAAAAAACTTTTCATTCGAAATTAATAATACCTCGAAAGCATTAGCAATGGAAAAGCACTGCGTGCGTCAGGACTTTTGGACTTTTATTTGCCTTTTATCTGTTTAGGTTTATTGCATTAATTAAGGCCAGGTGGACACAATTTTACATGACTTTGAATCAATAATAAACAAACAAATAGTGACTTTTAAAAGCCAAAAAAAACATTGATATTCGTACTGACAGACATCGACCTGCTAATTTTAGGGATTACCTAGTCTTAAAGT
Source organism: Cyaniris semiargus (assembly GCA_905187585.1). Classification (NCBI taxonomy): domain Eukaryota; kingdom Metazoa; phylum Arthropoda; class Insecta; order Lepidoptera; family Lycaenidae; genus Cyaniris; species Cyaniris semiargus. Next base: position 21,201,270 of record LR994551.1, on the reverse strand, counting down.
GTTTTTGCCCTGTCCTCTGGACAAGTGGAAGACCACCGGCTCCAGCCTGCGCCTGCGCCGGTGACGTCATTTCTGCTAATTACCAGGTGGAATCCGATGCCGATGTTTTTGATATCGTTAGGAGCTGTCCGCTAATTCGTCGATAACCTACGTCAACCGGCCGTTGCTGTACGTGGTGTCAAAACACAGAAAAACACTAAAGAGGAAATAAAAATATATAGCTATAAATATACTTAACCCTCCATGTACTAGGTGACTAATCTCACCATACTGTACTAAGTGCGGTTTGCTATTATACCCCAACAATAAAAGATAGTTGAATCCGAAAAATTGTTCTTCCTGATTGTAAAATAATATAAAGATATATATTTAAATATCTAATAATGTAATTTAAGTAAAATAAATTCAATTTAAATCCATACTAATATTATCAATGCGAAAGTGCAGTGTCTGTCTGTTGCCTCTTCACGCCCAAACCGCTGAACCGATTTTGCTGCGATTTGGCATGGAGATACCTTGAGTCCCGGGAAAGGACATAGGATACTTTTTAACCCGGAAATGAAAATGTACGGTTACCGCGCGATAAACGAATTACAGCTCGACGTAGCAACATCTAGTATTCTATATTTAAGCTCGTTGCATAACTGCTGTCAAATATTTGTATAAACAATTTGTCCTCGCTGAAACTACCTCGTTGGGTTTCATCATCATCAACCCGCCGCCGACGACGCAAGTGTTTATGGAAAAAGCTACGCGCGTTCTATGACATAACAGTTTGGTAAGTGTTAAGTTGTTGTGATAAACTTTATTCGTTAAAAATAAACTTAATTGTCATAGGTAGAATAATAATATTATTATGTTAGTAGACACAAATTATTTTCTTTAATCATTCTGTTTAATTAGAAGAAAGCTGTGGCTACTCTACATGTGTTATGTTTCATAGAGGAAATAATTGTTTGTTTATTTACAAAGCTCGCCTAAGCTCGAAAGTTTTCGAAACTTATGCTAGACTGATTGCGATGAAATTTGGCAAACGTACTTGATTGGTCCTATATCATTTTTATCGCGACAATAATCGACAAGATTTCCGGGATTTTCCCGGAAATGTTCCTCTTTTATCTCTTTTCATGGGCATTTAATTTTTGACCCCCGACAAAAAAGAGGGTCCGTTTATGTGTCTGTCCGTGGCATCGTAGCATCCAAACGGGTGGACCGATTTTGATCTAGTTTTTTTGTTTGAAAGCTGACATTATCGAGTGCGACATTACTTAGCTATAGTTCATCATCATCAGCCCGCTCAGTGCTGAAACATTTGAGCTTGATCTACTTGAAATTTTTGAATCGGGGGTTGTTTTTAAATTTCTTAATTTATTATCTTGATGATTCTTAGAGCTGAGGTCAAGAACAGAGTCGACAATCGACATACATTTCAGACGCTAATATGTACCTACGAGTTTAGCATCTCCGTCGTTACGTAACGCACATGGAAGCGAATTTGAACAACAAAATGTTGTAACGCTGATATGACACTCGAGTGACCTGGATACAGTCGCTAAATTAGCAAAAAATATACTTTCTGCCGCGCACTGTAAAACTCTGGACCGAACTGTCGCCAGCAGTCAGGGCCCCCGCTACCATATGTGCAATGTGTGCAATGCACACGGGCGCCACCCTCTAGGGGCGCCAAATCGCCATCTTTAGGGGCGCCAAAACCAAGGACCCAAAAAATTTGCCTAAAGGGGCGCCAAAATCCTTTTTTTGCACACAGGCGCCTGTAGCCCTTACGGGGGCCCTGCCAACAGTATTTCCGGACCGATACGACCTGCAAGCTACAAAACCATCAAGAAGAGAGCGTATTCCCTCTTAAAAGGCCGGAAACGCACCTTCAACTCTTGTGATGTTGCGAGTGTCCATGGGCGACGATAGTAGCTTTTCATCAAGTGACCCGTTTGCACGTCTGCCCCCTAATTTTATTTTAAAAAGTCACTGCAGTCCTATACTCCGTTTCAATTTTGATCTAAATTTAAACAAATCTCAGTACTGCCGGTTATATTACCAATAATTTAAATGTATTTAGTCAAACGGTTTCATGCTGTTTGGCAATGCGAGTTTAGATATATTAAGAATCCAGATGATGAAGTAACATGGTTTGTTCAAATTATTATAAGGGAAAAAATTAGTAATTGCTATTATGTTGAAAAATGTTAGTTACTCACTCATGTCTTCAATTGTTACATAGAATTGCGGCCAGACCGCTCGTTTTCGCGGACGCAAAAAATTCGAGCATTAGGTAAACTGCAAGTACATTGATGGTCACCAATGAGAATGCAAATTGAACAGTCTGTATCGACCAGCAAAGGTTACTACAACATCCCGTCTTTTCCCTTCAACATAATGATCGTCGGAAGGTGAATTTTCGCTCAAATACTAATAATTGGATAATAACTACGAACATACAATATTGCGCGTAATATAAACCTATGATCTGAGCCACGCATAGTATGAATCTTTGTAAGTAATATTATACCACTATTATGAATAATATGGTAGTTATCTATATAATGTTACCATATTTTATTATTGTTTTAAAAAACAATTGGGGTCGCTTGATTTTTTTTCATTTTGTATAGCTTTTTATTATGTTTCGGTGTGAACTCATCCCATTTTTATTTATTTATTTCCGAGAAATTACGACAAACAAGGTCATACAATTTAGTTTTGATTATAATTTCTGCCATTTAGTTATTATATTTCTTATAAACGCAGAATTCTACGGAAAAGTTATTTTCTCTGTATCAATAGGATTCCTCAAAACCACAGTCTCTAAGCGTCAAAGAACTCTTGAAGAAACTGTCATGCCACTTTAGTCACGGTGACCACAGCGGTAAAAACTAAAAAGTAAGCGACTATGCTTAGGCGTGAACCAATAAAATACCACAACTGGAACTGAATCAACTTAAACTGGGAAATAGTCGGAAATTAACTAGAGCTCGCTACAAAAATATATAAGGAATTTGTACTTATTTACTATCATATCAGTAGCTTAGTAGATATATTATGTTAGAACAAAAAGGTGCACAAAACAACAGTTTCTAAATTGGTTAACCGGGAAAGATTTGACTAATCAAAATTTTCTAATACCCTATCTTTGAAAATTTAGCCAATTCGAGTAAATAAGGGGTAAAACTTTAAAATAGGAAGTTAAAGTATTATTCCATTCATATAAGATAGTTACTGCTATATTAATATAATAAGCAGATAGCTTACCTCGCGCCAATAACTCACTTAACTAATTATACCCGTGTTCTGTATACATTTATTTCAATTGCAACATTTGGTAGGGTTGCCAATTTATAATACTTAAATTCAACTAACTTGACAATGTCTATTTCAAATAAAACAAATCGTAGAAAAAAAATTGGAATGTTATAATCATTAAGAAAATAAAAAATTTACTGTGGTAAAATTTCATGAAGACAACAAAATGATTCGATGGAATCTATTTATTTTAATATCAGGTAAGTATGTATTTTATTGTTAGTATTTTCATGAACTATTTCATACAATATGTTTCTGACACACAAAGTCATGAAAATATATGCAAAATGCGGCTCATTCCAAACCGACATAATGTGCGCGTATTTTATTACCGAAAGCAACTAACTTTACTATGCAGACACTCACAAAGACATCAGCGGCAGCCCTGGGTAATAAACGAGTTATTTCAAAAGAACGGACACGCGCACCTAACTCGGCGCGTCTGTTGAAACACCAGTAAGGAAATATACCGGCCGCCGAGCTAACTCTAATATTGTATTGAATGATCCTATCTGTCCTTGAAGGTCGTTAAAAGTTCTATAGTTGCCAGAATGCCCGAAAACTTTTTTTTAGCCATAGAATTTTCGCACTTTCGCGATTGCATTCATAGGCTGCGTACGACTTTAAGATTATCGAAAATTTGAGATTTGTCTACAAATAACAATCTACCGTCAGATCACTAAATCACCCAGCGCGAATCACATACCATTCTCAGTCCTCGCCCTTCCAAAGACACCACCAAGAGGATACGCACTACCCCCGCAGAGCGCGATAGAGACAACAGCAGCTTGAATTGAAAATTCTGAACAGAAAATCATCGATTCGTTGTCCCCTGATTTCTTCTCCGAAACTTAACCGATTTGAGTACTTTTTTCATTAAAAATTAAAATAAGGCTTGAGCTGTGTTCTGATGTTTTTTTTTTTTTGTATAATCTAGCCAAATTTGTTTTCTGGATGTTTGAAAACAGCGGAAAATCTGGCCATTTTTTTGGATTTTTGAACATTCATATCTTTTTTAATAATTAAATTATGAAAAGAAAGAAAACATAGAGACATGCTAATAGTGGCCATAAATATTCAGGAAAAAAATTATGACTCGACCGGCATTATTCAGGGAGGAAACAGGGGACAACGTTTGTATGGAAAAACGGCCCTAGTGTCTCCTCTTAAAATTGAACACACTTTATTACGGTTCCATTAAAACTGCCTCATCTGGACAGGCTCTAATACGAGTTCGCTTGGGGGTTATCTTTACATTGGTTGCTGCCCTGAAGGCTCAAAGGTGCCTTATTATAATATTATTATTAATATGTTAATTATATTTATTAGAATCGATTTTATTATCAAATACTAGCTGTCCCGGCAAACGTTGTTTTGCCATATAAAGTATTTCACCCATATTATTTCATTAAAGTGACTAAATAAGTACGGCACCATGGCAACGTCCATCGCTATCGCGCCGCACAAACAATAATGGTCGCCGTCAGTCTCGAGTTGTAATAATTTACTATTATTTATTCAACAAATGCACTTATCAATATAAAAAGTAGCCAGTAGCCGGTTCTCAGACCTACTGAATATGCATATAAAATTTGCTAAAAGTCAGTAAAGCCGTTTCGGAGGAGTACGGTAACTAACATTGTGACACGAGAATTGTATATATAAGATAAAGTGTAATTACATTAATTACATAATATACAGGCTCGCAAAAACACGTTACAACGATAATTTGATCAGACCATATTGTCACGTTTTTATGCCAAGATGCCTGAAAAAAAAAACAGGAAACGAGCAAACTGATCACCTGATGGTGAACGGTTTAGGGACACTTTCCGCTTGGTCATTCACTCACTTGTCGACCATTAGCGTTGTCATGCGTCTATTTCGAGCCGTCCGTTTCGTGTCGAAGCATCTTTCACAATTTTTTACCTTTACAAAATACTGCACTAATGCATTTATATTAGACAGCATCTATAGATGTACCTGTAAAGAAATGATGTAATTTTGTAGCAATAAGTTGTTGGTGTATCAATTTAAATAAAATATATAGATGATCATAGCGTTCCCCAATACGGCTTTAGGAACGTGCTCGTCTACGTGTGGTGGTAAGTCACTTCGTATAATTAGCCGAAATTATCTTCATGTACTTATAATTATATGGTCAAATCGACCCTCATAGCTGACGGCGCGAAGCTCACATAACTGTACAGTGACTTATATTAGTGTACTTAGCGGTATGACACCGATAGCATTTACTCCAGGTCAAAATATCTAAAGGCTTAGAATAGACACTGATTTTAGGGACAGTCTGACGCCTGATTTCCTTTGTCGATTTGCCACTTTTTCTACTGTAGAAAGAAACCCGATCAACGTAGGCCATCCAAAACGTACAATAAACATTATGGCGATATTATAGTCGCAAATCAGGTATATAGATATTTTGGCTAGTTACCCATAGCATACCAGATTTCAGCGTCAAGAGTTAACAGGAAAACTTGTGCATTAATAATAATATTATTATCAGTATATAAAATGTCAAAAGATCAAAACTGCAACGCTTGTACTGTTAAGAAGAAAGTTAAAAGTTTAATACTATGGATTAGACTTCAACGCGCAATAAAAAAGTATGCGAAGCGCTAAGCGTAGCGCCACCATGTAACATCCAAGATGTAATGGAGTACCATTGAATCACTACATATTATAAAACAAAGTCGCTTTTTTCCCTCATGCCCCTTTGTTCCTTTTAATCTTTAAAACTACGCAACGGATTTTGATGCGGTTTTCTTGAATAGATAGAGTGATTCAAGAGGAAGGTTTATTATACATTCATTAAATAGTGGAGAAATACTGTTATTGTTGGGGTTTCTAATGTGCTGTCGTAAATAATTACATTTTTTTCCGCTTACATTGCAAACGCAGGCTGAACCCTACGAGATTTATCAAAATAATGTACCAAGTAAGTATTTTACACATTGAAAAGTTCTACAGAAAACTCCGCGATGGTATATATCTATCTCTTATGGATATTCCACAATAACATTTTTTTGTCATTTACTTTTTACGACAAATGATGGCTAATTTTCGAAGCAATTTTAATAAATACAGCATTAATCCTTATTCAATCCAACTAAATACCTTAAATACATTGTTGATTTAATGTAGATCTATATATCCCTTTACAGCATATGATTTAAATGAATATTTTCGAAGATAATATTACAGATTTAAAAATTGCGGGACGTAGCTTTTGTGGCGGTACCGGCCATTAATGCGGGCCACGGGTAGTAATAGTTAAATACAAATTAAAACTACTGAATCGATTTTAATCATTTTTGCAGTCAGTGACATAAGCTATATATTTTATACCTGTTCGAAGCCGGGGCGGGTCGCTAGTTTTATTATAACTGCGAATTTTCCCACCTTTTTGGTAAAAGGTGGCCCCGTGCGAGTTTCCGCCGGTTCTTCTCGCCGGGTTAGTTCCCGAAACGGTGGTAGGCCTCATGTAGACGTTCTAAAAGTATTAATTTTGTTAACCTATTTAGAAAAAATATTTTCATTTTCAATGAGTCTATGTCTGTTTGTCTATTCGCCAAGCCTTCGAGTCTGAACCGCTGAACTTTTAGATTTAATTTATACTTGTAGTCCTGTAAAAGAACATGCGACAGTTTACATTGTGGAAAATTATAATTTCCGAAATCTGAAATATCTACGCAACAAAGTTGTGAGCAATTAGTGGACTCGTGTTTGCGTTTTTTCTTTAATAATAATTATTTTTTTATAATTTTCACACTAGTAAACTTGATAGGTTTAGTCACACCTTGAAATATTGTTTACAAAAAATACAGTGTCAAAGGTTTAACGTTTTTTTCTGTATTTCCCCCACAGCATCAAACATTGTCATTTTTTTTGCGTCTCACACCAGTATTATGATAATTTTTTACGATATCGAAATAACTATGGTCCAACGGTTCTTTGTATTGCGTGTTACAAAATTAAAAATACAGTTTTTTTGTTAATCCATACTAATATTATAAATGCGAAAGTGTGTCTGACTGAATAGGTATACCGTATAGCAGACAGGTAAACTTTCGTCTATCTAAATATATATAACTCAAAGGTGACTGACTGACTGACTGACATTGTGATCTATCAACGCACAGCCCAACCAATATAGTCAGTCAATCAAATTACAAATTAAAATTAATTAAAATAGGTTAGTTACATTAAATGTCAAAAGGAATTGAACATTACCAAAGTATACATAATATACAATAATTAAACAAGAAATTCTGAATAATAGCAGCGACACAATTTTTAACCTAAACAAAACATTTTTTCATTTTGTCTATTTTCAAAGAATTCTTTATTTGAATAATAACATTATATTTTATCCAAAAGCCAACAAAACAAATTATTTTTAAATTTATTGTAATTTGATATATTTTTATATTTGGTAACTTATTAATTATTATATATATTTATTGACATGATAAATGCATTTCTACGATCTAGGTTTTGTTTAGGTACCCAAATTTTCTCCTTGTTCCTTGTTTCTGCATTTATTTATTAGTAGGAAATAGATATTGGTATTTTCTAACAAAGATACCGATCTCAAACATATACTGACACGGTAGGGGAATTATTTTCAAGTCCTAAAATAGAGGTTTACAATGTTCTAAGTAGCCAGCTCCAGCTATAGACCTTATACATTTTTTTTAACAATGAATGCCTTTGATACATCTGATGAATTTCCCCATAATATTAGCCCATACCTTAGTATAGATGCAACATAACCGTGGTATGCCATAAGTGCGGTATTAACAGAAGCTATATTTCTAATTCTTCTTAAAGCGAAAATGAATCGATTCAATTTATTACACACAAAGTCTACATGGTCTTTCCACTTCATTTCACTGTCAATTATAAAACCTAAAAATTTTGTTAATGTCACGCATTGTATAGGATCTAAATCATTATCGTTATTGTCAATTTCTTTATTAAATTTAATAATGTTTGTTTTATATAAATTTATTTTCAAATTATTCCTTTTTAGCCAATTAATTATATTATTTAATTCAATTTTAATGTCATGATTCAATTGTTCTTTTTCACATTTAATTATTAACGTCGTGTCATCAGCGAACATAATACATTCATGCTTTGTTGCTTGAGGCATGTCGTTAATGTATAATAAAAATAGGATAGGGCCGAGTATACTGCCCTGCGGAACTCCGACAGTATTCAACTTGAATTGCGATTTTTTTTTTTTTACTCTATTTTTTAATATATTCGTTATTTCTGTGCACTGTGTTCTATTTTCTAAGTAAGATTTGATCCAGTCGTGTGCATTTCCCCTAATACCACATTTTTCTAGTTTATTAAGTAGTAATTTATGTTCAACAAAGTCAAATGCCTTACTCATATCTAAAAATACCACGGCAGCTTCTAGGCCTTTGTCAATAGCCTCACAATTTGTTTAATTAGAGAAAAACATGCTAATGTGGTAGAGCTCCCTTTTATAAACCCAAATTGTTGATTAGTTAGTATAATATTATTAGTGCTAAGATAATTCATTAATTTAATTTGCATTGCTTTTTCAAATACTTTAGAAAGGATAGGTACAATTGTAACCGGTCTATAATTTGCAATATCCTCTCTATCCCCCTTTTGTGAAGGGGTTTAATTATTGATTTTTTAAATTGAGTTGGAAAATATCCCTGTTGAAATGACAGATTTACCGTATGACTAATAGGAATGCATATATATTTTGCTGCTAACTAACTGCTGCAAGCTATGACGGAATTACGACTAAAATAGTAAATTTTTAGTCGTAATTCCGTCATAGCTTGCCGACTGTGTGTCATTCAAATAATTAATGATTTTGTAAATATCTTGTGGCACAGTTCGGGATAAATACATAGAGTTACTAACTTACTATGATTGTTCATGCTCATATCTCTATGTTCATGCTATTGTCATCTTTTCTATTCATGTCGATATTAGCGCTTTTATTATTTGTACTTGTCTTGGTTAGATCAATGAAATAATTATTAAAGAGCTCTGCTATGTCATTACTATTTGTAGTATTATTTGTTTTTATTATATTAATATTCTTATTTTTAATTACATTGCAAATGTTCGTTTTTATCACATTCCACGTAGCCTTACATTTGTTTTTTGCTTTTTTTATGTAGTTATTATTATATGAACTCTGAGCCTTACTTATACATATTTTTAATATTTTTGTGTATTTCTTATATTCTTTTAATTGTTCTTCTTTTTTTGTTTTCTTATATTTATAACTTAGATATAGAGATCTCTTAACAGCGCAGGATCTTTTAATTCCTTTTGTTATTCAACGCGTTGGTTTAGGTTTCTGGCAAAATTTTATCTGTATTTCAGGAAAACACAGGTAATAAAACATTGTGAAAGTGTCATAGAAACTTTGGAAGGCAATTTCGCAACTTGTTTCATTGATAACGTCTGTAAAAGTAAGAGATGACAAACAATCTAAAAAAAATATATGTTCTCCGCACTAAAGTCCCGAGAAGAAATAAAATAAGCATGTTTCTTTTAATTAAGGTCCATATAGAATTTGCAAAGAGCGGAAACGCACTTGGGACTCTGCTGGTGTTATCGGGTGCGGGTGTCCAATGTCAATTGGCGACGATGAACACTTATCCATCAGGTGATGCATTTGCTCGTTTTACTTTTTTTATAATATTGTATTAAATTTCATCAAAATTATTGAAACGGTTCGAACGTAAATAGGCAGACTGACAAGACTTTTATAATATCAGTATGGAAGTAAGGCTAGTATCAATAGGCAATGTCTGCGCCAAGCCTTTATGTACCGACGTGTGGCATTGGGGAGATGTTTTTTAACCTTTTTCAATAAAGGAAATAGGTTTGTGGAGTCATTTCGCGAGATTGATGGTATGCTGTAGACGTACTAGTAAATTGGGCGCGCCCGCCGCGGAATACCAATGACATGAACAGAGCGGTCACCGCAGGTCACTCCGAGAACATAGCCTGGTACATATTAATGGAAAATATCTCCATAACAATACTTATAGCTTGAAAAGCGTGTAATTAGGGAAAGGGAAAAAGCTGCCTGTGGGGTAAATGGTAATTTTGGGGCCATTTTGACATTTAACCCTTAGCTGGTTTCGCTAAAAAAGGCAACGTAACTGGTATCGGGGTTAAAAAGTGACCCCACTGTAATGAAACATAAAATAATATCAAAACAACTTTTTTTTTTAATTATTTAGTATATTGAAAGACATATTTTAACCTAAATCAATTTTTGTTTTGAAGGCCAATAATATTCACGAATTATATTTTTTTCCTTATATAAAAAGGTCCAATTTTTTGGTCTTATTTAGACGTCTGTTACTTAAGGAGTCCCTTAACATATTATTAAAACATAAAAATATTTTTTTTCTTGTGTAGTTTTCTCTTATAATGTAAATAATAAAACACAGAAACTTCATTTGATATCAACTGAAAATATAAAAAAATCGGCCAGTGCGAGTCGGACTCGCGTACGAAGGGTTCCGTAACGATACAGAGCAAAAATAGGCTAAAAATTTTGTTTTTTTGTATGGGAGCCCGTCTTAAATTTTTATTATATTTTAATATTATTATTTAATATTAAAATACACATATAAAAAAAAAGTGTGTAAAATTCAAGTGCCTACCTCTTGCCATTATTGATATAGAGCAAAAAAGGCCGAAAAATACATCTTTGTTTCATTATTTGTTGTTATAGCAGCAATAGATATACACAATCTGTAAAAATTTCAGAAGTCTTGCTATAGCGGTTCTTGAGATACAGCCCAGAGACAAACAGACGGACAGACAACGAAGTCTTAGTAATAGGGTTCCGTTTTTACCCTTTGGGTACGGAACCCTAAAAATAACAGGGCAAAACCAGAGACCAAAAATTGCTCTAAAATTTTTACTATTTATATAATATGATTATGGCAAAAATTTTTTTACATTTAAAATAGTAAGCATTTGCTATATTCGCTACACCTTCCTTGTTGCAAGAATTGTAAGAGTCTAAATCTATATCTGAGATAATTTCGCTAGAATAGCTGACTGCCCTTCTCTCCTTACGATCGTAAACTGTTTAACGTCGCAGAGTGTTATCGTAGTCTTCTGGGGGATTTCTGAATAAGATGTGGAGTACTTATCTTCTAAAAGATTATTTTTGTTTAAAATTCTCGATATATTGTAAAAAGGAGAAAAACCATAACAAGGTACCGTTGAAGAAATACATAAACGTCTGGTATCGGGGGTAATTTTTGACCCCATCAATGTATGTACCTCCGCTTCTAGCAACAGTAGAGCCACACTTTCGTCACCCGTCGCAGCCTCCGACGTAACGAGATTACACAGAAGCACAAGAGCGTACATGTAATAGAAAAGATATTTTAAAAAATTCGATCGCCTGGAATAATATTTGACCCCCGATACCAGTTAAGGGTTAAAGTTTTGTAATTGATACACAACGATTATTGCATGTGTAATATAAGCTATATATTGTCACGTAAAGTAAAGTTCAGGAAAAACTAGCCTAATAAAGCCTAATATAAGAATGATTTTTCCTTATAATATTATACTCTGTTGCCAAAAGGCTTAATTAAAATCTTTGCTATACAAAGTAATATTTTTATCTCAGAATTCCTAAAGTAGTGATCCTATCGGAAGTAAAATCTGAATCTAAAGTCTAGATTTTCCGTGTTTAAGTTAAATGGTAGCTACTCATTGCTGATTTGTTTTACAGCAAATAAAGCTCATAATGACTCCAAGTAATATACCGGATGCAGGCTGACCATAACTCGTATAATATCAGCTAGGTATATTATTATACGACATAAAACGTATATAAGTATCCACTTAAGTAATATAATAGAAGAATGTCACACTTTGACACCGTGCTACCTGGTGCTACGGTATTATAAAAACGCTGTAAATAAGCAAAATAAGCAAAAACTTAATGTCATATAAATCATCCGCCGCCTCGACTGTCGTTTGTCGCCGCAAAAAAGCACATTAGGAATTTGACAATTAGTTATATTGACGGCTGACGGGCGGAAAATAATTTTACAGCGTGAGAAGTTCTGACGCAGGGGCCGGTGGGCGGTGGACTGAAGGAATGCTGAAAACGTACCAGCAGAAGAGCACAGACTTTTAAGGGGCTACTACGTAAAACAAGAGCGAAGCCACATCGCTCCGTTGCGTTGCCGTCGCATTAATGCAGATGAGGTATATTATGCGTTATTCCGTTGTGACGACGCAACGTAAATAGACATTGTGGCCTTACTTTGTAACCACCAAAGAAGGTCTTTTCTACGGTAGTGGTCGATTTAATTTTAAAAAGGAACTCTGGTATTTTATTCCCTACATGTTATCAGTACTTTTACTAATAAATCCTGCCTAGACAAACACATAAAAAATTTTATAGGATGGTAAAAAGCTTGTAGTAAAAAAGCTTTTTTCAGTAATACGCAAAGCAGTAAAATACAAGAACCAACTCTGAATTGCCGCTAGTGAATCCAACTACTCAGCATTCTTCAAGTTTGCTCGGCATGACAGCATAATATTTTCCTATCAAATTTTATAATCATTTCCGCCATCACTTTTAATAAGCCAGATATTATGACAGATTGATATGACAGATATTCTCCGAAACTAAACACAATTCTCACTTAATTGCTCTAATATAATTTTATCACGAGTCTTTTAACTAACAATATGTTATATTACTTCAAAACGGGCAAAGCGTTTTCATTACGACTTGAAGCATAATTAACATGAATATAAATCTTATCTGTGAAGAAACAAAACCAATTTAAACATGGATTCGCAGTTGTGAAATTTTTATTTTGATTTTAAATAGCAGATTGTATAATTAAAAAAACTTAACGATGCATTTCTCTAATTTAATTATTTTGAATCGTTTATTCTAATTGGGATTTACCGGGACTAAATTAAATTTATAGACAAATATTGTTTATTTTTCTTATTGAATTATTTTGAGTACTTAATTGTTTATTCAAATTAAGATTTACTGGGAGTAATAAAATTTAATTACAAATTGAATAAAAATAAATTGTAGTCGTTGTCTTCTGTTTAATTAATATTATTGCAGTTCCCCTATAACAATAGTATATTTTAAACTTTAAACCATACATGGCATAACATTTTAATTACGTTTATTATATTAGTTCAAATGCATGGTATAGTTTGATACCCATTTCCATACTTAAGTACTTAATATTATAAATGCGAAAATGTATCTGTCTGTCTGTCTATCTGCCTATCTATCTGTTACATCTTCACGCCCAAACGGCTGAACCGATTTTGCTGAAATTTGGTGTGGAGATATTTTGAGTCCCGGGAAAGGACATAGGATACTGTTTATTATGGAAAAATGTAAGGTTCCTGCGCGATAAACAAATTTTGGTACAACAGAGTTGCGGGCGTCATCTAGTACTTATTAAATTACGATAAGGCTTTTATAAGTTTCAGACAATACGCTTGGTAGTTATAGCTTAACTACCAAGAGTCGGCCATATTGGATTTAGAGTGATGTTACATACCATAACGTGCATTGTCATCTAAACTAAACGCGTATGCAAAATTTCAGCTCAATCGGTTAAATATATCTACTTCAAAATTGAGTTCCAAAATTCCACCGCAACATACATACATACATACAGAGCAAGTTAAATGAAAGCTTTTAAAAACGGGACCCTATTACTGAGACTTTGTTGTCTGTCCGTCTGTCTGTCTGTCTGTCTGTCCAAGCTGTAACTCAAGAACGGTAATAGCTATAAGCCTAATATTCATATTTTTATAACTTAAACAACTAAGTTATGATTTTAAAATACTTTTAAAACTTACTATTATAAAATATTTTCGTTATTTAATGATTTCAGGATTCTCTGTTACGACTTCTTTTCCACCAGAACAAAATTCGTTGTTATATATTCTGTACAAAATAATCGGCCAAGTGCGATTCGGACTCGCGCACGAATGGTTCCATACCGTTTTAGTGCAAAAGGGGGCCCCCTTAAATATTTATTTTATTATTAATTATTAAAGAACAAAAATAATTGAAGATTTTGTGAATATTTTATGTACCTACTTTTTATCATTATTGTTATAGGTCAAAAAAGGCAAAAAAATCATGTTTATTTGTATGGTAACCCTCCTTAAATATAAATAATATTTTGTGTTTATTATTTTTCCTTATAGCGGCAACAAAAATACAAAATCTGTGAACATTTCAGAAGTCGAGCTATAGCGGTTCTTGGGATACAGCCCGAAGACAGACAGACGGGCAGATAGAAGGACAGACAGACGACAGACAGACATCGAAGTCTTAGTAATAGGGTCCCGTTTTTACCCTTTGGGTACGGAACCCTAAAAATATAGAACTTTTCAATAACTTCCAATCGTTAATATTAGTTAAAAAAAATTCGACATCAGAAATCATCACCATAAAGAGAATTAAATAAAAAATTACCACATGGGTTTCCGCTTTTTTACGATACGTTTAAAATGGCGGATGATAAAATAAATAAAATAGTAAGATATGCGACTTATAGTCATGACACATCATATTAAAGTCATCAATCATCATCATTACCTAAAATCGTGTAATTGTAAAAGTACAGGAAATCTTAAATGAAATTAAATTCATAAATATTATTCAGCAATTGTTCGAAGGGGGCGTTAAATATTTGTAAAAAAACGTATGTTACAATCGTCGAGAAATTTAATTTCCCTTAGAAAAGTGGATATTGTTACCGACTAACACCAAATACATTATAGTCAATAGCGTTCATTCAATAATAAATATGGAAGACAAACTTTTACCAACATGATGGTTACAATTTGTAAACAGTTAGTTTTTTTTGTTTGATCTTACTTCTATTCAACTGCAAAATAATCATTATCAGCAAAAAGGTAATGCTGTTGACTACTTCCCAATGTTTATACAACGTCTACTGGATCACAATACGACGAAACGGTTATACAATTAATCACTTTACGACTGCTATACGAATAAAAGTTTTATATTTTGCGCCTATTTCGCGTCATATATAGGTTAATACGACAGCTACATAACCAAAAAGGTGTGATCTCAAGTTATAACCAAAACGTCGTCTCGAAAACTAACTATATGACCAAATTTTGCTAGTTGGGATGTCCTTTCCCGGGACTTAAGGTCTCTCCGGGACTTAACATCTCCTTGCCAAATTTCAGCAAAATCAGTTCAGCGATTTGGGCGTGAAAAGGTAACAGACAGACGAACAGACAGACAGACAGACAGACAGACAGACAGACACACTTTCGCATTTACAATATTATGTATGGATATGGATATTTACTTTATTTAACTAGTTAGATAGTTTTTTACTAGCATCATAATTGTTTTGATTTTGTTTAATATCTAACACAACAGCAGTGTAAGACTGCCCCCCCTCCCCTTTAGAAGATAAAATTGACGACAATTTTCCTGGCAAGTGGGAATTAAAAACATGTTACCTACTCTGCGCAAAATTAAGTGTTGGAAACAAAATATCTTGTCAGTCAGATTAATAAAAGTCAATTTTCATGATTTTTTGTTTAAATATACCAGACTGACCACCTTCTCGAAACAGGTATGCTGCCAGCTGAAATCCTGGGTACGCCCTTGACTATTACACTGCCACTGTTTCTGTAACTTATTTCTGAATAGTCCGCAACGTCATCTGACGAACACAAATGCACTTTACTGAGTCGAAGTTCGAGTATTAGCAAATACGATGGACTAAATTCCAAAAATTCACTGACTACGATATTATACAACAGTTTGTGCAATCGATAAATATGAAATCTCAGCATGAAAACCCGTGTGCGGTCGGCGCGGGCGCGTGTCGCAACGGACGAGCGCTGAAACATTCGACCGTCCGTCTTGCTTGTTGACTTAGATCGGTGCCGAAATATATAAACATTATTAATGATTAAATAATTCTTTACAATTAAATTTAATGACCAACTAATTAAGCTACATTAATATTAATTAAGCTCAATCAATTAAAAAGTTTCTCAAAAGTTTCAGTCTCAAAATTAATTTTTAACTCGTTAAACTGAAGTCGTAACTAGTGAGAATGTTAGGTCAACAATGATGTGTCTAATTACTCGGTTGGGTAGTTACAAAACTTATGCACTGAAATTCGGCAGGTGACAAGTGCACAGCCTCCGCGATCACTTTCGAGCGTCCCACTGCCCTACATCCAGTGAAAGCCTAGAGCCGGTGACATAATACTTATAATTAAAATACCTTAATTTTTTCTGCCAAGAACAATCACAGAATCACTGACACAGATCGATCACTACACTCGTGGTCACCGCGGTCGTGGTCGCGCGCGGTACGTCGTGGTCGCGTCGTGGTCGCGTCGTGGGCGCGTTCGTCCGTCGCGGGCTGAGCGGCCCGACTGCGTGCTATAACTCCGGCGGCGCGGCGCTGCGGCACTTTTATATCACCACACAATTTGACGTTTGTGATAACCGTTGTCGTTCGATCAAATTTTATAGTTAACCATTGTATTGTCTTCGTTGTTTTGTTTCGCTAAATCGCTCGAAGTACGTAGAGCGATGCGATAGCAATTTCCACGGATGAGATAATACAAACACCCAGCAAATTCAATTACAGATTTCTAAAAATCACAATGCTAAGACTTAATAATCTTCAACGATACGATAACATGAAACCACCTAAATAAACATAAATAAAACTTTGATATATTCAAAAGTTTAATTGACTTTTTAACCGACATCCAAAAAGGAGGAGGTTATATGTTCGGCTTTGGATATATATATTTTTTTTATTATTATTTTTTTTTGTATGTTCAACGATTACTCCGCCGTTTGTGAACCGATTTTCAATTTTTTTTTGTTCTATTAGGTTTCCCTCCAATTTGGTCCCATTTTCACAAAAGTGGTGATCTGATGATGGGATCCATGAGTAATCGAGGGAACTCCTCAAAATTTATATAGAAACATATGGTGATTTTGGTTTTATGAGAAGTATCCTAAGTATATGCTACTAAAACGCAAGATTTTGCACCAAGGTATACTATGGTTCCGAAGATACTAAGAGAACTCCGGATTCCTTATAGATACAAGTTTGGGGGTTAAGGCGCTGTTTTAAGAACTGAAAGCATATGCTACTATGCAAATTACATTTATCATCATCATCATTACCACGTCAGGGTCACCAGTGTCACATGGTTGTATAATGTATATGGATACAATATGCCCCCACAACACCATAATTATATCATCACGTTATGTCCTTATAATAATTATTGGTACTTTTCATAGCGATTTTAATAAAAATATAATGTTGTTTCAAAATAAATGATTCAAGTTCTAAGCGACTTATGTACCACAAAATTGAACATAACAAAGTCAACCTTAACTCCAGAGCGTAAGGCACACATTTGACATTACTTTTAAAATCCGAAAGAAAAAAGAGAAGTAAGTTGCTTCGATAAGTACTACACTAGTTTAACTATTACCCATCAATCCCCAAGCGGCACCCGGCTGCCGCATAACAATTAAAAATCTATTGTGTCTGCGATTCCCACGATCGAGGTAATAAATTGAACCCTTAGTATGAAAATACTTACATAGGAAAACAATCTACATCGTAATAGGAATAAGAAAAATAATCGAGGTAACTAAAAAGAGTGAAATTATTATTTTTAACAAAAAATTAAAACCGACTTCCAAGGTAAAAACAATAATAACATCCTTATAATATGAACTAAAAAGTATTAAATAATGTTTCCTATCTAATAGTGCCTTTTTCCGAATTCGGCTAAACCTCAACTATTTCTGTACTCAATCTTCATAATTTTGGAGTCGGTGCCAGTTCCAAAAGTTTCAAATACCTATTCTGTCAGAGAACTGAAGATTCAGCTATATCTGGTACCGACTTCAAAACGATGAAGATTGAGTACAGAAATAGTTGAGTTTTAGCCGAATTCGAAAAAGGGACTATTAGATAGGAAAAATTATTTAATACTTTTTAGTTCATATTATAAGGATGTTATTATTGTTTTTACCTTGGAAGTCGGTTTTAATTTTTTTTTTATAAATAATAATTTCAGTCATGAATTAATGTACAATGAAACTTAAAAGTGAAATAATGTACAATGAAACTTAAAAGTGAAAAGTAACGCGTTTAAAAACGCCTAGTATTAGACTTGTACGCGTGTGCGGCTCCAACTAGTATACGCAGCTAGCCGGCACCCTATTTTTTTTTCTTTTCTGTAAAAAAGTAATTCGATGTATCGAATACATGAATTTTATATCAATGAATTTAATTATCTTGAAATATAAGATTTTATCTTAGTGGGCCCCTAGACGATCAATTTTATTGTGCAATATAATTGAACAAATAATTTGTTCAATAAATATTTATTGAACAATTTGTTTGACAATAAGATTGAAAGGCGGGCGCGTTCAATGTTAACCCTAGACGGTCAATAAGATTCCACAATATGTGATATTGCACAGTAAAATTGATCGTCTAGGGGCTCGCTTACAATCTACCTATATTAAATAGAAAATTATGATTGCTTGCATTAAAATCAAGAGTAAAAACTAAGTAGTTAGATTTGAAAACTAGATTGTCATAAACATAGTTATTACAGAATAAACCATGATAAAGACCGCTTTTACCATAGAAAAATGTATGGTTCTTGTGCGATTTTCTTATGCACGTACGAAACTACAAGTTGTTATCTATTATACTGGATTATTCCCACGGCTCCGTACACGGGAACGGTAATTTTTCTGCATCGCAAACCTTTTCTAACGCGACTATAAGTCTGTACCAAAATTAATTAAAAACCAGTCTTAGACTTCTAAACGACTAGATCTTCGCTAGTCGTATATTGGTATAGGAAAGGAATATTAATTACAAGAACTTAATTACCGGCGTTTTTGCTTATGTTATTGTTTTATTAGGTTTCCGCACCCGAAGGGTTAAAACGGGACCTTATTACTAAGACTTCGTTGTCTGTCCGTCTGTCCGTCTATCTGTTTTTCTGTCTGTCTGTCTCCAGGCTGTATCTCAAATACTGCTATAGCTAGAGTTCTGAAATTTTCGCAGATTGTTTTTTTTGTGCCGCTATGATAAAAAATACTACAAACAAAATAAAATTAATATTTAATTAGGAGGGGGCTTTACTTTACACGGGTATGTTTTTGAAATAATGTAATAATTAAAAATTTAAACCCTATGAACCTACATAATATGCATGTCTAGTACATACATGATACAACCCAAAAGAAAAACTAGGTAATTTCTGTGGGTTATCAGTTTATCACCAAACGACGTAGGTATGTTATTTGGTCGTTCCATATTACGTCTGGCTGGGCTTGGCATGGCCCGATCATAATAACACGTAGGTTCTTGAGATACAGCCTGGAGACAGACAGACGGACAGACGGACAGACATCGAAGTCTCAGTAATAGGGTCCCGTTTTTACCCTTTGGGTACGGAACCCTAAAAATGAGTATCTAGTCGAACGAAGAGAGTTTATCGTTTTTGGAATATTACCAAACCGAAAAAATGTATCTGGAATCCCAAAGATGTTAATAGCCGACACAAGTTCGGTGTCCGCCATGCTTGGATGTACATACACTGACGCGTTCACACTTCACGAGCGTGTAAACGACTTCCAAATGCAAAGCGACATTTGTGGAGGCTTGTGGCTTGCGGACGCTTGCCGAGGCTCGGCAAGCGTGGAAACATAGCATCAAATAGTGCATTGTAAAGCGAGGCTTGGGGCAGGTTTACAATAAAAACATTCAGTCCAGTACCGACGTTAGGCCACAAATGTCAAGAGCATCGCAGTGTTTAGAAACATTTAATCAACAAATCGCGGACCGGTCGCGTGGCCACGTGCATCGCGGTTCCGTATACATCTCACGTTTTCCTCTACGCGTCGTATTCATACACTTCGGAACTAGCTGCTTACATTAAATATATTACCGATTAGCACTGTCTTTCTGTTAATAGTTAATTTTAGTTGTATTTGGTAGTCAGTATTTTGGGACGGGGAAAAACTCTGACGCGAAAATTATACTTTGCTGACGACGCTAGACGTTAAATCGTATGGAAATTAGAAATATGATGCGCTTCTACGTGAAACACTATCAGTACACAATTCGTGATAATACATACCTACATTATAATTATTATATTAATTAAAGACAATCGCAACTACGCAGAAAGTTAATCACGCTGGAACCGCACTTTTTGTGAATAAATTATATGTATGTTAATTTTAAGGTATTTATTGTATTATTAATAAGCATGTTAGATTTAACGTATTTGTTATAATTATGGGCCTCTGATGCCCGAAATAAAAATGATTTTATTTTTTTATTTTGATATGTACGTCCTTTCTCAGGACTTGAAGTATTTACATACCAAATTTCATCAAAATTGATTCAGCGATAAACCACTGAAGACGTGAAGAGGTCCTCCTGTTAGATAACAGACAGATAGACATACCTACGCATTTTTAATATTGATAACATATATGTTCATTATTCTTAAAGATTCATTACAATAAAATTGAACTTAGACATAGTTTTGGAAAATCTGTGCTCACACGTCAGTACTAACTTAATGACAGAATCTGCGTCAGCTTGTTTGTTTTACTATTCCAAGAATCAATGTAAATAGTTGAGTAAGTAGGTACGTATTATCAATATTATAATGTCGTCTACCGAAGGTTCCGGGGGAGAATCCTAAAAGAAACGCACGACATAGCGCTGATAACAAATATTAAAATATAATTTCATTAGGACTGTGTTATTTATTTTAGAATTAAGGGGCCGCGTGCCATCGAAATTCTTATACATACGTAATATCAAAATCATTTTCTCATACGAAAATATTTAAAATGTTTGAGTTATTTTTCAGCTTGAAATAGTAATTACCTAGGTTCCTGCACAAAAATTTACTACAAAATATTTAAACATTAAAAATAGAGTAAAACACTAAAATATATATAAATAAATAGTAAATTTACTACAAAATATTTAAATATTAAAAAATATTTTTTAAAGTTAAAATATTTTGTAGTAAATTTACTATTTATTTATATATTTTTTGGTGTTTTACTATATTTTTAGTGTTTAAATATTTAGTAGTAAATTTACTACAAAATATTTAAACACTAAAAAATATTTTTTAGTGTTTAAATATTTTGTAGTAAATTTTTGTGCAGGAACCTAGGTAATTACTATTTTAAGCTGAAAAATAAGAAAATGATTTTGGTATTACGTATGTATGAGAATTTCGATGGCACCCGGCCTCTTAAGAATTTTTATTAAGTTTATTAAGCGCAACGAAACTATTGCCAACAAACTGTTGTGAAGTTTGGCGATTTTATATGTGTATGTAACCATTGTAAGCATTTTAATGAATAAAGATTTAAAAATATATATATTAAAGCAATAGGAGAAAGGTGTGCTGTATTATAATTAATTAAATTCATATAGACAAATATTACATACAAATATTGCATAACATTTTAATCTTTTAATCGATTATTTCAAAATGTTACTATATAAATAAACTATTAGACATAACTGTACATGAATGTATTTTATTCATTATGTTTTCAAATGTGAGATTCCTAAAACTCATTTAAATTTAATCTTAAAAGTACCGGCCAACGCAAATAAACCCATTATTTTATTTTATTTTATTTTATTCGGAAAACTTACAGCTTGCAGAAATTACAGTAAGAGTACAGTTAAATTAGAAACATAAAGCCAATTATAAAGTTTTCGCAATTAGATAAGACGTAAAGTAAAACATAATCTATGATTCTAGTGACTCGACAAGAAAAGTAAGTATAAACAAATTAGGAAACAACAGTCAATAACAGTAAGAACATTACAAAAAACTATAGGAAATAATACACCACAGCACTCACAAAACGCTATAACCGGTTACTGAAAATTACTCAATACAAATTATGTAACACAACACTGACTGTAACATTTCTGATTTTTAAAATAGGCATTTGATAAAAGCTTACAGATTTCAGATTTATTATTTATTATTTGATTAGAATATACTTTATGGAATATTTTTAATACTAGTCCAAAGCTCTAAATCAAGTCTCAGAGTTAATGTTGAACGTCAGTTGTTAATTTTTATTAAAATATTTTATTATTATTATTTAACTTGCTCTGTGTGTATGTAAGTATGTATGTTCGGGTGGAATTTTGGAACTCAATTTTGAAGTAGATATATTTAACCGATTGAGCTGAAATTTTGCATACACGTTCAGTTTGGATGACAATGCATCATATGATATATGACATCACTCTAAATGCAATATGGCCGACCATCCAAGATGGCGAAATATTTAAAATTTTCTATGCAGTCCTACAATATGATATAAAACGAAGGTCATGTCATTCTACGTCCAATGTGGCGGCTCATCCGAGATAGGGGAATAGTTATTTTTAAAGCACTTCTGCAATATGGGTATCAAATTAAAAGGCTCATTGAGAGTAACTCGGAAACGAATGTAATGTCATTCTACATCCAATATGGCAGCTCATCCAAGATAGAGGAATCGTTATTTTTAAAGCACTTATGCAATATGAGTATCAAATAAAAGGGCTCATTGAGAGTAAATTGAAAAGTAATAGAGACAAGTCAGTGTCGTGAAGTGTCGTGTCGTGTCGTGACGTACCGTGACGTGCCGTGACGTGTCGTGACGTGACGTGACGTGACGTGACGCGACGTGACGCGACATGACGTAAAGTGACGTGACGTGACGTGACGTTACATGACGTGTCGTGTCGTATAATGTAGTGTCGTGTAGTGTCGTGTCGTATCGTGTCGTGACGTGACGTGACGTGAAGTGACGTGACGTGATGTGACGTGACGTGACGGGTCGTGTCGTGTCGTGTTATGTAATGTCAAGTCAAATCCAGCCGGGTTTTAGAAAATGCCAAGTTGAATCCGGTCACATTTGTTAAGTGAAATTTAACTTTTTAGTCATACAGAAATAAACGGAATAGAACAACTCGCTAAATATAGACACGGTTTTTTCACTGATCAAAATCAAGTACGACCAACCCACCCTTAAGGACTTAATAATAATAATAATAATAATAATAATAATCTTTATTTGCATAAATATGGTACAATAAGGTGTTACTATTCTAACAGTGTTTCACATATTTTGTCAATTTTCTCGACGTGCAAATGTTAATTTATGATACATAATTCTATTATTTTCATAACTCATTTGAATAATTAATATTATTGGTTTAAGTTTCAGTCATATATCTATAAGTAATTGTTAACATGCCATTCTTAGATATAATTTTAAGTCATATTATTTGTTAATAAATGCATACTAATTTCACTCTTACAATATGTCAAAGTTAAAATAAATAATAATAAAAATACCAATTAGTTATAAATTAAATCAAGTCAAAAGTACATACTATGTCAGATATCTAATAATAATTCACTTAAAATAAATACAATAATATATAATGTCCAAATTAAAGTAATCATGTCAAAGCAATATAATTCTTGTCCCTGAATAATAATTGTAAATGTCATATCAATAATTATCATAAAAATTCGTTTAAACAGTAGAAACACTTATCAATTAGCCAATTATAGAGTTTTCTCTTAAAAGTTGGAAGGGGAAGTTCCTTAATATCTTTGGGCAGCTTGTTGAAGATTTTTATTGACATATTGTAACACCCCCTGCCAGCAAAACTTGTTTTTGTCATTGGTAAAACTAATTGGTTGGGATATCTTGTATTTCTTTGAAGAGCTTGATTTTTTTTAATGTAAAGTTTGGACATAAATCTTTTAACAAATATGCTCATCTCATAAACGTATAGGCTTGGTAATGTGAGAATTTTATGTTTTTTAAACAAGGGACGACACGACTCCATTGGATGTGCTCCGTAAATAGCCCGGACACATTTTTTTTGTCCAACAAATAAATGTGCTATGTCCACAGAGTTTCCCCATATGATTAGCCCATATCGAAGAGTAGACATTATATATGCATGGTAGGCCATTAGCGCTGTTTCAGCAGTGGCTGTTTTATGTAGTTGTCTGAGAACATAGACATATTGATTAACTTTCCTGCAAGTTTTTTCAATGTGTGGTTGCCATGATAAATTATTATCTATTGTTACACCTAGAAAGTTAACAGTCTTGGCTTCTTTTAATAAATAATTTTCGTATTTTACACATAGTTCCCTACCTTTACCTTTTTTATTATAAAACTGCAAGTATGTTGTTTTCTTTAGATTTACATGCAGATCATTAGAGTTTAACCATTCTATTATGTCATTTAATACTTTATTTATTTCGTCATTATATGTCAATACGTCCGAACAATTAATTACAATAGAAATGTCATCAGCAAATAGTCTACATAAATAAGAGGTAATTCTGGGCAGGTCATTAATATAAATAATGAACAGTAGGGGTCCTAGGATGCTCCCTTGAGGAACACCTTTGGTACTGCATCTCCTTTCGGAGTTAACATTAACTGTTTCGTGTTTATTGTTAACTGTGTTTATTTTAACATACTGTGTACGATTTGAGAGGTAGCTTCTCAGCCAATCCTTTGCTAGGCCTCGTATGCCATAGAAGTCACATTTACGTAGTAATTTTTCATGATTTACGTGATCAAAAGCTTTGCTCATATCAAAAAATAATGCCGTAACGGGGTTTTTTTTATCTACATGATCAATGATTTCCCTTACTAGTGAGAAGCAGGCTTGACTGGTAGATTTGCCTTTCTGAAAACCATACTGTTCTTCCGTAATAATATTATATTTGTTTAGAAATGAGATAAGGCGTATGTACATAACTTTTTCAAATATTTTTGAGATAATGGGAACAAGAGTTATCGGTCTATAATTATTTATATTTTTTTTATCTCCACTCTTAAATATAGGAATAACAACAGAGGTTTTCAGGCTTTTTGGAAATTTACCCTGTTCAAAAGAAATATTTATAAGGTGCGTTAATATGGGAGCTAATTCAATCGCACAGTTTTTTAATATCTTTGTAGAGATTTCATCATAACCTGTAGAGTTAGAGTTTTTTAAAGATTTTATTACAGATGTTACTTCTTTCTCATCGGTAGGTGCTAGGAAAATACTGTTTTCATTTTGTTTTGGGTTGCTTGGAATTTTAAACTTATTTGTGGTACTTTGTAATTGATTTGTCGTTGAAGAATTTATGAAATTTTTATTAAATATGTCAGCAATCTGAGTTGGATTAGTTATGTTAGTATTATTAAAATTAATTTCATTAATGATTTTACTTTCGCACACATGTTTATTACCCCTAATTATATCCCATGATGCTTTACATTTGTTATTTGAGTTTATGAGGAATCTTTTGTTACTTGTTCTCCTGGCCGTATTAATACATTTCTTTAAAATCTTTACATAATTTTTAAATTTGTTTTTATTTTCGGTATTTTTATTTTTGTAATATTGGAATTGTAATTTTCGCTTCGTTACACATGAAACTTTTAATCCTTTTGTTAACCATTTTATTTTAGATTCAGATTTTTTTATTTTAAATCTAACTGTGGGAAAGCATAGGTTGTAGATCAATACCACTATTTCATGGAATGAATTAAAAGCATCATCCAGATCCGAAATCTCATACACTGAAGACCAAGATAGATTCTTCACATAGTTTTTAAATTTTTTTATATTTTCATTATTAAAATCTTTTTTAAATATAAAGGTAGTCGATGAGGGCAATAGTTTATTTTTTATTGGTATTTTTAGAAATTGTGCTGTATCATGATCTGATAAGCCCAAGGGTTCTATCTCGCCCACAGCATCTTTCACGTTACTAAGACACAAGTCTATGCATGATTTTTGCCTTGTAGCTTTAGTTATATGATTAGAAAAATTGAAATTTTGAAGTATGTCAAATAAACTCTTCTTGGGCTTTGTGTTTTTTAAAATGTCAATATTTAAGTCGCCCACAATCACAATATCACTTGTGTCCCATTTACTTAATTTATGTAATAATATGTCAAATTTATTAAGAAATTCATTAATGCATGAATTCGGAGTTCTATAGAGACATATTATAATTAATTTATGAAAGGGAATTTTTATACCACAGCATTCAAATACATGCTCTGTGCTTAGTTCATCAACAGCGTCAAATTTAGTACCTTCTAAGTCGCTTTTTAGTAGGATACAAACTCCACCACGCCTTTGTTTTGAGCGACAAAAGGCCGATATAGCTTTGTACCCACATATATCAATATTTGACACATCTTCATTACTAACAAATGTCTCTGATAAGCATAAAACATCGACAAATTTATCTCTTTCATTTAATTCATTAATAGTTATACTTAATAGATCCTTTTTATTTAAAACACCAGCTATGTTTTGGTGCATTATGTTTATATATCTATTGGACAGGAAAAAATGTGTTTTCTCGGTTTCTATTATCATTTTGTATTGTATTGCCAGCTGTTGTTATTACAGAATCTGTACCTCTTGTTGTGGTGTCAGCATTGTTGGGTTTTTTTGGAATAGGTTTAAAATAGTATAATATGTTACGTGTCTTTTTTTCTTTCAATTTTCTGCTTGCGATACCATTACTATTAAACAATATTTCTTTATTACCAGGTGCCAGATATTTAGATTCGTAATACATTGTGTCGATGAGCATATTTATTTTATAACAAAACTGACTTTTGATGTATTGTTTTTTAGTATTTAAGTTATCCGCTAAGTTTAGGTAAATACAGTTCTTATAGTTCTGACAGGCAAGTTGTAACATTGTGTTAAGTTTATTTTCATTTAAATACATATTATTAAGTACACTACATACAATTATAGTCGGATTATTATGGTATTTTATAAATGATCCAAGTTCCATCAATATTTTATATGGATTGCTGTCATTCTCACCTACACAAACAATTATTTTATCGTCAACATTCAATTTTGTGTTACTTAGTGTTTTTAATAATTCATTACAAGGAGCAAACGGCTTAACATAAGAAGATATCTTATATTCTTCATATTTGCTGTTTTGACGTGAGCGAACTAGTGCAGATGCCAAACCTACACATTGCTGTCCACCTAATATTATAATTTTTTTCTTGTTTTCTTCTACATATTTTATTTTAGCATTAATATCTGTCTCCCATTCTTTTTTTAATTTTGGATTTTCTTCTAATATTGTTTTGGTAACTGATAAATTACACTCATTTTGCAAGTCTTTAAAATCCGAGGGAGTGTTTGATTTCGGTTTCAGGGTCATATTCTGCTTATTTTGTGTATTTTGGGGGGTCTTGCTAGCTGAGTATGATAATT
Source organism: Cyaniris semiargus (assembly GCA_905187585.1). NCBI lineage: Eukaryota > Metazoa > Arthropoda > Insecta > Lepidoptera > Lycaenidae > Cyaniris > Cyaniris semiargus. The sequence goes on along the minus strand of LR994551.1, from coordinate 21,173,498 downwards.
CCAATCTTCTCTTAGGTAAATTTGATAAGTTTGTCCTGTTTTTACTTTTCCTTGATGAATTATTTAAAGGAGTGCTATTATTAGGGGTTGAGCAGACATTTTTTAAGATTTTTATTTGGTTTTTTTGCTCAATAACCTGTTTTTTGAGAGTATTAATTTCATCAGATAATGTGATAATTTCTGAGTGAGCACTGTCTAGTTCTAGTTTTAGCCGTGTAATCTCATCCTGCATCTCATTTACCTGATCATTATTGGCTATTGTGGAAATATCCGGTAAACTTTTTGCACTTAAGTCAGAATTTAGGGAGTCTGAGGACTCATTAAGGCAGAATGATGCACACAGCCTATTCTGTTTTTTAGACCTGAATGTAATATTGTCTTTCTCCATTGTGTTCTATTTTGTATCACTATTTCGTTTAACAAAGAGTTTTTCTAATGTCAGTACAGTTTAGTAAGAAATCCAGTCCAATATATACAGGTCGAGTAATTAGTATTAGAAATTTGAACTATCTTGTTTTTGTAAATTATGTCCGTATTTATAAAGTCATAACATCATGTTTTAGCGACAAGAAAAAAAAATAAAAAAATGTCTATAGCTCAATGTCTTCTTTCAATTGTCACTTGTCAATGTCAATTTCAATGCAATATTATGTCAGCGCTTGTATGTTGTGAATTGTGAATGAATTTAAGTTAATCGAATTTTAACAATTTTTTGAAGCAAAACAAACTACAATCAAACAGACTAAGAAATCTAACCAGAGATAACTAAAAAACAAAAAATAAATTATAATCAAAAAACTTATTGAAAAAAAGCTTTTATTTAAATACTCTAAAAAAATAAAATAACCACCTTAAAAAAATTAACTATTATTAAGTTATAATATTAATATATTATTATACAATTTGCATGATAGTAAAAGCTTGTCGCGAGACTTAACAATCTGTCAGTATTTAATAAATTTACTAAAACAAAAAATGTAATATCAATTTACTCAGTTAAATTGGTACTAGTTTATTTACAAATCGCGCGATAAGCTTTTATTATCATGCAAATTGTATAATAATATAATATTGAGGTTATAACTTAATAGTTAAATTTTTGTAGGAGAAATTTATTTTATTCATTTTAGAGTATTTAAATAAAAGCTTTTTTTTTAATTTTTTTGATTAAAATTTTTACTAATTGCTTTATTAGGTTTTTTCACAAATAAATCCAATATTGGATTCTAGTATAGTTTATTTATTTATTCGACTATAGTTTATACTTGATGTGAATTTAGCCCACATGGATATTTTTTGAATATTTATCAGATAATAAATATCAGATGATTACCTGATAATCAAGAAAATACGTGTGGCACTCGGGGACTACCGCGGTAAAGCTATTGCATAGCATTTTTTATCAAGTTATGCAATTATAATTAATTAGTTATTTATTTTATTTATGCAGAAGTCAGAACCGTCACTGCTCAATAAAATACCAAGTTACTTACAAACATGTATTTCGATCTATAATAATATGATTCAAAGAGAAACTAGCTTGAGATTGAGAAGCCTCGCAACTTCCCACACACCAGAGCCCGCGGAGGGGCCCCGGGTGGGAAACTATGGTCAGGGGCTATACCCCTCTACATGGGAAAATACAAATTAATAATTTTTGGGGACAGTTTTAAGGAACAAAACCCCCGCGACAGAACGCGGGGAAAACCAAGGGGGGGGTGGGGGGAGGGACTAAGGCGGACGCGTCCAACCTTCTTCGCCTGACCAGGCCACAATCATCATCAGACGCGGCAGGGTTGACAAATGGTGGGTGCGGGCCCCGGCCAGGACCAAGGGAACGTGTGTGATTCCACTCCCGCACGCACCATGCTACCAGCTACTGCGGACCAAAGCGACCTGGGAAATTTTTAAGGTAGTGGGACACTCTTCCGGGCCCCGGCCTTTTTTGTCGTCCGGGGGGAAGTAACGCCATGGAGTCGACAGCTACGGCAATAGGGCTGTCGCGGCCGTCGTAATTAAAAACCTTGCTGAGTAAATCTACGTAAAAATTTAACCCATTGCTCACTTGGATCCGATATGTACTGTCAGAGAAGTTGATTCATAGGCAGACGGCGGACCTAGGTAGATTGGTCGCGTTATGTCAAACCCAGCCTACAGATCAGAACTAACATTAAATTAACATAGTCTGACCAAATGACATAGGTCCGTCAACTGCCTATGCATCAATTTATTCGATGGTACATAAACTAATTAAAAAAAAACGGCCAAGTGCGTATCGGGCCACGCACAATATAGAATTCTGTAGTACCGCTAGTTTTTGATAATTTTTGTATGGTCAATGAATGTACATTACTTAATAACGTGTTTTACACTACTAACAACATCATCTCAGTTACGTTCAAAGGAATTTGAACTAAAAGTCCCTTCATACTTCTCCAAATTCATTTTTTTTTTAGTTGATCGACTATAATTACTCAATAACTTTAAATGAAGTCTTCTTAGCCGTGATAGTTTTCCTTCAAAATTCAGCATATTTCCTACTCCCGTGAATTTTTTTCACATTTCCTGAAGCAACCAGCTAAACGGTAGAAGGGTCTAATGATTTTTTCACTTTAAAACTTCATATTTCACAAATGGATCCCTAAATCGGAAAATGATATTTAAATACTCATTATATTTTTAAAAACCTATCCAACGATACTCCACACGGTAGGGTGGACGCGAAAAAAAAATCATCCCCGTTTGATGTGTAGGGGAGGTACCATAATTTTTTTAAAGATTTTAAATACCATTTTGTTGGCATCATAAAACATTAATATGCGCAATCATTCCGAATTACGGCTTTGTAGGCCCTATAGTTTCTGAGGAAAACCGCGGACAGACAGACGGACGGACAGACCGAAACTATAAGGGTTCCTTGTTGACTACGGAACCCGAAAACCCAAGCATGTTAAGATTATGTATATATTTTTATTAAATATGACAATATTATGACTATAATCATACAAAAATATCTTCTAACCTTTACGCAGGAATTAATGAATAACTATGCAGATGCCGTACATACCCCAAGCACGTAGACTCGGTTCCCCCTTCTTTCGAGTTCTTCCAAATCATTTGTGGGTATTTGATCTCCAATCTGTGCGTGCGTGACGTTCGATTGCGGATCGATTACTTTTTTAAATAAAATAATATAAAAAAAAGTTTGACCTTGAATAAAAACTCGGAGACTTGATTTAGAGCTTTGGTGTAGTAATAAAAATTATTCCGTATATTATATTCTAATTAAAAAAATGGGTTTATTTCGGTTGACCGGCACTTTTAAAATTGGCCTAATTTGGGTGATATCCGAACAATTTTATGGACTTTAGTCGAGTTTGGTGTTATTATAGAGCACTTGATGATCAACTCGTGTTCCGGATGCCCAAGTGTGTACGCGATTCATTACACTTCTTTGAACCTCAGTCTCTTTCAGGACTAGACTTTCATTGGCTCTGAAGATTAAAAGCAATAGTTTTGACCTCAAAGTCATAATCTGGGGACACGGTAGTGTCCCCGCCGAGACGAGCCAAGCGAAACGCAAGGGCACTCACTACATACCTTTTCTCGAAGTGTTTCGCTGTTTTTTTTAACCTTCATAGAATTGGTTTCCGTTGTAGCAGATAGTTCATATTTTCAGGATATGTTGTCATCAATAGACTTATTAAGCATACAAAGTCTCAATTGAACAACTCTAGACTCTTTTTAGATTTTATATCTAAAATACGCCGATTTCGTCACTGACACACTGATGATCATCAAAATGTTTGGCTACTTCCTGAAGTGCTAGAAAGCTGAAATTTGGTATGTAATCTAAGTTTAGTATACAAACAACAACAAAATTCATAAACTTCTAATTTTCGCCCCCCATCCCCTAAAATGGGGGGGGTGGAAGTTGACCCTCATAGAGTTGGTTTCCAATATAGCAGATAGTTCATATTCTCAGGATATGATGTCAATAGTAGACTTATTAAACATACAAAGTCTAAATTGATTAGGTCTAATACTTAGGATTTTATTGATATCTAAAATACTTATGCCGAAATTTGGTTACGCCGTAAAATAAGTTTAGTAGGGGTAATGGAAGTTTAAATATGAGACTTTCACCAATCTTATAAATTAGGACATAAAAGTTTACACGGGATAGACATTAACTAAAAACCTTTTAATTAAAAATATTAAAAAAAAAAAACTAAAAAGATTGCCTAGCAAGTAGCAACTTACAAAAAGGACTGAAATCCCACCAAAAACATTTCATGTAAAAAGTTTACCTCGACGACCACAAAAGGTTTGCCCTGTGAAAAAGAGAACAGATCTAATGTGGAGCCAAGCTTATGAATATACATGGCCTAACTCTATCGACCCTAACTCCAACAAATTCTACATATCAGTAAGTATGTATGGCTTGGCTGTTTCGTTACTTACTTTAGATCAGAAACTAAATATTCGTCTCACCTCCACGACGGTAGCAAAACAGCGAAGCCATACATACTTTCTGATATGTGGAATTTGTTCGAGTTAGGGTCGATAGAGTAGGCCGTGTATAAGTTTGGCTCCACATTAGATCTGATGTCTTTTTCACAGGGCAAACCTATTGTGGTCGTTGAGGTAACATTTTACATGAAATGTTTTTGGTGGGATATTGTAATTTTTAAATAGACTTGTTACCCAACTTTATCTATATATCGTCAAAATATCAATATTTTTTGTATAAATCATCATATTTATTTATACAGCATAAATGTCCAATTACAATTTTGACCCTATGATTTTTGTTAAAAAAACTTTATTTATACAATTTATTATTCGAACATAAAATATGAACTTCTAATTTATATTCAACGGATGAATAAAAATATAATAGTTATTAATATGTTTTCTGTATTGTGTTATTTATTAGGACTATTTTTAACACATTTTATTTGCTTTATGTTTGAAGTATAATCTGAGCGTCGAATCTCACAGCTACGCACGCAGCTGCAGGCAACGTGCTAGCGCCTTATAATAACTCTCGACAAAAAAGGAAATTGCTGACATAAATAAAACACATAAATCATAAAAGTTATGGCATAATATTATATACATTATACATATTATGTATTTCTGTATGAGTAATAAAACTCTATTCTATTATTCTATATTTATTATTATTTTATACGTATTATTCTAGGTAGGTGCAATTGTGAGTATAGGCTCTCGGCGGAAAAAGGTCAAGCGATGGTTCATGGTAGCTTATTTTATTGACTTTTCAAAAGTAGCTTAAGTTATATTTATTATTATTTTATACGTATTATTCTAGGTAGGTGCAATTGTGAGTATAGGCTCTCGGCGGAAAAAGGTCAAGCGATGGTTCATGGTAGCTTATTTTATTGACTTTTCAAAAGTAGCTTAAGTTCGGTTTTTTTTAATAGGACATAAGGTGAATAACCATTCGATGAGGTATATTGTATTTGTATGAAAATATTATATTTCAATAAATTAATTTTCATCAGTAATATAATCATTATTATCTGTGCTTTTTCAAACGGACCGTTAAAGAAATTACAAGTTAAGTAACCGTATAAGTAAAACAATCATAATATTCCTTTCCCGAACTAAAATCCAGGTTGCTTCAGCGTGGAGAGGTACAGACAGACACACTTTCAAATTTATATTAAACTAGCTGTGCCCCGCGGTGTTACCCGCGGTTTAAGTGATATATAATAAAAGACTATGAAAAGTACCAATAATAGGGTCAAAACGGGACGATAAGTACATGTTTCTATAATGGTTTATGGTAGTGATGATGATGAATGTAATTTACATAGCAGCATATGTTATCCGTTCTTAAAACAACGTCGAAACTCCCAAACTTGTATCTATAAAGAGTCAGGAGTTCTCTCAGCACCTTCCGAACCATGGTATACCTTGGTGCAAAATCTTACTTGTTGGTCGCATATGCTTAGAATACTGCTCACGAAACCGAAGTCACCACATGTTTCCAGATATAAATTTTGAGGACTTCCCTCGATTTCTTACGGATCCCTTTATCAGGTCACCATTTTTATGAATAAAGTACCAAATTGACATGATACCCTATATACCAAAAGAAAAATTTCGAAAATCGGTTCACAAACGTAGGAGTAATCGTTGAACATAAAAAAGAAAGATAACACAACCCCCATTTTGAAAGTCGGTTAAAATTGTAGCCTATGTGTTATTCCTATGTATAAGCTATATTATTGTAAAATTTCATTAAAATCCGATCAGTAGTTTTTGCGTGAAAGAGTAACAAACGTCTATACATCCATACATACATACATCCAAACTTTGGCCTTTATAATATTAGTAGGATAAGTATAGATTGCGAATCAGGGCTGCGCCGCCCATAATGTGCGAAGTGTGCGACGCACACAGGCGCCAAGACAATACGGGCGCCATAAGAAATAAAAATAAGTTGATTCGAGAAATAGAGGCGCTTCATAGATTTCGCACACAGGCGCTGTGGGGTGTTGGCGCGGCCCTGTTACAAGTAGATGTTAATTTAACCTATGGAGGGTTGGGGGTTCTGTTACAATGGACACTGCAAGTGCAACATCAATTTTACGACCTCTGTGGCTCAATGGTTAAGAGCGTGTGGCGGCTCAAGCCGGGGGTCGCGGGTTCGAATCCCGCCGACGAAACAAAAAATTTTCAATGTTCCTGGGTTATGGATGTGTATTAAATATGTGTATTATAGTATTATATAATAAAAATCTTAAATATATGTATAATATAAAAGTATTAAATATATTTCCGTTGTCTAGTAACCCGTTACACAAGTCCTTCGGGAAGTTAGCACGGGACCAGACTGACGTGGTGTGATTTGTGAAGCGTCCGTAGATATATTATGTATATTATAAATAGTAAATATGTGCCATGTGCCCATTGTCCATGGGCAGCGGCAATCGCTTACCATCAGGTGCTGCGTTTGTTCCTCAATTTCCATTACGACAAAGAAAAATTATACACACTTCTTAATGCAGACTCTAAGTCTACACAAAACTATACCTAATTAATAAACTTCGTATGAGAAGCAGATACAAGAAGACATTTTGCAATATATATCTTGTTTTTTGCATTAGCTTAACTAATATTAATATTTATAACCACCTGTGACCGGGCGGCGGGGGACTGACGTCAAACAACCAGTTTCAGTTGTGGCATGACCTTTCCGAAGCCAATTTGATATCCCTTAGGCTTCCAAAATGCTACGTGGAAAGTTTAGAACCCACAACTCGAAAATAAAGTCCTCATGCTAGCTACTTGGGGGTTAAAGACGTAAATAAAACCTGCTTCAACAGCTTGCAATCTATATTTTTAGTGGTTCATATTGTTCTAAGATTTGCAAAAGTTTTAAAAGTCCCCAGCGTGCGTATGCAAAAATTAATAAAACTTTCCTAATATATAATTCATTTTTAATTCGTAAATGACAAAGTTAAAAAAAGCAATTCCTTTGTTACCCGCGTAAAGCGTGAGTTCAAAAGTTGGCAACACCCTATGTGATTTTTAGGGTTCCGTACCCAAAGGGTAAAAACGGGACCCTATTACTGAGACTTCGATGTCTGTCCGTCTGTCTGTCCGTCTGTCTGTCCGTCTGTCTGTCTGTTTGTCTGTCTGTCTCCAGGCTGTATCTCAAGAACCGCTATGGCTAGACTTCTGAAATTTTCACAGATTGTTTATTTCTGTTGCCGCTATAACAATAAATACTAAAAACAAAATAAAATTAATATTTAAGCGGGGCTCCTATATAACAAACGTGTTTTTTTTGCCTTTTTCGCTCGATATTAATAATGGCAACAGGTAGGTACCTACTTGAAATTTTCATACAATCCTCAATTATATGTGTATTTTAATAATTAATAATAAAATTAAAACAAAATAAATACTTAATGGGACTCCTATACAAAAAACACAATTTTTAGCCTGTTTTTGCTATATAACGGTACGGAACCCTTCGTGCGCAAGTCCGACTCGCACTTGGAGTTTTTTTTTTTTTTTTTTATACGGGGCCCTGCCAAGGCACGCTACGCGTCTGATAGAAAATGATAAAATATCACAATTTTTTTGACAGGGGGTCAATTACCACTACCGCCTCGATTCGCCGTGTACACTTTAGGTACCTAAAACTATATTAATAACATACGTCATAATATTATGATTTTCAACTTTTCATAACACAAGTGAAATGTACTCATTTTACTCATACTGTACTCATGTGAGTTGGAGTGTTTGTGATTATTTTCTATAATTTTTTATAACTAGTATTATGGGTTACAATAGCTGTCCTGCAACATTAATAAGTGAATGTCTAAAGAGATCGTAGCAAGCGCTTAGTCTGTTAATTTGGCACAATGCGTTGTTTTGGTAAAAACTAATCAATGTTAATCTTTGACCTACATTTTTCTCTTAATAGAAATCTAATGTTTGAGGTTATTTTTATTGCTTTTGCGCATCCAACGATACCGTTAACGTAGCGAATGGTTTACCTATAATATATGGTCATAACATAACTCATAGATAGCAATATCACTGTTGTAGACAGTAGAAGTAAGAAGTTTCTGAGTATGTCAATTGAATGAAACACTTATTCGTAAGCGATGTGCCTCGCTGGTCGCGTGTACGGGACAGAAGACGGGACTTGAGTGTGTGGGGTAGAAGATGGGACTCCCAGCTGTTGGAGCATTGATTGCAGCTCCATGCCCCGGTAGCTCGGTTCCCATGTACTTAAAATAATACAATTTTGTTTAATTGTAATCACGTTTTTATTTTATTTATGTGATGATGATTATATGACGATAGTCTGAAAAAAATAACTTGAATTGAATTCGCAAATTCTGAAAGCTTGTTACAATCTTAATTGCTTTTTAAATTCTGAAAGCTTGCAATCTTAATTGCATAAACTTTACAAAAGTCGATGTTTTCACTTAAGCTTAATTTATCAAAACTTGATTTATCTTTTTGCGTCATTAAAATAAAAGTTATCGTCTCAAAGCTCGTGACGCAACTCGGGACGAGTTTGGTCTGACGCACGAATATAATATCGACTCTGGTGTAATGACACCATTCAGAGTCGATATTATATTCGATACCATAAAACTATCTGTTACAAACGTAGAACGTTACAGTCGAAGATTATAATTATGAAAGTTGCTGTACCGCAAAAAAATATAATAGATAATATTATGATCTCTTTTTACATCTAATGACTTGGCGAATTGTTAGCTTATTTTGTACCGATTGGTATAATATTGTTACGTGCTAGGGTTCGAAGATTTAGAGAAAAATACCTGCTGACTCTTAAAAAGATTTTACTCACTAACACTAGCTCACACAAATCACTAAGTCCAAACACTAAGCACTAGATCCAAATCACTGAGCACTATCACTGTCCTATACTCGCCATCTAGTCCTGGATTCTATTCGTTTCCCCTTATTCCGGGCAGGGGACGAAACTGCTTGCTTCCTCAGCTCCTCTATTTGCTCCTCGATCCTTTCCATCCTTGCCATCTGGGTCTTCTTCTGCCGGCAGTTGAGCTGGAGATGGCCCCTCTCACCGCACTTATAGCACATAGCTTCAAATCTTTTCCTTGCAGGAGCCTTAACTTCCTTGACTTCCTCAGAGACCTTGTATATCTTATGGGTCTGCCGTATGTCATGGCGAACAGCCTCGACCTCCAAAGCACGCGCCAATGCTTCCTTTAGCGAGGTATGGTGACCAAGCCTTACTGCAGCTCTGACCTCCAGGTATTTGATTCTGTCGACAAATCTTTGAACAATATTTGTGTCGACCATCTTGGTGTCGGCTCCTGGATATGCCTTCCTGACGAGTTTTTCAATTTCCAACGCCTATTGTTGAAGTTCTTCTTCTGAGCGTGGGTCTCAGTGGGTGGTCACGTAGTTGGGCACGGAACACGTGCTCCAGGTGTCGCTCCCCGTATCTGGATTCAAGTGCCTCCATCAGGTCTTGGAACCCATTTCCTGTCTGTGCTTCCAGGACCGACAAAACTTGCCCTCTAAGCGCAACAATGAGGGCGGTCAGGAATTGTTTTTCCGTCCATCCGTTGGCGGTAGCAACAGCCTGAAATTGCCGACGATATGCGTTCCATGAAGTAGTGCCTTGACTCTTGGCCCTTGCGTCACTCCAGTGGCTCCACTAGACACCGCAACTCCCGTAGTTTCAAGGCGCACTATACTCTCTTCTGTAGTTCAGTGAAGCCGGTTTTCAAATTTCCCACAACCAACTCTAACCCGGATACTCGTTCTTTTACTACGTCGACATCTTTTCGAAGCTTAACCACCGCGTCACTAACATCCTTTATAGCCAATAGCACTTTTTCTTGGAGGTCCTTTTGTTGCTCTTGAGACTCCTGCAAAGCGCCGAGCTTGCGGTCTTGTGGCTCCATCATTGCCCTTTGAGAATCTTGCAAAGCCTGACTTTCAGCTCTTTGAGACTTCTGCAAAGCCTGAATTTCAGCTCTTTGAGACTCCTGCAAAGCGCCGAGCTTACGGTCTTGGGCATCTTGCAAAGCCTGAATTAACTCAATTATGCTTTCCAATTGAAGAGCCATTTGAGGGGCCGTAGAAACTACGGGCGTGACAGGTTGGATAGAGCTAGTCGACGGGGCCTGAGCAGGCGGGGCCCAGTGGGCGTGGCCAGTGGGCGTGTCCTGAGTGGGCGTGGCCTGGTGGGCGGAGCCAGTGGGCATGGCCATGTCCAGAGTGGGCGGGGCCTGCGGGGCGTGGTCAGTGGGCGGGTCCGGGTGGGCGGAGACAATGGGCGTGGCTTCATCCAACGTGGGTGGAGCCTGAGGGGCGTGGTCAATGGGCGGGGCCAGTGGTGGGGGCCTGCCCCACAGTGGGCGGAGCTTGTCCCCCAGTGAGTGTGGCCTCCGCAGCGCGTTGCACCCTTGTCCTGACACTCCCCTTGAATTATTTTCTCGGAGTCAATGGCATCTCCAAATCTCACTTCCGACACCAGTTGTTACGTGCTAGGGTTCGAAGGATTTGGAGCAAAAGACCTGCTGACTCTTAAAAAGACTTTACTAGTACTGACACTAGCTCACACAAATCACTAAGTCCAAACACTAAGCACTAGATCCAAATCACTGAGCACTATCACTGTCCTAGGTCGTAGCCGAGTCGTAGGTTCACTGGTTCACTCACTATTGATCACTTGTTTTCACTTCGAAGTCGCCTCGAAGATCGCTCGTATCGAACTGAACTGATTGGCTCGTCTACCTGCGGCTATTTATATGGCCGAGGCGAACTCTCGAAAGTTCCTTGCCCGATTCGCGTAAACAAGTAAACAAGTGTGGAATGTTTCTAGAAAATACGCGTAAGTAAAAATACACCTAACGCCATCTAGTATCGAGTAGAGGATTTATGTTGTCTGTGTTTCCCTGATCAGTTTCGCCGGTTTGACGCTAGATGGCACTACGTGTCCTTATCCGTAACAATATTAATAAGTAATAAACTAATAACTAATATGGTGCAGGCTTTTAAGCCTGTAGACTATTATTAGTCTATAGACTAGCCCGGTATAATGACTTTGTTTATAGCGCTGAAAAAATATTGCAATGAAAAACTTATTTACAGAAAGATGTTTTATTAATTAAAGTTTATTTAACTGCCTGCAAACTTTTGAGAATGTTTGCTCTTTTATGATCTTTTCGAAAAGCCTTTTAAATAATTACGGAAACTGAAAATCACGTAAAGATGACGGAATTATCCAAAAATTTCTTAAAACTGAGACTTACTTAGAGTGGGTTACACCAGAGGCGTGGTTATAGTTACAGTTATGGTCAAAGTTATGGTTATAGTTAAGGCTAACTTAACTTAACCCTTAACTTTGACCACAGAATTTGGCAGATGTCTGTTGCGTTTTTTTTTTTTTTTTTGTTAAAGCTACAATTAATGGGGTTGAGAGTATAGAAAATGAATTATCCGTAAAAATCTACAGAAAAAATATTTGTTATAACAACACTGTGAGTCATAGTACATATTCACGAAAAAAATTCGATATAAGTTTAAGCGGTTATGGTTATCGTTAAATATGGCATCCATTTTTGACTTTAACCAAAGATTTGACATTTAGCGTTGTAGTTATAGTTAAAGTTATTGTTAAAGTTACAGTAAGAGTGAAGCCAAACGAGCGTAATTTTGTGAGTCGTGAGTCGCAGAATTTCGGTCGCGTAAATTATTTTTCATACTCATCACGACTCACAAAATTACGCTCGTGGGAATGAAGTAGGAATTTTCTATGAATTTTTGCCAACCGAAATTCTGCGACTCACGACTCACAAAATTATGATCGTTTGGCCTCACCCTTATAGTTATAGTAAGTTGGTGCAACCCACCCTTAATCTGAAAAACTTTTGAGAATCTTTATTGTAAAGTCTTTGGAGAAGTAGGTATTTGCAGTCATGGTACTTTAAAATAATTATAACGACAACTTAAATTTAATCAAATTACTTTATTTTACTGATCGCCAATTAAAGTGCAGTAATCTATTAAGTTAGACAGCTTCAGAAAATATTTTGACACAAATGAACGTCCCACTTAAATCTACCATCCATAAAGTACGTCACACACGATTTTCGACATTGCCCATAAAATTGTGGCCATTATAAGCGAATAAACTAAGACGTGCTAATGATAGTTCCAAATTGTTATTTTTTATCAAAATTTAAAATGAAAACGAAGAAAAAAGTTTGGACGCAACATAAAGATGGTTGCAGACGTTTGGTAAAATATCAGTTTATGCATTGCTTTAGTAGAAAACTGTTCTGCACTAGCTTAATAATTTTGTTTTGTAAAAAAAGGAACAAGACTTCAATAACAATAGAAGTAACAAATGAACCGTGTATAATACTTATATTGTCGTATACAATTATTATACTTCGGTTATTAAGCCTGCCACGAAACAATATTAAAGTTAAATCTCAAACTCTGCATAATATACTGTTTTCAATTGAGATATCCCGTTTTAAAATGTCTATTACTTACAAGTAGACGACTCTTAGGTCAATTATTAGTCTCTGCATTTATGGAATTTTCGGAAGAGAATTTAAAAACTCCTTCAAAACATCAGAGCTAGACTAAATTCCTACTTTTTAGTAAGAATTTTGTCTATCAGTTATTCTATTAAATTATTAAATTTCTAAATAAAAATGGAAATGTATTAAAAATGAACTGCACCTTCAAATTTTTTTCTAACCTGAAGAGTTTGCGAGAGAGGCTCTTCCAAAGTGGTAAAATATGTCCCCCCCCCCCCCCCCCCCCTTGAACCTTAACTTGTAAAGTAAAGGGCATGAAAAGTCTAAAAAAAAATATATGATGTATATTACTATAAAAACCTCAATTTAACTTTCAATTGAAAAATATCAACTGAAATATAAAAATAAATCAAAAACCTTTTAATTTCATAAAAATAAACCTTATTGCTGCTGCGGAACCCTTCATGGGCGTGTCCAACTCGCACTTGGCCGGTTTTTCATTTATAAACACACAGCATTTTATAGAGATTGCTTTGTTACACAAAAATCTTTCATGTCCTACGAACATCGAAACTCCGTAGCACAGCGCTACGCGTGTGTAAGCGCTCTAAGACTCCGGTGTGCGGGGTCCCTAAGATCAGCAGATGTCATTGACGTCAGGCGCGTGTAAGTCACTGCGCGCTTCTTAATTATGTGACGCGGCTCCCACGTCATTGTGCCCCGAACAGCCTTAATGACCTGATGACAATCACCAAGATTGATGACACCCTTCCAGTAATTATAAAATATTGCCACCCGACTTAAGTTCCGGTTTAAGACCGGGCTCCCAAAATTATCTAAACACGCTAGCCCCGCCTACACACCCCGCTATTCTCCAATCGTGATACAATGATTCCATGAATCGTGCCCGCATGAATTGTATTTTGCGCTGCAGCTAATATAAGTGAACAATATCGCGTAACAACGGTCCGGCGCATTATAGCACGAAAGTAAAGTTCGCTAGTCCCAAAAATGTTTTTGATGATTACTTAAAAATTAAATACAATACTAATATTTCCTTTAGCTATTATTTTATAAAGTGTGTTATTATAGTCGTGCAAATTATTTAATGATAGTAACTCAATAAGTGTAACAGATATTTGTTGAAAAGCCCAGAAATATTCATAATTTCGAAAAATAAAACTATCGAGTCAAAATAAGTGAATCGTGTTTTTGGTTAGCCAAATATGAGATAAATATACAATGATTAAATAAATCTCAATTGCATTTAAGTCAATCGTCTTCCGGGATCGTAATTCCTATTAGAAAACACAGCAAAATTTGACAACGCAGTCTTAAGCATTGAGAACATGTAGCCCGTTATTTCTCCGTCATCTGGAGTCCTGGAGTGCCACTATTTTATATTTAGGATGCTGTAGTGTGGTCCAAATGCAGTTTCTTTTGTCCAAAACGATTATAATAGTGATACTGTCTCTTTTTAAACGGTAAAAACTGTTCTGAAGTCCTGTATACCCATACAGTTATAAAGATTTATTCATCTGTTGTAATGTAAAGTAAATGATTATAATTAATAACTGATTTGAACATTTTATTCTTAAATGAGAATTAAATGTTATTAAATCGACCGAGGAGAGAAAATAGTATAATCTATACATAATATAAAACAAAGTCGCTTTTTTCCCTCATGTTTTTTCCCTTTAATCTTTAAAACTACGCAACGGATTTTGATGCGGTCTTTAATAGATAGAGTGATTCAAGAGGAAGATTTTTAAGTATAATAACATTCATTAAATAGTGGAGAAATACTGTTATTGTTGGGGTTTCTAATGTGATTTCGTAAATAATTACATTCTTTCCGCTTACATTGCAAACGCAGGCTGAACCCTACGAGATTTATCAAAATAATGTACCAAGTATTGTACATATTGAAAAAGTTCACAGAAAACTCCGCGATGGTGTCTATCTCCTATGGATATCCCACAATAACATTTTTTGTCATTTACTTTTTACGACAAATAATGGCTAATTTTCGAAGCAATTTTAATAAATACAGCATTAATCCTTATCCAATTAAGTACCTTAAATACATTGTTGATTTAATGTAGTGATGTTTTGTTTTATATGGCCCTTTACAGCATATGATTTAAATGAATATTTTCGAAGATATTACAGATTTAAAAATTGCGGGAGGTAGCTTTTGCGGCGCGGCGGTACCGACCAATGCGGGCCACGGGTACTAATGAATATAAATCAAAACTACTGAATCGATTTTAATCATTTTTTCAGTGAGTGACATAGGCCATATATTTTATACCCGTGCGAAGCCGGGGCGGGTCGCTAGTGAAGTTATAATTTATAAAATGTAAAATGAAACCAATTCTACCACCTGACCTTCTGTATATATTTTTCCGACGAATAACGAGCACCAATAAATAAAAATAAGGTTGTGGTTAGGAAATCCCAAAAAGGCTTCAAAACATTTCACGTGATCTTGGAAAGTTTTCAAAACTTTCCAAGATTGGTTGATTCTTTTATTTGCTCTTTTCTTTTATTGATTCTTTTATTTTATTTTCTTTGATTCTTTTATTCGCCATTTCGAATATAAAGTTTTGTGGTGTAGGATGTCTGTAATGTATGCGATGAACCTTAGGAATATGATGCGTTCCATAACTTACGGGCGCTTTTCCTATCATGGCCACGCGCGTGTTGCCCCTTGCCCGCCTCACAGGAGAAACATCGATGAAATGATAGCATGCGGGCAATTTTCAAGCGTACCAAAGCCCAAGCCAAGATGTTTTCTTTATCGCATCCTTTTAGAATCGCCGAACAAAATGTATGGAACTGAAATAATATCATAAGTCGAACGCCAACTTCATATTATTGTCAATTTCATACATTTTGATCGGCGATTCTATAAAGAAGGGATGAAGAAAACATCTTAGCTAAAGGGCCAGATCGATAACTGATAACACGCATTACAGGAAAAGCGCCCTAAAGCGCATTTGCTCCGCGCACGAGCTCCGTGGGATTGCAGTTAAGTTGGCTCTGAGGCTGATGCAAGGCCCCCGTAATTTTTTTTATTTATAACATATATTATTTATAGTTTATATCATAATACGTATTACGTTTTGAGTACGTAGATTTACCTACGTTCTACCGCGTAGATCATGTACGCAGTACATCTACGTACTTGCGTCTAATACGATACGATACGAATCCCGAATCACTCTATTAGAATTAGGTACCGTATGTAAGTTGCAACGCAACACCCGATAAAGGTAAATTAGTATTATTAGAAGCAAAAGATTTTTAAATAAGTTAGTACTTATTTAAAAATCTTTAGCTTGTACAGGTTACTGATTTAAACTGTGATAAAAGGGACTTTACCGGATTACAATAATCCAATTTAAAATCGAATTTTGTCACGTTCACACCAAAATTAGCCACTTTAATTAAGTTGACACCAAAATTAGCCACCCGCAGTCGAATCTCATATATTTTGGCATTCCCAGATTTACTATAAGATTAAATCGGTAATTACATATTATAATTTGCAGAATTATATACAAACACAAAAACACCGATTAGAAAATTTAATGTATTGTTTTACGATTTTATTTAAATGTTTCTTAACGTATGAAAACGTGACCCGAGACAAAAAAACGCAACCAAATAATGAAAAACCTAAAGATACAAAGATACCCTCGGGCTTAAAGGAGTGGAGGTAAACTCATCTTCAGGAACGATGAAAGATGAATTCATTCAATGATTAAATTTTTTTTTAATTATAATCCTGACGCATATTTAAAAATATAATGCCCAAGCCTAACTTGGCGCTTGTGTAGAATAATCACTATTATAATTTTGTGAACATTAAAGGGCGTCACAGACGGTGAAGATAATATAAAATATGTGAAGACGGTGAAGATAATATAAACATAATATTATCTTAGAGCATATTTTAGAATATCGCTCACCATAGAAATCCTATGAACCATCACACACGACGAAGTTAATATATATTTTATCTTTTGTATCTTAAGATACCGAGCGATATGGAAATATATATTTCGTATCTTAATATGTTATCTTAAGATGCGAAATATAAATATTTATGAATACAGGATGTTTTTGTGTCGGGCAGCGCGCGGGTTCATCGGTGATCGGACGTACTAGTGGGATGCTCCGTGCCGCGTCCAAAAGGTAGAGGGGGAAACAAAACCAAAACAAACTGATAGACGCTCTTCAGTGGAAATGCTCTGTCGCATGTTTGTATTTTGCTTTTTTATATCTTCCCTAATCAAATCGTGAATCGAAATGAATTTTTCTCTTGAATTTCTAAAATACCTACTAAAATACTCTTATAACTTCTTCGTTGACAGATCTTGATAAAGGTTAAATTCACCGCAGGTTTTTCTCTTTTATGTGAGGCTCTATCCAAATTTTTCTCCTTTTGGAATGTGCTATTGCAGAATCATCGTCTGAGGAGCTGTCTAACAAATCAAGAAGTAAGGCAGTATCACTCATAGTCAATCACCCTGTATATAGAACTCTAACAAGGAATACGTGTGGCACCAACGC
Source organism: Cyaniris semiargus (assembly GCA_905187585.1). NCBI lineage: Eukaryota > Metazoa > Arthropoda > Insecta > Lepidoptera > Lycaenidae > Cyaniris > Cyaniris semiargus. The sequence goes on along the minus strand of LR994551.1, from coordinate 21,155,862 downwards.
AGACTCGTAAGGAAATGAACAGATTTTAAATAATATCGTATCTTAGCCGTGTGTGATACTATAATATTTTATATTTGGGCATCTTAAGATAAAATATTATATTATCTTCACCGTCTGTGATGCGCTTAACGTGATCAAAATTTTATGTCGCTTGCTACTTCTGGCACGCGTGTCATTGGTTCGCCACCCTGGTCTAGTGAGTGGTAGTTTACGCCCATGTTTTCTCGTGGTTTAAAGCGGGTCTCTTGCCTGAGAAGTGTTCCAAGTTTGGTCAGAATAAATGCACGGTACCCACCTGATCGTCTAACAAGAAAGATGACGATGAAAAAGTAAAACGTATCAGATAATATTGCGTCTCTCGTATGACGTGCTTTTCATTAAAATAAAAGTAAATTTTCTGTTAATTAGCTTAGATGTAAATTGAGTCAAAATCTATTATTTTTTTTAAGTTTTCCCCATAGTCGAGTATTTATTAATTACTAATTAGTATAGAATTTAATGTCATTCCAAAGGTTCAGTAGCACAAAAAATTTAATCTGCATAGACGGATATGATGGGCGCGGCGAAACACGTGATTTTTGTGTTTTTCGCGTTTATAAGCTTTTAGCACTTGGCTGTGACGTTAGCTTCTTGTTATTCTAATAATAATTATATCTCGCGTCATTTGATAGCTGTCATAAAACGGGGCCACCAGGCTTTTTAGGGTTCCGTGCCCAAAGGGTAAAAACCGGCTATATTGTGTGTGTCGGGCCACGCGCAATATAGGGTTCCGTAGTACCACTAGTTTCATAATTTTTGTATGGTCAATGAATGTACATTTATAACGTGTTTTACACTACTAACAACATCATTTCAGTTACGTTTAAAGGAATTTGAACGAAAAGTTCCTTTATATTTCGCCGAATATTATTTTTTTAGTTGATCGACTATTACTCAATAACTTATGAAGTCTTCTTAGCTGTGATAATTTTCCTTTTAAATTCAGCAAATTTCCTAGTCCCATGAATTTTTTCACATTTCCAGAAGCAACCGTTTAGCTAGTAGAAGAACACTGGACTCTAAACGATTTTTTCCGCTTTGAAACTTCATATTTCACAAATGGATCCCTAAATCGAAAAATGATCTATGAATACTCGTAATATTTTTAAAATACCTATCCAACGACACCCCACACGGTGGAGTGGACGCGAAAAAAAATATCATCCCCGCTTGAGGTAGGTACCATACATTTTTATTTTAAGTTTTTATATAGGTACCATTTTGTCGGCATCATTAATATCTGCATTCATGCCGAATTACAGCTTTGTAGGTCCTACAGTATCTGAGTAAAACTGCGGACAGACGGACAGACAGACAGACAGACGGACGGTTCCTTGTTGACTACGGAACCCTAAAAACGGGACCCTATTACTGAGACTTCGATGTATGTCCGTCTGTCTGTCCGTCTGTCTGTCTGTCTCCAGGCTGTATCTCAAGAACCGCTATAGCTAGACTTCTAAAATTTTTACAGATTGTCTATTTCTGTTGCCGCTATAACAACAAATACTAAAAACAAAATAAAGTTAATATTTAAAAGGGGGGGCTACCATACAACAAACGTGATTTTTTTGGCTTTTTTTCTCGTAATCCATAATGGCAACTTGAAATATTCACAAAATCTTTAATTATATTTGTAACTTAATATTTAATAATAAAATTAAAATGAATAATTAAGGGGGGCTCCCATACAAAAAAAAAACTATTTTTCGCTCTATAACGGTACGGAACCCTTCGTGCGTGAGTCCGACTCGCACTTGGCCGATTTTTTCTTTCTTACTTACTAATCACAACACATATTTTGGGCTAAGAGAGTATCCTCTGAGTTATTGGTCAAAGCTGAATCCGATTAGTCGGTTACCAACACCTTGGCCGAAGGTTCCAAATCTACATGTGATCCAAATTGGGAATATTGAAATTTTTTATTTGACGAATTGAAAACTTTTTTTTTTAAATGAAATAAAGGGGGCAAACGAGCAAACGGGTCACCAGATGCAAAGCAACTTCCGTCGCCCATGGACACTCGCAGCATCAGAAGAGCTGCAAGTGCGTTGCCGGCCTTTTAAGAGGGAATAGGGTAATAAGGGAGGGTAGGGATGCGAAGAGAAGGGAATAGGGGAGGGTAGGGAAGGGAATAGGGTAGGGTATTGGGCCTCCGGTAAACTCACTCACTCGGCGAAACACAGCGCAAGCGCTGTTTTACGCCGGTTTTCTGTGAGAACGTGGTATTTCTCCGGTCGAGCCGGCCCATTCATGCCGAAGCATGGCTCTCCCACGTATAAGTACACTTCCATAGGTACTGGAAATACCAATATTTCAGATGACAGTTCTTTCAACTTCGACGTATGTTTTTAGGAAATTAACCTTCGTCCTTCAGTTATGATGAAGGTTTAGTTGAACTGCTTGAACATGGTTACTTTGACTAAAGATCACCTACGCCAAAGGAAAATCTGAAGCTTTGGACTGACGTACTAGTAGCGACAGTGTTGCCAACTTGGTAGTCAAGCTTAGAGCTAGTGTTGTGCCAAAAAAGAGCTGAAAAAGAGCTAACTTTATCAGCTAAAGAGAGCTAAATAAAAACCATTCGAAATTATTATATTTTATTCAATAAAAAACATTGTTCTTAATAATATCACTAGGTATCATTAATCTTCATCTGACCATAAGTAACATAATATTATTATGTTGTCGTTATCGTGAAAATCAATCACCAGGGAACTTCAACTTGGGCCTGCTGCAGCCTTGTTGTATTAAGCCATGGTCCCTATTTTTTTTACGCAAGAAAGAAATCGTGTACGGTAAATGTGGGGGAATTCCCTCGGGCGGGCGGGGAAAATCCCTTTATGATCTATGGTCACTGACCTCTATAATCTCTGGACCGGCGATCGCTATCAAAAAATGTTCCTATTTGAAAGTCGCCATTTTGGCGCTGATAGCTATGCGATAGCAGTGGTGAGTGTACTTGGAACTAAAATTTTACATCAATTTTCTATGTAATTAGTTCACAGTACGCTCACCGCGGCGTAGAGGTCAGTGTCTATGGTTAGGTACAATACGAAATGGCTGCGTTCAATAATAATGGTTTTTTTTCTTTTTTAAATCTCCACCAGGCAGCGCGACGGTAGACACTTCTTCTATATTTTCTATTGGTTCCCCACTGATCTGAAATTATCTGCAGGTTGGCATCACTGACTACATATTGGTTGTGTTTCTAAAAATTTCAGTGTACTGTCAAGTGTGACATAAATAAAAATATCTTAAACCTAAGCGATCATTGGCCTAAGCGATTAAGCCAGTATACTGGTAATAGTTTAGGAACACGCTGACATAATAAAAACTTGTCAAACTGAAAACTGACAACTGAAAAAGTTTTGGCGGCCATGATACTTTGAAACTTCTTCCTACTTTTAAATGTTGGAGTGGTTTTTATTATTTTTCCCAAATTGTTTTATTTGGGTTTTTGATATTCATTATTGGTAAAATATTGGCCATTAAATATCCGTTATCGTGCACAAGTGCAGGTAAGATGTTGTCAAAACCAAAATTTATAATTCCTGTGACATTTTGTGTGAATAACGATAAATAGGGCTATTTCTTCCGTGAGTTTTAACTAAAACATCGTTATAATAACTTCATTATTCTATTCGTTGGAACATCATTGTGTCTTTTTCAAATTGAAATGTATTTTGCCCAGTTTTGTAGCAATTATTGATGGTATTCCTGGTATTACCGATAGTTGTCTACCCATACGCCATCTATATTACTAAAATGGAAACTGTTTGACAATCAAATTAAAAAAATAAGAAAATGCCCCATTAACCTGCACTTCGGTAGTGGATTCGAAGCCAAAAAGCCACCGTCGTATGGCTAACTGAAAAAGAGCTAGAATAGTCGTTAAAAGAAGCTAAGGAGCTAAACGGTTTTTCTTAGAGCTGATAATTGATAAATAGAGCCAAATCTAGCTCTAAAAGAGCTGAATTGGCAACACTGAGTAGCGAGAAAATTAGTGCTAAAAAGATTTTTATTACATACAAATTAGATTATTTTTTATTATCGTCATAATATTATTCCATTTAATCCCTCTTAAGATAAAATATTTAGATTTTTACATTATTTTTTAATCGAACGTGATCACTGTCATGTAAGCACTTAATTGAAATCTTGAAGTATTTTTTTTCATATTTAAGTCGCTCTAGTGCCAATTGCCAAATAAGTTTTGTGGAATTAGTCCAGGGCATGTAATTTAGATGACTATACTATAATGATTAATGAGTAATGACCACGTGTACATTAGGTACTCGTGTAAATTATAATGTGCTCAAAATTTTCGAAAAAACTAAATTTATTGCACTATTAACTTTTTGTGCAAAATAATATATATGAGTTGTCAGAATGTCAAGGTTTATGTCCTGAAGCTGCACTATCACGTCTGTCACGTCTGTCATTCGGGGCTATGTAAAGGTAATCGCACATTTATCAGTACGCACGCGCCGACCGCGACCGCGCCGCATTTTAGAATTGGGATGTTGACAATGTCCAAGATTAGCAGGTTTTTTAAGTAAAATAAAGATATAACGGTAAAAAATAAGCATTTATAAAATTTCATCTTATGTATTTTTTTTTTTTTTTTTTGTTATGAGCCTTTGAAGTTGGATAGTCAAGTCAATTTTTTTTATTTCTAAATATTTGTATACTATTCGATAAGTAATGCAATTTATAATAAATTTTCTTATGAAACCACTTTCATGAACGCAATATTTAACATAGCGATTGAACAAAGATCTCCCGCGATGCATACCTACGAGAGGGTATAAGTGACGTCAAAGCCCACTGTCATTTTGTAAGGAGCGTTTTGGGAAGGTTTATTTTATGTGATTTTCGAATTATTATATCTTGGAGAGTTTTTAAGATATCAAAGTCATTCTTTCAACGATGATTCTATTTTTGAGAGTTCTTTTAATTACCAATAAGAAAAAAAATAGGCAACTAGCCTAGCCGTTGTATGAAATGATGTGAAACCTCGCACGTTCGTCCGCACCGTACGCAGCGCATTTCGTGTACTATGCGGTGCGTTCGACGCCGGACGCGTACGACGCGTACGGTGCTGACAAATGTGCGATCAGCTTTATGCAACATACATTGTATTGTACTATGTAATAAATCTTAAATTGTTGTTATAAGATTAGCATATTATTATAAAGTTCAAAAGGCGCCCGACATTTTGTTGGAAACTTTAAAAGTATTTTTAATTATGTACTTTTTTTAACAAAGCACGGAGTCGTAAATAAAGCGTGTATTTGCTATATTAATATTAGATACCTACGCGGTGAATTCGACGCGAAGCTGGTTTTCCAAATCCACGCGACCGATTCCCTATTGAAATATGTTTGGCAACGTCTCCTAGCAACCTATCTCTATTCTGACAATTCTGACATATCGTGTGCTCTCAAATAAAGTTTGTTTCTACACCCATGTTACTCCACTTGACGTATCCAACTTATTAAATAATCGGTCAAGTGCGAGTGGACTCGCGCACGAAGGGTTCCGTACCATTACAGAGCAAAAGTAGCAAAAAAATTGTGTTTTTTGTATGGAAGCCACCCTTAATTATTTAGTTTATTTTAATTTAAGTATCAATTATTAAAATATAAATACAATTAAGTATTTTGTGAATATTTTAAGTGCCTACCTTTTGCCATTATTAATATAGAGCAAAAAATAGCAAAAAAATCACGTTTGTTGTATGGGAGCCCCCCTTAAATATTTAACTTATTTTGTTTTTAGTATTTGTTGTAATAGCGGTAGCAGATATACACAATCTGTGAAAATTTCAGAAACCTAGCTGTAGCGGTTCTTGAGATACAGCCTGGAGACAGATAGACGGACAAACAGACATCGAATTGTCTTAGTAATAGGGTCCTGTTTTTACCCTTTGGTTACGGAACCCTAAAAACAAATACGAAGTAGTTTTCCGAGTGCGGTGGCACCACCACCGGTGTCCGTCTTCGACATAATATTAATAATACATAATAAATGACATAATATTAATAAATTAATATTAATAATATAATAATATTAGTAATAAATTACTATTAATTACTAATTAGTAATAAGGCCGCCATTGTGTGTTACCTGTGTTTTAAAAATGTCTTTTATTTTAAAATGTTATAATATGTGAGCACAATAAAGAATATTTATCTTATCAGTTATACGTGTTAGTAGCGGCTACTGCTTGGTGTCCCGGTGAAATATAGCCCTTACAGCAGTGGTACTGGACCTTTTTTTATACGGGCCAAAGGCCACAAACACGTTATGGAATTTGGACTTAAAAATAACGTGTTTCAAAATTTGCAACTCAAAAGTGGAAATTTTTTCACGACGACGTAAAGTATGTACAATGATAGCAAAAACGATAGGTAAAACAAAAAAAGAACATATAAATCTAAATATGCCATTTTGGATATAGGAGTTCCACAGGGAAGCTTGATTGGCCCATTTCTTTTTTTAATTTATATTAATGATGTCACAACTGCAACGAGGCATCTTAAAGTGTTATTTGCAGACGACACCACAATATTGGTGAAATGCCTAAATATATTACTTTACGAACAAGAATTAATTAATGCTCTCAAGGACATAATATCATGGTAAGATAAAAATGACTTGCAGGTAAATCTTAGTAAGACCAAAATAATGCAATTTAAATATTACAATTCAATACAGATAACCAAAAAAATTACTTATGATGACATTAATATCGAAGAAGTAGATTCATTAAAATTTCTAGGACTAATATTTGACCAACACTCCAACTGGAAAGCCCGTGTGGACTATATATGTAGTAAGCTTGATAAATTTGTATATGCATTGCGACGTTTGGCAAAGACTGTGTCAATATCAGCAGCTCTTTGTGCATACCATGGTTATGTTTCCTCAATTTTATCATACGGTCTTGTGATCTGGGGCAACTCTGTTGAATTTAATTTAGTTTTTAAGTTACAAAAGAAGTGTGTTAGGGCCATTTGCAGCGTAGGGCCGATTGAAAGATGTAAACCTCTATTCAAAAAACTGAACATACTTACACTGCCATGTATGTATATAAGAGACATGTGCATTTTTGTTAAAAAACATCCCGAATATTTCGTACAAAACAAGGATAATAACACGGCCAACAGATCACTACGTTATCCCAATAAATTAGTCATGCCTAAATGCAACAGCACAACATTCCTTAAAAGTCCCTATATTATGGCTATTAAGATATATAATAATTTGCCAAAAGATTTTGAAAAACATAACTTAGTTACTTTCAAAAGAAAACTTAATGAATGGCTTCTGGATAAATGTTTTTATGAAGTAAAGGACTATCTTAACTTAAAAGTGGGTGCTTATTTCTGACTTGTTGGGTACTTTTGACTTTTTGTGCACTGAGTGACACTGACATATTAATGATTATAATATTATTAGTGACATTTGTATCCTCCTTAAGCTATTATATTATCCTGCTAGTTTTAAGGAAATATAACATTCGCATACTATTAATTTAGTTGAGTGTTATTTATGATCCTGCATTATAAAATTCTGGAAGACCTTATTGTACTTTTCACTCTGGCAAATAAATATTATTATTATTATTATTTAACTTCAATGTAATGAACACTTTATACACACAATACAGATAATATAATATGGGGCTTATGTCAAATTGTCATTTTACAGTTTAGTAATTAAGACTCTTCTCACAGTACGGCATTAAACACTGACATATAAGTACTACGTACTAGACTTGACACCGCAACGTAATGCTTGGTCACATTCAACAGAATCTATATAGCCGCAGCGCACTTAGTCGGCCGCAAACTCTTCTGCGCACTAGACGTATGACATTTATAAAAAAAAAAAGTCACAAAAATGCCTTGGTGTGTCTTAAGATACTGTAAAAATAATTCCAAAAACACTTCCAAATGCGACGGAATAACATTTCATCGGTTAGTATTCTTATTTAATTATTTTCAATTAAAATACGAACATTAAATTACTAGGCGAAGACGCGCGCCATTTCGCATTGTCATAGAGTAGTAGATTCAGAGGGGAATGTAGGCAGAATACAGATATCTATGATGAGACGACGATGAATGAAGTATTCACGTAGACGAGTTTGTATTTTGGTAATATAAATACGGTATTACGTGTACATTATACATGCGTACATTATAATAATTGTATTTATAAATATTTAAGTAATTTAAATACGGTATGTATGTAGTGGACTTTGGGGCCATACTAATTATAATATAATTATTATAAATGCGAAAGTGTCCTAATATATCGGGTTTAATCCGAATTTGGTACCATGTTCATAAAAAATGTGACTTGATGATGGAATCCATAAGTAATCGAGGGAATTCCTCGCTCTTTATACTAAAACCCCATTTATCTGGATGATATTGTGATTTTGATTCATAATCAGAATTCTGAAGTATTTCAAAATGGAAACTTATGGTGATTTTGCATAAATAATTAAGTATTCCAAGTAAATCATACCAAAAAGTCAGATTTTGCACCAAGATATACGAAGGTGGTGAACCTTCGAGGTGGTGAACAGATCTCCGGCCTCCTTATGTATCTAACATGTTTGGGGGTTTCTACGTTAAAAAAATCGTAAAAATCTAATTAACTTCTATGTCCTTGAGAAATCGTACTTGATGTTGATTAGTGAAAAAACCGTGTCTATATTTAGCGACTTGTTATATTATTATTTCGTTTATTTCTGCATGACTTAAAAGTTGGATTTCACTTAACTATTTTTAACTGAAATCCAATTCTTTAGTCATGCAGAAATAAACGAAACTTTGTTTGTATTCCCCTATCTTAGATGAGCCGCCATATTGGATGTAGAATGACATTACATTCGTTTTCGAGTTATTCTCAAAAAGTTCTTTCATTTAATATCCATACTGTTATTATAGGACGGCATAGAAAATAACTATTCCGCTATCTTGGATGGTCGGACCACTCCGTCCGTATGGTTGCCGAAGCACATACGGCATTCTCACAATATAGTCGGCCTATTTCAGAGGAAACAATAGGTTTGAGACCAACTATTTGCAGGTTTCCTCACGATGTTTTCCTTCACCGTACGAGCATCCATATTATGTGACATAATATATTTCAATGGTACATGCCTCCACCCGGGATCGAACCTGCTGCCTTTTGAGTGCGAACCAAAGGTGAAAGGTCTGCCCACTAAACCTTAAGAAAAAGGTACTCATAGACAGGAAAAACATGGAACTTAACATTATAGGCATAAAAACTTTTTAAAAAGATATTATATAGGAATTGTTGCAAAGAATCGTAGGTATTCAATATTCAAATTTCAATCTTACGAGCAAATACAATGACGTCAACACAGACTAGCTATTACCTAAATCTTTGTATTTTGTTTATGTTTTTCGAATTGCTGTAATACATTATTCAAATATTTTTGTTTTTAAGATCGGAACAATAGACTTCTGTGGTCACAATAATAAGAAAACAAGCAAGCTGTTTATCAACGTGTCGTGAAAATCGTAAAAATATATCTTGGGCCTCTTTTGTTCCACGTCAACACGGACGAAAATCGGTGATGACAAACTTTTTATAATGCGAATGTCGGAGGTAAGATATGCATGCTTAAAAAAGTCAAGCACTTTTTAAAGCACCGAGCATCATTAAGAATATTCAGCTACACAATATATGTGTCTAAAGAATGTGTGAAATCAAACTTTCATTAACCGAAAGAGGAAAAATTTCCTAAAATTATAGACGATGACGTCTAAAAAAGTGACGGCTTAATAATAACTATTCATATTAATAACAGATAGTATAGGTCTACCAGAATCTGATGGCAAAAAGTGAGAAAATAAATTGACTCTAGCAATACTGGGGTAATTGGAATAAAACATTTTGATCCTTTTATTTTCTTATAGCGACTGGTTCTGTGTGTTAAACATGCAAATATAAAAAATTATCCAATGATCAAGGATATTTTTTGAAAATCCGCTGTCAAAAATTGCCATCAGATTCTGGTAGACCTATACTATCTGTTATTAATATGAATAGTTATTGAAGAACATTAAATAGGAGGCGCTTTTTAGGCAGTCGTTTCTAAAGTGAACTTTATTACCTACACAAGTAATACAAGCTTAGCATAAGTGGGCTCTTAGACGATCAATTTTATTGTGCAATATCATTGAACAATATTATTATTGAAATATTTATTTGACAATAAGATTGAAAAGGCGGGCGCGTTCAATATCAACCCCAGACTAAAATTGATCGTCTAGGGGCCCGCTAACACAATACACAGCAAAGTGCAGCTTAAAATTCGAAATTTATAAGCACTAAACATGTGAGACTATCTCAAAAGACTATTTAAGCTATCGCGTTGTTTCTTAGTGCGACTGAACTGTTATTATTGACAATATTTTTCCATTTTGTAATCAAATATCTAAAACTTTAATCTAAATTAACACGTTCGCTGCGAAGCAAAGCATTAATTGTCTGGTTGATGGCTTTCTGCCTGTGCGCGCTCTAAAATCGTGTCTTCTCGCTCGGTGCGGGCGCTGTAACTTGAGAAGTACTACGCGTACGAGAGTGATAGTTGCACCAGGTTTTTAAAACATAGTTCGCACTGAATTAAAATTAAATAAGCTCAGTGCGAATACTGCAGGCCTTGATTTGTACGAGGCCTGGTAGACCTGGTAGCCGCACTGACCGGGGAGGGGCGCGTGCGCCACAGCTACTGCTATCGATTGCTTTGTTTGTTGCCGATTGTGCGCACGTATTTTCAGTTGTGATATTTACGTTTTAATCGCGTGGTAAATATCAAAGTGTTTGTAAAATGGCGTCAAATAATATTTTTAGAGTAGTGACAGTTTCCCGTTAGACATATTGTTAAGCCAGAGAAATCGAAAACAAAATTGAATTTATCATCACCGACTGTGTCTACGGAGAATGCAGCTCAAGAAAAGTAGGGGAGGGTAGGGGAGGGTAGGGGAGGGTAAGGGAGAGTAGGGATGGGAAGAGAAGGGAATAGGGGAGGGAAAGGAAGGGAATAGGGTAGGGGATTGGGCCTCCGGTAAACTCAATCACTCGGCGAAACACAGCGCAAGCGCTGTTTCACGCCGGTTTTCTGTGAGAACGTGGTATTTCTCCGGTCGAGCCGGCCCATTCGTGCCGAAGCATGGCACTCCCACGTAAAAACACTAATGAACTTTATACACGCGAAATTTCATTCATTCAATCCTAACATTTTTGATCCTGGGTTCATATTTCTATGAACGGCTTTCACCAGGCAATTAAAACCTAGTTCGCATATTATTATGATGAAAACTTACTACCAGATCGAAAATACCTGGTATCGCATGGTATGCTAGGTACAAAAAATCAGCCTCGCAGTTAACGTGTTAAAAACTTTATTCTACCATGCCGGCACAACCAGTCGCTACCATCAAAATCTACTTATTTGCTAAAAAATTGGTCCCGTGTGAGTTTCTTACGCCGGTTTTTGTCGCTGGGTTAGTTTCCGAACCGGTGGGAGGCAACACGTAGGATGTTCTGAAAACATTTAATTGAGAAATTAAAAAAAATAATTTTATAATGAAAGACCGTAGTTGAGTAATTCTGTGGATAGAGCTGTATTTTGCAATGGCGAGCATTTTCTCTGTAGCGACGACTGGCTGCGCCGCCACGATGTCGCGGTGAAATAGCTCTAAAAATTCATATCCCTACATAATAATATATTTAAATGCGTTTATTTTATACGAAACGAGCCTAGAAAAATTAATGTTTTTTCGGAGTCGATCAAACCTCGGTACTTAATAGGAAGTCGGCAACATGAAATAACGTATAAAATTCATCATCACACAGAAGGAGCCACAGATAAACGCTATCAATAATAATATAAATCCTATTAATAATTAATTATGTATTGGCTGTTAATTTGTCTCGCGAGGCATGATTTATGTCTTCGGTAGGCCAGTGTCTGATCAAGATTGTGATAAATATAATATTGGAATTCTGTACACATTATAAATTAGTGTCAAAAATTTCGTGTATGTTCTGTGTTGTTTTTGCCCGTCTACCGAATGGCGCAGGTGGACTTTGAGTTATGTTATAAGATGGCCGAACGACATCAGACGATGTATTGTTGTGCGACAACTGCCAGTGACAATCCTCGAAGCTGAATTCGTCATAATTCTAATTTTGCTGGTGCTACAAACCTTATCATAATATAAGTACGTCATAGGGTCAATTCAGAGCGCAACGTGACGCGTAGATGCATTTCTTAATTTTTATATTAAATTGACACATTCCAAAGACGTCTCACGCAATTGATGTCTATCAAATCCATACAAAAGAAATTCATCTACGCTACGCGTACTAACACAACCCTCCTGACTGACTAATTCATCAATCATCATCGCTGAGCAAAAACTGTTACAGCAAAAAGTTACAGCCACGAAATTTGGTGAGTAGGGTTGTAAATCATATATTATGTCACTATTATAAAATTAACATAATAAAATATCACGTCTTTTTAACATGCGACAGAGTGAATTTTTCCTCGTGGCTGATAAAATATGAGGTACTGCTCATTTTAGTGCTCATTTTAGACGTTTAATACCTAAGTATCTGAGTGTAATATTTTTCCGAGTAGCATCTACGCTGAGTAGCAGTTTTTGTTATAATAAAAACCATGAGTTATCTAAGTACACGAGTAGTCCATTAAACGTTTTTCCCCGGTTCAGTAATAAATGTTTAACTCGAAATTCGTGTACGGTTCTCGCAGAAACGAGTTTTTCGGAATGTCGTCCAAATCAAACACGCACAGAGGGAAGTGACTAATATAACTTACGAGGGAGACGAGGATGGTACGAGGATACAATACGTGAATGTTTTTAACTCTCTGAGATAGTGCCCTCGACCTCTGGCGAACCCTACCGAAGCTTTGCGACCCACGATCGATTATCGAGCTACGCAGAACTCCCGAGTCCGCAAACGTCGTAGCACCGGTTACGTCATAATATTACGGTGTACACTTCAATTCTCACATCGCAACGACTGAAACTAAAGACGTACCGCTCATGTACTATCAGAGAAGTTGATTCATAGGCAGATGGCGGGCCGCGGGCCTATGTAAATTGGTCGCGTTATGTCAAACCCAGCTAGCTGACAGATCACGATTAACACTGAATTAACATAATTCGACCAAGTTGATTTATAGGCAGATGGCGGACCTACGTAGTTTGTTCGAGTTATGTCAGATTATGTTAGATCACAACTTACATTGAATTAACATAATCCGACCAAATGACCTCGGTCCGTCAACTGCCTATCAATTTCTTCGATGGTACATATAACCCGAAAAATTTAATTACAACCTGTAAATAACAGGATGATGTTCGCGGCATAATGCTAGAAATTGTAACGATAGGTATAACGCCTGCGCCTTTAACCAACACGCTTTCTTTAAAAAATCTATGGATCAAAATATATATAGAATTGATATGACATGAGTCAAATATCGACTTCGTATTATCGATTGCATGTCTACTTTTGATCGGCGATACTATAAATAAGCAATAAAAAAACGTGTTGGCTAATGGTTGGAAAATTTTGTATGTAAGATGATATTATTACGGGAACCTTCCTGCACGAGTCCGTCTCGCACATTATAGCTTCATTTTATAATATTACTAGATGTCCCGCCAAACATTGTTTCGCCCATAAAATTAATATACCTATATTAACTTTATGATTTCGCCCATATTATTTTATTGAAGTGACTAGGTAAATAAGTATATGGCACCATGGCAACGTCCATCGCTATCCCGACGCACAAACAATGGTCGCCGTCAGTTTCGAGTTGTAATAATTTACTATTATATTTTATTCAACAAAATATGCACTTATCAATATAAAAAGTATCCAGTAGCCGATTCTCAGATCTACTGAATAATATGTATACATAAATTTTGGTAAAAATCAGTAAAGCCGTTTCGGAGGAGTACGGTAACTAACATTGTGACACGAGAATTTTATATTATACTAGCTGTCCCGGCAAACATTGTTTTGCCATATAAAGTATTTCGCCCATATTATTTTATTGAAGTGACTAAATATTAAATAAGTATGGCACCATGGCAACATCCATCGCTATCCCGTCGCACAAACAATGGTCGCCGTCAGTCTCGAGTTGTAATAATTTACTATTATATTTTATTCAACAAATGCACTTATCAATATAATTAAGAAATTTAAAAAACATCCGCCAAAAAACTTTAAAAAGTAATGAAATAATATATACTTACTGACTTTAAGTTTAAATAATTCCTAAGAGTAAAGTAATATTTTAGTCCATAATTATTGTTGTCACGGTGTGTCGGGGGACCACCAAGTAAACTACGACAACAGCGACTTTTGCATTTTGTATCGCCACAATAGTCGCTGATTGTGCGCTTTTATAATTCTGGTCGTCACGTTATCGCGGACGCCGACTTCCACAATAAAATGTTGGGTACGTTAAATGCCCTTTTAATTTTACGCACTTCAGTTTGCTTTTAAAATTCTAGACATGATGGAATTATCGCGGACGTCTGCGGTAAAACGTTAACACAGTGAAGTAAAATGCCTGAAAACGTTTAACGTGAACGTCCACGTCCATAACGCTACGATAACGTGGCACACTAAACTTCCCTCTAAAACCGCCCGATATTTTTGCTATGTAGTGCGTAGCTACAAGAATTATTAATTGATGTGTGAGTGAGACCACGTGCTCGCACTTCCTAGCCCGGGCCCCCGCGCCCTGCTAATACGCATGCCTGTCAACAACAACAAAGATGTCTTCGCTAGTATGAACTATGAAATAAAAAAAAACCGGCCAAGTGCGTATCGGGCCAGGCGCTATTTCAGTTGCGTTCAAAGGAAATTGAACGAAAAGCTACTTAAAGGTGCTCCCGCGAAGGGATCACCGCGAGCATTCACTTGCAATGTAACATTATAGATTTGTTTTTGAGCATTACATTACACGTGTAATGTAACATTAAAGATTACAATACTATCTCCCTGACTGACGAGCATTCGCGTGTAATGTAACATTCGACTTTGAGCATTCCATAGCTAGTTGATGTTACAAGTTGTATCAAGATATTACACACTGCTGTATTGCTGTAATGCTCGGTTTTGTATCATTACAAGCAAAGGTGCCCATTGCAATGCTCGACTCTGTAACGTTACATTACAAGCGAATGCTCGCGGTGAGGGAAAACATCTATACTTCTCCGAATACATTTTTTTTTTTTGTTGACCGACTATTACTCAATTATTACTAATGAAGTCTTCTTAGCCGTGAGCCGCGGACAGACAGACGGACAGACAGACCGAAACAAAACAGGACATTTAACGTCCGCGTTTTACCGTGGAAATCAGCATCCGCGATATTATCGTCCAGAATAATAATTATAAAAGCGCACGATGTTATTGCTCCTCTACACGATGGACCAGCGCTGGCCCATCAAATGGCGCATGCGATGGATATACAATGGTTGCAACGCCTCTACATGATGGCCGCGTTCAGATGTGAATTGTGATCTAAACGTCTTTCAAGATGGACGTGTAAGCATTAGCCATTGCGGCAATGCAAAACGTACATTTTTCAATAATTTATAACTTCACCAGATGATCCGGTGAACTTCGTATCACTTCCCTCCTAATATGAACCTTTCCAGGATAAACTACGAATAATTATTTCGAGACTAAAATTAAAATAATGGCTTAAGGTAGTAATTATGATGATAATAATGAATGTAATAATAGCATTATATGCTTTCCGTTCTTAAAACAACGCCGAAACTCCCAAACTTGTATATTTAAAGAGTCAGGAGTTCTCTTAGCATCTTCCGAACCATGGACCTCGGTGCCTTACTTGGTGTCGTAAATTTTCATACGACTTCCTCACTCGACCGCGTTCGGGCACAAACTGGTATGGGCCACGTGTAGATGCGTACCGCCATCTCTGGGCCATTCCGCTTGATGTGCGGCCGAAATACCGACACCGCCGCCATCCCACGACCATCGCTGGCGCCATCAGCCATCCTACCACTTCGTCCTTCACACGCTGGGCCATCGTGATGGGCCACTACGATGGGCCATCGTGTAGAGGCGCAATTATGTGTGGTTCAGAAGAGTGTAGACATCGTCATGGCCTCTAACGTGCACGTTAGAACGTTATCGTCGATGGAAATTTAAAAGCGTCTTCATATATTTTCATACATTTTACTTCCCTGAGATATCGTTTTACCGCGAACGTCCGCGATATTACCGTCACGTTAAAAATTATAAAAGCGCACATTCTCTCGATTCGGGTCGCTGTGAACTGACCCTTAAACTATAATTGTGAAATCAAACATCTACATTAGCGGTCCCCCGACACACCTTGACAACATTTATGGACTAAAATATTACTTTACTCTTAGAATTATTTAAACTTAAAGTTAGTATATATGATTTCATTACTTTTTAAAGTTTTTTGGCGGGGGTTTTTTAAATTTCATAATTAAATTTTATTTTATGCTTTTTAAACTTGTGCAGAATAATTGCTATCAACAGGATCATATCCCAAATCCCAATGAATACCATCTATAAAATAATATGTCCTCTTGGATGAGGCCGTCAATATGAGCCCAAACATGAAACCTCCACTTTGGGTTCATACGGAGCTCGGCTCCTATAGAATTAAGGTGATCCTGCAGCAGCAGCATGCAGTACGTCTTACTAGTTGTAATTAAAATGAGCCCAAACACGAAACCTCTGCTCTAAGTTGCTGAGGAGTTGTGTATCCTATTGATTTCCAGGTGATGCTGCAGCACCAGGTCAACTTTCCAATAATTTGTATATATTCATAAGTGTCACGAACCAGAATGCAAAATATAAAACCTATCAAACGACTGCAAGTTGCTAATCGGCCTATCACGAACCAAGTAAACCGTGACATTTCTACAATGAGCAGGCTGATGATGATGAACTATAGCTAAGAACACTCTCGATCATGTCGCTTTCAAATAAAAAAAAACTAGATCAAAATCGGTCCACCCGTTTGGATGCTACGATGCCACAGACAGACAGACAGACAGACAGACAGACAGACAGACAGACAGACAGACAGACAGACAGACCGACAGACAAACACGTCAAACTTATAACACCCCTCTTTTTGGTCGGGGGTTAAAAAGTAGCCAGTAGCCGATTCTCAGACCTACTGAATATAATAATAATAATATTCATTTATTTCGGACACTATACATCCATAAGTATTAGTTATTTAGTTAGTAACAATTTTTCTTAGACTAAGTTAGTACTGTTAGTGATAGTGATAGTGTTAGTAATTTTATTAGTTACAATTTATCTTAAAAATTATGTTAGTAAGGTTAGTTATTTTCACAATAAGTTGCACCTAGCTAGAGGTGCATGCAAACCCATCCAATGCCTCAGCAGTGGGGAGTCCCACCTACATGCCAACGCGCTTAGGATAGTGTTGGGGCTAGCCTGGAGCCTGTTCATTAATGAAGCGCACCTTTTTCTGATAATCGCGTAAAAATCATCGATGCGCGCCTCCGCAAACATCCCGGATGCGCTACAAAACCTAGGCAGCCGCATCACTACCCTAAACGCGTCATTATATTGCACGCGAAGCGCGTTGTATGCCCTCTGCGTATAGCTGGTCCAAAGGCTGCACGTGTAGAATGATTGGCAATAAGCCTTAAAAAGGGTTATTTTCACCTGTTCACTACAACGTGCAAACCTTCGGGCCAGCATATTACAGCGGACAGCCAACGCCCTACGCTCCCTCTCTAAGTCTAGGTTATCACTTAGGTTGTCGGAGACCCAGTGGCCAAGATATTTAAACTTCGTTATCATATTCAGTGGTGCGTTACACAGCGATAGAGGTTCTTTATGTTCATACATTTTATTACCCGACTTAAAGATCATACATTCGCTTTTATTTGCATTGTATCAAAGACCATGGGCCTCCGCATAACGTTCACATATTTTCAGCAGTTTTCTTAACCCACTCATTGAGGGGCTCAGCAGAACCATGTCATATGCGTAGCTGATGTTGTTGACACATACACCAGCCACGTCACACGTGACACCCAATCCTGGTACTGCTGAGCTCCTCGATGAGGGAGTTTGTGTACAAATTAAAAATACGAGGCGAGCTGATCCCCCCCTGTCTCACACCGCACTCTAGACCAAAGACATCCGAATAGGCATTAACCCACCTAACCACGTTTTCTTGATTACCATACCAGAATTTTAGGAGCGAGATAATATCATCTGTTACACTAGTATCACGACGTAATTTTTCCCACAAGATATTATACTACACCATATCGAACGCCTTTGACAGGTCTAGATAGCAGGCGTAGACTGGCGTTTTTCTTGTCGTGTAATATTGGACAGTTTGCTTGAGGCACAGTATCGCAGTTTCAGTTGATAAGCCTGGTCTTAAACCGAATTGGGCATCATTTACTTTTATACCACTGCTCAGCTGCTTGTCAAGCAAACTGTCCAATACCTTAGCAGTGACTGTCGCTAAAGAAATAGGCCTGTAATTAGATATATTTGCCACATCGCCAGTTTTGTTTTTCACAATTGGTACAACAACGGTATACATTAGGTCTTTTGGTAAGTAAGAATGTCCCACACATATAGTGAAAAACATAGCCAATACTCGATATAAGTGGGGACCTGCGTATTGCAAATGTTCAACGCTGAGACCGTCGTGGCCCGGAGATTTACCTCTAGTCATATTTTTAACCACACTAGCCACCTCTTTGGCAGTAAAGTGTGTAACACGGTCATCCATAGCGGTCTCAGCATCGAACATCCGCTGAGCTGATGATGATGATGATGATGATGACAGTGGAGATTCTATCCCAAAATGGGTTCTGAAAGCATATTTTGCAATCTCAACCGCATCATATTTGTCAGCGACGCAGACGGGAGCACTTGAACCTGAATCTAACTCTTTCGTGCACTTCCAAAATTTGCTAAAATTTCTACCTGTGATGTTTAGCGATAGCATCCATTTTTACTTGATGCTCATTATTCTGGCACCACTTAAGTTTAGTCTTGAATATTTTACGAGATTCTTTCATATTTTCATAAACGTAACCACAATCTGGTTTATTGTAGGACAACCATAGCTTATACCAGTGTCGAGCTCTCCCGTGTGCCTCCCTGACATAATCATTCCAGCCTGTGACATGTTTAAATTTATTCTTAGCGTTTTTAAAATTACTGCTTATTGAGGCGTCTATTAATATTTTAATTATTTTATTATACATGATATCTATAAACATTTTACATTTTAAATTATTACATCTTTTATCGGCACATTCATGAAATTCCAATGGAAATTGAAAATCTTTTAAGTCGTTATTACATTTTTCAAAATAACTGTTTATTTCAGAAACATTTCTGCGGCCCCAAATTATTTTATTATACAATTTATTTTGTGTATGAGACTGCGAAACCTTTGCCTGAATTAAGTCCAGGTTACATTCAATCTTTAGAGGTAAATGTTCAGACCAATAAGTGTCCTTCAACACTGACACACCGCGTATTGTTTGTCGCGCAGCACTAGTGACGAGACAATGGTCTAGCCATCGTCTACAGCCATGAGCGTCACTGATAAAAGTGAATGTGTCACTATCGAGTAAATCCATGTCCACACACGACCACGACTGATCGCAACAAAAGCTCGAAAATTCATTGGCAAACAACTCACCTGGGTGGGCGTTAAAGTCACCAAGCACGTAAACGGATTCCACATCATTACCTTCAATAATTGCACAGATTTCACTCAAACACTGGGTGAACTCTAACAAATTGTCACTGGAGTCAGTAGGCATATACACCGAGAATATTAAAAGCGATTTGTTCTGAACTTGAATTTTTATTGCAGCTAGTCGTATACTATTACACGTCACTACCGATACACACGGGAACGTAGACTTTTTCCACAGTATAGCTACACCGCCGTATGGTCTTCCGCGTAGTGTACCCGCCGACGTGTCCACCGCCGATTTTCCAGTGAACAAGAATTCACGGTCTATAGTACCTAAATATTGCAAGTCGTGTGGTAGAAGCCATGTCTCCTGAAGGGCAATTACATCTGCTTCTTTACATAATCCTCTTACACACTCGACTGATCTGACAATATTTTTGCAATTAAAACTTATGAATTTGTTTCTTGAGGCCATTATGTATTGTTATTATTGATAATACCATTTTTTTGTATTACTTTTCGGTGTCTAAAATCTATGAATCGTCGATATGCTATGCCTTCGGGCCAGAAATCATTTTTCATAAACAAGTCTAGTTTATGTTTAGGTACAAATATCTTATATCCATCGTACTCTTTAGCCAGCTTCATAGTGTTTTTCTCCACCATCACATTTAGCCCCGTTCTACTCGAAACATAACTTTCAATATCAGACACAGTCACCTCTTTAGACACATTATAAATGAATTTATAATGTGTCTAAAGAGACATTATAAATGAAAGAATATGCATATAAAATTTGGTGAAAATCAGTAAAGCCGTTTCGGAGGAGTACGGTAACTAACATTGTGACACGAGAATTTTATATATAAGAAGATAAGTGTTGAGGACACAACTCAGCGGGGTCGTGGTCCTCGGTGGTGGAGGAGTATCAGCAGGAGTGGACTGTATCTTGAGGGTGAAGGATTTTCCCCGGAGAAGTAGAGGTGCGGGTCGGTGAAATAATAACGCCAGGAGAAACTTGGTACTGCTTAGGTGCGGAGTGTTGGTGGAGCAGAGTTTAGTCAGGCATCTGCTCGGTTGTTGTAGTGAATGCGTGCTGACACCAGATTGGTGCGGGTTATGTGTGAAATCTGTACCGATAGAGCCTATGGGGGTCTATCGGGTGTTGTCGCGCATGCGCAGTCCGTTTATTGAAAAATATTTTTACATGTACAATTTTTACATTACATGACGTTCTTATAAGAGAAAACAGTAAACAAGTATTCTTATAAGATAAATAACATATTTCAAAATTATTATAAAATTCTACATAAAAAGAGACAACAATAACATTTGCGTGAAAGAGACAACAATAACATTTGAAAAGAGACACATTACATTTTCGTAAGAAAGGGACAACAATAAAATAAAATGAGACAATAGCGTAACTTATTCTAAATACAAATCTAAAGGGAATAAAACCTAAGCTATTATTTACAATAAGATAAGATAAGATTACTACATGATGCCCGCTTACTTTCGCATTTATAATATTTTTATTATTAAGTAAGTTGATATAGAATTGTCCTTGAAGTCCGCACACTATTATTGCTTAAAAAATAAGACATTTCATATTATGCACATAAGTTGGTTTTTTCCATTTCTTATACAAAAATTGGTTATATTATTCATATATATTTTCATTATAATACAATTTAACATTACGCTAAAAGATTTACTTTAAACAGTAACAATATAAATTGAAATAATAACAAATAAGACAAGAGAAACAAAACACTGTGTGACTGTACACTGGAAACAACTCAATAATGCTCAGTAAAACAACGTAAAAATACTCCGTTGCGCTACCCGTAGGTATACTTCAAAACTTAATATTATGTACCTATCTCACAGTCACAAAATCTTATGACTGTAAGATAGGTACCTATAGGATAGATACCTTTATTCAAAGCCGGACTTAAATCTGATCCGACAAATTATAGGCCTATTCTATTGTACCGACTTTTAGTAAAATATTTGAAAAAATAATCTTAAAACAATTGTTAGTACATTTTAACTCCAATGATTTATTGCATAATAATCAATATGTTTTTACTAAGGGTCGTTCCACTACGAATGCTGGTATATTTGAAGCCTGGGAGAAGTCGCGGGATGCCTTAGGTGTATTTTGCGATCTCTCTATGGCATTTGATTGTGTTGATCATGCTACGTTGATCAGGAAATTGCACCACTATGGCATAAGGGACTCGGCACTCAGCCTTTTGACATCTTATTTGAAGAACAGGACTCAAATGGTTGATGTCAATTATAGCAAAAGGTCCACTGGGACCAAAATAGAATTAGGTGTCCCACAGGGATCCATTTTGGGTCCGTTTCTTTTTCTCATTTATATAAATGACTTACCTTATCTAGTTAAGGATAATGATAACAAGATAGTACTTTTTGCTGATGACACTTCACTTATTTTTAAAGTGAAGCGACAACAGTCGAATTATGACGAGGTAAATTGTGCTCTCTCAAAAATAGTAAATTGGTTTAATGTAAATAACTTACTTTTAAATTCTAATAAAACAAAATGATAAGATTTACCTTGTCAAATGTTTTTTTTTTATGAAATAAGGGGGCAAACGAGCAAACGGGTTACCTGATGGAAAGCAACTTCCGTCGCCCATGGACACTCGCAGCATCAGAAGAGCTTCAGGTGCGTTGCCGGCCTTTTAAGGGGGAATAGGGTAATAGGGGAGGGTAGGGATGGGAAGAGAAGGGAACAGGGGAGGGAAAGGAAGGGAATAGGGTAGGGGATTGGGCCTCCGGTAAACTCACTCACTCGGCGAAACACAGCGCAAGAGCTGTTCACGCCGATTTTCTGTGAGAACGTGGTATTTCTCCGGTCGAGCCGGCCCATTCGTGCCGAAGCATGGCTCTCCCACATATAAAAATGTTAAGCAAGTGCAAACCAATTTGCTATTAAATCATGAGAAAATGAATCTTGTTGACAGTAGTGTGTTTTTAGGAGTAACACTAGATTGTAAACTGCAGTGGGGTCCTCATATTGCCAAACTGGCCGATAAGCTCAGTTCCGCGGCATATGCAATCAGAAAAATTAGAGAAATCTGTGACGAAGACACGGCGAAATTAGTTTATTATAGTTATTTTCATAGTAGAATGTCTTACGGCATTCTATTATGAGGAAGTGCTGCTGATATTAACACAATATTTGTGCTGCAGAAGCGAGCTATACGATCTATTTACAAAATGTCATACTTTAAATCTCTCAGAGAAAAGTTTAAAGAAATAAGAATTCTGACCGTTATCTCTCAATACATTTTGGACAATGTGTTATACGTGAGAAAAAATGTAAATAATTTTAAAACGAAAAGTGGCATTCACTGCAGAAACACTAGGAATAAGCACAGGCTAGATATACCAATAACCAGGCTGAGCAAAGTAAGCAAATCTTTCAAAGGTCAATGTATACGCCTATACAATAAAATCTCAGAAAACGTTCAAAATATTTCAATTAATAAATTAAAAAAAGTTGTTAAAGAACGTTTGTGTGCTAAGGCTTATTATAAGGTAAATGATTTTCTCAATGATAGCACATCTTGGGAAAAATAAGCTGACAGACCATAGGCCGCTTCTATATAAATGTACCACATTTTTACATACCTATTGTAAATTAGCTTAAGCTATATTATTGTAATTTTACACCTTTTTGGTAAAAGGTGGCCCCGTGCGAGTTTCTTACGCCGGTTCTTCTCGCCGGGTTAGTTCCCGAACCGGTGGTAGGCCTCATGTAGACGTTCTAAAAGTGTTAACTTTGTTAACCTATTTAGAAATAAATATTTTGATTTTGATTTTATGTTTTTGTTAAGTAATAGTCTTTTTAAGCAAGATTTGGTTGTGTTTAATAAACATTCACAACTAAAAACGTTGAGAACATAAAAAGTCTAATAAAAATAATATTTTAGTTGTAAGTTATAACTTATAGGCATATTTTACTACCTACTATCTGCCATTTAAGTTTAAATAAAATATTAATATTTTATTTAAACTTAAATGTTTTATTTAAACTTAATTATTAACAAATTAAATGGAAGATTTATATTAAATATGGAAATCAAAATAATTTTGAAAAGTTATTATTAATAATTTAAAGTTCTTAAAAACGATTTAATTTTTTTTTAATATGTTTAATTGATAAATTATAATATTGTATCAGTAATATTATGATAACATTATGATTGTTAGAAATTTTTGATTCCTATGTAAGAATCGAATCGGGCGATTGTACTATGAGAGAACTTGATTCAGAGGTGGACCTGCGTAATTTGGTCGCGTTATGTCAAACCCAACTGAAAGATTACGAATAATAATTTAATTAATAGAAATTCGACCAAATGACGTAGGTCACATTGCGCGGGCACCGTACATTAATTCCCGTCTTTCCAGAAGCCTAAACAAAACTAGGTATTTTATATGACAGGATGGTATTACACAACATCGGTAATAACACGAGGCACGAGCACGGCGACATTTTCCTCATCCAATTACAGGTGGAGGTGCAGGTCAGGTCTGACGGCGGCGACCTCCGCCCCGGTCCGCCGTCATCGCTTGTCTACAGTTCCGGGAGAACGAACGAACGAACAAACAATATCTAATTTTTTTGTAGTTCAGCCGAGTTCGAGCAAATGATAATATGGGGAGCACAAACATAGATCACGATAGATACCGCATGTTTATGAACTTTGCGTGCCATCGCGCGTTCCCAAACGACGAGCAATACTCGTCTTTCGAAAGTCTGTTCTTTAAATAAAATATGTTTAATTCAGATGACTAAGATCCATAAAATTGTTAGTAAAGACTTATCGCTATGTTAGTATTCTATTCTTCTTTAGTCTGCGCTCCACCGTTATCGGAATCGGACGTCAATCAAAATTTTAAAATGCCTAAATGTGCCGTATTGAGCTGTAGAAATTCGAATAGAAACGTTGGCCTAGATAATGGACACGTTTCTTATCAACGGTACGTCACAGTAGGTAGAAAAAACGCGATGGTTTACTAGGTAGCTAAAAAGAGTGAAATTATTATTTTTAACAAAAAATTAAAACCGACTTCCAAGGTAAAAACAAATATAACATCCTTATAACATGAACTAAAAAAAGTACTTATTAAATAATTTTTCCTATCTAGTAGTGCCTTTTTCCGAATTCGGCTAAATCTCAACTATTTCTGTACTCAATCTTCATCATTTTTGAAGTCGGTACTAGATATCTGAGTGCTTAAAATCACTGTTTCTCACAAGCAGAATGATAATTCAAGGCCAAGGAGCGAGAATGGCTGGAGTTGGTGGAGGGGCTCGAGAACGACCCCTGGGGCCGACCGTACGGGCGGTACCGGGCGCGAGACAAATTTCCCCAGTCGACCCCCTTAACGGAGACGCTCCAGCCGCACCTACTGGAGAATATAGTCCGGGAGCTGTTCCCGGACCCCCCAGCAGGCTTCGCTCCGCCGTGGATGGCCCGACGAACGCTGGACTCGATGGAGAAGGGTGTTCCGCCAGCTGTCACCGATGCTGAAATGGAGACGGTTCTATCCCGTCTCCGAAGTAGGAAGAGGGCGCCCGGTCCGGACGGGGTGCACGGTAGAGTTCTAGCTCTAGCTCTCGTGCACCTTGAAGATAGGCTCCGAGAACTGTTTAACCACTGTTTTCAAATTTAAATTCTTTATTAAGCATACAATAATATA
This sequence comes from Cyaniris semiargus, assembly GCA_905187585.1. Taxonomy (NCBI): domain Eukaryota; kingdom Metazoa; phylum Arthropoda; class Insecta; order Lepidoptera; family Lycaenidae; genus Cyaniris; species Cyaniris semiargus. The sequence goes on along the minus strand of LR994551.1, from coordinate 21,130,244 downwards.
CAATAGTATAAAAGCTAGGTAGCGTACATCACGTCGTCTAATCCCATGCTAAGTAAAAACTTGTGCTATGGCAATCAGACAACGGATGCACGCCGAACAACTTTATCCTAATATATATTATTTACACATTCACACACACAATCACACTACACTTTATCACGTAAATACGTCTCTTTTGGCGACGTGATGCGCGCTTCGTTCGGCAGCCTCCCCCGGAACCTCCGGTAATCTACATCGGCGGGCTAGAACTCCTCCACCTCGAAGATGGATAAAACTTGAGTCGGCACTCTCACCACAAAGGAACTGAAATTCACTTAGTGGCGAGAGTGCAGACGCTCTACCCTCAAGGTGTAGGTGGTCTTCTCGCGGATGTAGTTTATGACGTCTTCGACCGTCATGGACCAGTGCAGGCTGTATCCAGAGCGGACAGTTCCCGGGAGCATAGAAGTAAGGTCGACTCGTCCTTTTACCGAAAGGCGGGCGACCATCGGAATGTGTGTCGGCGGTGCGGCCGATTGTGTTGCTGAACGAGGTGGGCAAGGCGTTTGAACGTATTCTTGCCTCCCGCCTCGTTCAGCACTTGGAGGAAGGCCCTGGACCCGGATTATCTGATAATCAGTTCGGGTTTCGGGCCGGTCGGTCGACCGTCGACGCCATAAGGCGTCTTTAATCGGTGACAGATGATGCGGAACGCCGAGGGGAGGTGGTGGTGGCGGTGTCTTTTGACATCGCCAACGCATTCAACAGCCTCCCTCACAGCGTAATACGGGAGGCACTGGAATATTTCGAGATGCCCCCGTATCTCGGGAGGCTGTTGAATGAGTATCTCTCTGATAGGGAGGTCGAGTACGAGGACGGGTCGGGGTCCCTAAAGAGGCTCAGTGTCGAGTGCGGCGTCCCTCAGGGCTCAAATGTGGGCCCGGATTTATGGGACGTCGGCTACGACTGGGTCCTGCGGAGCGGTCTCCTCTCCGGAATGGTACTCGTCTGCTATGCAGACGACACATATGCACTATTTCGGGGACGGACCTTTCAGGAGGCCGCGCGACTGGCCGAGGTGGGAGCATCCCTCGTTGTCAGCCGCATAGAGCGGTTGGGGCTTAGGCAAAACCGAAGCCCTGCTCTTTCGTGGACCCGGCAAGAGAGGACCCCCACCCGGAGCTCGACTCCTTATCGGAGAGACGGAGGTCAGGATGAGTCCGACGCTTAAATGTCTTGGGCTCATCCTGGACGGGAGGTGGACCTTCGGCCCACACTTCCAACAGTTGGAACCGAAGGTCGTAAGGGTGGCGTCAGCGCTGGACCGACTCCTGCCTTAATATAGGAGGGCCCAGCGAAGCCTGCAGGCGGCTATACTCCGGAGTCTGACGGAGTATAGCAATGTATGGTGCCCCGATTTGGGCGGATTCCCTCACCGCTCGTAATAAGGCACAGTTGCGAAGAGCGCAGCGGATCATTGCGGTGAGGATTATCAGGGGGTACCGTACAGTCCCCTGGGCGGCAGCTACTGCCCTGGCGGGAGACCCGCCGTGGCAGCTGGTTGCAAGGGTCTTCGCCGAGTTGCACCTCGTCGTTTCAGAGAGGAGGTCGCGGGGCGAAGGCCTGCAATGGGAGGAGCTCCGGCGGGTCCGAAGGCTAGGAGAGCAGTGGCTACTGAGGAGGTGGGGTAAGGACCTGGCGCAGGCCCAGTACGGTCAACGTACTGCTCAGGCTCTGTGCCCAGTTCTTGCGGCGTGGATGCGCCGCGCGAAGAAACCCCTCACCTTCCGCATTACACAGGTGCTCACCGGGCACGGATGCTTCGGTGCGTACCTGTGTATGGTCGCCAGGAGCGAGCCTACGCCAGCCTGCCATGATTGTGGCGCTGCGGAGGACACGGCCCAGCACACCCTTGAGGTATGCGATCGTTAGGCCGTGTAGCGCCATGATCTCATAGCGGTGCTTGGGCGAGACCTCTCACTCTCGAGCATGGTTCGCTGCATGCTCGAGAGTGATAATGCCTGGCAGGCGGCGGTCTCTTTCTGTGAAACCATCCTTTCGCAGAAAGAGCGGCCTCTTTCTACGAAATAGAGAGAATGACCCATCCTCCGTTTCGCTCCACCGGCGTAGGGCGGGAGTGCGGAGGCGTCGCTGTGCGAACCTCCAAAGTTCTGTCTAATCGGGGCTCCAGGCAAGGATGGGAATCTGCCCGGCTTAGCTAGTCCCGGCGCCGAGGGGAACGCTTCAGTTTGCCGAAGCGTTCCCTAACTTGGTGGAAGTCCGGTCCCTTATGAGGGTCGTGAAGGGATTCCTGTGTTAGACTGATCCAGGACATCCCTCCGTATACGGCTGAAGACAAACCGCAGGTGGTTTTAGTGGGTAAGCCCGGCGCTTCTCCCCGGGAGTCCCACATACCCCCGGGGTGCTTCAGCTTAACTGAGGCACACCCCCAACCCGGCGCACCCATAAAGGGTTTCCCCTGCGCACAAAAAAAAGTGCAATATGGACCATTCTACAATAATAGAGTTCACTGTAAAAGTAGCAGCGCTGAAAGAGCTAGTTTCGATTTTTAGGGTTCCGTACCCAAAGGGTAAAAACGGGACCCTATTACTAAGACTTTGTTGTCTGTCCGTCTGTCCGTCTATGTGTCTCTAGGCTGTAACTCAAGAACGGTAATATAACAACAAATACTAAAAACAAAATAAAATTAATATTTAAGGGGGCTCCCATACAACAAACGTGATTTTCTTGGCCTTTTTTGCTCTATATCAATAATGGCAACAGGTGGGTACTTATGTGTACTTTAACATTTAATAATAATATTAAAATAAAACAAAAAATTAATGGTGGCTCCCATACAAAAACCACAATTTTTGGCCTAATTTTGCTCTATAATGGTACGGAACCCTTCGTGCGCGAGTCCGACTCGCACTTGGCCAATTATTATATTTCTATCAGAAATGACCCAATTTCTCGAATTTGCCCATACAATAATTTAAAAAATGTGTTATATTTCGGCGCTAAAGATATTTATCGTTTTAAAATAAACGTTATTCTTAGATGGTTGTATATATCACATACCTAAGCGGTCCCAGCTAGATATGATACAATATTTTTAAAAATAACATCGACTGGCCCTTGATCTAAAAAAGAAGGCTGTGACCTAATTACTGATGAGATAACTGAAGTTCAAGGGTGGTTCAAGTTATATCGCCACACGATCAAGTGTTACACTATGACATGATCGGCCCTTCTCTAGGCCCTTCCTACGAAGTTTCTAGAATCTGTTTTAAAGCAAACCAAACTTTCTGGTAAACTAAATATTGCTCTGTTAGTGCTTTTCCTTGTTACTCTAGACGTTAAAACGACCTTCTGATGTTCCTTGTAAACTTATGGGTCTTGACTCTTGATTCAATAATTTCGCAGCGCAGCTGTGATGTTTTTAGTAACCCATACAATTTTGATTCCCATTTTAACCCCCGACAAAAAAGAGGGGTGTTATAAGTTTGACGTGTCTGTCTGTCTGTCTGTTTGTGTGTGTATCTGTCCGTGGCATCGTAGCATCCAAACAGGTGTACCGATTTTGATCTAGTTTTTTTTTTTTGTTTGAAAGCTGACATGATCGAGAGTGTTCTTAGTTATAGTTCATCATCATCAGCCTGCTCAGTGCTGGAAAATCGCGGTTTATCTGGTTCGTGAAAGGCCGTTAGCAACTTGCAGTCGTTTGATGAGTTTTATATTTCGCATTCTGGTTCGTGATATTTATGAATTACATACACATTAATGGAAAGTTGACCTGGTGCTGCAGCATCACCTGGTAATCAATAGGATACCCAACTCCTCAACTACTTAGAGCAGAGGTTTCGTGTTTGGGCTCATTTTAATTTCGACAACCAGTAAGACGTAGATAAACACTAAATATGTGCATGCTGCTGCTGCAGCATCACCTGGATTCTATAGGAGCCGACCTTCGTATGAACCCAGAGTGGAGGATTCATGATTGGGCTTATATTAACGGCCTCTTTTCGACATTCAAAGGTAATCTTGGGGATATGATCCTGCTGATAGGAATTATTCTGTACTATAACCAACACAAGTTTAAAAGGCGAGAAATAAAATTAAATTAAGTAATTAAAAAAAACCCCCACCAAAAAAAAACTTTAAAAAGTAATGAAATAATATTTACTGACTATAAGTTCAAATAATTCCTAAGAGTAAAGTAATATTTTAGTCCATAATTGTTGTCAAGGTGTGTCGGGGGACCGCTAATGTAGATGTTTGATTTCACCAATCAGTTCACAGCAAACCGTATCGAGATATTCAGCGTCTTGACGGTTGTAGGTTGTAGTTTACTTGGCGGTCCCCCGACACATCGTGACAACAATTATGGACTAAAATATTACTTTACACTTAAGAATTATTTGAACTTATAGTCAGTAAATATTATTTCATTACTTTTTAAAGTTTTTTGGCGGGGTTTTTTTTTTTTAATTTCTTAATTTTACTTCTTGGTAGCTTAGAATACTTTTTTTTTTATTAAATAAGGGGGCAAACGAGCAAACGGGTCACCTGATGGTAAGCAACTACCGTCGCCCATGGACACTCGCAACATCAGAAGAGCTGCAGGTGCGCCCACGCCACCCACGCCAACTTGATCTCGAAACTTGCTTGTAATTTTTATAACGTACATATTTTCTTTGATCTACGAGGGCGGCACTAAAAATTTCGGGAATCAAAGAAGTGACACAACATTACTATTTAAAAATATATTTATTGCCTTTCGAAGTATTCTCCGCGAAATTTGACACATTTCTCCATACGATGGAACCAATCATTGAAGCAATTGGGGTCTCCAAAATGGCCATTTTGTAGGCGTCCACAGCTTCGTCAGGTGATGAAAATCTCTGACCACGCAATTTATTTATTTATTATGGTCTAATAATTCTATGTTTTCTTGCTCTAAAAACTCTTTTGTTCTGTGCGCGGTGTGAGAACTTGCATTGTCGTGATGGAGGATGATGCGGCGATTGCAGTTCTCTTTACGGAGTTCAGAAACGACCTGTGGCAAACAAATGCTAGCATACTATTCTGCATTAACCGTTCTTTGTCCCTCAAGAGGAATAGTCGCAACATTGCCGGTTTTGGAGACAAACGTGGCCACCTTTTTTTTGCGACACTCCGTGAACGAACAATTTTTGTTGTCTTCGCTCTTCGTCTCACTTCGCGGTATGTCACATGTCGATCTTTCTCAATTAGCTAACGCACAGCATCAACGTTTTCTTGGGTGACTGGAGTTTTTGGACGACCCTGACGGGGATCATCACTGAGCTTGACACGTCCACGTTGAAATTCAGCAAACCAGCGATAAATTGTGGTTTTGGATGGGGCTTCATCACCAAATGCAGAAATCATCCGGTCAACACACTGTTTTTGTGTAAAGTACAGTACACTTCGAAAGTCATAATAAATCATCGCTCTAGAATTTTCTCGAGTCAATTCCATTTTCTCAACGACTAAACAAGTTTGACAAGACCTTGTGACAAGACCGATAATCTTTTTTAAATAAATAAATGGTATTCGATTTTTAAAACAAAGGAGTTTTCAATTAAAAGATTTTAATATGACAGGAACAGTGGAAATATTCCATTCCCGATACTTTTAGTGCAGCCTATGTATTCATCGTTTTAAACGCTAATAAACATTGGTTACGCATTGCAAAATATGGACTCAATAGGCCCAGCCTAAAAATAGTTATCATGAAATAATCGCTTGTCCCATCAAAAGTTATAATTACCGTAACGCGTGCTGTTTTCGGGTGCCTACCCCAAAATATTTGGCATATTACAAGTGCACGGGTCGCTTCTCCTTTGCATGTGCCACGGCATACGGCCCATCAGCGGTCCCACGTCATTAATGTTTGTGTGGCGCCGATGAAGCACGTGAGTATATAATTACCGTAGCTTTGGTTACAAACTTTTTACCTAACTACCTAACTAATTACCGTAATCTTATTTTGCTAGTTGATTTTTAGGGTTCCGTACCCAACGGGTAAAAACGGGACCCTATTACTAAGACTTCCATGTCTATCTGTCCGTCTGTCTGTCTTTCTGTCTCCAGGCTGTATCTCAAGAACCGTTATAGCTAGATTTCTCAAATTTTCACAGATTGTGTATATCTGTTGCCGCTATAACAACAAATACTAAAAACAAAATAAATTAAATATTTAAGGGGGGCTACCATACAACAAACGTAATTTTTTGCTATTTTTTACTCGATATCAATAATGGCAATAGGTAGGCACTTGATATTTTCACAAAATACACAATTGTATTTATACTTTAATAAAAAATCATAAAATTTAAATAAAATAAATAATTAAGGATCCCATACAAAAAAAACACATTTTTTACCTATTTTTGCTCTATAATGGTACGGAACCCTTCGTGCGCGAGTCCGACTCGCACTTGGCCGCTTATTATAATGATAAGTGGTTGATGATTTTTTCAAGTTTGAAAAGTACAATTTTAAGCCAAATTGAGCGTGAACGCCGTAAACGCTCTTAAGGGGACGGGTGCCATCGAAATTCTCACATACGTAATACCAAAATAATTTTTTCATACGAAAATATTTAACATGTTTGAGTTATTTTTCAGCTTAAAATAGTAATATAATAGGTTCCTGCACCAAAAATTACTACAAAATATTTACACACAAAAAAAATATAAACGATTACATTTCATAAATTTTTACGCCATTAACGACATACTTTCCGCACACTTGTTTTATAAAACTCAACGAATCGTTACGTATTTTTCCTAGAACCACAGCTTATATTGTGTAGTTACAGAACGTCTTCAAAAGAATGGCAATACGCGGCGCAATTTCTCTATAATTTCCAACTATCACGCCGATCCGCTCGCACGACAGCGGACAGAGACAGAGCGGCGCGGCGGCGGCGGGGCGGTGCATTCAAGTAAGTACATTATTGTTGTTGTTTTGATAACTTTTTGTGATAGTTGAAGAAAATTGCTTGAACAAATATTGTGATTTGTGGTGCTTGAACTTTTGATATTCAATGGATACCGAAAGATGATATGTATCACACAGTTTAGTATTTTATAAATAACGTTTAGGAATAGTGATAGGATATGTTTTCTCTACGTACTATTTAGAAGGCCGACATAATATGAGACTTGTCCTAAGTGTAAAATGTTTGCTAATAAATAAAGTACAATAATTCATACTAATACTAATTTTGCGAAAGTTTTTCTGTCTGTTAACTTTGCACGCTAGAATTGCTGAATCGATTGAGATGAAATTTGGTACTAAGATACTTTAAGGAAGGAATATACGAGTTTTCGTTGCGAGAAAATGTACGATCTCCACAATTCCCCTTCATTTAGTCTTCTATATAAATAAATATACATTTTTAATTTTGTTAGTCTCGCTAAAACTCGAGAACTCTTGAACCGATTTGCTAATTTCTGTCTTGAAATACAGGGTGCAATTAAACCTTCCTGCCAAATTTTGATAAGTATATTGATCCTTGTTAAAAATAAAAATACACGTATTTATTCACTCATCGCGTTATAGTCACTCAGTATTAAATTATTGAGAAATAGCTTCCGAAAGTTATCCTAAAAAACACTACAATTAATGAACACGATGCGTCGGCCGCGCGTGACGTGCCCCCGCGCGCGCGCCTCTTCCCGGTGTCACCCCCTCTCATTCCCCCGCGCTGCGAGTGACCGTTCTGCAACGATTTTATGTGAGATAAAATATGTCATTGAAAAAAAAATAACACCCAATTTTTTTTTGGTTAAATGGACTCTCCTAATGATATCTAAGCCCTGGAAAAAATTTGGCAGGAAGGTTTAATTGCACCCTGTATAAAGTAAAATATAGAACTGAGGATATTTAAATAGCATTAAATTTGCAACAACGATTATTCCGTTTAGCAGAAAATTCGCGCACATTGTGATGGAATGCTTAGGGTCTGGCCGCATTTCTCATATAAGTTTTATGACTCGGTATTTTATGATTCGGTCGTAAAACTTGTATGAAAAATACGTCCCGCCCTGATATTATTAATTTTATCTAATTTTTAACCGACTTAAAAAAAGGTGATGTATACAGGGTGCAATTAAACCCACCGGCCATACACTTAGTTGAAATGATGGATGGAGAGTATATATATAGGCTACTTTTGGTCTTGAAAAAACATCATGTTTCCAAAGGAAGCTTACAAGAATATTCGTATTTTACGCGATTTTCGAATTCCACGCGAGCCCGTGTCGAATGACCACGCACGCACACATACTCACGCTGTCGTGCGGGCGCGCGGGGCGCGGTGTACCTCGCAATAGAGACAGCGATATATAAAACTTGTAGTAGCGCTAGTGTTGAATTTGATTTGAGCGGCCACATAGCCCGTCCCCTTAACGCGCTAATCTCAGGAACTCTGCATAGTCAATTTAATAAGGAGGGCTCTAGGCCATAATCCAATATCACACTGCGACGAATTGGTGGAAGAATTAATGGAAAATGGTGAAATATGGGGAAAATTATCTATGTTTGCTATTATAATATACTGACGCAGACGAAGTCGCCGGAAACAGCTAGTTAATAACAAAATTAAAATAAAATAAATATTTGAGGGCATACAAAAACACATTTTGCCTACTTCCGCTCTATGACGGTACGGAACCATTCGTGCGCGAGACCGACTCGCACTTGGCTGATTTAAAAAAAGCGAGCGAAGCCGCTGACAAAAGTGAGTCTCGAATACCTATCATATTAATATTTTGAATGTCTTACTGATTTAAACCTAGTACTACGGCATCATCTTCTGCCAAAAATCGACCTTCGTCACTATACTGCCTGTACAAAATTTCAGTTACGATTTTCAGAAATTAGAGGTTTTTTGCTAGTAGCTGTTGCTATTTACTTGTTCGGGCGCAAACATTTCACGACGTTTGTTTTGTGTGGATATAATAATTGCCTTTTTATTTATTTAGGCGTTTAAGTATATAATGTCAATGTTATTGTATTGATCGGCACGAGAGAAACAAAATATGTTAAAATAGTCAGATTAATAAACTTGTAATTTTGAAATAAAATATTATAAAGATGAACGTATACAGGACTACAAGTTACAATACACTAGAGTCCAAAAAATAAACGATTCTAAGTAGGTACATACATTATCAATATCCACCACTAAAAATGCGCGCGTGTTTCTCTCTCTGTCTCTCTCTCACTCGCATTGAACAGTGTGGTGTAGCGACGTTTTTTTTATAACTTCGTTCCATCCGGGTGTCCCTTGACACCTCTCAAGTTTTTTTTTATAATTATATTAAGTATAGGATTTTTTTTAATTTATGGTAAAAAGTTATATGAACTTATTTGTAGGCAAAATAATTTGCAACAAATTGTGATTTTACAATTTTTTGTAAGACGTATAGTTTCCGAGATATCGCGAAAATAGTGTTGTCACCCTTTTCTTAAGATGGCGGCCGGGGGACAAGAGTGGCGACCCCACAAACTTGAGGTTATGTTTCTATTGACTCCCCCAACATATCCCAAAAATATAATTGTGTCCTCTAATAAATACAAAGCTCATGGGTAACATTTCAATTGACTACTTCCGCATCTGAAACTTTATTTTTAACCGACTTCCAAAAAGGAGGTGGTTATATGTTCGGCTGTGGATTTTTTTTTTATATATATTTTTTTTGTATGTTCAAAGATTACTCCGCCGTTTGTGAACCGATTTTAAAAAATTTTGTTTTGTTCTATTAGGTTTCCCTCCAATTTGGTCCCATTTTCTCAAAAGTGGTGATCTGATGATCCCATCATGAGTAATCGAGGGAACTCCTCAAAATTTATATGGAAACATATGGTGATTTTGATTTTATGAGAAGTATCCTAAGCATATCCTACCAAAACGTAAGATTTTGCACCAAGGTATACTATGGTTCCGAAGATACTAAGAGAACTCCGGATTCCTTATAGATACAAGTTTGGGGGTTTAGGCGCTGTTTTAAGAACTGAAAGCATATGCTACTATGCAAATTACATTCATCATCATCATCATCATCATTACAACGTCAGGGTCACCAGTATCACATGGTTGTATATGGATACAATATGCCCCCACAACACCATAATTATATCATCACGTTATGTCCTTATAATAATTGGTACTTTTCATAGCGATTTTAATAAAAATATAATGTTGTTTCAAAATAAATGATTCAAGTTCTAAGCGACTTATGTACCACAAAATTGAACATACCAAAGTCAACCTTAACTCCAAAGCGTAAGGCACACATTTGACATTACTTTTGAGATTCGAAAGAAAAAAGAGAAGTTGCTTCGATAGGTACTACAATAGTTTAACTATTAACCCATCAATCCCCAAGCGGCACCCGGCTGCCGCATAACAATTAAAAATCTATTGTGTCTGCGATTCCCACGATCGAGTTAATAAATTGAACCCTTAGTATGAAAATACTTACATAGGAAAACAATCTACATCTATTCTCGTATCTTATTACAATTTGTTAAGAGTCACACTTAACAAATTGTAATAAGATACGTAGAATATACGCGATGGTTTACTAGGTAACTAAAAAGAGTGAAATTATTATTTTTAACAAAAAATTAAAACCGACTTCCAAGGTAAAAACAAAAATAACATCCTTATAATATGAACTAAAAAGTATTAAATAATTTTTCCTATCTATTTGTGCCTTTTTCCGAATTCGGCTAAACCTCAGCTATTTCTGTACTCAATCTTCATAATTTTGAAGTCGGTGCCAGTACCAAAAGTTTCAAATACCTATTCTGTCAGAGAACTGAAGATTCAGTTACATCTGGTACCGACTTCAAAATGATGAAAATTGAGTACAGAAATAGTTAAGGTTTAGCCGAATTCGGAAAAAGGCACTATTAGATAGGATTATTATTTTTAACAAAAAATTAAAACCGACTTCCAAGGTAAAAACAATATTGTGGTATATAAGTCGCTTAGAACTTGAATCATTTATTTTGAAACAACATTATATTTTTATTAAAATCGCTATAAAAAGTACAAATTATTATAAGGACATAACGTGATGATATAATTATGGTGTTGTGGGGGCATATTGTATCCATATACAACCATGTGATACTGGTGACCCTGACGTGGTAATGATGATGATGAATGTAATTTGCATAGTAGCATATGCTTTCAGTTCTTAAAACAGCGCCTAAACCCCCAAACTTGTATCTATAAGGAATCCGTTTTGGTAGCATATGCTTAGGATACTTCTTATAAAACCAAAATCACTATATGTTTCCATATAAATTTTGAGGAGTTCCCTCGATTATTCATGGATCCCATCATCAGATCACCACTTTTGTGAAAATGGGACCAAATTGGAGGGAAACCTAATAGAACAAAACAAAAATTTCGAAAATCGGTTCACAAACGGCGGAGTAATCGTTGAACATACAAAAATAAAAATAAAAAAAAATAAAAAATAAAAATATCCACAGCCGAACATATAACCTCCTCCTTTTTGGAAGTCGGTTAAAAAATTATTTAATACTTTTTAGTTCATATTATAAGGATGTTATTTTTGTTTTTACCTTGGAAGTCGGTTTTAATTTTTTGTTAAAAATAATAATCTATTTCTTCAATATTCTTCTTTGGAAACAAAATACGACGATAAAATGCGAGAGGAATGAAATACGCTGCCGTATGGCGGCGGGAACGTATTTTTTTTTTGTATCTTTGTGAATATATTGGATTATTGTGTCATTTTCTTGTAAAATATGAACTTATCTATGGATTATCTATGGACGCTTCACACCACGTCGCGTCAGTCTGGCCCCGTGGTAAGTACCTGAAGGACTTGTGTTACGGGTACCAGACAACGGAAATATATTTAATACTTTTATACTATACATATATTTAAGATTTTTATTATATATCATACACATCCGGACCCGGGAACACTGAAAACTTTTTTGTTCCGTCGGCGGGATTCGAACCCGGTTTGAGCTGCCACACACTCAACCAATTGAGCCACAGAGGTCGTCAACTTATCTTTGAAATATTATGGAAAAATATGGAAAATATAACTTGGTTTCTCACAGTCTAAACATGATAATTCATGTAAAAAAACACATTCTAGGCCGAAAATCGCGTAAAATAAAAATATTTATTTACATATAAATCAGGGCCCTACTTATTACGATTAGAAGTTCAGCGTCTACTCTTTTTTGACAGACTGTACAGGTAACATCTACATAATATTTTTATTTATTTCAAAATAATATGGTAACTACTTGTAATACTCCCTTAGGAAATTTTAATTATTTGTCAATATTCTTGCACTTAGGGCCTTAGGGCATTTGGCTTACGAACATATATAGTGTGCGATGGGCATTTACGATAGCCGCACATGACGCCTATTGTGTGCGCGGGGCTCAATTTGACAATACACTACCAATCAGCTTGTACAGTAAGAGCTGGACATTCGCGCGCTGCTACACTACACGTTACTAACTCGTGAGTCAATTACATATTATTACTATTATTGGTATATTTTTCTGACATATTTCGGTTTAATATTTCTGTTTTTTTTTGGTACAATATTATTACAGCGAAAATCTGTTCTCAATTGATTTAAGACCGATAGTGATCTTAATTATAATAGACGTTAAATATAATCTTTGGAAGGCCGGCTAATATTTACCGGTTAGTAGTAAATCATATCATTAGAAGGCTTTGAAGGGGTGTTATAGTATCATTCTGGCAATTATAATAATAATCCACTTAAAAAATATTTTTATTTACAACTAGATGTTCTGAAATATTATTTAATAGGTGACTCCTAAATTTTCTCCACGAATATTTCGAGACTAAAATTCAAATCAAATCGGTTCAGCCGTTCTCGAGATTTAGATGGATTAACAAAATTGAAATTTATTTTTATTTATATAGATATGATAATATGATATTTCAATTCAATTTTCCTTATGTAATAAAATTTTAGAAAATTTAACGAAAAACTATACAAAAAATAAACAACATTTGTACGGATCTTGTTGTGCGTGACCGTGAGTCCAGCTCGAACTTGACCGGTTGTCCTGTGTTTTTCTGCCAGCACAGCTCACAATCTAATGCTATGCATAATGCACCCCACTGCAGTTACTTGAGGTCACTTCGCTATATTCTTCCTTATTGCCATAACTTAGTACTGACTTCTAAGTACTCAGCTGTCAGCATGTTGTATTGAATTTATGTGAATGCTGGTAGGAATCCATACTTCCATACTAATATTATAAATTTAAATGTGTCCGTCTGTGTTTCTTTCTATCTTGGTGTATCTGTCTGTTAGCTCTTTATGCCTATGGTGGGAAAGACTCAATTGAAAAGTTAGTATTATCAGGCACCGTACATTGTACAATGTACATAATATATTGATGTACAGATATCCAAGTTTGTGCTATGCCAGTGGGTGCAAAATGTTAATTATTAAGTAATAACTTTAGTTTTTAGTACGAACATAAATTACTGACCGTTATTATACTCTAGAGTCTAGAGTAACAAAACAATGAACATTACTGCTTATGAAGGCTAAACTACAGAACTTAAAGCGATATTTACATTAAGGCCATCCCCCGAGCAAATGACCTTGACCATACATTTAACGCGTTGCCGAGATCGCAGAAAAATCCTATTTTTTTTTTACTTATCTTAGTTCAAAAATTGATCTAAAAAAATTTAAAACGGGGAATATGTAGTTAATTAAATTATCTATCTATTGTCGTGTGTTTCAAATAAACGTAATTTGTAAATACTAGGGAGATGCTGAAAGTATGCTTTAATTTTACTTTGGAAGCTAATATCATGAGTATAATAAACAAAAATAGAAAATTTAAAACGGAGAAAGGAATGTTGATATACTGAAGATTATTGCTGTATTTTTATAATAACTTTGTAGCTTTCAAATTATGAGTTTATGAGGCTCTAAATACGATAAATTATGGAATATCCGTAGGGTAAGGGCCTTAAGACTTAGATGGAGCAAGAGCACACTGCTGGTGCATAACGGTGTGGAAAAACGCATCGTTTGCCAAATCGCTGCGTCGCGAAGTCGAGCGATATTACAATACAAACCGGTGACAGGGTAAAGAGCTAACTCAAAAAATGCATTGAATGCATTTAATTCGCTAGCTCCGAAAACGAAGTTAAATGTTAATTAAATATTAAATGTTAAATACTATTAATAATTATGTTAAATAATTATTAATAGTTTAAAAAACTAAAAAACACGCTTTAGCCAATCCGCCGTCTTGGATGTCCGCCATGTTGGATTTAAGTCACGTGACTATTTTTTGCGTGTTCCTCACAGCAAACCCTTCCATTTGACACCCATATCATGGGGGTGCATTTCAAATAGCCTGTCCGCCATCTTGGGGAGGCCGTCATATTGGATTTGTAATGACGTTTCTTAGCTAGTCATTTATTGTCATCAGAACTCAGAGTGTGTGCAAAATTTCATCCTGATCGAAGACCGGGAAGTGGGTAATTAAGATTCCAAAATTTTCTTACATACATACCTTACATATTAGTTAGTTACAACTTATAAGTGAAGCTAATAAAAGCGTGTTAAAAATATATGAGATTGACGCATCGCCAGAGTCATATGACACTTAGCGACTACACCACCTGCACTTACGGCCTGGGTTTTCCGTCTTTCCATCAAAACATCGCGTCCTACGACGCAACGCATCATGAGTCATGATGGCATAATATCATAAAATATTATGTGTAAAACGTTTGCTGCCGCTGCAGTGGCGCACCTCAACGCAACAGAGCAGAGTTTTTCTTACTGTAAACTTACACCTCTCAGTGTTAAAGAAAAATATAGGTTCCGGTACAAATTATAGTTGGTTGATCATAGAGTGAATTGGAACAAAGACGCACATACAATCAAAATAATTGTATAGATAAGTGCGACAGAACAACGTGGTTACAAAAATATTGAAAGCGGTACTGCAGAGTCTCAAATAGTCTAGTTATTATCAATAGTCTAGTTATTATCGAGAAGCGCCAAACCTACCAGCCGTATAAGCAGGAATGTCCTGGATCTGTCAAACGCAGGACTCCCTCCACGACCGGCCGGTTTACCTCTGCTAGGTGACTTTGGTAGGTGACTTTGAGCTTTGCTAGGTGACTTAGAGCTTGGAAATATGCCTGATACAAAATCTCACACAATATGTTCGATTTCTAACTTCGCTCAACGATTTCGAAACAACTTAATTTTTCAACCTAATGTTAATTGACTATGTTCTTTATAGAATTAAATGGTCGATGCTAAGCATTTGTGTAATAATAACCAGCAGTCTTTTTTTAAATAATCTGAAGCAGGGGTTCCCAAACTGTGCGCCGCGGCGCGGCGCCCTGGTGCGCCGTGGAAAGGCAGACGGGACGCCGTGAGTCGATCCTCCATCATTATCCGAAACCACAAATATTATAAAACAAAATTATAATATGAATTATACAAAGCAGGCTGATGTTAAAATATTTTTTATTATTATTTACTAGCTTAAACCTAACTATAATCATTAAAGGTGTTTTATTTATGTATGTTTTTGTAATAGCTAGGTAGAGTAGGGCGCCGCGCCGTGACAAAATATTGAGACGTGTAACTGCGCCGCAGGCTCAAAGAGATTGGGAACCCCTGATCTAAAGAACATTACTGCATTCATAACTCAATACGTAAGCGTCCAAATAGGAGAAGGTACTTCACTTCTGTTCTGTTAACAAATTCAGAACTTAATCATATTTATGAAAATTTTCCAGTGCACGTATTTTACTATGTTAAATATGTTCATTTATAATATCAAAATTTTGACCCTTATTGTCTAACAGGGTCATCATTTCTACAATTCATGCCTATACTTGCTTTCACACCTGCATTACACCTGCTTAGGATCAATTATTTATAATAGCGATATTTCAGTTTTGGTAATTCGCTTCGATGCGCTTTGACTCTGCACTAGTATAAATTTACCCTTAGTGGTTTGTCACACTCACTTCACTTTTACCCAGTTTCTTAGTTTTTTTTTCACTGGAGTTTGACAAACGCTTTTTATCGGCTGTCCTACGTCATTGGCCAATCGTTGATTGGCAAAACCGTTGAACATACAGGGTATATGAGAACAAACTACAAAGTAATAATACTTTTGGGCAAAGTTTTTTCAATCTGTGAATCGCGACCCCCTGGGGAGTCGCGAAGCCTCTGTCGCCAGAGGTCGAGAGAAGTATTTCAGTAAAAACCGGCCAAGTGCGAGTTGGACTCGCCCATGAAGGGTTCCGCAGCAGCAATAAGGTTTATTTTTATGAAATTAAAAGGTTTTTGATTTATTTTTATATTTTAGTTGATTTAATGAAAGTGAAATTAAGTTTACCATTTATGAGGTATAAAAAAAACTACTTGCTAGATTTCGTTCAAACTAATTTTCATTGGTAGTTTTTATAGTAAAGTACATTATATATTTTTTTTAGACTTATCATGCCCCTACTTTAGAAGTTAGAGGGGGGGGGACACATTTTACCACTTTGGAAGAGTGTCTCTCGCAAAATATTCAGGTTAGAAAAAAATGATATTAAAAACTTCAATATGATTTTTGAAGACCTATCCATAGGTTAGATGAAAAAATTTTATTTTTTTTTTACATATAATAATATAAAAAAACTACTTGCTAGATTTCGTTCATACCAATTTTCGTTGGTAGTTTTTATAGTAAAGTACATCATATATTTTTTTTAGACTTATCATGCCCCTACTTTAGAAGTTAGAGGGGGGACACACATTTTAGCACAAATTCTAAAAATAAAATAAATTAAATATTTAAGGGGGGCTCCCATACAACAAACGTGATTTTTTTTTTGCTATTTTTTCCTCTTAATCAATAACGGCAACACATAGGCAATTGAAATGTTCTCAAAATACTTAATTGTATTTGTTCTTTAATAATTAATTATAAAATTTAAATAAATTAAATAATTGAGGGGGCTCCCATACAAAAAATTCAATTTTTAGCCTATTTTTGCTCTGTAGTGGTACGGAACCCTTCGTGCGCGAGTACAACTCGCACTTGGCCGATTTTTATACGCCCTTCTGGCTTTAAGCCCGCGACATGAAGTTTTGTGCCATATTTTGTCGTTTCAAATTATTATATTAGATATAATTATGTCAATGTGTACACACTGTGCAGTAATAAACATTGCAGTGGGCATTTTCCTATCGAATATGATTAATTTCGTAGGGTCATGGACTCAAGGAACATTATTCACTACACAAGAAGATTACATTAATATTTTCGCTATTAAGCATATTTTGTGTATTAACCAACAAAAAACTGCATTCCTAATTCAACAAAAAAATGTGGGTTAATACACAAATGCTTAACATCTAAAATATAGGACTCTGGAAAAGTATCTTCTTGCGTAGTGATTAATGTTCCCTGAGATCCTGACCCGACGAAATTAACATAAAATAAATATGTGACTGATGTTGTTGGCTATACAAAGTATATTTGTTATGTTTAGTTTAAGAAATATTTTGTATTAGTTGTTAATTGGTCCCTCAATAAATAAATAAATAAAAAGTCCTTTGCAGTTAACAATTTACGATTCGATCGTCTCAAATGCGTTAACATTTTATCAATGGGAACGAATTGTTGGACAAAAATAATAATTTGACGTCAATATTATGCAGGCAAGATTGTTATACAGGGTGTAACAAAAGTAAGTCATAATAATTTAGGGTTTGTATGTGTACCTTATATAGAGTTTACTGTGAAAGTAGCAGCACTGAAAGCGAAAAATTTTTTTTGTGATTTGTATGGACTATCAGCTCATGTCGCTTGAGCGCTTGCTCATACAAATCACAAAAAAAATCGGTTTCAGCGCTGCTACTTTCACAGTAAACTCTATATAAGGGACACATATAAAACCCCAAAGTACATTTAGGACCATCAATTCAAAGAAAAATAGATAGTAGCCGATTCTCAGACCTACTGAATATGCATATAAATTTTGGTAAAAAATCAGTAATGCCGTTTCGGAGGAGTAAGGTAACTAACATTGTGATTTGTGACACGAGAATTTTTTATATAAGACTAGCTGTCCCGGCAGACGTTGTTTTGCCATATAAAGAATTTCGCCCATATTATTTTATTGAACTCACTAAATCCATCGCTATCCCGTCGCACAATTCATAAACAATGGTCGCCGTCAGTCTCGAGTTGTAATATTTTACTATTATATTTTATTCAACAAATGCACTTATCAATATAAAAAGTAGCCAGTAGCCGCGCGATTCTCAGACCTACTGAATATGTATATAAAATTTGGTAAAAATCAGTAATGCCGTTTCGGAGGAGTACGGTAACTATAACATTGTGACACGAGAATTTCATATATAAGATATATTTTGGGACTCCGTACTATATACTGTTGAAGAAATATATAGTAGGCGAGAATACTATATTTTCGTACAATTGATGAATGTGTCACAAAAAGTAATAAAAAGAAATATCTTGCAATTTTTGAACGCGCCTTTCGTTGGAGAGACGCAATGTGCGTCTAACCGAATGAAACATCAATGTCGTTATTTAAAAAAAGGCCAAGTGCGAGTCGAACTCGCGCACGTAGGGTTCCGTACCACAATAGAGCAAAAATATGCTGAAAATTGTGTTTTTTGTATGAGAGCCCCCCTTAATTATTTAATTTATTTAAATTTTATTATAAATTTTAAAGTACAAATAGAACTGATTATTTCGTGAATATTTCAAGTGCCTATGTGTTGCCGTTATTGATATCGTGCAAAAAATAGCAAAAATATCAGGTTTGTTGTATGGGAGCCCCCCTTAAATATTTAATTTATTTTGTTTTTAGTATTTGTTGTTATAACGGCAATAGATATACAAAATCTGTGAAAATTTCAGAAGTCTAGCTATAGCGGTTCTTGAGTTATAGCCTGGAGACACACAGACAGACAGACAGACAGACGGACAGACATCGAAGTCGAAGTAATAGGGTCCCGTTTTTACCCTTTGGGTACGGAACCCTAAAAATGAACGAGCACTTCATGCATTTTTTAATATGTTTTTAATATGGGGTGTAATAAAAGTATAACTTTTATAGCAAATACTATAATTTTTTTATTTTTTTATAGCATTTAAAATACAAATTAGTGATGAGCAAAACAAGACTAAGACAGTCTTGGTTTTGGTATTTCTAGTACAATATTGGTCTTGGACTTGGTCAAATCTGCCTGATCTCGGTCTTGGATTTGGTTTTTTTAGTTTTAGGATAGTCTTGGTCTCGGCATTGCTTTTTTGCGAGACCAAGACTGAGGCTGCAAGACCGATTTTGCTCATCACTAATACAAATACTATATATCCACAAAAAAATTCCCAATTCCCCTACACTATTCCCTTCCTTTCCCTCCCCTATTCCCTTCTCTTCCCATCCCTACCCTCCCCTATTACCCTATTCCCTCTTAAAAGGCCGGCAACGCACCTGCAGCTTTTCTGATGCTGCGAGTGTCCATGGGCGACGGAAGTTGCTTTCCATCAGGTGACTCGTTTGCTCGTTTGCCCCCTTATTTCATAAAAAAAAAATGTTGGCAACCCTAGTTACAATATAGCCCCGGTTGTCGGGAGTGTCGGCCAGTGTGTTAAGAGGGAACGCGGGTACAGTTCGACAAGGCTGTTTATGAACGTGGCGAGAAAAGGAACTAACGCTTCTATCATACAAAAACGTCATTTTTGACAGTTCTCCTTACCAGCAACAGCGCCCATTGACAGTTTGACACATTCATATAAAGCCTTGTCGGACTGTACAGTAGAAATTAAACGAAGAAACTATTGCCATCACGCTTCACCCTGCGCCGGCACGTGTATTGTGATGGAGACAGATACAGTAAATCGAGGTAACGTATTCCTCTGATTCCTCCTGATGGAGAAAGATACAGTAAATCGAGGTAACGTATTCCTCCTTCAAAATAGAGCCTATCTAATTTTTTTTTTTAATATCTTCAGGAAGAGTGAGTCTATGCCTCTACGTTTTTATTTTATCTTAAAGATCTTTCAAAATTGTTTTATGGTCGGTGGATTGGCGGGGTACGGGGCGTGATTTTTTTTGCGATTTTTGAAGGGTCATATTTTTTTATATATTAGTAAATTTAGAAAAAATCGAACATAGAGGCATAGCTTTAACAGATCCATCCCAATATTGCATAAAAATATTTGTCTAGACGTATTGTCCTGGGAGTAAATTGGGGAATACGTTTGTATGGAAAAACAGTGTTAGAGTATCCTCTTAATACCTGTAATTGTCAGCTGTCTGCTCATCTCTTGCGAGACACCATTGCGTAAGAGATTTCGGCGGGCCATTGTGCCGAACATTATATTCGGTGACCGCCGCTCAATGAGGTGACCTACTCGCGCGTGTTTACAATATACAAGTATATCCAGTTTCAGGGAAAGTGATATGCGAAATATGACGTGATCGATCACACTTATGTTCAACGTTTCTTCAGGGCTCTACCTACCCTTTTTTGGCGGCGTAAATTTTAACTTCTTGTAGATGCGAGTCATTCCTGCATTAAGTCTTTTCCGCACCCGCAAGATGGTAGTGGACGCAGCCAACCCACTAAAACTTGGCGGGACCTACTCTACTATGCGTCCACGGTACGCCTATATCCTATAAGTTTAGATTTTTTTAACGGGCGGACCGTGAGATCGAGTGAGCCTGCCCCGCCAAGAAAACCTGTGCCTGTCCCTCCTAGGCTTCTGTATAGGAATGACACGATATGTCAGACAGTCAAGTAATCAACCTACACTAACCAAACTTGAAAACAATTGTTGGTGGTCCAACACGGGATTCGAACCCGTCGTGGACCTTTGCTCTAAAGACCAACCACTAGACTACGAAGAACATAAAAATAGTAGATATGCGTATACAATGTGACATGCCACTGTTGCTAAAGAAATCGTATGAATCATCAATTAAGTCTAACTACATTAGCAGATAGCAATAATATTAGCTGGAAGTTATAAAGAAGAAACAATAACCAAGGGTTAAAGTTAACTTTGGTTAAATGTAATGTTATCTCTCTCTCTCTTCGTATTTTAGTTACAGAGATATTATAATATTTAGATTGTTCTTAAGTAACATACAAGACCCAAATTTTCAAAACAATGCCTAAATTGAATGACCTGTTTAAAATTGTTGACCTAATAAGTCCGACTCCGTACGTCCTACTTACATCTAAATTGTGGTCCCATTTTTGAAAGCGAAGACCTTGCATTAAAATTCGTCCCGATTGCGTATCATCGGACAATCCCATTTTTAACCGAGTTCCAAAAAGGAGGAGTTTTCTCAATTCGACCGTATATTTGTTCGTTTTTTATGTTTGTTCGCGGATAACTACGCCGTTTGTGGACAAATTATCAAATTCTTTTGTTGTTTAGGGTATAGTCGGCATTACCATGTTCACAAAAGTGGTGATCTAATGATGCAATCCACGAGGAATCGAGGGGACTTCTTGAAATTTATGTGGAAACATCTAGTGATTTTGACTTTTTCTGAAGGATTTTAAATATACTTTCTCGTAAGTCGTATGCTACCAAAAAGTAAGAGTTTGCACCAACGGTTCCGACTTTAAAGTTATAAAGATTGAGTAAAGATATAGAATGGAGGCTTAGGCAAATCCAAGAATAAGAATTATTTAATATTTTTTTAGTTTATTTAAAGGAAAGTTAATGTGGAAGTCGGTTTCAGTTTGTTGTTCAAAAATAATTATTTTAAATAGGTATAAAATTTATTAAATTGCCAATATAAAGATTTCAAGTACTTGGTCGCCAGAATTAAATTGTCGCGCGCTAATTATCCACCCACTCTAGAGGACCATAAACTCACTCCTGCTTAGCTTAACCATCACCAAAACCGCAATTATTATTCTTGAACTAACATCTACAGTTAGTTTGCTAACATCCGAAGCGTTTTCAATCAAGTATGAAACATCCTCGATTAATGCATCAACACCGGGTTGGTTGCCACACGTCAGACGGATTATTTACCTACAACTACAGGTTACGATACAATTGCTCGTTTCAAAACTAAACGCTTGTTAATTCTAGAATGCTACTACAATTAGTTTTTTGTACACCGGCAAACGGAGTTTTAGGGTCAATTCAGACAGTAGATGCATTTCTGTACTGAAATAACGCGCGCGTCGCGTTGCGGTCTGAATTGACCCTTAAAGAGAGCTATAGTACCAATGTCCGGATTGATACCAAGATATTACATACACTGAATTGTCTTTCCCCAATTGAGGAAACTGAAGACAGGAAGAGTTGAGGTTGAGATGTTAACGGCCAGGGACATACGTGGAGTTGCAGGTTGTCCGCCAATGTTGCGAATTGCGTTCCTGGTCCTTGAATAAGCATTTTTATTCCGTCATGAATATTCACACAAGAATCTTATGATGCTACTAGATGGCGCCTGTAACTCCGTTGCGCGAAAATTCGTTTACTGCGCGGGAACCAACCTTTTTTCGGGATTAAAAGTATCCTATATCCTTTCTCTGGACTCAAAGTATCTCCATACCAAATTTCAGCAAAATCATTTCAGTGTTAGACGTCAAGAGGTAACAGACAAACAGACACACTTTCGCATTTATAATATTAGTATATATTTCTTATCAGACAAACTTCCAGTCGAGCGAAATTTAATCCCAAGCTTAGTTAGTGATTACTTGGTACTTGGTATATGACCTATAACTGCTTACTCCGAGTTGTTTTATATTGTGGTTACAATCTTAACGTCAATACTTATTACTTCATATTCCTAGATTAATATTTTATAATATATTTTAATATATCTTTTACAGACCTAATTGCGTATACAATGGCGGCCTCAGTGAGAGAATTTTACGAGGGGAAGTCCATCCTGATCACTGGAGCTACTGGTTTCCTGGGAAAGGTAAATAAATACTACGATCCTAATTCAAGTCTTCTAACGGCCGTTCCCAATATTCAATCTATCTCTGGTTTGACATACGACCGATCGCAGCTAACATTGAATTGACATAAAATATATGTCTCTAATGTCTAACGGCCGTTCCCAATATTCAATCTATCTCTGGTTTGACATACGACCGATCGCAGCTAACATTGAATTGACATAAAATATATGTCTCTAATGTCTAATGAGAGCTATTCCTATATCTAGTAGAGCAAAACCAGAGATAGATCAAATATTGGGAACGGCCGTTAGTGATGAGCAAAATCGGTCTTGCAGCCTCAGTCTTGGTCTGAAAGAAGGCAAAAAAGCAATGCCGAGACCAAGACTATCCTAAAACTAAAAAAACCAAATCCAAGAGAGATCAGGCAGATTTGACCAAGTTCAAGACCTATATTGTACTCGGAATACCAAAACCAAGACTGTCTGAGTCTTGTTTTGCTCATCACTAAGTCTTCTACATAATCTGTCTAAGATTTGACGAGAAGACACACAATCTATTTCAAGTATGATAAAAGTAGATGCACACATTTGCATGAAACTATGCTACTTATCGTCATTAGTCTACTGGCGGTGCAAATTTCAATAATTTGACACCTGAATGAAAAATTTACTCTACTTTGTTGCTCATAAAATTCTGATACTTTAAGGAATTTGTTTTTTTTTTTTTTTAATTTGAATTGTCTCTAGAGTCTAGATAATTTCTTATCAGTTAATAAAATGACCGTAGTGTGTCTGTCGGATACGATATTAAGGTTTAGTAAGAAAATTCTTCGAATCCTGTTGTTTCTTCAGGCACTTGTGGAGAAGTATCTTCGTTCATGTCCGGGCATCAAGGCGATCTACCTGCTCATGAGACCCAAGAGGGGAGTCTCCAGCACCGACAGACTGAAGGATCTCTGCAACAATGTGGTTGGTCTAAGATTGTGTTTCATTTACTTTTTTTTTAAACGTTAACGCGACCGCAGAACGCGATTATCTAATAACTCATTTTTAGGATTTATCGTTTCAACAAAATATCATAACTGCTGTAGCCCTCTCCACAGAGTTTCTATACTTTCGCATTTCTACCGTGGCCATGCTAGGGCTACTGAAATCACTAGATAACCGCTCGCGTTCGGTTAACTTAAATGAGCGAGAGAAAATTTGTTTCATATCTTTATTAATATATAAAAAATGTTATGAAAAACTATATTTATTCAAAACGTTGGTCACAAATATTAAACACATGATAATTCTATAATCTATACAGTTTACAAATGTTATAACAACTATCAGCTGTCCATCGTCATCGTTTTGCAAGTATAAAATCGTTCGAGCGTAAAGTTGTTTGTTGTTTCTTGATTGCGATATGTAAGGGTCAGTCACGCTGAAATCAGACGACACGAGACATGCAGCGATACAAAATTGTGATATCGAGCGGCATCACGCTATTTGACTTTTCAATTTTGTATTACTTTTATGCATGACCCTTTTATGCATGAATCACAAAAATAAAATTTGCTCTTTCAACGCTGCTACTTTCACAGTGAACTCTATATAAGGGACACTTAAGAAAACTAAGTGATAAGTATTATCACTTAGTTTTGTAATTTGTTACACCCTGTATTACTACAATGTTTTGACGCTAGAGGGCAGCACCAGTATATGCAGTAAAAATGCAAGATTCAATGAATTTTGTTCGGATTATTTACTATATTTGCTAGTAGCGCCCTCTGCTCCTTTGCGTAATATTCCCTTCTACTTGAACTTTCAGATATTTGATTTAATAAAA
Source organism: Cyaniris semiargus (assembly GCA_905187585.1). Taxonomy (NCBI): domain Eukaryota; kingdom Metazoa; phylum Arthropoda; class Insecta; order Lepidoptera; family Lycaenidae; genus Cyaniris; species Cyaniris semiargus. The sequence continues at coordinate 21,105,390 of LR994551.1, read as the reverse complement.
GAAAAGAATCCGGATGCCCTGAAAAAGTTAAGAGTTATCAACGGTGACATTCTGGATGAGGACCTGGGCTTGTCCAACGATGATCATCAGGAGCTGATCAGGCACTGCAACATCGTCGTACACAGCGCTGCTTGTGTCAGGTACATGTGTCTACTTTCTTATAAATACTTCAAGAACAAGGTTTAGGGTCAGCTCGCGTCATTAATCCCTCGATCCGCAAATCTTGGAAATCCATTGTTATTCTATTGTTATTGCGGTCGCATGCGACCGCTTGGGGCTTAAGAGGAATAGTAATCAAAAACTGGCTGCACTTTGAGAGTGCTTGTAGATATAAAGATAGAAAACGGTAAATATATAGATATAAAATATAGATAGATAAAAAACAGCAGGGCAGCACCACGTCCAGTGTCCACGTAATCGACTAACCTCGTCTCGGCATAACACTAATTAATGAAAATATTGTAACTACTAAAATATTTCAGGTTTGATCAGAAACTGAAAGATGCAGTGCACATGAACACGTCTGGTACTCATCGACTGCTGAAGCTGGCGGAGTGTATGACCAACTTAGAGGTACATATTTTGACGATATAGCTTTAGAGACCTTCTCTATAATAGTCACCAATTGCTCCAAAAGTTTTGACAGTAAACCTCAGTAAAAACGTTACGCCAGAAGTGATGGCAACCCATTCATCACATAAAAGGAGATTGTAGTTTAACATTCCTGTTTTCTGTCCTCTTCCTCTGTTTTTGCCAAAGAATGTTTAGTGTTTACTACTATTGGCATATTAACTAATTCAAAAAGTACGTTATTGCTCATCGTGCTGAAGGCGGTTTGCGCGAATAGACTATACTCAATGAGAGTATATTATATATTTCAGGCGTTCGTGCACCTCTCGACCGCGTACTGCCGGTACAAGCTGGACGTGATGGAGGAGCGGCTGTACCCGCCGGCGCACAAGCCGCGACACATCATGGACCTCGTCGACTGGATGGACGACAAAACCCTCGACTATGTCGAGCCCAAGTGAGTCCACAAAACCTATGCCCCACTGCAAGCGTAATGCACTAGTGTGCCGCGCCGGCAGTACGCTAGCAGTAGTAGCCGGGTGCGATGGAAGACAGACTGTACGCATCCTTGCACCAAGATGCTCGGTGCATCTCTATGCATGTAGTCGAGCCCAAGTGAGTCCACAAAACCTATGCCCCCCTGCAAGCGTACTGCCGGCGCTGCACGAGCAGCCGGGCGCGATCGAAGAGAGGCTGTACGCATCATTGCACTAAGGTGCACCGAGGCATCTCGATGCATATTAGTCATATAAGTGAGTCCTAAAATCCCATGCCTCGTCGCAGTCGCAATGCAGATCCGCCAAGATCAAAAGTATCCGCCGTATTTGTATCTCGTCGGCAGGATGGATGTCGTCTCGACTATGTGAAGCTGAAGTGAGCTATCTCTCGTCGGAACGTATTAATTTCTGCAAGTCATAAGTTTAATTTATGGATTCCTATCAGGAATGGAAAATAATTTGTAAGGTTATGTATAAAGACTTACTATTTCAGGATAATAGAGTCGGAGCCGAACACGTACTCTTACACGAAAGCCATCACGGAGGACCTGGTGGCTGAGTTCGGCTCCAAGTTCCCGCTCGCCATCGGCAGACCTTCTATTGGTAAGACAAGTGGAAGTCTGGAAAACTAGAGGAACCAGTTGTCAGCTACGTTCTTATGTCAGCCCGGCTGTTGCGCTATCATGAAAATTTCATTCAATTCTCTCTCAATGAATTTACACTCTGAAAAATACCTTTCTTATCAGAATCGAAAATATCTTAGTATCTAATACAGTAATTCCCAAAGTGGTCCAGGTGGACCCCCAGGGGTCCACGCGAGACTAGACGGGGGTCTACGTTGGCCATGACAAAAAATGGGGGTCCACAATTATAGGCGGGTGTCCATGTAAATTAATTTGGTTAGCAGTGAAGAACTTTTGTGTAGGCTTGATTTCTTTTATTAGAAAGTATAGGCCAGGGATGGCGAACCCTGCCTTATCAACGTGCCACTTTTCTGAATAATCACTAAAGTGATGTTATAGACGTGCCTTCAGATACTATTTTTCTTTGTAATCCTGACGCGTATATTTAAAAATATAATGCCCCTAGCCTAGCAAGTTTCATGGATTAGTATCTGCTTCAGGGGGTCCGCAGTATGCATGCGCCAACAACTCAAAAGTGGGCCACGAAATAATAGAGTTTGGGAACCTCTGATCTAATAGATGCTTTATTATTTTTTTCAGTGACGTCAGCCTGGAAGGAGCCATTCCCGGGCTGGGTGGACAACATCAACGGACCAACCGGTCTTATTGTTGGCAGTGGAAAAGGTAAGTTATTGACCATTAGCCTAGCTGCAAATATTATAAAAACTAAACTTACGTGGGAAGCTTAGGCGCTGTGGTGAAACGTACATGCATAATATTAACTGTCTAATCATCACTTTCTTGTAGTCAAGTGAAAAGAAATATTTACTAAAGCAACGCTCAGTTACTTGCGTATCTCCTAAGTATAATGATAACGATGATGATGATGTATGTGTAAGGTGTGATCCGCACAATGCACTGCGAGCCGTCGTACAACGCCGACGCGCTGCCCGTCGACGTCATCGTCAACGGCTGCATCCTCATCGCCTACGTCACAGCTATTGACAAGTAAGTATACTATTATCATATTATGTATATTACTAGCTGACCCGGCAAATGCTGTTTTGTCATGATATTGTAGGAATATGCGTGAAGGCCGCAAAGGAAGAGAAGGACCGAGCTAGGTGGTATGCTCGGTCAGGCCGAAGCCCACGTGATTGGTTTCAGCTGTCATATAATACCGACGCACTTAGAAAACTTCGATAGCGCGATGCAGGAATGTGGCACTAATTGTGGGTACCGCCAATTTGGGAGCTGTGTCACAGTTTTAACTAGTACAGCTGCTCCCAACGCTAACTACTGATTTATAATGAAATTAACTTAACAGTGTCTTAATTATAAGCTTTTGAATGTTACATATTATGATTTGAAAGAAATAAATTATTATTATTAGTATTATTAATATTATAATAATAATATAATATCTATGGACGCTTCACACCACGTCAGTCTGGCCCCGTGGTAAGTGCCTGAAGGACTTGTGTTACGGGTACCAGACAACGGAAATATATTTAATACTTTTATACGATACATTTAAGATTTTTGGTATATTATACATATATTTAATATACATCCAAGACCCAGGAACATTGAAAACTTTTTGTTCCGTCGGTGGGATTCGAACCCGCGACCCCAGCTTGAGCTACCAACTCGCTCACCAACTGAGCCACAGAGGTCGTCATAATTATCATGTCAGATGATTTCAGGGCACTGACCTCCATTATACAAGTACGCTGGACCTAGTATGATACCCACTTTTTTTTGTGCGTATTTGAAGCGGAATCAGCGCCACCCCAACTTGCAAATGGCCGCTTAATCGTTATTGGTTGTCATCACTAGTATTAGTTCCAAATACTCCCACTACTGCTATCAGCGCCAATATGGCGACTTTTAAACGTCATTTTTACGTCAAATTTAGTTCCTATCCCTCACATTGGGGGAGCTGATTCCGCTTCAAATAGGCACAAAAAAATAGCTGTCATTTCAAAGGGTATCATTAGTCCAGCGTACTTGTATAATGGAGGTCAGTGTTTCATGGAGACATTGTTTATGTCACGTTGGTCTCTGATACTTCAATAAGACTCGATCCTAGGCTGTTTTTGATATTTTACAACGTCATTTTGAATATGAAAAATAGATCATCCCTGTGATGAGCACCAAAAGTTTCAACACAATCGGCAGTGGCGTAACTATAACATCCGCCGCACGTAGCAAATAATTGATCAGTAAAAATCGTCACGTTAATAATAAAACAATGTATAAAAAAATTCTGGGCCCTTTTCGCTCGGGGGCCCGTGGCATTTTGCCAGCCCTGCCACCCTATAGTTACGCCACTGACAATCGGTCTAGCCATTTCGGAGGAGTTTGGCAACAAACATCGCAACACGAGAATTTTATGTATAAGATTACAATATACATAATATTATATTGTAGTTTACAAATGCAAATGAAATGTGCTGTGAATTATTCTACAATATGAATTAAGTACATTAATTGATTTAAATATTTCCTGACAAAACAAAGTAACATCGATACGTACTGTCACTATTATGTGCATATACTGTCACTATTATGTGCATATATTATGTTTGAATACAATTACCATTACTGATATAAGTTAATTCTTCTTTCAGGCCGAAGGAGGCGCGAATATTCAACATGACGCTTTCAGGAGTTCACAAAATGACCTGGAAGGAAATCATTGATATTGGTAAGTAATAGCATTTAAATACTATTGTCTATAGTCGTCTAATGCTTGTCTATAGTCGTCTACTAATAAATGCACGACAAAAAAAACTTTTTTTTTTTTTGTTTTTTTTATTTATTTATTTATAATTTATTGTGCACAGGAAATATAACAATATAACAGTTTACACAGAAAGACGACACAAAGGATCTGCTTATTTCTAAAAGAAATCTCTTCCAGCAGCCCTACGGAGAGAGATAGGATTAAAACAGCAGATAGGACGTGCACGAATATGATTACAATAAAATATACAATAATATATTATGCTCGTTAAAAGTAAAACTAATACTATACTAAAACGACAAAAGAGATATATATATATATATATATATATATATATATATATATATATATATATATATATATATATATATATATATATACATGACAAACCAAATAAATAATAAATATCAATTTAATTCAAAATGCTATATTTATAAAATATAATAATATATCTATAATAAATAAATACTATATGTAAATATAATAACGGTACTTAAATGGATAGAGATTCAAGGTAGTGCTCTTTCAATCGACGTTTAAAAACAGCAATGGTGGGTCACGGATGGTGCAAGGGAGCGAGTTCCACAATCTGACAGCATGAACAGTAAAGGAATATGAGTAGAAATTGGAACGATGGGAGGGGAGGGAGAGGTTTGACCGGACGTTGGACCTGCATGGGAGATCGGGAGGGCGAGAGAAGTTGAAGCGGTCAAGGAGATATGGAGGAGAGTGAGGATTATACAGGATGTTGTAAAGCATAGAAAGGATATGGGAGTTGCGACGGAGACGAATAGGTAGCCACTTGAGTTTGGAGCGGTAGGCCGAGATGTGATCATACTTTCTCAGACCAAATATGAAACGGATACAGATGTTCTGTAAGCGCTCCAACCTCGTTAACTGCTCTTCAGTGACGTCTAGGTAGCAGGAATCGGCATAATCGAGGATGGGAAATATGAGTGTTTGGACAAGGAAAATTTTTGTCTGTATGGGTAAAAAGTTTTGGAGGCACTTTAACGTGTGCAGTGAGTAGTGCACTTTCCTGCTCACTTCAGTGACTTGATGATTCCACGATAGGTTACAGTCTAGAATTATGCCTAGGTTTTTGGCCGAATCTGTATAGTTAATTACGGTACCATTGTAAATAACACTAGGCACGTTACTAAGCCGTTGTGTCATATACCTGCTGCCAATAATCATTGCTTGCGATTTGCCAGGATTAACTAACAGGCCGAATGACTTAGCCCAACCCGCTATGCGTTCAAGATCTGAGTTAATATCGCTAACCGTAGAGTGAATATCCAGAATGTGGGAATGACGATAAATCTGCAAGTCGTCCGCGTAGAGATGGAAGTAAGATGTTATTATTAGAGTGATATTATTTATAAATATTGAAAAAAGGAGAGGAGAGAGAACGCCACCTTGAGGCACTCCTGCATCAAGATCGGACCAGTCAGAGACAGCTTCACCAAAGCGGACTCGCTGTGATCGTCCCCGGAGATATGAATCTAGCCAGTTTATCACGGAAGAGGAGAGGTTAAGGGAGCGAAGGACTGAAAGTAGGATATCGAAGTCAACAGAATTAAACGCACTGCTAAAGTCAAGTAACACAAGTATGGAGATACATTTATTTTCCAATGCAAGGCGTAGGTCATCAGTGACTTTAAGCAGTGCTGTCACAGTACTGTGACCAGGACGGAAGCCGGATTGGAAAGGAGAAAGCAAATGGTTGGAGGATAAAAAATGGGAAAGCTGTTTATGAACAATATGTTCAAGCACTTTGGAAAGGTAAGGTAATATGGAGATGGGTCTGTAATGGGATGAAGAGGTGGGATTAGGGGTTTTAGGCAAAGGAATGACGTCGGCACGTTTCCATGCCGAAGGAAAGCAGCTCGTTGCCAGGGAGTGATTAAAGATATGAGTGAGAACTGGCAAGAGTTCGGGAAGGGAAAGGGATAACATACGGGAGCTGAGATCATCATTGCCTACAGCAGTAGATTTAATAGCTGCCATATGCTTAATGACATCGTCCTCAGTGACAGGTGTAAATGAGAACGCAGTGCAAGGAGGGAGAGGAGAGGAAGAGAGATGGGATAGGGTGCGCTCTTTAGTAACCTGGTCTATGACTACAGGAGGCCGAGAGAAGTGAGAATTTAAAGAATTTAGGTCTAAGGTGTTGTCTAAATAATATGATGAAGTCTTTCCTACTCCGAGTGTAGAAAGAAATTTCCAGAGTTGGGAAGGGTTGGTTTGATCTATGGATGAATGTATGTGGCGTCTTTTGGCATCTCTACACAGACGACTGCAAAGATTCCGGAGATACCTGTACTTCGCTAAATTTTCGTCAGACGGTCGCTTCCTATAACGATACCAAGCTCGATTTCGCTTGGCCATCACAGTTCCGATATCCGACGATAGCCAAGGTGCTGGTGCGTGTTTAATTTTAACTCTCTTGAGAGGGGCATGCTTATTAAAGATGTTAGTTAAAAGTTCAGTTAGAAGCCTTACCTTAAGGTCAATGTCACTGGCAGTGTAGACAGACGACCAGTTAGTATCACTTAAATCACGTTTAAGTGCCTCCAAATCTATGTTGTTGAAACTACGCAGGAAATGAAATTTAGGTTTTCGACGGGGAGGTTTAATTTTAAAAGAAAGAAAAACCAGATCGTGAAAGGAAAGGTTGGAAGGAAATTGGCCGTGGGATTCAATGAGGTCGGGAGAGGAGGTTATGAGAAGATCTAAAAGGGAAGCAGTGCAATTTGGAACGTGATGGGTTGCTGCAAGCGGGAGGATGCTGAGGTTGAGGGACGACAACAAGGAACGGAGCTTGAAGGAGCGCGAGTCAGGTTTCAGGAGGCAAGTATTAAAGTCACCCGTAATCACAGTGTGTTCATAATTCGGGCAATGTGTGGCAAGCTCAGATTCCAGGATACCAAAGTAATCTATACGTATAGATGGGCTATAGACCACACAAAGCAAAATAGTTTTATGATGTAGGGTGACTTCAACACAAAGGTATTCAACGGAACCAGAGTATCTACTAGGCGAAGCGGAAATAATTTTATTATCGATGTCGCTGCGCAAATAAACGGCAACTCCACCACCACCTTTGCCCAAGCGATCGTTCCGAATCAACTTGTACCCCGGTAAAGCAAAAGCAGCAGATGAAAGAGAGGGCTTTAGCCAAGATTCTGAAATGCAAATGGCAGAGACAGGAGAATCACTAAACATTTCCAGAATATCGGCATAGTGCCGCGGTATGCTTTGAGCATTAACGTGCACAATATTGAAGTTGGTAGGGAAAGAGGAGAAGGAACTTAATATCTGTTCATGAGCAGAGAATGAAGATAGTGTGCCATCACCACTGTCAAGACTGAGAAAACTGCTAGACGAAGAAGAGCATGAAAAGAAATCCTCACTCAATTCGATTGATTCCATAAAACTACCAATATAATACAAATATTATATACTACAATAATAATAAATATTAATATATATTATATATAAATAGTTAATAGATATAATATAATAAATGTTTAAGCTGTTTGTAATAATTATTAAACCCATCCAAGCTCGCCGCAGCGATAAAGGAAGAAAAATACACACATCATAAAATTTGTACAACGAAAAAAAAAAAAAAGTCACAATATCACAATTAAAACGTAGTGATAATATTCTCTTTGATCACAAATCACAATCATCAAGTTGGTATAAACCACAGTAAAGTGTAAACGGAACAAAACAGATTAACATGAAACTTAAAAAAAAAAATGTATATACGTTATAGCCTTACCCGTTATAATCTAACATAAAAAAAAAAAAAAAACAATTCAGGAATATGACAATGAATTATCTACTTAGGTAAACGGTTAGGCATATGATTTTACCTCTACAAAACATCATGGAGCTATGATGCTGCCTTCCTTGCGTTTAAAGTTGTAAAAGCAAAACCTTTGTCAATGCTGCCGTAGCTTATAGCTTTTTATCTAAAAATGCCATCATCATCACGTTAATGAGTGGCAGTCTTCCACTGTGCGTTTTTGCGTAACTCTCTGCCGCTCACCCTAAAACTGTGGAACGATCTGTCACCAGCAGTATTTCCGGATCAATACGACCTGCAAACCTGCAAGAAGAGAGCGTATTCCCTCTTAAAAGGCCGGCAACGCACCTGCAGCTCTTCTAATATTGCGAGTGTAGTTGCTGTTGTTTTCCATCCACCCGTTTGCCCGTTTGCCCCCTTATTTTATACAATTGTGTCCCGACACCGGTGTCCGATCCTTTAATGTCATGATGTATAGCATATTTTATCGACAAATTGGCTCTCTAATTTTTTGTCTCTCTCGCGGTTGTAAAATGGCAGCCATTTTAGTTTTTCTCGGACTTTCACACTAATTTGACCCTTCTCATGTAAATATCCTATGAAGATAAAAAGTGGCTGTGACATACGGGCAGACAGACAGACATGACGAATCTATAAGGGTTCCGTTTTTTGCCATTTGGCTACGGACCCCTAAAAAAGGTCTCATGTGATAGCTAAACTTGTAGACTACGCTTACACAGACAATATGTTAAAAATTTCATGGAATAAAACATAGAAAAACCAAAGTTTAAGGAAAAAAAGTTGTGTATTTTTTTTTGTTGATTCATTGTTCATTTTTAATTAATGGCTTTTTTGTGAAAAATCTAGCGCATTAAACTGGTTGTTTTTTATTTTAAAAAGACAGAAGGTTTTCATCTTAAATAAATTCCTATACTTCTATGCTCTAAAGTCAGATACTTTAGAAGTTATAAAGATTTTCTTATGAAGTATTGGTCAGATTAGTATGAGAGCCAAAGAAAAATTTTTTTTTTCAAAAGTAAGAGAAATAAATTTTTAAGCCATTGTGTCAATAAAATATGCCATACATCATGACATTAAAGGATCAGACACCGGTGTTGGGACACATTGTATAAAAAAAAGATTATAAAATGTTTCCAGGCGAGAAGTGGGTGAACACGTATCCGTTCACGATCGCGCTGTGGTACCCGGGCGGGTCCATCAAGTCATACTGGCTGACTCACCAGATCATGCTGGTCCTCACGCACATCGTCCCCGCTTACATTGTGGACTTCCTGCTCTTCTTGTTCCGACAGAAGACTTTGTGAGTACATTTTAAGCCCGCTTAGACTAGATAGGGTTACATACATAAGCTAGAATTAATTTAAACGCGTGCCTTAGTTTTAAAGGGCTGGAAACAATGGAGCCAATACAGCAAACTCTGGAAATCTCAGTGACACTGGCATCTTATTATTTTCGTGGAATGAGTCCGATATGACTTATCCCATTTTAATTCGTATAGTGTACACCTACTATTTACTAATTTAAAGTAATGTCTTTGGCTTCCTATCAAGGAGTAGGTACTATAAGGAATTGATTTCGTTCGCTTCAACCTGAATTAGTTTCAGCCCTGATAAAAACATCATAACATTCACAGCCTAGTGAAAGCCCAGAAGCGAATCAGCCACGGTCTCAACGTGCTCCAGTACTACACGATCAAGGAGTGGCACTTCCAGAACTCCAACTTCCTGGGGCTCCAGAAGAGAGTGAGCCAGGAGGAGAACGAGATCTTCTTCACGGACGTGAGCAAGATCAACACGAACCTCTACCTCAGGGACTACGTGATAGGGACGCGGCAGTACGTGCTGAAGGAGGACCCGGCGAACCTGCCAAGAGCGAGGCGGATACATAGGATGTGAGTACTAATTTACCTTCAGATTATCCATATACTAATATTATAAATTCGAAAGTGTGTCTGTATGTAACCTCTTCACGCCCAAACCGCTGAACCGATTTTGCTGAAATTTGGTATGAAGGTACTTTTAGTCCTGGGCAAGGACATAGGATACTTTTTATCCCAGAAAAATGCACGGTTCTCGCGCGATAAATAAATTTCCGCGCAACGCAGTTGCGGACGTCATCTACTATTGAATATATTTCTATTGTCTAGAATTTGTGATGCAAGTTCTTCGATGACTTACCACAGGGCCAGTCTAACTTAGCGTAAAGCGTCCATATGTAGGAAAAGGCATGGATCAAACTAAATAAAATATAAATAATAATAAATCGTAGACTCCTAGTAGCTAGACGTGATTATTTTGTTCTTGTTCATGTAACTTCATCATCACCTAAAACCCCGATGGTGACATCATCTATAATGTGCTAAATTTTACCGTTGATTATTATAAATTGTTTATCATCATAACGCGCCTCTATAATAGTGGCAAACAATAACGATGTTCGGTCGTCGAACCGTATCGAATAGTAATGAATTAAAATTATCTTGGCGGCTAGTAGCAAAAACTTGCATATCTGTTCATGCCTATTATTATTTTTTTATGAAATAAGGGGGCAAACGAGCAAACGAGTCACCTGATGAAAAGCAACTTCCGTCGCCCATGGACACTCGCAGCATCAGACGAGCTGCAGGTGCGTTGCCGGCCTTTTAAGAGGGAATAGGGGAGGGAAGGGATGGGAAGAGAAGGGAATAGGGGAGGGAAAGGAAGGGGATAGGGTAGGGGATTGGGCCTCCGGTAAACTCACTCACTCGGCGAAACACAGCGCAAGCGCTGTTTCACGCCGGTTTTCTGTGAGAACGTGGTATTTCTCCGGTCGAGCCGGCCCATTCGTGCCGAAGCATGGCTCTCCCACGTATATTATTTTCTTACTTAACTTCCTTAAATATTCGTAGACGTTACATCGTGGACTTGGTAGCGAAGACGCTGTTCTACGGCCTGCTTCTGTGGTTCCTGTACTCCAACATCGGTACCATCATCAGCCCCATCACACAGGCGGACACGGCGCTGCGCAGTTATCTCAACTTCTAATCACTATACTTACAATAAAAGATGATTTTCCCTGAAGGTAGCTAAGCTAAGCTAGGATGGCGTTTTGGGTGATTATCATCAGGGCCCGATCTATAGCTATTTAGCCGCTCCGGGCAAAGAACATTTTACATAGCAAAAAAACCGGCCAAGTGCGTGTCGGGCCACGCGCAATATAGGGTTCCGTAGTAGGTACCGTTTGTTTTTGATATTTTGGAATGGTCAATGAATGTACATTTATAACGTGTATTACACAACTAACAGCATCATCTCAGTTACGTTTAAATGAATTTGAACTAAAAGTTGCTTTATACTTCTCCGAATACATTTTTTTAGTTGATCGACTTCAATTCCTTATGAAGGCTTCTTAGCCGTAATAGTTCTTCTTTTAAATTCAGCATATTTCCTACTCCCGTGAATTTTTTCACATTTCCAGAAGCAACCGTTTAGCTGGTAGAAGGGGGGGACACTGGACTGTAACGATTTTTTCCACTTTAGAACTTCAAATTTCACAAATGGATCCCTAAAACGGAAAATGATCTAGGAATACTCGTAATATTTTTAAAAAACCTATCCAACGACACCCCACGCAGTGGGGTGGACGCGAAAAAAATAATTCATCCCCGCTTGATGTGTAGGGTACCTTAAAAAATTTTTTTTAAAGATCTTACATACCATTTTGTCGGCATCATTAATATGTGCGTTCATGCCGAATTACAGCTTTGTAGGTCCTATAGTCTCTGAGCAAACCCGCGGACAGACAGACGGACGGACGGACAGACCGAAACTATAAGGGTTCCTTGTTGACTACGGAACCCTAAAAAACCATATAAGCCATGAGCTAGTTTTTTGGTGGTAAGGAGGGGGGGGAATATTTTTAGTAAATTACTTGAATATTTCCTATACAACCTGGAGTAGGTTGGAATTTAAAATTCTCAAACTTGGGCGGTGGACCATGGTTAGGTTGGAAGATACGATTAAGTCAATTTTGCCACCTCCCATTGATTTTTGCCGCTCTGGGCAAATACCCGGCTCGCCTCCCCTCTTAGATCGGACCCTGATTATTATCACTCAGCAAGAGCTTTAATTAACAAACGACGCCATTGAACATGAGCTTGTTATAATTATTATATTGTGTAAAATATTACATGTTAGAATTAATATAACTATTGGGTATCTGAAGTAACTCAATGTTTCGGTAGTCGGTATAAGTAAATATCTACAACCGATCTATGCTAGAAGGTTCTAATATCCTACTTTTTTTAAACTTGGTAAAAAAGGACGACTAAACGGTGCAATTCAAACAAGATCGTAATGTCGAAGGACATAATAATATTATACGGACATTTACTTAGCCGTAGACTTAGCCGGACTACGTATTTTAGACTAGCATTGAAAAAAAGTTTAGTAGTTGTTTTACATATAATATAATATCTAGTTTGTAAAAAATCATAATGTTAACCTGCTTATGTATTATAACCAGCTAATGGAATCCTTGTTTTTATAGATTTACACATTGTCACCAAATATTTTTAGATAAGGTTATTTTGTTTGTAAAAAGTTGTACATTTCTATCGAATCATACGACAAATTATCGAAAAATCGTACGACTGTAATTTTGTTAGTTCTTAGACATTTTTATACTTGACAAAATAAAAGTCCTCGTTTTTAATTCTTATTCATTTTTATCTTAAATCGATATATTTAGATAATATAAAATAATGAATTTAATAATGCATCGTATAATAGTAGTAGGCACCATAAATAAAAGTTATAGTTGAATATAATATTATTTATTTAAAAACTTAAAAATCATTAAAGCTATAAGAGTACCTTAACCTAACACAAGTTGGCGAGATTTATTGTTTATTATTTATTTACTCAGCAGTTTAAAAATATACAAACATGCTTATAATATGAATTATAATAGAGATTGATTTAAATGAAATAAAAAACATAGTCCTCATATTATTACCTACAAATTGAAATTATCGCTCCTCGTAGCGGATGGTAACATCAAACATTCAGACTATTTTTTTTTATCACAAAATACTAGAAAGTCTTATTTAATTCAGGTATAAAGTCTATACAACATTTACAAATATAAGATTCACTAATAACAACAAAATATACAACTTATCGGCGCCATCTATCGGTAACAATCGACAGTTCTTCGACAAACTTTCAATTGGCAAAAACAGATGGCGCTTTATAATTTCTTTACATAATTTCCTCTGTGCTAAGCGTCTCCCGCGATCCCATTAGAAAAGTGTATAAGGTGGACATCCATCCACTAAGCCAGTAAACGATGAAGAACCAGAAGACGCAGCGAGTGACCAGGTCCACGAACCACATACTGTAAGGAACAATTTGATGAGCATTATTGATAAGTCTTATTTCAGATACTGAAAATTGGCACACAGTTATAGGTAGGTTTTTCAGACAAACCAAAAAGACTAGACTATACTAGACTACCAACCAACAACTTGATAATGGTTATCTAGATAGTAAACCCGAGACTAACTTAGATCGTTTACTTACGCACAGTATTAATTATCAAACAAAGACTTAGCTAAATCAATTAAATAAATGGCTTACACTTTCATGTGCCTTCTGGCTGCAGGAAGGGTGTTATCATACTCCTTCAGTATGAAAATTCTCGCCGATCTGATGCAGTCTTCGAAGTATTTCATTATGTCGAGACCTGAAAACATTACGTTCATAAAAATAAAAATTGTTTTATTTCTGATTTTTTTTTATGAAATAAAGGGGGCAAATGAGCAAACGGGTCACCTGATGGAAAGCAACTTCCGTCGCCCATGGACACTCGCAGCATCAGAAAAGCTGCAAGTGCGTTGCCGGCCTTTTTAAGAGGGAATAGGGTAATAGGGGAGGGTAGGGATGGGAAGAGAAGGGAATAGGGGAGGGTAGGGAAGGGAATAGGGTAGGGGATTGGGCCTCCGGTAAACTCACTCACTCGGCGAAACACAGCGCAAGCGCTGTTTCACGCCGGTTTTCTGTGAGAACGTGGTATTTCTCCGGTCGAGCGGGCCCATTCGTGCCGAAGCATGGCTCTCCCACGTCTAAATATTTCCAGAACATCCTACGTGTTGCCACCACCGGTTCGGGAACTAACCCGGCGAGAAGAACTGTTTATAAACTACAAAGGGACATCTACATACAACCTATGTTTACCCTCTCAAAAATGGAGGACGACTTTTACACTTACCAACAGCGTCTATCTTATAATCTCTTCTTTCTCGTGGATTAAGCTTCTCTCTCATGGTCTGAGCGATATCGGATTTGAAATCCCACTGGTTGTTGGTGTAGTATTCAAACACATCAAAACCTTTGCTGATGCGTCGATGGACTCTTAGTAACCTGAAAATACAACATTAACAATTGAATAGTTGGCACTGTGACTTGTACTACTCTATAATGTAATTAGATAATTACAATATTGTTTCCAAGTCACGGTCGAATCTATTATATTATTATTACTAATATAGGAATTTTATATAGGACAGGCCTCGCTAGTTTGGGGGACCGTTATTTGTTTAAATGTTTTTAAAAATTATTACGGTCAATAAAGTTTTTGTAATCTACAGATTGTGAGGTTTTGAGTAGCTTCCACTAGCTACCACTGTATCAGCCACTCAAGCCTCAAGGCAGACGTATAGGGGTAAGTGTACTTACACAGGGTCGTATCCGAGACAATAGAGCAGGATGTCGACCAGCACGGCCGGGATCCAGTGGAAGAACAGCGCGCAGATGTTGTGGTGCAGCCGCGAGTGCTTCATCGAACCGCCAGGGTACCTGAGTATGAAAAGTTGATCACAGACATTAATGATAAATCGTTGGCATTCTTTGAGAACGTGTATGGATAGCTTCCTTTCAACAAAATAAACTTTGAACGTTTTCATGTTCTAAAAGTGTCCAAAAATTTGCTAGTATTCTGATCATATGCTTTCAATAGCTTCAATAGCTTCTAGGTCCACGCAATATGTTATTAGTTATGGGAATATGAGTGGAGATGCAGATTGTATGTGTGTCGGTGTGCGCGTGTGTGTGCTCGTTTTTAGCTCTTTCTAATACTGCTGTACCCACTAAGAAAACTTCTACAGCGCAATTTCAGATTGTGGAGCTCTTCATAAATTACAGTAAGTTGACTTACCATACAACACCATTCAGAGGCATACGTTCCATGATGATCTCGCGGCCCGCCTCGATCATCTCCTGCCACGTGATCTTGATCTCCGCCGATGACGTGAAGTTCACCACCGTCGTCTTCGTGTCCCTGTTTAAAACATTGTGTTAGAAAGAGAAGGCATGAAGGTGCGACTGGCGCACTTTCCATGGTGTTGAAGTGTCGTGGTGCGTAGTTCTATTTTATACTATTTCATACAAAAAATATTTTGCCGCAATGTGTTGCGTTGATCCAGTGTCGTATGATGCCGACTGCAATCTAACTTTGATATTGTTGAAACTATTTTGATGAATAGCTATAATGTAGTCTAAAGCCCCACAGTTAGTCTACACACTAAAATAATAAAAATAATAATCTTCGCCACAAAGAACCGTTGGCACTTTCTATTGTCTCCTAAAGTCATAATAGTTATAAGAAGGTTTTAGTGAGTAATTACTTTAGGCTCAAGTAGTTCCAGGCGCAGATCATGATGCCGTTGATGAAGATGTCGACGGGCAGGTAGTCGGCGTAGCTATTACCTTTGCAGTACATGGATCTGATCACGCCCTTACCAGCACCTGGAAGCAGAAAGAAAGGACATGAGATAATTATTATAGATGTAGGTGCAGTTATAGTTCGAAATACCCACTATATATTTTAACGCATCAAGTTCGATAATTTAGAAGTTTTTGAAGTTAGAATGAGTCCATTACCACGCCAGACTTAGGACAAAACTGCAGGCTTAAAAGAAAGAGAAAGAAAATATAGTTATTAAAAACAAACAAGGACAAACTTTAAAAGAAAGAGAGAGAAGATCAATGTCAAGTACTTACCAATCAACAGCCCCGTTGGTCCGTTGATGTTGTCTGTCCACCCTGGTATTGGCTCTTGCCAGATGGGAATCACTGAAATGAAAAATTAGAACTAAGCAACCAGCAATTTTGTTACTATGCTGTTACATATTTTTTTCTACTTTGGTAAGGTCTATGGAGATGTAGAAGGAATGTACCTAAAGTTTTTAATCGATAATCCAATTCCATCCATTACAACTAATGTTTGTCTATCTATTACCTCCTAACAATAACTACTCCTAACAATAACAATATTTTGTTGATGTATGGAGATACTTTGAAGTGTTTTGAATTTTGATGTCTAACAGACTTACCGATTGAGGGTCGCAGGACCATGACAGGTATGTGTTCCATGGCCTCCACAGCCAAGGCTTCTCCTAGAGCCTTCGTAAACGCGTACGAGTTCGGGAGCTTGCTCAGCACTCTAGAAAAAAAAACATTCAAATTTCTTTTTTTCAGAGTATTTTTGGACCTGTACTTAGGCAAATCAAGAAAGCGTGTTGACAAGTAGCACTTTTGAACTTTTTCCCTTATTTGCGTGTTACGCTCCCGTCCTTTTTAGATACTCATGTATTTTCCTTGCGCGGATTTTTTTCCATACGTACGGACTAGACTGCTCATACATCGAACAAGTCTTAAGATTAAGATCAGTGACCACTCAGTGACCGTCAAGAGGACCCCGCTCTTGACGGTCACTGATGGATAAACATGATTGTATCGTTCAACTAGGTTCAACCATACCATGTTTGCGCAGCTGTCAACGTCGATCATGGGTAATTATAATAATATCTATGGACGTTTCGGACCACGTCTTCTGGCGCCGTGCTAAGTATAACCTGAGGACTTGTGTTACGGGTACCAGACAACGGAAATATGTTTTATACTTTTATATACTATACATATATTTAAGATTTTTATTATATCATACACATAATATACATCCATGATCCAGGAACACTAAACTTTTTGTTCCGTCGGTGGGAAAAACCGCGACCCCCGGCTTGAGCTACCACGCGCTAGCCCTAGCATATTCGTCTTTGACGACCTCTGTGGCTCAATAGTTGAGCGCGTGGTAGCTCAAGCCGGGGGTCGCGGGTTCGAATCCCGCCGACTAGCCCTAACATGGAGTGGCTGAATTAGCGCGGATGCTGATCACAGTGACTCACTTGGGCGTGATGGTGGCGACGGTTTCCTCGTCCATCCACTCGATGGCGTCGATGACCTTGTGCGGGTCGGCGGGCGGCGGGTACGGCCGCTCCTCCAGCAGCTTCTCGTGCAGGTGGCAGTATGCCGTCGACACGTGCATCAGCAGCTGCGGGTTACAGTTGGTCATTGGCCCATCATCTCTACTGTTTGGGACTAGGTACAGGAAATTTTTAAACAGATAAAACTCTGGAATGTACAGTCACCAGCAGTATTTCCGGACCAATACGACCTGCAAACCTTCAAAAAGAGAGCGTATTCCCTCTTAAAAGACCGGCAACGCACCTGCAGCTCTTGTCCATGGGCGACGGTAGTTGCTTTCCTATAGGTGACCCGTTTGATCGTTTGCCCCCTTATTATTAAAAAAAAAGTATGTGTCCGAATCACGTCACTCTACATGTCCGAAGTCACATAGCTCTAGTTGCAGGATTTGGGTAGGTAGCATATTTCGTATACCTACTTTAAGCTACGGAACTCACTTTGAGGTGCTTGCACTGTTTGGCCAGTTCTATCACCAGCTTGGTTCCCCTGACGTTCATCAGCACCGCTTTCTTCAACTCTTCGTCGAATCTGAAATATATGACGGTCTGTTTATAGAGTACTAGTTGTCCCGGCAAACGTTGTTTTGCCTGTTTTCCCTGTTTTCCTGCTTTTCTCTTGAAGTTATTTCTGATTTTTTTTTCTATAAATCTCACGTAGCCAACGAATGCAAAACCGTGGAAATCGGTTCGTGCGTTCTGGAGTTATAGCGTCAGGAAGGAAAACCCGACTTATTTTTATATATTAGATGAACGGAATGATGAAGATCTTATTACTGTTATACTATTTTTTCAATTGATCTTGATACTGTTATACTATATCTTTAATATAAATTATATGTACTCGCAAATGAAGGTAATGTAAAAATATCGTGTCATCTCTTTCTTACTATGTAGGAAGAACAAGGGAAATAGGATAATATTTTAATACACATTAAACTTAAACCAAATGTAACGAAATTAATCGCAACTTGACGACCATAAAAGCATCTCAAAATAAAAATGTGACTTTACATTTCGAATTTGAAGCATCGTCGCTTCACTTATAATTAAGTGTTACAAGCTCAATCAGTAGCGGCGGGCGACGCTAGGCGACCGCCCAGGGCGCCGGATAAAAAAGGGCGCCTAAGGCAAACAATATTTTTGTGCTCTACCAGCAACCTGGGCGCCGAAGAAATTTCGCCCAGGGCGCTGGTAGGGCTAAAACCGGCTGAGCTCAATATCGTACCTGATGGTAGCCGCAGCGTGTATAATGATATCGACGTCATCTATGATCATCTGGCGGTCGGCCTTGGAGATGCCGAGGTCGGGCTGCATCACGTCGCCCACTACCACCTCCATCTTCTCCAGCAGCGGCTGCACACCGCCTTTCGCTTCCCTCAGCTTTGCGAATAGCTGGAAAATAACATAGTACCGATGCGTTACAACTACACTAATTAAAACATACTTTTTTTGGTTGGGAAAGGGACTGATGTCTTTTACACAGGTTATGCTGCAACCTAGCTAAGCTGCCGGTTGCGATCTTAACATACTATATAATATAAACACCATTGTAAAATTAAATAATAGCTTTGTAATTATTGTACGTCTAGATTAAGGTTTTTATGTTTTTAGCTGAATAAAGAACGTTATTATTATTATTACTAATTATTAATGGGACTGACTCTCTTCAAATGGAAAATGACATAGAAATAATGGATGCGTTTCAACTACATAGATTATCAGTAGGATTGTCTCTCTGAGTCAACTATTGTCTGGCTGCATTTTAACGATGATATTAATATTATCTTATAATTATTATACATGCTTCTAACCAGAACCAGAAATATATTTAATACTTTTATTTTTTATATTTAAGTTTTTTATTGCATCATAAACTTGACATTATTAATTAAATTATTATTAAACATCGAAGACCTAAGAACAACTTCTTTGTCCCGTTAGAGAGATTCAAACTCAAGCTCAGGGGTCACCGAAATTACAATACGACATAATATTCACAATTGAATAGACAATAGGAAATATCAAGTTTATTTCTATATTTCGTCACGTCCCTAGTTGCTACGATGGCAGTAAATTGTACGTAAGAGATCCATGTAATTTCCTGTTTTCCTACGAAATATTGCACCGCCAAACCATGCCAAGGCCAACCTTCGTGTTCTGCCAACACATTCTTTGGTTTTCGCTAAAACCACCATTGCGACGTTCGCGTTTTTTCATTCACATTGTTTGAACAGACATTTCTGAGTATTTGAACACGGCTATGTGTGTCAAAGGTACGGTTGTGACAGCGGTTTCGTCACAGATATGTTCACCAAAAGTTTACCCGATCTTTATCTATTTGGTATAATTGCCTTCTCAGCCGCTTAGTGCGTTAATTCGAAATTTGATGTAATTGCACATGGGCGTAGCCACACTGGGGCAAGCTGGGGCGCTTGCCCATTATTAGTATAACCAGTTGGCTCCACCACCACCCTGGCTCTGACCTATAAGGTGCCTAATTAAACAATTTTTTTTTCTCATACTAAAAACAATCATAATATCCGTAAGAAAGTTACACAAAAAAAATATTCGACATGAAAAAAAGTGCGATCAAAACAAAAAGCGCGCACGATTGACGGAACGCGCGCATCGCAGCGGTCTTTTGAAAGCGAGCCGTATTACCGTAGAATGTAGATAAATAGTATAGGTACTCTATGACGTATATAATAAAAATTGGCGTCCCCTCACACTCTGGCAATAACATTACAAAATACAAAACATGGGCATGGCCAATACTTTGATAAAGATTTGAATAAACTAAATATTACATACGCGTAATTCATAATACCGACTATATCTATCGTGTATGTACCTCTAAAGGAGTGTGTTTTAAAATGTATGGCGTCCGGTCCAAATTTCCACCACTAACGAGACATAGGTCTCGTTAGTGGTGGAAATTTGGAAAACATATAGTAAAATTGTCTACTAAATACTGAATCATTATAACCAGACCGCAATCAAAAATACCCTGTCAGTGAAAAGTTATGGCTGAATGAAAAGTCATGTTTTTTACCATTTTTGTATGAAAAATATTGTAGATGTAATAAAAATGTATTGGGATTAGCGCAAATGTCCACAACTAATAACACTTACGTAATGGTCTGCTAAATACGAAATCATTATAACTGGACCGCAAATAAAAATATTATGTAAGTAAAAAGTTATGACGCAATGAAAAAGTTTTCTACTATTTTATTCCATAAAATAGTGTTAATATGATCCATTGCACTTTTTAACTACTCAATCTATGTTATGTCATGCCGCTTGGCATTTCCTATTAGGTTTTCACTGAAATATATGAATATCAATATCAATATTTTCACTAAAAAAATAATTTTTCATATTATGGTCATAACTTTTTACTGACAGCTTATTTTTAATTTTTCTCATAATGAAAGTTACTCCTTATTTAATGGACAATAAGTCAATATGGGTCTCGTTAGTGGGGGAAATTTGGTCCACTTTATTCTCCTTTACAGATAACAAATTGGCATAGGCGCAGAGCCCAAACGGTTCAAGTTACAAAAAAAATACCGGGGGTGGGGGGGATTGGTTGACTGCTGCCCCACCCTGAGCCCAACCTCAAGGCTGGCTACGCCCATGTAATTGCATAAATATCCGATTGCTTTTATTTCATTATTTTTTCCTTATATGAGTAAAAAATTGAATGAAGCATCCCCACGAAAACAGCTTTAAAACATTCTTGCTTTCCTTTAATTCATTTCTATCAAAATCTACACCGTGAATATAGTCGTAAAAATAGTTGTAGTTTTTCTCAGTTTTAGGTGTTTTTCCTTATCGGATAAGTAAAATGTCTGCAAATCGGTTAACACAACAAGATCTTCTATTTCTATAGAAAATGTATCCATACCTCATCATTAAGCATATCCTCTAGTCGCTTCGCCGGCGGGTTGCCCTTCTTCTCTCGCACGAGCAAAATAATTTTACCGATGTCGGGACATTTCCTGAAAATCAAGATGGCTTATAAGCTTAATGAATTCATTTATCTCCAAAACTCTCGAATCTTTGCTATGGAATCTCAATGGGTTTCAAGAGGTTGAGATATACGATAGGAGCCCGATTATAGCAATATTTTCGAGTAACAATAAACGAAACAAGAAGGAAAAGGCCAATGGACAAATTTCTACATGTTCCATGACTTTTGTGAAGATGACTTGCAGTTTATTTTTAACCGACTTAAAAAAAATGAGGTTATCAATTCGACGCGTATGTATGTAATATTTCCAGAACTGCCCAATTGCCGAATATGTTAGTCTATATCAGCGTCTGAACAAATGTGCCAAATTTCAAAAGTGTATGTATGTATGTTTTTATTTTTGTGTTCGCATATCTCTGGAACTACCATTCCGATTTCAGTAATTCTTTTTTTTGTTGTACTAGGTATTGGTCAACTTAGGGAATAGTGTAAGTTTCATCAAAATCGGTTCAGTAGTTTTGGATATAGGCACTTTTAATTCTCAATTACGTACAATTTTGAAGTCGGTTTTATCTTTTTAAAATACAGTTATTAAATAAACTATTTACATTTATTATGCAAGGTTGTGCCCATATTACTAGACATTATACAGTTATGAAATCGGTAGTTTTAATCTATCAGTCGCTACTCTTATTTTCAATTGTAATTTTCCTCTCCTAGATAATTATATTGTAAGTATCTAGATGAAACAATATAACACTCATCTCACGGAACTCTTAATTAGTTTGACCGCCATAAAGATGTGACCTAGGTGCACAATAAAACAACACGAACAAAGAACTGTACAATATATATTTTATGGATTCGTTTGGCAAAATGCAGCAATATAATTATTTTAATTCATCAGATCTATAAAAATCTTTAAAATATTTTTTCTTTAAAAGAAATTATTCTTATCTAATATTTTAAATTCGGAATATGTCCGTCTATTACCACTTCACGCTTTAAACAGGCTGTGAATTTGATAAATTTTGGATGTGGATGTGAATTGTGAAAGTTAACGTAAAGAGGCCCGGCAAAAATTATAAATTATGAAAGTTCCTGTTCCAAAATAATGCATAGGTTACTGCGCAATATGCGTCTTCCTGATTAATGACAACAAGAAACATACTGGCAACAAACTATAAAAAACTTCATTACATATCAGCTCGCAACATTTTAATACTACATATAACGCCCGCAACTACGGTTCCGCCAAAATTATTTTATCGCGCGGGAACCGTACCTTTTTCTGGGATAAGAAGTATCCTATGTCTTTACTCGGGACTCAAAGTATCTTCGTACTTTTCGGTCGATTCAGCGGTTTGGGCGTGAAGGGGTAACAGACAGCCAGTCACTCTCGTATTTATAAATTAGTAAGTAAAGTATGGATTACTTACCTCAAGAGCTTCTCCACTAGCACTTTCCCCATGAATCCGGTTCCGCCGGTGACGAAGAGCCGGACGCCGGAGAAGGTGGCCGATATCCGGTCCGGCATGGCCTCCAGCTCCACCTCCGAGTAGCCTTCTGACGACATCTTGAAGGCTGGAATACGATACTCTGATTAATTATTTTTTAACCGACTTCATAAAAGGAGGTTATCAATTCGACCCGTATGTATGTAATATTACCAGAATTGCCCAGTTTTCGTGTATGTTTGTCTACATCAGCGTTTGAACAAATGTGCTAAATTTCAAAAGTGTATGCATGTATGTATGTTTTATGTTTGTGTTCGCATATCTCCGGAACTATAAGTCCGATTTAAGTAATTCTTTTTTTTTGTTGTACTTGGTATTGCTTAACTTAGGGAACACTGCAACAAGTTTCATCAAAATCGGTCAAGTAGTTTTGGAGATAGGGAATTTTAATTCTCAATTACGTACAATTTTGAAGTCGGTTTTATCTTTTTAAAATACTATTATTTATTGTAACAGCTGTAAGGTACAATCTGAAGAAGGAGCTTTTTCAACTAGAAGCTAGTCTTATAGACAATCAAACATTTTATTATGTGAAATGATAGCCAAGTTCAAAGACAAAAGAAATTCTATTGTCATCTTTTTGGTTTGGTCTCCGTATATTTATTAATTTATAAACAAATAAATAAATAAATATTTATTAAATGCATCGCACATGTGTTGTGAAACGGTTTTTTTTTAATACATATTTCAACTTCTTTTACACATTTTGTAGATAACTAAGTTTAAAACTCAACAGCTCTTTGGCAAAAAAGTAGAGTCATTCGTGAATGGAATACTCACAAAATATTATATGTTTCAGTTACTATTTGAATTTTGAAGACAATTAACTTTTAAAAAACTCAACAGCTATTTGCTACATATGTGATCAACGGAATACTAACAGAATATAAGTTATGTGGGGATATAAAGTGCTGGCGGGCATCGACCATGACCTAGAAAGTGGGAGAGTGTCGGAAACGCCGTCGGACGCGCCGTGACGTAACGCGTACTTGACCGCGGGCGCAAGGCCGCCGTTACAGATGTGACACTTTTTGTACGCGTTCACGTGTTATAATAATACACACTATCAACATAAGAATAAAAATAAGAACGTTTATTTACAAAAACATGGTATTGATAATAATATGGTACAATGTGAAATATCAATCATAAAATTACACATTTGCATTAAATTGCGATTTTACAACAAAATACAGAAGCTTAGGATAGAATTTTCGTTTTATAGTCCATCTAGTCTCTACAGATGGATCTTCCTTAGGCCTTATTCTTGCTTATGAACGCAAAAATCGAAGTAAGACAATTTATTGCAAATCAAATATAGCAAAAGACCTGAAATTGAGACCCCGTTTTCCCCTCCGCCTTTGGCTCACTTCCTCCTTTGGTACCTAACCTATCCCTATGCGCCTAAGGCCCTAAATAATTTCTAAGTATTTTTTGTATCGCGTCCGCGTACTTTACAACTGCTTTGTTTATAATTCTATTTACAAGATACAATTCATAGTACACGCGAACAAGTTACTAATATAAGTACTAGAAGAACAATGCTAGGGGATGTTTCTTCTCTAGGCCGAGGTGAACGCAGCGTACTCATTAATAAAATATACAATTTGATTTACCATACTAAGATAAGTGGACCATTTATTATAATAGTCTGTCTGTGACAATCTGTCAGTTTTACATATATATGTACCACATGTTGATTCATTTATAAAATTTATGTTTGTAAAGTTTTGCAATAAAACAAATAAAATTAATAATGTTTGAACTTAAGGGTCTGGCTACAAAATATTGTATTATGATGTGCCTTGATCTATTAAGGCCATCCCCCGAGCAAATGACCTTGACCATACATTTGCCGCGTTGGCGTGATCGCATCAAAATCCTATTTTTTTACTTATCTTAGTTCAAAATTGACCTAAAAAAAATTCAAACGTCCCAATACGTAGTTCATGAAATTGTCGATCTATTGACGTGTTTCAAATAAAAGTAATTTGTAAATACTAGAGAGATATCTACTGAAAGTATGTTTGAATTTTAATAAATTGGTATTACTTTGGAAGCTGATATCATGAGTATAATAAACAAAAATAGGAAATTAATAACGGGGAAAGGAATGTTCATATACTGAAAATTATTGCTGTATTTTTATTATAATTTTGTAGCATTCAAATTATGAGTTATAAGCTACGAATAATAAAAACTAAGGAATCGTAACTCCCATACTATTACCATTTTAAATTTGATTCCTTTCGATCTGTCATGTAATGTCAGCCTAGTACCGCTCAAGGCCACCTAAATATTGCAAATGTATTGAAATGTGTACCTAAGGTACACTTTTTTGACAAGTATTGTGGAGCATGTTTTTTGACGGAGTTACTTTTCCTTAGTTTTTATTATTCGTAGGTTATAAGGCTCTAAAAACGGTAAATTACGGCATCTCCGTAGGGGGAGCGCCTTAAAGATGATTGATTTGTATGTATCAATGTGACAGTCTACCAGTTTTTATGTACCGTAGTCATTTATATTTTGGTAGAGTTTTGAAACATAACAACAACATAAACAATGAAGAATAGTACAGGGCCAACAGGTGGCCAACCATGCAAAATTATTATGTAAGTAAGTAGAAATAATTTTTTGTCTTCTATGACAATCTGTCAGTTTTTATACACCACATCATAATCATTTGCGTAGATTCACATTTCCTTTGCAAAACAAAGCTGACAAGTGACGAACCAATAACCATACGGAGGAGGTAACAAGACTTTAATAATATTATTTGGTAAAACGACCTCCACTTCGTTTCCCTATGTTTAGGATATTTGCTTTCATAACCATCGTCATTACAATCATATAATATTATATTGACCAATAAAGTTGTCGTGTAAAGTAAACGTGGTGTGAAGCGTCCATAGATAAAAAAAAAAAAAAGTTATCACGTTTCGAGACTCTACATGTAAGAAAAAAGTTATTTTATCGTGTAAAGAAGTGAATATCTAAACCTAACAATAAGAAACCTATATCTAGGTAATAGATATATTACGTTGCGGAAATGTTGAAAAAATAATATGAAACCCGAAATGACACAATTTGACCGAAATTTTTGACTGCGACAATGATTTTTAGATTGAAAATAAAAAGATTTTTTTCATATTCGATCAATGATATTCTATGTTACTAACGTAACTAGATTGGCAGTTTACGGCAGCAACTTCGAAGATGCCTGCAGGCCAAGGCATAATATCTTACTTACATAATGCCATAATGACTTGACATCGTCTTTTGAACTATCAAGTGGTTACGCATTTCTGAGAATCGTTTGTAAGACGTTGCTACTCTATTAATTAGTATTTTAGAAACCCATTGGATTCGATGAATATTTTACGTAGGCTACCTAACCACATAATAGGTCACATCCATGTGCTATACCTAATTATTACGTAGTTATCCAACGTTATTATTTCAAGTTGCAATAACAAAATGTTTTCCGTCATAATAAGAGATGTGTTTTTATCAATCACGTAGTAGCTATTGTTCATCTCGACAACGAGGTCAACATTTGAGTTACTCGTGATGTGACTTTATTTGTTTACAGATCATAATAATATTATGTTAGGTACTTCCTTTTTCCTCCTCACTCTTTACGAATGAACTGTCTCAAATGATAAAAAATATATTCTAAAATTGTCGTCTAATGACTAACAGCCAACAGAAGCGATGATGAACTCAATATTAAACATTTAGCGACAATAAAACAAGAATTGTCCTCAACACTGCTCTTTTGTAGAAATGCGCTTACCCATCGCTTTGCAGTATACATCTCATATATGCTGCGGCCGCACATGCGTCTATCGTCACGAAGCTTCTTGCTATGACTGCTATGAGACGATACCATTGGACGATACACGCAGATCGTCCAATGGTATCGTCTCATAGCACGAATCTTCGTGACGATAGACGCATGTGCGGCCGTGGCATAAAAATTACAAGAAAGAAAAAGCCCTAATTTAAATACGAGATCGCTTAATCTGTGGACGCCATAGAGTTTGAATTAACAGAATTGCAGTATCTACGTATCTGAAAGATATTTTTTTTGTGATTTATATGGGCAAGTGCGCCAGCGTCATGAGTTTTCCAATACAAAAGTTAAAAAAAGTTACTCTTTCAGCGCTGCTACTTTCATAGTGAAGTCTATATAGGGGTATATAGACTTCGCTATATGGAGGAGGGGAGTATAGTCTATATTCACACCCTCAGGTGTTATCACTTAGTTTTGTTACACCCTGTACATTTTCAAAATTTCTTCTAACAGGCGGAGACTCCAAGGTCTGTATATATAAATGACTCAACTGCGAGTGTATGGTGCAACGCACCTATACGCATATACATAATATTATATATAATATACAGTTTTGAAATTGTTGCGTTCGCGAGCAACGATATGTCTAAACCCGATCCACAACTATTATAATACATATTTTTGCAATTTGTGAAATAGTGAAAATCCTAAATTTTGTGTTGTTGCAGAAGCATTTTTTAAAAATTGGACCATGACAATAAAATATAATATTAGGTAATAGCGATGATGACAAGGTCAAAGATTAGCGAATTTTGTTAATAAAATAAAGAAATAACGGTAAAAAATAGTGTTCCCAAAATTTCAGCTTGATAACTTTTGTATTTTTTTTTTTTGTTATGCGCCTTCAAAGTTGGATATTCAAGTCGATTTTTTTTATTAAATTTCTTAATATTTGTATACTATTCGATAGTTTATGTAATTTAAAGCAACTTTTGTTATGAAACCACTTTCATAAACGCAATAATTAATATAGCTATCGAACAAAGTTCTCCCGCGATGCCTACAACGGTGCTACTACTCTAAGGTGACCTCATAATCGAGTAGCAGTTTGTATGGAGCGTTTCGGACAGGTCTATTTTATGAGATGTTTAAATTGTCATATCTTGGTGAATTTTTAAGCTATCAGAGTCATTCTTTCACCCATGTTTCTATTTTTGAGAGGTCTTTCAATTACCAATAAGAAAAAAATAGTCATCATGCCTATTGACTATAACTCACTTTTGTTATTCTGCTGTTCTACAATACTCACCTCACATGTAAGATTATGAAACAATTTCTTACAGTTAAATATTCTAAAATCGTTAAAAAAAAACGTCGGTTATATATGTAACTTCCTTTTTTTAAGTCAGCTAATCCGTCTAGCGTGAAAATGTTTCTAAATACGAGCACAACTTAGCGATTTTGTGTCCACGCTATCTGATACATAATAAAATAATATGAAATGATGTAATGCGGCCAAATATACGAAATACTAAATTCATTCATTAGGCGTGACCCAACCGGTATATTAAAATTTAAAGATAATATACTATGTTAATATTTAATGCTAACGAGAGAGGGGAATGCGAGTGCAAAATGTTCACGTTTCTAACTCTAAAGGTTTGTGAATTATTCCTAGATTCAACCACTGCCATTTATGGACCTTAACATAAGAAATTCCCCAGAAGTCGCTCGGTAAAAGTACAGCCCTGAAAGCATGTAAAGCTACGGATAACCTTGAGGAAGTCGGTTACTCTGGTTGTGCAACCGGCCGGGCCCCCGCCGGCTATGTGTATCGCAACCACGCGCCCTCCTCCACGATTATCAGATTAAACAACCACATGGTGTGGTTTTATTTTTATTTTTTACTAGGTGACGCCCGCAACTCGTTGCGTCAAAATACGTTTATCGCGTAGGAACCGCACATTTTTCTGGGATAAAAAGTATCCTATGTCCTTTCCCGGGACTTAAAGTAACTCCATACCAAATTTCAGCAAAATAGGTTCAGCGGTTTGGACGTAAAGCGGTAACAGACAGACAGACAAACAGACACACTTTCGCATTTATAATATTATTATGGATATTATGGATTAATGTAATTTTAATTGTCTATGGGCTTTTTCGCCCATATCCTTTGTATGTTTCTTTTTTATATAATTTGTTCACGTTCCAAGTTTACAGTTGCTCTTAATCTACTCTAAGTCCAACACTTAGGACTTTTTAAATGCATATAATGGTGTGGTTGAGAAACCACATGTGGAAAATTGAGTTTTCTAGAATAGATTAAGCTAGAATTTAGAAAAAAATAAATAAAAAGGAGTAATTGTTTTCTACGCCAAATAAACTAAGTTAACGATGACCACAGCTAAATAATAAATTCAAAATAGAAATTAAGGATGGATGGAATGGATAAAGAAATGTTGAAATCAAATTTGAAATAGGCGCCTAGTTTCTGTTAGGATCTCAGAACACAGGTGCATTCAAAAGTATTATAATAGGCATCTTATCAGTTTTTTTAACTAACTTATAAACTTTTTAATGTGGTAATATAATAATGCGGATGGCACAGCTACAGAAATATTTTTAATTTAGTAAGAGAGATAATATCTCGCATAAAATTCAGAAATTATAGTATTAATTAGCTTAAATAACAAAATCGTCAGTTTTAACTGCATATTTACAGAGTGGAACATTAATTACCTTAAGTAGGTAATTAATGTTCCATTCATAATAAATATGTGATTATTATTAATTCATCAAGTCCCATACGGTCACCGGTGACCGAGACACAATAGAATATCTATTGTGTCTCGTTTTCCCACGATCGACGGGTTAATTCAAAATTTTAAAAATTAATTAATTAATTAATTATTATTTTTTTTTTTAATTTCAATTTTTTAAATTTATTTTTTAAATTTCACATTATCTGTCAAACTCTTCATTAAATTGAAGCCTGAAGGTTAATCATAATTTAATGTCTCTGAGTACGGCTGTAAGTAAAGTAATTGCTAAAATCGAAATGTCATATTATTATAATATAACATTGCAATCTAACTTCGATCTTTATCTTTCTTATTAGCCAATTTTACGACTTGAGTGCAGTATTGTTACTTTCATTTAACAAAAACTAATCGTGTTGTTCCACCACTAAGAATTCTCCATAAAAAAGTCCCCTGAAGAAAATTATTAAAATTATTATTACTGGTGCAAACTGTTTGTTTCAGCGCGTCACGCCACCACGTTAAATGACTCGTACGAACGAAGCCTCCGGGGAAACCGCAATAATTGTGAAACACCGCAAAAACTAGTCCTTGCTGATGTAACGACAGACGAAATCGCTACGTTTTTAAAACTAGTCGAATATCTCGATACCATATAAGTTGATATATAATTACATAACAAATCTGACGTATGAGCTGCATTTAAAACTGACTCCTCGCGACTGCGTACGCGCAAAATTAAATACCTCGAGATCTGCTCTACATTTGTGTGAGAAATTTTGAAATTTTAAGAAAATCGGCCAATAGTTAAATAATTTAATCGCAGTGTCAATGCGAGCAAACAAACCTTCCTCTTTATAATATTCAAAATTGTACTACTTACTTAGCGTAGTATTGCTACAACATTAATATCATTATTTGTATTTAAGTGCCGGATAAGTTTTCAACTTATCTGACAGATACAGTATGGAATATCTGTAAGATAAGTTGTGGATAGCCTATCCGGAATTTATCAGGAAGTGGCGAAACTGCACCTTAATTTATCTACTACCTATTTCCTACCTAATATAGGTCGTGACGGTTGCCAAGTTCGCCTTTTGACTGCAACAATATTAATTATTGTTTCAAAACGAATTCCTAGTACCCGAGTAGTAGAGAACTAAGTAGTAAACTAACCACAAATAAAATATTTAGTTGGCAAAGATCAATGATAAGCCGTTGCGTTAGTTGGTGCAATAAAATTATTAAAATAATTGTGTTGCTAGGCTTAACGAAATTTCATAATAATGCGTACATGTCTGTGGAGTTTTTTCGTAAAATTTTACGAAAAAATTACAGTAATTAATTAAAATTAAAAAGTAGTAAAGTCCAAATTTATGACGCGCCAGTGCACACTGCATAATACATATTTATTTTTTTGATGTTGCTGCGTTGTTGACTGGATTTCCCAAACCGCTTTTTTGCGCGGCAAGGCTGAAAACTATCCTATTTTTTTAAGATAAGGTTTTCATTTTTGACTTTAAAAGTAAAACATAATGCTTATAATTTGGGCCCGTCGTTGTTTTTTAAAAATAATGATTATTTTCCAAGATAATAAACATAAATAGCTGATTTCCAATTTTGGTGGCTTGTCGTCGACTTATTTTACTCAATATCTAGACCGATTTACAAAAAACTTGATACTGGATTGGATTTTTATCTTTATGTAGTCGTTTAATATAGTTGACTCTTGATGATATATGAATTTTATTGTACTAAGTTCTGTAGTTGAGTTTTTATGACACAGTTTAGGTCTGTCGCGGAGATTTTACCAATTTTGGTGTCATTTACGAAACGTTGTTTCTATAAAATACCATTGATCCCTTAAGCATAAAAAATAAGCCATTTACTTCATTCAGCCACACGCTAACCTGTTTAGGAGGTGGCTGTGGGCTGGGTCGTACTAGTTTCCAGCCAGAAATGAAAGAAAACCGTTTTATCACAAAAGCCCCGATTTTATGCAATTTTGGTGTACTTAAATTATGCTACTTGTGGCAATAATATCATGTTGTTATTTTGAATATCGGTAGAGTTTTGGTTTGTTTATAATTGAGTTAATGTGTTACAACTTTAGTGCACGCAGTTTTTTTTTAAAGATTATTTTTTTCGCAAATTCAATTTTGGTGGGTAAATTTTGGTAGATAAGAGGGTGTGTAAAACATTATTTTTATAAAATACCATTGATTCTTAAAGCATAAAAAAGACGCCATTTACTTCATTCTGTCACAAGCTAACTCGTCTAGGTGGTGGTTGTCGTACCAGTTTCCCGTAAACACCTAATCTCTAATTTTGGTGGAAACAAAAATTTCCACCAAAATTATATAAAAAATGCAAGTTGTTGAAATCCACTCTGTTGTATCATTCTTTATTTTCTTCAAATCATATTGTTACATACAGCACAAAACGTTTAATTGTCACAAGTTAGTAACTTGTAATAAAAAAATAAAAATCCAACGTTAGAACCCAGACGGAATAGAAAAATAATATGGAATAGGTTCCAATATAAACAGTCCTGAATTTATAAATAGGCCGTTATAGTTACGTAATATTACGCGCCTGCTTGAGCCAGCTCGCGCCAACTCAAGCCACCCCCTCACACGGCGCGTGGCTCGAGCTGGCGCGGCGCGGCTCGTTATGTTACGCGCCGTGAGAAGCCAGCATTACACACATCAAACACATTTTTTTACTTGTATTAAAAAAATAAAATTCCAACGTTACAATCCAGACGGAATAGGAAAATAATATGGAAAAGGTTCCAATATAGGCAGCCCCGGATTTATAAATAGGCCGTTATAGGCCACGGCCTAGGGCGGCAGCGTCCTAGGGGGCGTCATAGAGCGTCCATAGAGTTTATATGTCTAGCATTTGCGACCATGATCATATTACTAAGTTTTATGCCAGTTTTTGTCTTTAAGTTAAACTGATTTATTTCAGGTATATTTACATTATTGATTAATGTACTGTAAAAGTGCCCGTTGTAGGTACTTTAACAGCACATTAGCAGCTAATAATTGGTAAAACAAGCGACGTTATGAGTCAATCCCGGTGAGGAAACGGCGCGGTTGATTGCGCATCCAGTGCGGCCTCGTTAGCACTAGCTTAGTGCATCTGTCATAAGGCCTAGGTGTATCATGTATGTTATTTAGTATGTATTTAGTATTATTTAGTATTACGAGTAGGTTAAGAGGTCGTGGGTTCGATTCCCGCGTTGGAAACATGTTATTTCCAAGTTTGGTTGGGACAATGCAGGCTGATCACCTGGTTGTCTGACAAGTAAGATGATCCATGCGTCGGATGGGCATGTAAAAAGTCGGTCCTGCGCCTGATCTCTCGCCAGTCGTGTCGGTCTTCCGTCCCACTGGGTTATGAGAGTAAAAGGAATAGAGAGTGCTCTTGTGTACTGCACACACACTTGGGCACTATAATATTACTCCTGCGTAACTGGCCTGGTTTCAATGAAACCGGCCACCGTCACCGAAACCGGTGTGGAAGTTATTATTACGAGTAGAAGTCATAAAAGAAAATCTTCTGACACGGATGTTTAAAAAGATATGAACGTTCAAAAACCCGAAAAAATCGCAAGATTTTCCGCTGTGTTCGCATCCAGGAAACAAATTTGGCTAGATTATACAAAAAAAATAAAACATGGGAACACAGCTCAACCTTGCTTTAATGTTTAATGAAAAAAGTACTTAAATCGGCTAAGTTTTGGAGAAGAAATCAGGGAACAACGAATCGTTGATTTTCTGTTCAGAATTTTCAATTCAAGCTGCAGTTGTCTCTATCGCGCTCTGCGGGGGGAGGCTTGAGGTTTAGGAGACAGCAATAAATTTTAAAAATACTTGTTTTTCATTTCTCTAGCCCTTGGTGTATCCTTTTAAGTCTAGATCACCATGCTGCGCTTTTTGCGCTGATGAACATGAGAAAAAACTTTATACAAAATGTTTATCGATCGGGAACCATTGTTCCTTCGCAATTTAAATTATTATCAATGCCTTTTAATTTTTCTAGGACTCAGTGTATATTCAATCTACATATAGAGATAAGTCCAAACATCTGAATCAATTCAGCGGATTAAGTGTAAACAGATATTAAATACTTACTATACAGACATATTTTGGAGTACCAACATTATGCATCTACATTGTATGGATCTGTAGGAGAGGTATCATAATTTTAATAGTATTTAATGATCATCTTCATAGCATAATTGTATACATAAAACTCAAGATCTCTTAATGATTACGCCAATTAAGTTACGAAAACATTGCGTTCGTTTTTAACATACTTACTACGGTGAAGTCAAATGTAAAGCAATAATTGTGAGACCGTTTATGACGGTTCGAAGAGTGCGGGGTGGATTTCTGAAAGATTTTCGACAGGACGTCGCCTCAATGCTTATTTGTACTATCTACCATTGGTAACTTTTTACAGGAGACAAGTTTTTTTCTGTATTTTCAAAAAGAAGTCATAATTTTAATATTTGAAAGTCTTTAATAATATATCGGTGACCTTTAAATTGATTTTAATATTTATCATCTACGGCTAGTGATTTATTATACCTTATTTTTTAATTTTTATTTGGAGTTAGAACATTACCTCTTTAGAGATAGACCAAAATGACTGTTCCATTTTTGCGTGCTTATTTGTTCGATATGCCAAACTCATATACAGGATGCATAATTTTTTCGCATTCTCATCAGAAGTATCCTCTGATTGATTTTAAGGAAGTCCCGGTAACTAACTTGTAATAGACATTGAAATAAAACCCATTTCGTTTTTTAATATTTATTTACGACTTTAGGTTTTTTCACATTTTGCTGTTTTTTAGTTTTATTTACTTTATTTATTGTCTTCTTTTATTGTTATACTCATTTCCTAATGCACTGGGATTATAATTACAGTAACACCCTGAACCTTCCAAGTTAAGAAATATGTAATTTTCTTAACATGACAAAACAGGAAACAATCATAAACCTTCTGCGTCTCGGATGACACCATTTTGTTAAATGCAACACCCTGTTTCAAATTTATAACGGAATCGAGTGTAAATTAAAAAGTAGTCACTACTCAGTGTCCGGCTGCATCTTCCTATATTTAGTTTTGCGGCCAGTTACAGACATACTTAATCACTTGTTTGAAACAATGCAGGCACAAACACACAACGATTTAATGTTTTTTTGGGTTTTTTTTTTTCGTGAGCAACGATGTGGTACCCGTGACGTCTCTGACACAAAATTAATCAAACAAAATGGCGGACGTGGCGTCACTGACTGTGATTGGTCAATTGAGTGGACATGGAACACTCAAGCACTTAACTTCTGTTGCGAAGTAAGATATCAAACAAACACTGGACATAGAACAAATACGCACAAAATTTTCATTGCGGTGTCGTGTCACAAATAATATTTAGAAGGTTTTTTTGTTATTTTAAAAGCAAAAAGTTGTGAGTCTGTCTTTACCAACAGCATCGAAATTTAAGTCTTAACAAAACTGCATTTTCGAAAATTTGGTCGATAGAACAAATTAGCACTGAGACGACGAGGAGTTTAGATAAACTCGATATAACTTTTGATTGGTTTGCATCAAACATTAACCAATCGACAACTCTGTACAATACATCCAAATCCTCTCAAACAACCTTAGAAACTAATATATTGTTTTTTTATTGGAAATAAGTAGTAAAACCACAAAAATTGGAAATTTCTTAGGTAACCGACCTATTTTTTTTTCTGACCGCGCATAACATTTTCTTAGTTGAGTTTCGTGAACTGTGGTTAATACCACAGCTCGCCCTTGACCATTTTCGTGACATTAAACCCTCAATGTCCATATTTACGGTTCTTATGAGCTCCGTTCATATATTATCGAAATGGTAGAGTTCTCTATATACAGAAAATAACTTTAAGCGTACTTATTTCAATGCATCTGTGGCGGTACCCACAATTCGCCTAATAATCCTGCATCGCGCTATCGAAGTTTCGGAGAACGGCAAGATAATATACAACGTCTGAAATGACGTCAATGGGCTTCGACCCGACCGAGCATGCTATTTTCTCTCGTTCGGAAGATCTTCCTTTTCGGCCGCCACTTACACCGTTAAACATCTCATTAAATTGTGTAATTTTTCTATGAGGAAGTTGAAGTTGAAGAAAATGTTTCATATTGTTTCATGGTTTAAGCTTAATGTCTGTTACCTATTTACACCCAAAACGCTGAACCAATTTTGTTGAAATTTGGTATGGAGATATTCTGAGTCCCGGGAAAGGACATAGGATATACTTTTTATCCCGGAAAAGTGAACGGTTCCCGCGCGATAAACAAATTTTGGCGCAACGGAGTTGCGGGCGTCACCTAGTATTATAATAATATTTCCTATGGGTTTAGGTTCCGATGTGAATATTTTAAAATTTTAAACCCGGAAAATATAGTTTCCGGGTTTAAAACGACACGTTTATATAAGTTTGACGATAGATCTTATAATTGAAAAAATAAAATACGTTTACTTTAGACCTATCTATTCGTACATAGGCTTACCTCTACCTTGTTCCTAAAATTTTTTGTATGTGCTGAAATATGGATGATACATGAGATAAAATATGAATAATTGTTTGTATGTGCTGAAATATGGATGATACATGAGATAAAATATGAATAATTGTTTGTATGTGCTGAAATATGGATGATACATGAGATAAAATATGAATAATTGTTTGTATGTGATGAAATATGGATGATACATGAGATAAAATATGAATAATTGTTTGTATGTGCTGAAATATGGATGATACATGAGATAAAATATGAATAATTGTTTGTATGTGCTGAAATATGGATGATACATGAGATAAAATATGAATAATTGTTTGTATGTGCTGAAATATGGATGATACATGAGATAAAATATGAATAATTGTTTGTATGTGCTGAAATATGGATGATACATGAGATAAAATATGAATAATTGTTTGTATGTGCTGAAATATGGATGATACATGAGATAAAATATGAATAATTGTTTGTATGTGCTGAAATATGGATGATACATGAGATAAAATATGAATAATTATTTGTATGTGCTGAAATATGGATGATACATGAGATAAAATATGAATAATTGTTTGTATGTGCTGAAATATGGATGATACATGAGATAAAATATGAATAATTGTTTGTATGTGCTGAAATATGGATGATACATGAGATAAAATATGAATAATTGTTTGTATATGCTGAAATATGGATGATACATGAGATAAAATATGAATAATTGTTTGTATGTGCTGAAATATGGATGATACATGAGATAAAATATGAATAATTGTTTGTATGTGATGAAATATGGATGATACATGAGATAAAATATGAATAATTGTTTGTATGTGATGAAATATGGATGATGCATGAGATAAAATATGAATAATTGTTTGTATGTGCTGAAATATGGATGATACATGAGATAAAATATGAATAATTGTTTGTATGTGATGAAATATGGATGATACATGAGATAAAATATGAATAATTTTTTGTATGTGATGAAATATGGATGATACATGAGATAAAATATGAATAATTGTTTGTATGTGATGAAATATGGATGATACATGAGATAAAATATGAATAATTGTTTGTATGTGCTGAAATATGGATGATACATGAGATAAAATATGAATAATTGTTTGTATGTGATGAAATATGGATGATACATGAGATAAAATATGAATAATTGTTTGTATGTGATGAAATATGGATGATACATGAGATAAAATATGAATAATTGTTTGTATGTGATGAAATATGGATGATACATGAGATAAAATATGAATAATTTTAACAATAACACAATTACAACACCTACTTATAATTACCAACATTTATATAATTTAGCATATAATATAATAAATTACCATTGTATTCTTATATTATTGTAATAATATATTTCAGTTCTCGTTGTTTTTTGTAGTTTTGGATTTAAAAAACCGGCCAAGTGCGTGTCGGGCCACGCACAATATAGGGTTCCGTAGTACCGCTAGTTGTTTAATTTTTTTGTATGGTCAATGAATGTACATTTATAATATGTATCACACTACTAACAACATCATCTCAGTTACTTTCAAAGGAATTTGAACGAAAAGTTCCTTTATACTTCGCCGAATACATTTATTTTAGTTGATTGGCTATTACTCAATAACTTATAGAGTCTTCTTAGCCGTGATAGTTTTCCTTTTAAATTCAACATATTTCCTGCTCCCGTGAATTTTTTCACATTTCCAGAAGCAACCGTTTAGCTGGTAGAAGGGGGGGACACTGGACTCTAACGATTTTCTCCACTTTAAAACTTAATATTTCACAAACGGGTCCCTAAATCGGAAAATGATCTATGAATACTCGTAATATTTTTAAAAAACCTATCCAATGACACCCCACACGATAGGGTGGACGCGAAAAAAAAATTCATCCCCGCTTGATGTGTAGGGAAGGTACCATAAAAAATATATTTTTTTTAAGATTTCATGTACCATTTTGTCGCCATCATTAATATGTGCATTCATGCCAAATTACAGCTCTGTAGGTCCTATAGTCTCTGAGCAAAACCGCGGACAGACAGACAGACAGACAGACGGACAGACAGACGGACAGACAGACGGACAGACAGACGGACAGACAGACGGACAGACAGACGGACAGACAGATCGACAGACAGACGGACAGAACGAAACTATAAGGGTTCCTTGTTGACTACGGAACCCTACAAAGGGAAACTTAAATTGTTAAATCTTTTAGTTGAAAGAAATATAATTAAGTTTTTGTGGTATATGATGACTTTTTGTGTAATAAATGATGTATCTTAGCGCATTTGCAAGACTAGACAAAGTCACACAATAAAAAGTAAAACAAGTCAAAATCTAGAGGACGGTTGCGGCAGGTCTATTTTATGTGATGTGGTTTTCAATGGAAAGAGCGTCCGTGGCCTAGTGGGTAGACCTTTGGTTCGCACTCGAGAGGGTGCAGGTTCGATCCCGGGTGGAGGCGTGTACCAATGAGACATTTTCTGATCTCAAGTACATAATACGGACACTCGTACGGTGAAGGAAAACATCGTGAGGAAACCCGCACATAGTTGGTCCCAGACGTATTGACTAGTTCATTCCTCTGGACTAGGCCGACTATGTTGCGAGGATGCCGTATGTGCTATACGGATATTTAAAATCTTATCCAAGGTACTACAGTATTTGAAGAGTGGTTACTTCCATCTAAAAATACTGTATAAATCATTCACAACGGATGCAAAGAAATAAAACTAGTGTTATAATGTTTTGATCCAAAAAACTAAATACCTTGCACTATTATCGCATACCCAGGATGTACTCATACTGCTTCGACTTATTCGAATCTTTGCAGAATTAATACACTCCTAAATATATTTTGCAACTTTTTCTATTGCACCCGCCGTCCTACTTAGATATTATACCGTTTCATACAAAAGTAATAAGGCGCTCAGATGCAGCTATGTAGGTACTGACAATAATATTCTACGTTACTAAGTATTTTAGAAACTCATTGGGTACTGAAGCCGCTCAATCCTGAATGGCGCTATCCAAGTTTCAATCGAATCGAAACATATTACTACATCATCAGAAATGACTAGACTGGGCGTCTAACAAGGATGGGAAGTTACGTTCGGGGAACGTAACTTCCCATCGTATTCATGATGATATTATATATTTTGAAAGAATACGATAAAAGTTGTATTATACAAGGATTACCAAGTGCGACTTTCGTAACAATCGCCACATGAAAACCGCTCATAATAATGAAGACGTGCAAGGACACGACAGCTAACATTTTGGAACATACGAAGATTTACTTATTTTTTTCCATATAATTTGAAGAAGCCTTGTAACTTATCTACTTCATCGCCTGGCAAATATATATATATATATATATATATATATATATATATATATATATATATATATATATATATATGTGTGTGTGTACTGTTTAGTATGCACAGTTTTTTAATTTCAAATAATTTTTCGGTCCTAAAACCTCCATTTATGCAAAAAAACGGCATTTTTTTTACTGTTAGTTATCGTGTTCATCCACTCACGTCTTCGATTGTTTAAACAAACAATGGAGCGCTTATTCGTTGTTTGTACATTATATTCAATTTAAGTACATTATTATGAAACATACGGCCAACCCGTTACGCGAATTAGAATTAACTAGATGTCGCCCGCAACCCCGTTGCGCCAAAATTCGTTTATCACGGAGGAACCGTACATTTTTCCGGGATAAAATGTATCCTATGTCCTTTCCCTGGACTCAAAGTATCTTCATACCGAATTTCAGCAAAATCGGTTCAGCGGTTAGGGCGTGAAGAGGTAACAGACAGACAGACACACTTTCGTATTTATAATATTAAATATGGATTAGATAAGAAAGAATATGAATATCTTTTCTTCTTTCGTCGTCCTATATTTATGGAGCCAGAGATGCTAGTAGGACTGAGAAAATGACAGAAGCTCGACGAAAAAGGCTTCAGTCACAAAATTAAATACAATAGAAGAAAAATATCTGAGATCGATTAAAAATTATTCATGATACCATTAACCACTAATAAATAACAAATACAAAGAAAATTGTAGAAAAAATTAACTTTATCTTTAATAAAAACATAATTAAGGCGAGGACAAACCCCATTTTGTTATTTATTGACTCCCGGTTTACCTAGTTCCAATATAATAACGAAATATAAAAAATATGAGATTTAAAGCACAATATTTCAAAGGGTTTAATACTTTGGCTGTAATTATTTTACAAACTCACCTCCGACCAAAATCTTTATCATCGAAATATATAAGTATTAATAAGGATAACATACATTTTATTTTAATAAATTTTTAATGAATCTATATTAAAAAACTTTTAACCGAACATTTTTATTACTTAGTATTTATTTCGAAAGATATTAAAAAAAAAACACACGAAAAATAAAATAGAGAAGATCCGGCCGTCGTAACTACAATTTTATGCTAAGCTAAAATGAATCTTATTGCGATGCGTACACGCTTGGCATTCGCGTTCGCAAGGTTATCGTTTTGGAATTGAGGTAAGTGCTCGCCTTAAAATGTTTTATTGCGAGGATCTATATAAATATAGGTATGGTACAAACATCACCAGAAGTGTCGCTAGATGTGCTGCGACAAACGATGCTAGACTCACGTTCAGTGCCGGTCCGTCCACTATTAGACACGGACTTTATACAGCGAGATAATCTACGGGTTTTACGTCTCACGTCACACACTAACTATTATTATTTGTTTGTATGTTATTTGTATTTGTCGTGAGACGTATATTACGAAGGATTCATCACAATCAAATGATTTTTTACACTAATTGACTTCACAAACTAAATAGTTTGTAAAGTCGATTAGTGTAAAAAATTGTTTCAGACAACAAAATTGTTTCAGGCGAAAAATATTGCAACCTTTTTTCATTCATGAAAAAGACATCAACGCGTATGATGCTCACTTTTAATTTTTTCCTCGACTACGTTGAAGCGTACAGGGAAAGTCATGGTTTTGGCACTCTACATACCTATTTTTTATTCAATCCTACATATCTTCTTAACTTCTCATGCATTTTTTATTGATGAAGTTTCAAATTTGAATAGATTACAATGTCATGGCATAGGTGCCTATAGGACGTTGGTGATTAATGATTATGTTTTGATTCGTGAGTTATAGTTTTTAAATTTTGATTGCTCCTCTAAGCCCGAATATATTATTATGTAGAAATATTAATATCACATTAGGTAAAAGAGGATGAACATTTTGAAATTGAGAAATTGAAGAATGTATTTACATGGGCACTTTGCTAGTAAAAGTGACATCTATTTGTGTCCTTTGCTTGTTAAATAGCGCACCTTTGAGATGAATTTCGTCACCAAAACAGCCGTGTCAGTTACAAGTGTAGTGTGAAGTTGCAAAAGTGTATACTAAAGTTTGTTTACAGTTTACACACAAGTGGCATGTAAACTTTGAATTGTGACATAATAATACTTAATAAGGCTTTCTAGGGAGTACAAACAAATCATTCATGATGGATATATATAATGCTACTGTAGATGTTACTTTATATAAAAGCTAAGTTAACGCATATTATAATATAACTAAACTAACTAAACTCTCTAGGAGACACAAAGAAATCATTTCATGTCATGATAAATATAATTTTGTGATGCTGTCATTTATAATATCAAAGTAGACACATATTATAATATACTAAAATCTCTATGGACTACAAGGAATACTAATGTATATATGTAATGGTAGCATACTATTTAAATAAAGTAATATCAACCCATATATTATATAGGTCTTAGAACTCTTAGAAGAACGAAAGTCTTAAGAACCATACCTTTAGAGCTAGAAACTTAAAACATTATCAAAGCTCCGTATGTGCTAAATTATTATATATATAATCAAATAGCGACAGT
Source organism: Cyaniris semiargus (assembly GCA_905187585.1). Classification (NCBI taxonomy): domain Eukaryota; kingdom Metazoa; phylum Arthropoda; class Insecta; order Lepidoptera; family Lycaenidae; genus Cyaniris; species Cyaniris semiargus. The sequence goes on along the minus strand of LR994551.1, from coordinate 21,063,217 downwards.
TTTGGTTTCAGAACATATTCGAAGCAAACATGAAACAAACTAACAATATGAGAAGTATAATCATATAAGTGACAGTTTATATCTTCTGAAAATAAATTCTTTAAACCTTAAGAAACCATTCTCCGTAGAAAAAATATTATTTTTATGAGATGCATTAAAATAAGAACGTTTAAAGTAATTTTCAAAATGTAGAGAACTTTACCATTGCAATAAATATGAACGTAGCTCATAAGAACCGTAAATATGGGCATTGAGGGTTAAATGTTACGAAAAATATGGTCAAGGGCGAGTTGTGGTATTACCCAAGTTCACGAAAGTCAACTAAGAAAAAGTTATGTGTGGTCAGAAAAAATATGCGCGCTGATTTGTGAATCTCCTCCGATTTTTTCTGGCTTAAGGCTTCTTGACATTTGCATGCCGATACCGTTTATTCCTAAAACGATAGTATAATACTAATGCTATTTCAAAATGAACCATTTAATATTTAAAATATTGAAAAGAATGTTTTAATATGTAAATGAAACGCGAGAGTAATGCAGCGTAGTGGCTGCTTCTTTTACTGCTTGACTTTTATTATTATTTTTTTTATTATCTTTTTTATAATTATTATATATATTATATAGATTAGTGCTGCCCGGTTTCTAAATTGTCTGAGAGGATTTGGATGTATTTAACATTGTTATTTGCATCAAACATTAACCAAATGTTTGATGCATCATGCAAACCAATCAAAAGTTATATCGAGTTTATCTAAACTCCTGTCGAAACTCTATCAGAAATCCACCCCGCACTCTTCGAACCGTCGTAAGCGGTCTCACAATTATTGATTTACATTTGACTTCACCGTAAAACGAACGCAATATTTTCGTAACTTAATTGGCGTAATCATTATGAGATCTTGAGTTTTATATATACAATTATGCTATGAAGATTATCATTAAATACTATTTAAATTATGATACCTCTCGTTCAGTTGTAATCCATACAATGTAGATGCATAATGTTGGTACTCAAAAATATGTCTGTATAGTAAGTATTTAATATCTGTTTACACTTAATCCGCTGAATTGATTCAGATGTTTGGACTTATCTCCATATGTAGATTGAATATACTTTGAGTCCTAGATAAATCAAAAGGCATTGATAATAACTTAAATTGCGATGGAACAACAGTTCCCGATCCATAAACATTTTGTATAAAGTTATTTCTCGTGTTCATCGGCGCAAAAAAGCGCAGCATCGTGATAATATCTAGACTTAAACTTTCTAGGGCTATACCACATGTAGGACATAGACATATTATGTAGTAGCTTGAAATTTGGTATAAAAAGGTATTTGACTACAATTTGTTAAAAGTTATAGTAACCCAATTAGGTACAGGTTTTTATGAGAGCTTTTACTTTAAAAATATTTTTATTTCGCCGGACTTCCTTGAGCCCTAGTTCAAAGGGCTAATTTAATCTAATGAATGATCCTAAATGTATCTCCGTCGAATAAATAGATAACTTTCATAAGACTGCTTATTACTAGTTATTAATGGAATGAAATATATATACTCGTATAATATCAACGCACCACCCCTTTGGTTAATTCCTAAATACCTAAGTTCATTAGCAGATGAGAACACAGACCGCAGTCGTGAGAAAGTATATCGAAATAAAATAATAGAGTTGGTTATCGCAATAAATTTCTATTAATTATGCTGTTGCAATGTCCTTTATTTCGAAAGATATTTCTAGATTTTACTGCACTGTAGCCGAAGGACCGGTTAAACTTTTGTCACAAAAAATAAACTTATAATTTGTTCGTGAATAAAATAAAATTAATTTAATTTAATAGTAAGGATATTAACATACCTGTTTTGATATGAGTATACGTCGCACCGGGTCAGAACTGTTCGAGCGACTGCGGCTTGCAAAAGTACGTGTCGCAAGGCTGCGCTGGCGCAACGCTATATATGATACCCCATTCACACTCGTTCTACCTCGGAGTTACCGTAGATGATCCTTGAGTCGTCGACACAGACATCCTTTTAGAGGGAAAATTATTTCTGAACGGTCTACTCTTTTGGCCGACCGCGCGATTCATGGAAACATAATTTGAAGACGCTTGTTTACCGACGGTTACAGAGATTGTTTGCATATTTTATGTACTCACCTATGTAACTTTTATTAATTTCATCAAATAGACTGGCAGTATTGCGATTTCTAACATTGGCCCACACATTCCCTCCCCTAAGCCCGGCCGCGCATTGTCCGAAATTTCTGATCAGAAACATTTGAACGTCCGCCGGACCGCCACTCCGCACACTATCCGAAATTTCCTTCCGGCGAGTTCGAGCTGACTCGGATCAGTACAAAATGTAAGAGAGAGCGTGATCCGATTTTCTGATCTGAAACATTTGAAGTGCCATCCGATCGATGTCATCTGACACATAATGTCAGACGCCCGCCGGAAAGCACTCTGCTCATATGTTTTGTGTCTGACGTCCGGTCCGGATGAGTTGTCAGATGCCGTCTATCGGATGACAGAAATTTTTAATTGCGTTCCGGCAGGCGTCTGAAATTTTATGTCAGATGACGTCGATCGGTAGCAGTTCAAATGTTTCTGATCAGAAAATCGGATCGCGCTCTCTCTTACATTTTGTACTGAGCCGAGTGAGCTCGAACTCGCCGGAAGGAAATTTCGGATAGTGTGCGGAGTGGCGGTCCGGCGGACGTTCAAATGTTTCTGATCAGAAATTCGGACAATATGCGGCTGGGCTAAACCTCCTGCGGCGCGTCGACAGTAGTAACCACGAAAACATTCATTTTGACATGTCAGGGGTGCCATAAAGATATTATGCTAAAGCTAAAAACATTATTTAAAAAACGTAAACATTGGCCGAGCAAGTATTCCAGTTTTCCCTCTCAAAACAAGCAGCAAACAACACAGTTACAGTGACTGAAAACCGAAGAACTGTAGGGGAAATACCTACCACGGGAATAAGAATAATTGTATCTACTAAGCTAGAGCTTTATTATTGTTGGGACTTGCTGTGATATATTGATTTTTAAAATACGATTTCTAACAATGACAAACATTTGCGTATATACAGTGACGATAAAATTAAATACCTTATTAACATCGTGCAGGTGCCATTGAAATGTTGTATTAGCAACTTTAAGATGCATTTTTATTATTATTTATTATTTTACTAGCTGACCCGGCAAACGTTGTTGTTGTTTCTAGTATCAATATAAAAGTCAACAAACCTACAATTATTATTTTTAACAAAAAATTTAAACCGACTTCCAGGGTAAAAACAATAATAATATAATGAACTAAAAAGTATTTCATAATTCTTACCCATTAATAGTGCCTTATTCAGAATTCTCCTAAACTGAGGTTTATTACCGACTTCAAAATGATTAAGATTGTGTAGAAGTACAGAAATAATTGAGACTATTTCTGTACACAATCTTAATCATTTTGAAGTCGGTACCTGCAGCTAAGAATGATGACTTCTGGGACAAAATATATTTAATTTTTGGGACTGGTACCGACTTCAAAATTATGAATTGGGGTAAAACCCTATACAACAAAAGCAAATTTTTCAAAATCGGTTCACAAATGGCGGAGTAATCGTTGAAAATACAAAAAAAACCACAGCCGAACATATTGTATGATATAACCTCCTCCTTTTTGGAAGTCGGTTAAAAATTATGGTTTGAACTTTGAATGCTTTAATTTTATCTCAGCTCTAGCGAACAGAAATACATGACACTTCATTAGTTCGTTTCGTATCGGGCCTCAAGTAAAATAGTAAGTACACATTTACTAACATAATAGTATTATTAGGGCCAACCATAAAGTTAATATACCTAGCGGAATAGAGAAACAAAGGCCTGAGCAAGCGAGATGTCACTATCAGTAACACTGCGTGGTAAAAAGAGACGTGTGATACATGACAGCAGAACTCTTTTTTTGACGTCCAGTCGGCACTTATCGGCACGTTGACAATTTAATCTCATAGAATTCATGTTCAATCATGCTTGTGTAAGTGTATACGTACACATATTTTTACACACAGATGTAAACCAATTTCGGTTTCGTTTGTTGCTGTATTCCGCTAGGTATATTAACTTTATGGGGCCAACGCTAAAACACGGGCGGATGCGGGCGCGGTCGCACGCGTCGGAAGACCGCCGCGGGCCACGAATCCGCGAGCGGACACCCGTCGCGTGCGCCCATCTTATTTAGCGCTGCTAGTATAATGTTTATCTCGAGCGTGTAAAGTTGTATCGAGTAGATTACCATAGATTATTTACTAATTTTTTATTTGGCAAAAAGACGTCAACAGAAACAACGTCGACTGCGAAAAGCGTGCGCCCGCGCCGTGTGCCCGCGCCGTGCGCCCGCCGTCCGCCGCGCGTGTGACGGTCCGTCGCCCGCGTCCGCGCTCCGTCGCACGCGCCTGCGCTGCCCATACTATTTTTCATTTATACACACGCGAGCGTGCGCCCGCCGTCCGCCGCGCGTGTGACAGTCCGTCGCCCGCGTCCGCGCTCCGTCGCACGCGCCTGCGCTGCCCATACTATTTTTCATTTATACACACGCGAGCGTGCGCCCGCGCCGTGCGCCCGCCGTCCGCCGCGCGTGTGACAGTCCGTCGCCCGCGTCCGCGCTCCGTCGCACGCGCCTGCGCTGCCCATACTATTTTTCATTTATACACACGCGAGCGTGCGCCCGCGCCGTGCGCCCGCCGTCCGCCGCGCGTGTGACAGTCCGTCGTCCGCTTCCGCGCTCCGTCGCACGCGCCTGCGCTGCCCATACTATATTTCATTTATACACACGCGAGCGTGCGCCCGCGCCGTGCGCCCGCCGTCCGCCGCGCGTGTGACAGTCCGTCGCCCGCGTCCGCGCTCCGTCGCACGCGTCTGCGCTGCCCATACTATTTTTCATTATACACACGCGAGCGTGCGCCCGCGCGTTTTAGCGTTGGCCCTTACTCTTAGATAATCGTGTATGATATACGTACATACCTACGTCTTACTTTATAGTTTCATAGTATACGATCGAGCACAGAAAAAACGAGAGAACAAAAGATATATTCGAAAGACTACATAATATTGAATAATGATTGATGGTAAATTAAAAATAATTTTAATATACAATAATTTATTTCTTATTTACAGGTAATCACATAGATAATACATTTTTTATCATATAAGCGTTTATGTTACAACTAAGTTTAACACCAGGGATGTGCACAAATTGCACAATTCTCTTTCAGCCCTGATTCGGAAAGTTACCAGCCGGTTCAAAAAATGGTTTATGTTTACACTTGAAATATCGGCTCACACTAATGTGTTGGCGGCTTTTATTTGCATCTCTGTTTTATTGTTTACGTTGTAAGAAGTGCAACAAGGAGAGAAGCAATATAAGCTGGCTTATATTGTTTATATATATTAGGTCGTATTACGACGACGCCCATTTTGGGCGTTTGACAGATGAGAGGCTGATAATACTTTAGGGTGTGTATCAAAATCACAAAACAAAAAGCTGCTACTTTCACAATAAACTCCATACACGGGACTCGTACACACCCTAAAGTATTATCACTTTGTTTTGTTACACCCTGTATAATAAACAAGTTGTTTAAGTTTTAAGTATTTGGATAAATACCTTGTAATAATAGATAGTAATTGACAGGAATGATTTGATGATCATAATAATATTATGTATTATATTATTAATTATAGGCTTAATAATAGGCTTTCACACTTTATTTACAGTTATCTTTACCATAAACAATAAGCGTAGGTAGTTTTTTTATCGATAACTTTTTAAGTTTGAATTTCCAGCAAACTTTTAAATTTATTTTTACTATTTATGGTAGAAAATACATTTCTATCCCATAATCACAAGCATAATTAATATTATACAATCGGGGCGGCCCCCGATTCCTCGTGCTCAAGAAAAATTTAAGTATTTTTAGTAAAAACAGTTTTTTCGAACGTTAAACAAGAAATCATTTTTACCACTGGTTCGTTCTTCATCCTAAATTAGAGTTCAACTCGGGGAGAACTTTTTATTAAATAGGATAGGCATCAGGCAAAATAATTCTTTTAAATTTAATAATAATTATATTGAGGATTTCATTGCTGCAGTGGACTATTAATCAATTAATTTACCTATTTTATCTGTTAGGAAAATTTACTCACAAAAATTACAGCAAGATTACAATAATTACACTGGTCAACACTATTTTTGCCACACGAACTTTGTGATGTTTTTTGTTTATGTTGGAGTGTCATCATCAAAATTAGCTTTATGTTGTCCACAATAATTATCGTGTACAACATAAAGCCAATAAAAAATTTGACTATGACAAAAAAACATATATACGGTCGAATTGAGAAACCTCCTCCTTTTTGGAAGCCGGTTAAAAATACCCAGCACTACCATCCGCAACATTTCCAAAATACCTCTGAGATCGCGCAGAGCACAATCACCGGTATATCACATTCATGTATGTATGACTACGGTTACACGGTCAGTCTGACATCAGTTCAGTCTGTCAGTCTGAGACTGACGCCAGAATTATTGTATTAATTCATCAAGCCCCATACGCTCACCGGTGATCGAGACACAATATATCTACTGTGTCTCGTTTTCCCACGATCGACGGGTTACTTTTTATAAAAGTACCATCGAGGAAATTGATTCCTGGGCAGTTGACAGACCAACGTCATTTGGTTGGATCATGTCAATTCAATGTTAAGAGGGAACGCGAGCGCAGTAGAATTTAAACGAAGAAACTATTGCCATCACGCTTCACCCTGCGCCGGCACGTGTATTGTGATAGAGACATATACAGTAAATCGAGGTAACGTCGTCCTCTGATTCCTATCTAATTATTATTTTTTAAATATCTTCAGGAAGAGTGAGTCTATCAGTGGCGAAGTGTCCATATAACCCGATTCCGGTCGGCTTCCCTTGGGCCAACGACATTTTTATTTAATAAATATTTTACATACATACTTAAAAAACTTTGAATTACCTAATTGCCTACAAAATTTTATAAGCAATAAATTTTTCATTTAAGTACCTACTTGAAATTTTAAATAGTTTGAATTTACTAAGCGCCTACAAAAAATAGGCAATGCAATGTGTAAGCACTGAACATCTCCGAGAGAATCAAGCGGCAAGCCGATAAATTACGAGTTACTTCTTCATACAACAATATTTCATACAAAGCATCTGTCCTTTTCATTCCCGTGAACTGATCGTCATGTTCTGTCTCGTTCTAGCACGCGCGAATATACTCGGAAATAACTCGATGCCGAACGGCTTATTACAGAGAAAGGTCAATTAGCAACGCACAGGTGCAAGCGAGAAAGATCAATCATGAAGTAAAATTGTTATGCTTCGAATTTAAGAATGAATGTAGCGGCATTATACTTTTGCTGGCGCGTAATACATTTTATTTGGTAGGATTTTTTGTAATACGACTTTATTAAGAATAACTTTAGCGGTATTAAATCTAGATACGCGCGTAATACATTTTTATTTTACTGGTTTTTAAGTTTGACATTTATGGCGGATAGTGCGAATTTTAAACAACTTGTTTGTTTTGTTTTGTCGAATTTTATTTGTTTTGGTGTTAAAGTATGGTGAAATAAATTAATTTGGATTGTGTGTTATACTGACGTCATCGTATAGTCGTTCGTTCGCTATAATAGAAATGAAATAGACTGTTCACTCACAGATTATTATTATTTGTTGTCCGAAGGAAACTTCGTTCTTAAAGCGTATAAAAAACAAAAAACATGTTAAGCAAACTTGAAACTCGGACATACACATCAGTGCTGAGCATTTTGGTAAGTAGTAGTGGTAGTAGATTTTATACTCCGGCTTCCCTTCCGAAACTATTCACCCTTCGCCACCGGAGTCTATGCCTCTACGTTTTAATTTTATCTTAAAGGTCTTTCAAATTTGTTTTATGGTCGGTGGATTGGCGGGGTACGGGGCATTCATTTTTTGCGGTTTTTTGAAGGGTCATATTTTTTTATTTATAAGTAAATTTAGAAAAAAATCGAACGTAGAGGCACAGCTTTAACAGATCCCAATATTGTATAAAAAAATAATTTGTCTGGACGCATTGTCCAGGGAGTAAATTGGGGAATACGTTTGTATGGAAAAACAGTGTTAGCGTTCCCTCTTAATTGTGATATGTCGCCTGGGTTTGACATAATAATGCGACCAAACTACGTAGATCCCCCATCTGCCTAGGAATCAACCTTTCTGATAGTACATAATAAAAAAAATGATCAGTCCGTCAATCAACCGGTTAGACCGGCCCCGAGCGAGTTTCTTACGCCGGTTCTTCTCGCCGGGTTAGTTCCCGAACCGGTGGTAGGCCTCATGTAGACGCGACGTTCTAAAAGTGTTAACTTTCTTAACCTATTTAGAAATAAATATTTTGATTTTGATTTTGATTTTAGACGACCATTCTCCCGTAATAGGCTACTTGACCTATATTTAATTTCATTGAACTAATGCATATTTCTAGTAGAACTTGGATTAGGAAACCGTATTTCACCCTTATCATCAAATAAAAGCTTATGATTGATAAATAAAGTCGATTTGAAAATATAATTTTATGAAAATATGATTTGTACTGACGAAAACGCTTTTGCGGTACTTCCGATTTGGATGTGACGTCATCACATTCGTAATTTAATATCTTTTATTTATCGCGCTCGTTATATGTAAGTTTATTTGTACATAAATAATAAGAATAAGCCTAGAAAGATTTTTAAAATATATTTTCTTGAATAGTTCAAGTAAAACATCAGTTTTATATATTATCTCCATTTATTGTAGTTGGGAAATGAAATGGCCAAAACTTTTCTCCAAAAGTGTTCAACATTACAAATGATTTCTAAATTCTTTTCTAATTTTTTGGCACTGTTAGACTCGAACGCTTAGCACATAAAACTTTTTTCAATAAAGAAAGTATAAAAATACAAAAAACATGACGTCACACTATGGCGGCACAATGGAGGGCAGTGTTTTCGGCGCCATATAAAAGGCATATTTTTCAATCAACATTTTTATCGGTTTCTACTGTTTAAAATATTAAAATATTAGTTTTTTTGGTGAAAATGAATGATTAAGAAGCGTTTAGAATGAAGAAAAAAAGTAGGTCAAGTAGCCTATTCCTGACCAAACTGATGCCAGACCTTGTTACCGTAGTCTATGTTTAAAAGGCCTTAAACCATTTATACAATAATTATGATTTATATCAGAGAGCACAATATTATTCAATAAAAGCTACGGCTTGATTTCGCAAAAAAATCTCACATAGTTTTAAATATATCGTAACAAAGTATTATATAAATATTGCGCGAATATTAACTATCGATTTGAGCATTTAAATCGATAATTCAAATATTATTTAAACGCAGCTAAATGTTTAGTCCTTGTCTGATATGTTACAAAAGTCGCTTGGCATACAAAGACATAGGTAATAGGGTAATACACAGTACGAAATTGTCCTTTAACACTCTTTTATTATTTGGGCTGTATATAACAGAATCTTTGAACACGATTTTTACATATCTCCAGCCAATGACAATGCACAATGCAATAATTTGTTAAAATTTTTGAAGAAAAAAAATAAAAATTAAGCGTTTTTTTAGTTTTTTTTTTTAACTATTAGGTATTTATTTATAGTTCTCTGTACAAGTTATCCAATTTGCTAACAGCTCTCTGCAATGTTTGTTTTCCAAACACTGACCTCCATTATACAAGTACGCTGGACACCTGCTTTTTGTGCCTATTTGAAGCGGAATCAGCGCCCCCAATGCGGGGGAAGAGAACTAAATCTGACGTAACTTGCAAATGGCTGCTTAATCGTTATTGGTTGTCATCACTAGTATTAGTTCCAAGAACTCTCACTACTGCTATCAGCGCCAATATGGCGACTTTCAAACGCCATTTTTACGTCAGATTTAGTTCTCTTCTCCCGCATTGGGGGCGCTGATTCCGCTTCAAATAGGCACAAAAAATAGCTGTCATTTCAAAGGGTACCTATCATTAGTCCAGCGTACTTGTATAATGGACTGACCGTGTTTCCAAATGTTACTCCTGAACAAAATAACAGTCGTGGAGGTACTATACTTAAACTGAATATTTATAATATGATTCATTTTATTTTACTAAGTTGCTAAAATAAAACAGTACTAAGTCGTACTTCATAATCGATCTCGCAATAACAACTTTTCTTCATACGATCTAACTGTTATTATGAATACGAAAGTTTGTGAGTATTTGTGTAAGTATATTTGTGACCTTTGCGCACGCGCACCACTTGCGCAAATTACTGAACGAATTTTGATGAGGTATGATAACAGTTTGGGCTCTGTATATTCATAGGCTGCTTGTCATCCCGAAAAATTAATTACATTTCTCATGGGATACTATATTTAAGCCGGCAATATATTGTATTAATTAGTATGCTGTACAATATTGATTACAACTTTGTTATACAACTTAACAATATTAAATCGATGTAGTTTGATATCGTTGCGATATCGCGTTACAACTTTAAAATCGCACTTCGATATTGTTACGATGTCGCCACGTATGTCTCAGTCGATCATCGCTGCGTGTTGTTCCACACGAAGGGCTCCAGCCGCTTGTCTTCGGGCAGCAGCTGGTTCAACTCCTCCACGTCGTGGAGAGTCTGTCGACAGAGGAGGATTTTAGTCGACTTTAAAAAGATGACCATCGTAAAAAATCGCCAATGGGCTTCCGGACGTTGATAGAGGGAGAGATAGAGGGAGAGAGAGAGAGGAGAGAGAGAGGGGAGAGAGGGAGGGAGGAGAGAAATAGGAAGGAAGAGAGAGATTGCACCTGGTTGAGCAGGGAGGTGCAGCGCGTGAGCTGGTGCGCCACCTCCCGCACCCGCGACAGCCGCTCCGCGTGGCGGGCGTTGGCGCGCTGCCGCTCCACCGCCATCGCGTACAGCCGCGATATCTCCGCGTCCGCCTGAGTGAGAGAGAGAGAGAGGGTGAAATTCCTTGAGAGAAACATAATAACGAATATACAACTGAAACGACTTTTTATAATTTACAAGATGTTGCCCGCTACTTTATTCGCGCAGAATTAGTTTTTCGTGCGTGTAAATAAAGTTACTTCTTCAAGCTGAAACTTTTTTATTTTTGTTTAGACCGATAGACAGACATTCCCATTTTTGAAATTTGTATAAGTATCAAGCATGAATAAAAAGCAGTCCATAACTACATTGTATAGGATACCTCTTTTATCTTAGTCGCTAAGTTGGTTTCGTCAGCGGCGAGGGGCTGCGCACACGCCGCTAGATGCGCCTGCAGACGCGTCGTCAAACGCACCCACGGACCGTAGTCCAGGCCTGACAAAATACCATAAATTATGGAAAAAATTTAAGGTTTTACTAAACATAATCTAAATCTTTAATAACTTAACAGAAAGAAAATGATTGGACAATAAATTTACACCAAAATATCCAAAATTGATAAATTCAGGAGTTATTAAAAAGTACTGGGATATGGCTTTAACGTACCTTCAAGCACTTCGGGATCCCTCGCTCCAGGAAGCCCAAGTGTTCCTCTCATTATCGGTAAAAACGTTGGGATTTCCTACACAGAAAACATGACACTTCAGGTAAAAGGAAAATACATTAAATGTATTTAGAATAAACGTTGTTTCACCGTTTTTTGTTTAGATCGATGTCAAACTTGCAGATATTGTATCACTTTATGCAAATATTACCTGCAATCTCTGTATATCTTCATCCAGCTGTGCGTCTGTCGCAGTTTTGACGACGACAATGTCTCGAGTCCGTTTAGTTTTCCGTGCCTGCAGACTCAGCTGCCTTCTCTGCAGCAGTGACTTCTTTTCGTTAGGTTTTTGGTTCCTCGCTGAATGTTTAGGTGAATCTACAAACATTTATTATAATATATTGTTTATAGATTTTAATCAAAGTAAGTTAAATAATTGAAATGAAATGCAAAACATATAAATAATATTAAGACCATGACAGGAATTAATGTTTTCCATACATCATACATGATTTCCATATAAAAAACAAAGCTATCAAGAGCTATAAGCAATGTGACTGTACTGTAAAAATCTTTATTGATGGTAGCTATTGCATATTGTGTAGCTTCAGGTTAATCAATAAAGTTATTGTTTCAATATTCATGTACTATTACATAAAATTGTTACCTCCTATAGGTCTATCAACAGTATAGGATATGTATGGTAACTCAGAGTCTGAGCACATGCTGGCTCCAGGGGAATTGTTGCCGCTTGTTGATGCATCACTCCTACGAGTTTCTGAAAAAAAAATATTTTGTCTTAAAGATAAATTTTATGATACAGTCAACTTGCTAGTATTTTTAATTCTATGCTTATGATATATACACAATACACAATATGTAAATATATTATCTTAGTCATTTGATGAAGTAGTGATTACAATTCAGATTTGTTTAAGAATAATACAAAGAGAATATAATCATTACGTGGAATAATAATTTGAGAAATAATCAAGTCTGACATTTATAATTTTTTCAGGTACATAGCAAATAAATTAAACAAGCATGCTGTGTTTTTCTTTCAACTGACTCTTCCTACTCAGTCATATATTGAACACCTAACAATATTATATTAACTGCTGTGTAGGTTATCTTTTCTTCTTACCTTGCAAATTGGTAGTAGCTATGGTGTAACCTCTTCTAACTGGTAGCCTCTGGGGTTGCTTCTTGGGAGGCACTGACTGTTCTGAGCCCATCTTCGTTACAGATACAGTTGATCACTAAAAGGAAGGGGCGTAACAACTAATCAAAGTGTACACATATATAACATTCTTTTAAACATGATATACGTTTGAATATGGATATGTTCTCTTAAATACTAAACAAGTTTGAGGGCTTGCTTTCTGCTAAATACTATATTCAAAGAGTAAAAAATTAAGCGACTATTATGAAAGGTTTGAGGACTCAAAATATTTTAAACAAGTTATGGATTGGTAAGTAATGTACAAGACATAATCATTGGCTTATGCCTAATGCGATATCTTAGCGAGGCAACCTTCCGGGTCGAAGAAATAGCCACTTACATCAATAATTATTTTGAATTCTGTATCGAGGCTTTATGGACCGAATTTTCACGCACGACAAGCAGACAAGCTTCAACCTACGATTTACTACAAAGCACAGAAAGTCGATTTACTGCAATATTGAAAATTCAAATACTTTTTAAAGGCTTTTGTATTTTTTATAATTAATTTCCTTGAATTCCCTCAAATCCAAATTTTTGACAGTAGATCAATGTTTGACATTAGTTTGGCAGTACAAAGTGACATTGAAATTTTGATCTTTTAAAAAGCTGGCCTTGGCTCAAAGCTATTTGTATTTACTCGGCCACCACAAAGGAAGATCTTCCGACCGAGCGAGGTGGTATGCTCGGTCAGGCCGGAGCCCACGTGATACATTTCAGCTGTCGTACTCGTATATAGGTATACCGAGTACTGACACACTAAAACTTTGATAGCGCGATGCAGGCATGTGGCGCTAATTGTGGGTACTGCCACAACTTATTTTATTATTCAATAAACTCTTTCCGGCCCGAGGCCGCCGGCCGGTGGCCCAAGACCACGCCACGGGCCATACAATATATAAGTCAATAGTCATATTATCTTTATGCATACTGCGAAGTGCGAGCATCTCACAAGTTATCAACTTGTAATGGCCGATTTACACTGGTGACTAAAGCCGCACGATTTACGCCGCACAGTGAAAATCGACTGGACCGTGTAAATGGCAATTCGACTACGCCGCATGCGGCTACCCCAAAGTCGTGCGGCCAATGGTCGCATGCGGCTGGTGACTAAAATCGACCGTGCAAACGCTCAGTCGCAACTCGCAAGCGATCGCTTCAATTCCTTCAATGCCCCTATGCAATGCGACTGTTTGACGCGACATTTTCACGCAGAATGAACTAGTCACAGGCGATTTTTGTAAATGGGGTGGCGATTTGACTTGGACAGGCGCTAGGCGCGGCTATTCGACTGGTGACTTGCCGGGTGACTAAAATCGACCCGTTAGTCACCCGTGTAAATCGACCATAACATTCGATCGATTGATTCGATCGCGGATTCTTGGAAATTCTATTGTATTTTATAGTACGCGAGCACCGGTGCTCGTATGGGGCTTGATGGGTTAATAAAAAAATATAAAATAATTTTTATTTTTGGACTGTGCTGTGGCCACAGATCTAGCTGTGGCCTGTGACCTATCTTGTCACTTGTGCTTGGAGTTTTGCCGGGAATGTGAAAGAGTGATGTTGTGTTTTTGTATTATTTTCCTAAAATTGTGTTAACTGGGTTTTTAATGTGTATTATTGGTAGGATATTAACCATTAGATATTCGTTATCGTGCACAAGTGTGGGAAAGTGATGCAATATCCAGAAACGTGCTATTTTGTGTTTCCTCCAAAACTCCATCGAAAGTTTCAGTAAAGCTTTTACCACTTTACTGAATCGACCAACTTGACTTCCTGACTGTATTGACTTTTACTTAGACTTTGACTAGACTTTAGACAGTATCAAAAACGATGCTGAAAATTGTAAAAAAAAAATTTTTTCCCGCCGTAATATACTCGACACTGGCCATGGTTATATAGCTGAAGTGCCATAATAAGAAAAAAAAATCTTGTGCTTGTGACAATTCAAAAATTTGTGTTGCCAATTAACTTCAATTCCCTATTTTAATGGGTTGTTTTCTTTTTTAAATCTCCACCAGACAGCGCGACGGAGACACTTCTAGATTTTCTATTGGTTCCCCACTGATCTGAAATTATCTGCAGGTTGGCATCACTGACTACATATTGGTTGTGTTTCTAAAAATTTCTGTGTACTGTCAAGTGTGACATAAATAAAAATATCTTAAACCTAAGCGATTATTGGCCTAAGCGATTAAGCTAGTATACTGGTAATAGTTTAGAAACACGCTGACATAATAAAAACTTGTCAAACTGAAAACTGACAACTGAAAAAGTTTTGGCAGCCATGTTACTATGAAGCTTCTTCTACTTTTTATTGTTGGTGTGGTTTTTATTATTTTTTCCCAAATTGTGTTATTTGGGTTTTTGATGTTCATTATTGGTAACATATTGGCCATTAAATATCCGTTATCGTGCACAAGTGCAGGTAAGATGTTGTCAAAACCAAAATTTATAATTCCTGTGACATTTGGTGTGAATAACGATAAATAGGGCTATTTCCTCCGTGAGTTTTAACTAAACCATCGTTATAATAACTTTATTATTCTATTCGTTGAAATCATTGTGTCTTTTTCAAATTGAAATGTATCAAGTTTTACATTCTTTTGCCCAGTTTTATAGCAATTATTGATGGTATTACCTGGTATTACCGATAGTTGTCTACCCATATGCCATCTAGTTACTAAAATGGAAACTATTTGACAATCAAATTGAAAAAATAAGAAAATGCCTCATTAAGTATTTAGGAAAATCTATACTTAATAAAAAAAATTTGAGGGAATAGCTCATTTTAAAGTTATCAATAATTTCATCATCAACTTTTCCGTTTAAAGTGGAAACTCATCTAAAATATAATACACAGGCAGTGTAAAGCACTCGTGAGCAAGGACACAAAATATGTTTGTGTAAAGCACTCCTTGCTCACGAGCAATTACGCAAATATATTTCGGACCTTTGGAAGACATACGTCATACGTGGGGCCGAAACCAACACGCAGAGGCCCCTTTACACAGTTTTAATCTAAATTTAATGTCTGGGGGGTGTTGTTACTCGCGTCCGTAGGATTTACCATCTATTCCTAGACCCACCCTACACGTGCCCCCTGGGTGGTGCCAAACGAGTAACAACGCCGAGCCACAGGCGGCGGTTAAGTAACCTGTCCCATTGGTGTTCACACGCCAGGAGGAATTAAATACCCTCCGAAAGAGTGATTCTAGAGTCCGGGAAACCCTAGACATATAAGACCCTAGGGGAAAAAAACCCCAAATAAAAAAATAAAAAAATAAAAATAAAAATTATAAACCATGGCTGCAGAACGTAAAGATACATTACCCCAGGAGGGTACCAGTAATTCTGGAGAATCCCTCCCTGAGTTAAACTCAGGCTGCTCCCATCGTATTCTGGGGGGGAGCAATGTTATGCAACCACTGGAGTTCGAAGAAACAAGAAGAGTTACTGAAGAAAGAAGAAAAGCCAATGAAGAAGACAAAAGAAAACCGGAAGATAGAAGACCAAATGAAGAAGAAAATAGTATTAAATCACCAAAAATGCGAGAACCACTTACGTCCAACAAACTTTCCACAAAAGTATGTTCTTAAAAACAAGGCCAAACCCAAGAACTGAATCACCTAACAGGCAGGAAAGTAATACTCTGCATTGCCTAACACCTGATATGTCCCCCGATAAGGATACAGGGACTGGAACACCATCTAACCCCCCTGATTGGCAAAGAATACCTGTTGCAAGAAGCAACAAACGGAAAAAGCTGTCACAAACTCCATCTCCAGAGGGAGTAGCCACTAGAAATAGTTTTAGTAACTTACCAATTGATGAACCGGAATCGCATAATGTAGCACAAGAAAAGCGCGCCAGCAAACCACCACCAATAATTTTGTATGGAATTGATGACGTCAACAAACTAACTCAGCTTCTTGAATCTGTCGCTGACAAAAATTGTTTTACCTTTAAAATAGTAAATAGAAACCAACTCCGAATCAGCTGTAAAGACGTCGACACATATAAACACATAATAACAACTGTAATTAGAAGCAATGGACTAATTGGTCATACCTTTAACATCAAAGATCAACGTCTATATCGAGTGGTAATCAAAAACTTACACTACACAACCCCACACACGGAAATAAGACAGGAAATTGAAAACACTGGTAACAAAGTCTATGGCGAAATAATTAACGCAAAATATGGGCCAGACAAAAAACCTACATCAACCTTCTTTGTTAATATTGTTCCGGGTCCCAATAACAAGGAAGTCAAAAACATAAGATATATTTATCACCAGTCTGTCACTATTGAAGATCCCAAAAAGAGAACTACAGTCCCACAATGTCAGAGATGCCAACAATACGGCCACTCAAAGAACTATTGTATGCGTCCTTACCGTTGTGTTAAGTGTGCACAAGGCCATAAAACATCTGAATGTCCGAAAAAAGATCGAAACACCCCAGCACTTTGTGCTTTATGCCAAGGAGCCCACCCTGCTAATTACAAGGGTTGCGAAGTCTACCGTGAAATATTGGCAAGAAAAGTGACAAAGAAGATTTCCACCCGACAGAAGACACCCATACAAACAGATACTGTCCAAGAGCCGCCAATCCAGCCAAAACAAACAAATGTAACTTACTCAGATAAAGTAAAATACAAACAAGAAGATCCCACAGCTAAGGACACCACAATTTTAAAACTAGAAAAACTAATACTACAGCAATCGGAGAAGTTCGAAATAATCTTACAACAGATGAGCACCCTTATTGGACTCATAACAACTCTCGTCACCAAAATGACAAAATGACTGCGTTCAGACTAGCGACATGGAATATTAACGGCCTAGCACCAAACAAACATGAACTAGAGGCACTGATAATTAACCACAAATTAGATGCTGTTCTTGTATCTGAAACACATTGCACAAAGAATAGTAATGTTAAAATTAAAGGCTACAACACCTACTACACTAACCATCCGGATGGAACAGGACACGCTGGGACGGCAATAGTTATAAAAGAATCAATCAAATGCTACCAGATGCCAGAGTTTAAAACAAATCACTTACAGGCTACCACTATTGCAGTGCACAGCCAAAGCGGTACTTTCAACCTATCCGCAGTGTACTGTCCACCAAAACACACCATCGACTGTACAAGTTTTGCCCAGTACTTCTCTACGCTGGGTGGGAAATTTGTGGCAGGTGGAGACTGGAACGCCAAACACGTATCTTGGGGATCAAGACTGACCACGACAAGAGGCCGACAACTTAAACAATGCCTAGATCAAAATAGCCTGCTACCAGTCACAACGAGTGAGCCAACATACTGGCCAACGGATCCAAATAAGAGACCTGACCTACTGGATTTCTTCGTGATAAAGGGACAATCAAAGAACTACATAAAGGCTGAATCCTGTCATGACAGTAGTTCCGACCATACTCCTGTCCTTCTATCTATTAGTACAACTATACTAACCCATGAAAGACCTCCATCATTAACAAATAGACGAACCGATTGGATTGGGTTTAGAAACTATATTGATGAAAATATAGAGCTCAACGTTTCTCTTAAAACACCTGAGGAAATTGAAATTGTGACAACGCTATTTACACGTCTAATACAGAAAGCGTGCTGGATAAATACACCAACCATCAATAAACAGCGAGTTGCTAAAGATCTTCCATTAAATATCAAAGAAAAAATACTAGAAAAAAGGAGGTTAAGAAGGACTTGGCACCAGTCTAGAAGTGAAAACGACAAGAGAGCTCTAAACAAAGCAATTAAGGAGGTAAAGGCAATGCTGGATGAAGCTCACGACGCTACTCTCCAAAGCAAATTAGAAAGCCTTTCAGCTACATCGACTTCAGATTACTCACTCTGGAAATTCACGAAGTCCTACAATAGACCAGAGAAATATAAATCAGCAATAAGAACTAACAACGGCTGGGCCAAAACAGGGAAGGATAAAGCAAATGCTTTTGCTGCATACTTGTCTAACATATTCAGACCTCATGAAAGTGTGTCTACAGATTTCGAAACTGAAGTCGACAAAGAGCTGAACCAGGATCTACAATTATCTCCACCATTAAAACCAGCAACAGTACAAGAAATCAAGAACGTCATTAAGACTTTAAAGAATCGGAAATCTCCAGGATTTGACCTCATAACCAAAGAAATTCTATCTCAGCTACCTAAAAAAGCCCTTGTGTTTATCACCGTCCTTATAAATGGTATAATGCGGGTCCAGCATTTCCCTGATTTATGGAAGGTGTCTATTATAACCATGATCCACAAACCAGGAAAACCACCTGAGGATATCACATCTTACAGGCCAATAAGCCTTACGCCAATATTATCCAAGGTGTTAGAGAGAATTCTTCTTCGTAGACTAGAACCAATATTAAGATCTGAAGGTATAATACCCGACCACCAGTTTGGTTTTAGATCCCAACATTCAACCATTGAACAAGTGCATCGTGTCTGCGAAAAGATAAGAAAATCACTTGAAGCCAAGGAGTACTGTTCAGCTGTGTTTCTGGATATCCAGCAGGCGTTTGATAAAGTATGGCACAAAGGTCTCTTATATAAAATCAAAAAGTACTTACCTCACAGTGTTTACCTACTTTTGAAGTCATACCTTTCTGGACGCATTTTTCAAGTCCGCGAGGAAGGTGAAACATCAGACTTCATGGAAATCATGGCAGGAATACCACAGGGATCCGTGCTGGGCCCATATCTATACATACTATATACAGCTGACTTGCCTGCAACGCTCGAAGTAATTATTGCAACTTTTGCTGACGACACTGCTATACTAGCCAGTAACAAAAACCCAGAAGTAGCATCTAAAATCCTTCAGACAAGCCTCGACAAGGTGAGCGAATGGCTAGAAAAATGGCGCATCAAAGCAAGTGATGCACTTGCTTCCGTTCACGTAACTTACACACTGAGGAAAGGTAACTGCGGCCCTGTGAAAATGGGAAATAACACCCTACCACAAAGTGACTCTGTCCGATATCTTGGACTACATCTGGACAGAAGGCTTACCTGGAAAAACCACATCAAAGCAAAACGAGATGAATTGAACTACCGATATAAGTCAATACACTGGCTGCTAGGACGAAGCTCTAAACTATCGATCGAAAACAAGCTATTGATATATAAGGCCATTCTTAAACCTATATGGACCTACGGCATAGAGCTATGGGGGAGTGCATGCAACTCCAGCATTGCTATCCTACAAAGACTACAGAACACTATCTTGAAAAGTATAGCAAATGCGCCATGGTTTATCACCAATACTGAGATACACGAACAACTAAGTATGAGAACAGTAAAAGAGGAAATAAAACACGCCTCTACCGCCTATAACTACCGACTTGAAAATCACCCAAATGACTTGGCCAACCAACTACTGAATATTACCTATAATAAACGCCTGAAGCGCTCTGATATACAAAGCCTGAAAGACCGCTGGTAAAACTGAAAGGTGTCTCCTACTGTGGAGAGACCTAAAATGACAAACCATGACACAACACATTTGCTTATAGTCAAGAGACTGATCGCAAATTAAAACAGAAAAAAAAAAAAAAAAAAAAAATTAATGTCTCCCTGTCCGCACTATGAGAGAGCGGCGTAAGGCGTGGGCGACGCGATGTGGGTGACCGCCCACGGCCTCGCGGTGAGCGGTCCAAGGGGCCTCACGCCTTGATGGCCCATATACGCAAACAATGTTATAGATAATATTATACTCTAGCATCATCCATCAGGAGCCTCGAAAAATATAATTATCTTGCCTACATCAAACTTGGGTCTTACTTACCCCGCCCGCGCCACTGCACCCAAGGAGAGCCAGCGGTCAGTGTAGGACTACTGCAGATAATAGATACTAGATGTAGGTGTTGATGTTATTATTATTAGATGTTATTATTATTATTATTATTATTACAGTAAATTTACTTGCATTTTGTCGAAAATACCCTCTTTTAAAGTAGATTTTTTCTAATAAAATTTAAATTTAAAATTGATGTCGCAGAATCAGGGCGAGCGAAGCGAGCCAAAGTATATTCCACAATCTTTACATTTTGTAATACACTTTACGGAAAAACTATCACGCCTATTGATTTGTGCTTTAACATAGTAATTTTTAATTTTTAATATGTAGAATGTAGATGTGTTATTATCAGTCAGTCAAGGTTGTATATGTGTTACACCAGTCAGTCAAGGTCTGACGACGCGAGCCCTCACAAAGCTCGGCTTTTAGCTAGTATCTACCTACTATGAATAATACAGGATACTTTATACTATACATGCCAAACTTCGATAGGTACTATACAAAGCCACGATTGACAACATCTGACACTTCATTGTCAATCGCGGTTTATACAGAAAATGACAAGTTTTTGACAGGGAGTCAATGACCACTACCTCCATGTTTCGCCGAGTACAGTATAGCTTTAAGCTAGGTTAGGCAGTTTTGTTGGGAGTTTTTGAAATAACCGGTCACACTGATCTTATGTCACAAATTCGCAAAGTTCCCTTCAAAGATCAAACTTGATAAATTATTTTTTGGAGAATAATTTTTACGTAATTTAATTTAGTCTTTTTAAATTACAAAAACATGTCTGATAGTAAGGATCAATCAAAAAAAGACGTGGATCCGGAGCTGGATGACTTATTAGACAGTAAGTTTTATAACCTATTTATTACACAACATTGGAGGATCATGAATTGTCAATAACTTTGTTTTTCTTGAACTTATTTATTATATAGCAGTTAGCACAGAACCTACTTATGTTGCAATAGGGTTTGAATTCATAAGAAGCTAGTCAAGAAGAATAAAGTTAAGTCATATTTTATTTCTATTTATGCTTAATTTAAAACATTCAGTTCAGCCAAATAAGTCGCAAATTAATGTTGACCTTTGATAACGATTATCCTAGAAGGTAATTCTTAAGATCTTCTAATATCTGTATAATCTATATATAATCTTTAAGATGTTGATCGTAATACATTTATATGATTGACACAAAAATAATGTAATAGGTATTTTAAACATTAAAGTTGGGTTCAGATAATTTTAGATATTTAATTTTATTCAAGGTGCCTTACAAGATATGACAAAAAAGCCTGAGGAACAAAAGCAAGTTGAGGGCGGTGAGAATGTTCCGCAGAATCTGTGGAGCGAGGAGTTTATCAAAGAGGCGGCTTCACAGTTTGAGAGCAACATGGCCTCAATCTTGGGGAGCTTCAGCGGAGTGCCGGGTGAGGTATTAGGGTTCACAGTTTGTGCTTGGATTTGTTCTAAACTGACACAAAAAAAGATCATGTTTTTGACATTGCTCATTGAGTAGCTGAATAATACCTATTTCTCTATTTGAAGATAATGACACAAAATGAATACATAAAAAGTATAGAGAAGAGGTACATATATTTGCATTTTGAAGCTTCTGAAAAGACAACTGTTTTAATTTTTGGTATCTACAAATATAAAAATTGTAATAAGTACATCTGATTCTTTTCACTGCAACATGCTGCTTGTCTCTTTAGGGTTTCCCTTTGCAAGCATGGTTATTAGGTATTATAATGAAATACAACACCATTCATAAGTATTTAGTATTTCTTAACTTAACCTCTTTCTTTTATCTTGTAAAATTGCTGCTATTGTTTCAAATATTGTAGTTTAAATAACCAATTTAAAGACAGTAGAATAGTTTTGGAAAAATTATGTATAGGTAGTTAAGTCTTTAAAGTTTCAATCGAGTGTATCTATGTACTTGTATATATATAAGTACATAATATTCTTATCAAATTATAGCTCCCACCAATTATGGCGGGAGCTACAATTTGATAGGTAATAATTGGACCTATTAATGCATACCAGATCCAACCCACACAATGACAGTTCTGAGAAAAAGCCGTTATTATTAAAATTGTGTACTCTTTAAAACGGATTGTTATTTTAAGTAAATTGAATTTACAATAGTATATTATGTAATTTATTCTATGCATACAAACTTTATCGTTTTACGATAAAGTTCCTTCTTTTCTAAATTAAAAAAAAACAGAATGGTAATAATAATATAATTATATTAACAAAAAACCAGCCATGTGTGTCTTTGTAAAATATTAAGAACTAAACCTTTTTTAATATGCAAACAAGAACCAAGCCGCATGATTCTACTTGCCTAATTTAAAAAAAATCAAGAGACCATGCAGCTTGGATCTTTAAAAAAAAACAATACTCATTAATTTGTTGGTTGGTAACTTTGTTGTGAAAATGTTTTGTTCTGCGAAAATTGTTAGATTACTACGATCTTCATAGGGTCGATAAAACGTCCATTTTGGAATACTTCTGCATTATTAACTCAATTTTGGCAATGGTGTGGATTGGACTCATTTTGCATAAATAGGGTCAATTTATCTTTGAATATTAAAAAAAAAATCTGCACCATGTCTATCGGATTAATTATGCAAATATCCAAGAATTTGAATATATCTTATGCTGGCACTTCACATGGCTATTTGTATTTGTGTATTTGATGTATTCGCCAAACAATCATCATGTGTAGACGGTATTTTTGACAAAGTATTGGCCTTATTTGCCTATTTGACAAATATGACCAATACCAAATACACGTATCCGTACCTTTGTCGGTTTTTGACGCACATCAAAAGAGTCAAATATGCAAGTAAACAAAATCAAGTAAAAATTTGGTATTTGACGGCCATGTGTGGAAGGTCGTATTTGCCTTTATTTGCTTGTTTGCGTATTCGTCAATAATGTTGCCAAATACAACAAATAGCCAATAGCAAATATAAATAGCCATGTGAAGTGCCAGCATTATATATAAAATTCTCGTGTCACAATGTTAGTTACCGTATTCCTCCGAAACGGCTTTACTGATTTTTACCAAATTTTATTTGCATAATATTCAGTAGGTCTGAGAATCGGCTAGTGGCTACTTTTATATATTGATAAGTGCATATGTTGAATTTATTATTTATTTATTTATTGATACACAAAAATGAATATACAGCTAACAAATAACAGTTAGAATTGGAAAAATTGGTGTCGGATTATAATTTAGACTTGATTCTCATACAAGAACAATACCAATGTAAGTCGCTACGGCCGAAAGTCGTACAAACTGACAACCTAGCGCGAGCCGGCATATACACACCTCAGTCTAAATTCTCAATTACGGCCCTAACAAACCTATCGACGTCTCACTGTGCGGTGGCGGAGGTCTCGTGTCGATACTTCAGACTGTACGTAGTTAGTTGTTATTTCCAATATTCCGACCCGGTAGGACCCCACTTACACCAGCTACGACGCGTCTTACAATCTCTCGCGGGGAAAAATATAGTCATAGGTGCCGATGTGAATGCCTCGTCGCCCTTATGGCATGGCAAACTTAGGTATGTTGACCGCGACCGTCGTAGTGCGGTAGAAGATTTCATTGCAGAGTTTAATCTACAAGTCCATAACACCCCTGATGCACCACCTACTTTTAGCAGCCCCTCAGGCGAATCTTCCATCGACGTCACGCTTTCTAGCGCGTACGTCCATAGTAATAATATTACTAAATGGCGTGTCATTCCAGACGCGTCGTGCAGCGACCACCGTTTGATTGTTTACGAGTTCTCATGCGCTTCCTCGAGTGATTCTATGATTGAGTCGAACGACTTTAAATATAATGTTAAAAATGGTAATTGGAACTTATTCAAGGACCTTATGTCCGCCCACTCCAGAGACTTCACCCGACCGGACTTAAATTCTAATGATAGTGCTGAAATAATGACCAACACCTTTATTTACTGCGCCGATATTGCCCTAGGTCGAAAACCGATTAAGACGGACAGAAGTTGTAAATGGTGGCACGATAATTTATACAGCTTACGCAGGGAGTTTAGAAGAGCCAGACGAAAAATTAAAATCATTCGTAGACAGGGACTCGGTCCATCAGACGTTTACTTTGTTTCTTGTTTAGCCGACCTTAGAGCTTCAAGGTCGCGCTATCGCGCCGCCGTCGTGTTGGCGAAAAAGAATATGTTACGTAACGCCGCCAACAGACTAGATAAGGAGGGCCCGTGGTCCTCTTTATATCGAGAATTAAAACCGAACAATACTACAGCTTCACACTTTATCTCGAATATAAAAATTAATAACTCGTATACTCACAGCTTAGAAGACACAGCTAAGGCCTACATAGACGTATTGATTCCTGACGACGAGCCGGACTTGGACGACGATCATCACCGTGAAATTCGACACCGACTATTTGACCCCGTAAACACCCCGGTTTCCGACTTGCCTACCCTCGATGAGTTTATTAAAGCCGTAAATTTATTACCTACAAAAAAGTCCGCCGGCGAGGACAAAATTTCTAACATTATGATTAAGCAGGCTTGTCTAACTGCTGGACCAGCGATCTTAGAAGTTTTGAATAAATGTATTGCAGAAGGCACGTTCCCAAAAATTTGGCGAATCGGCACAATTAAATTAATTCCTAAAGCCGGTGATAAGCCACCTGACGACCCGAAATCTTACCGGCCTATAACACTTCTACCATGTTTAGGTAAATTATTAGAACGTCTGGTTGTGCCCCGCCTTCTACCTGGCGGGCTGAAGTTTAATAAACAGCAATTTGGATTTACCGCCGGAAAATCGACAATCGATGCGGCAATCGAAGTCAGAAAAATAGTGAACTCATCTGAATGTAATTACGTGGTAGGTATATCTTTGGATATCGCAGGGGCTTTTGATAATACCTGGTGGCCGATGCTACTACTAAAGCTACGGAACAGAGGATGCTACCGAAATATTTATTATTTACTACAATCGTATTTCCGTTACGGCGTTATTAAACTACGACTCGGTCACTACACCTATATCAAAGATCTAACCCGCGGCTGCCCACAGGGGTCGGTGCTATCGTCATACCTGTGGAATATAAGTTTTGACGATTTGCTGTGTATTCCTTTACCGCCTCTCTGTTATCTGGTAGGCTATGCTGACGACGGGTTCCTCATTGTTGAAGGAAATACGCGAACTGAGATAGAGATCAAAGCTAACAAGTGCCTAAGCGTAATTGCAAGTTGGGGTCACAGAAATCGTCTGGAATTTGCGGCACACAAAACTTATCAAATTCTTTTAAAAGGCTCTCTTATATCAACTCCTCGCATTAAACTTAACGAAACAAGTGTCAAACGTAAACAGTCACTCTGTTATCTTGGACTGATTTTAGAAAATAAATTCACATTCTTAGAACATATCATACAAACGAGTGAGAAAGCAAAAATAAATTTCTATAGTTTTACTAAAATATCGACATCTACATGGGGTCTCTCGTTCAAAACGTTAAAAACTATATATACAGCCACGTACTTAGGCAGAATATGCTACGGCTCGCCGGTCTGGGCAGATAGGGCTACGATTGGCGCAGCCCGGCGTAAACTTTTACAAAGCCAACGTCTCGCATTAATATTCCTATGTAAGGCATATAGAACGGTCAGTACTGAAGCACTTCCTGTCCTGTCGGGTGTTTTGCCTGTAGACTTGGAAATACAGCGCCGAGCTGCTTTATATTACAAAAATAAAAAAATTACGACCCCAGATTTCTTAAGCATGAGAGACAGAAATAAGGTGAATAGATTGTTTGAACCACTAGACATTACACTACAAAATCTTTTATCCGAGTGGCAGGATCGGTGGGATAACTCTATTAAAAAAAACCTGTACAATTTCTTTCCTTCAGTTCGCGAACGTCTCGCCATGCATTGGATAGAAATAGATCATTGCGTTGCACAATTCCTAACTGGTCACGGCAATTTTAAAGCTAAACTTCATAGATTCAAGTTAGTTCCATCTCCTCTTTGCGAGTGCTCGACCGAAGACAGCCCGCAAGAACAAACTGCTCATCACATACTCTGGGAGTGCGGTCTCTGGCATGAGGAAAGAACCGATTTATTAAACAGCCTCCAATGTGTCTCTGGAGTCGTATATTACGATGACCTCGTAGGCAGCGCAAAGAATTTCCGTGCTTTCAAACGTTTTTGTCATAAATTCTATTGGAAACAATCGAACACAAGTTTGCCATTATAAATAAATGTTTTTTTTTTTTTTTTTTTTATGAAGTAGGCATATTATATTAAGCATAATTATTTATTTTTCCCGTGGTGCTTCCCCCTTTTGTTCGGACATCAATGTCATTACAATTTTGGCTGTCTCCCGCTTTGCTTGGGGAGGGAAATTGGATATCTCCTACTCCTCCTACATTTCTTCTGATTAATTTCGTTGCGGGTCCCAAGACAGATTTAGCTTGTCCCTCGGGCATCCCTGAGATCATATCAAAGGGTTTTCGTGGTTGGTTACCACTGTTGATCCTGGCGACACAGGAGTTGCAGTGGTGGGAATGTGTGGTGGGCCTTTTGCCCGTTTAAAAAAAAAATAACAAATAACAGTGTTAAAAAGCCCATACTGGGCTTGTGTTAACATGGCTTCACATGATATAATAAGTAACGCTACAATGGAAAATTAAGTAACCGATAACTAAAATATATTGTATAAAGTACATTTATTTTATTAAATAAGCATTCACCTGTTCATCACACTGCATTGCCATTCAAAATACTTGTAATTTTTTTCCATTCATACAACGCGTGCGCCCGCTATGCGCCCGCAGAACGAGTGTCACAGATTACGAGTGTGGGTTGCAATTTGCATTATAGTTATATTATTTGAAACACACGACAATAGATGGATAATTTCATTAACTACATATTCCCGTTTAAAATTTTTTTTTGATCTATTTTGAACTAAGATAAGTAAAAAAATAGGATTTTTGTGCGATCTTGGCAACGCGTCAAATGACCATAGTCAAGGTCGTTTGCACGGGGGATGGCCTTAACTTAAATTACTATATAATCTCTCTACTCTCTACTTCAAAAATTAGAAAAATTGCTCTAGTAGTTCGTGAGATAAGCCCTTTCAAATAATTTCCCCCGTTTTTTCCATATTTTCTTCTATTTCTTCGCTCCTATTAGTCTTAGCGTGATAAAATATAGCCTATAGCCTTCCTCGATAAATAGGATATCTAACACTGAAATAATTTTTCAAATCGGACCAGTAGTTCCTGAGATTAGCGCGTTCAAATAAGCCCTTTGAAATAATTTCCCCCCGTTTTTTCCACATTTTCCTTTATTTCTTCGCTCCTATTAGTCTTAGCGTGATAAAATATAACCTATAGCCTTCCTCTATAAATGGAATATCTAACACTGAAAGAATTTTTCAAATCGGACCAGTAGTTCCTGAGATTAGCGCGTTCAAACAAACAAACTCTTCCGCTTTATAATATTAGTATAGATTCATAAGAATGTAGGGCACTTTGCAATAAATATTATAGTAAATTATTACAACTCGAGTCTCGAGGCTGACCGTCAGCCTCGAGTTGTAATAATTAACATCGACGATCATTCGGCGATCATTGTTTGTGCGACGGGATAGCGATGGACGTTGCCATGGTGCCATATACTTATTTAGTCACTTCAATAAAATAATATGGGCGAAATACTTTATATGGCAAAACCGGGACAGTTAGTCATATACAGGGTGCAATTAAACCTTTCGGCCAAATTTTAAAATTCTCGTGTCACAATGTTAGTTACCTTACTCCTCCGAAACGGCTTTACTGATTTTTATCAAATTTTATATGCATATTCAGTAGGTCTGAGAATCGGCTACTATCTACTTTTTATATTGATAAGTGCATTTGTTTAATAAATAATTAGAAAATTTAAGAATTCCTTATTATGTCATTACACTATTAACAATTTAAACTTCATAGATATGACTAAAACGTAGTGATTATATTCTCTTTGGATATGTCGGGACTTTGGACGGGACGTCGTCCGTCGGGCCCGCTAGTTACATTATGCAAAATTTTTAAATGCATATATATATACATATAATGCATATAATTTATAATTTTTAACATCCTTATTTTTTTCCAGAGGACCAAATAACACAAGAACAAATTGCACAAACATTTAGCAAAATGGCAGGTTGGTACCTTTTACAATTTCTTAAATCTCTACTACCATAGTCGCACAAAACTTAGCATTTGATACAAAATGGGCTAATTGCACCACATTATGCTTTGATGGGTAGATTTATCTACTACATTCAGATATTATATATCAGCTATCTACCAAAATGTCCTTATTTGTTTCAGAGGCTGCCGCACAAGTTCTGAAACCCCAACCCGATGCCCAAGCCGCCCCTGCAGTTGCCAATGATCCTAGTGTTCAAGAAAAAATTGATGAGGTAAACTCTTTATTTGGTTAATGATCCGTGATGAACAGATCGCCAATCACATAATATTATTACTTCGATCATGGGAATCGCAGACACAATATATTTTCAATTGTTATGTGACAGCCGGGTGCCGCTTGGGGATTGATGGGTTATTTATTTATTTATTTTATTAGGAACAACAACAGCCATCATTCTTATATATAATATAACTAACACTATTAAAAGCCATTAAGTACTAGACTAGCAATTAAAAAATATTACAGCTTATGTAAAAATTTTGTTGCTAGCTTGTTACTTAACTATTCTAGGAGAGTGTACTATTTATGAATATATTTTTTCCAATGTGATTTCAGGTGTCAGCTGCTATATCACAAACCCTTCAAAACCTAAACACGAATACAGAGAACTTACAAACACCATTCTCAGACCAGGACCTCGCCAACATGTTCAATAACTTCAACATTGGGGAGGGACAGGGGCAGGTTAGTTATATTTAATTTAGTGGTTTATGCCTACATTTGATTGTGGCGATGTAATTGGTTGCCTAAAGGAAGATCTTCTGACCTAGTAAGATAGCATGCTCAGTCAGTCTGAAGCCCCACTTACGTTATTGCCGATCTCAGAAAATTCGAATAGCGCGATGCAGGATTGTATCGCTAGTTTTTCTGCTATACGATGATTACTTAAGAAGTTACTTTGTGAAAGTTTTTAATTTTTATATAAAATCCATTAATTTCTTGTTCATTGAAAAACTACTTTAGTAATCATTAAAAATGTATTGGAGTGCAGCTGTTAATTTTAAGTATGTAATGTAAAAAACTGTATTTTTAAAAAGCGAGTTATTCCAAGTGCAAACTAACAAACAATATTATCTTGCATACAAAATTTAGTTTACCGTTTTTTGTAGGTTTTTTTATTTCTTTATATAACAAATAATTTAATATGAATACTAGATTCACAAAAATCAAGTTTAAAAGAGTATTTCTCATTTTCAGGATGGCAACATGTTTGTGCCTTTCATGCAAGGTATGATGCAGTCTCTGCTGTCCAAGGAGGTGCTGTATCCGTCAATGAAGGAGCTGGTGGACCGCTACCCGGCCTGGCTGGCAGAGAACAAGGGCAAGATCGACCAGGCGGAGTACGAAAGGTATTTTAATAAATAAATAAACATTTATTTGACCCAATAGGACATTACACTACAATGATTTACATCAGGGGTTCCACACTTATTTTGTCTACTGCCCACTTCGAGTACAAATTATGTTTTAGCGCCCTCATTATTTCAATTTAAAATGCATCCAGATGACATAAATCACCCCCCAAGCCTCTACACAGCGCCCACATTTTTTTCTGGGTCCCACACCGCCCCCCTATAAACCTTAAGCGCCCACAAGGGGGCGTTATCGCCCATTTTGGGAAAGGCTGATTTACATCAACGATTAGGTACACAATCATTAAAAATAACAATACAACACGAGTAAAACCGAAACACAATAACATAAGTGTCGTCTCATCGAATAGTAGGTAGTGTAATGCCTTACTTAATTACTGGCACTGACCTCCATTACACAAGTACGCTGGACTAATGATACCCTTTGAAATTACAGCTATTTTTGTGCCTATTTGAAGCGGAATCAGCTCCCCCAACGTGAGGGATAGGAACTAAATTTGACGTAAAAATGACGTTTGAAAGTCGCCATATTGGCGCTGATAGCAGTAGTGGGAGTATTTGGAACTAATACTAGTGATGACAACCAATAACGATTAAGCGGCCATTTGCAAGTTACGTCAAATTTAGTTCTCTTCCCTCTTACTGGGGGCGCTGATTCCGCTTCAAATGGCACAAAAAAAAAGTGGGTATCATAGGTCCAGCGTACTTGTACAATGGAGGTCAGTGCTTACTGGCAAAAAGGAAACCACTCAGGCGTAGCTCTGTACAGTACAGTGCCTGGTGTAATGTGGCTCCTGGTGTTTTTGTCGTTGGATGGACAGATTTAGACAGACAGCATTACGTGTAATTGTTTAAAACTTTATAAGCTTGCTATTTTATAAAATTTGTGCTCAATTGAAAAGCAACAGAAATTATGCTCGAATTTTGAGTAAAGAGCAGTGTTTGTGTCTAGTTAGTTTATTACTATAATTAGCAATGCCCTGTAGAGTGTAGGCTATATTTTATCTCAATATGAGATGAAAATCTAGATGTGGATAACATAGAACATTTGTGCTCATTATCATATCGCTACTCGACTATTTCACTTGAAAATCTACTATCAGAGAAGTTGATTCTTAGGCAGATGAGGGACCAACGTTGTTTGGTCGCGTTACGTCAAACCCAGCCGACAGATCACAATTAACATTGAATTGACATGATCCGACCAAATGACGTTGGTCTGTCAACTGCCTAGGAATTAATTTCCTCGATGGTACATGATATGTACGCCATCTGCCTGCGATTAAATTTCTTCCATAGTAGGTACTTAATATAATAGTTTTTTTTTCTGTTTCCAGATTTGAGAAGCAACAGAGTCTGATGCAAAAGGTTTGTGCGGAACTCGAGCCGGAGCAGGAGTCCGACCCCGAAGATGTCAAGAGAAAGAGATTCGAGGTTGTCCTGGATCTCATGCAAAAGGTAAATATTTTATGGGCGATCTGGGTTAAAAACTAGCTAAAAGCCGATGCCTTTGTGATGGCTCGCGTTGTTTTTTTGCGTGGTAATAATCTTTAAGGCAGTTTTTTTTTATATTTGAATAGTAACCAAACATTGACTGACCGATGATAACACATCTACATATAAATAAAAATTACTATGTTAAAGCACAAATCAATAGGCGTGATAGTTTTTCGTAAAGTGTACCACAAAAGTGCTCAGGTTGTGGGATATACTAGGGCTCGCTTCGCTCGCCTTGATGAATCGTGGATCGTTATTCCTGTCGTCCCTCGTATTTGTGTAATTTGCCATGATATTATGACAAACACTAGCTGATTACAAATAACGCACTTCCTGATATGTGCTGGATAGGCTAACCACAACTTATCTGACAAATACTCCATACTCTATCTGTCAGATAAGTTGTGGATAGCCTATCCGGCACATATCAGGAAGCGGTGAAACAGGCAGTAAATATCTTAAATACTTAAGTCTAATAAAGACACTTATCACTTTTACACAGATGCAAGACCTCGGTCAGCCGCCGACGGAGCTGGTGGGCGACATATCCGCACCGCCGGAGGGCTTCGCGGTGCCGCCGGGGCAGGACGCCTCGCAGTGTTGTGTTATGTAGTGCTAGCCGACCAACAGGTGATCTGGTGCTCGGTGATCGTTGTCAAAATTGATCAGTAGTGGTGAACTTGATGAAGTAACCAAAATTAATAAGTGGCATATTGGTCAAAATTAAACAACATACTGGTGAAAATGGTATAATAACATGGCATATTATTATGTCATCACTCGTACCAAGTCATTGCTCGGCAATCTGTATACTGTTAACTGAATATTTGCACCTCCACTCTGACGCTAGCAACTTCTAAACGGAGAGGCATACGCCAAAGAAGAAGAACATGGTATACCCCAATTGGCAGATATGTTTCTTGTTCCATCTAGTCAGCTAACTATTCCAAATGCAATGTCAAACAAACGAAATTGACGTTAGGTACGTACTGGATTCAACAAAGAATGAAACTGCATTAATGTCACATAAAACAGTAAAATAAGAATACTGGTCAAAATTACTACCATCATACTGGTCAGTTTTGATAGGTACCAATTAGTTTAATAGCATTTATTTTGGCGTTTCTATTTACAAGCCATGTATCGCCCCAAAGTGTACTGCATCCTATAATTTATTTATATAATTTTGGTTATTTAAGTAGTTAAATTTAAATTGCACACAACACAAAATTTGATGCATAAGATTCAACCTAACAATATAATAAAATAGAAAATATTTACCCTGGTAAATAATTATACAAATTTGTATGCTTTTCGTGTCTTCAACTTTACTGTGCAAATTTTTTATCAAAGTATTTCGGATTTGATTCAGTAATTTTATTTTGGGAATAATTAGGGTAATTCAAATTTAAGAAAATGTGACACCAAATTTTTGTTGTAATCAAATACGGCTGGTATAAAAATCTGCTGTTATATTATTATTTATTATAAAGTAAAGCATTTTATAATGGAGCATTTTTGCATCAGAATATTGCTTGCCACGTAGTTTATTTGAAAATAAACATTATTTTTTGCTATACCACTTCGAAAATAAACATTCAAATTGTGGTTTTATATCTTGACACAGAATTCTAAATATAATATTATTAGAACACTTGTTTTGCTCCAGCTATATTTATTTCACATGGCAATTTTAAATATTTTATCAATGGCAAAAAGTAGTGCCAACTTTATAATATACTACCTATGATAGTATATGAGTGATACACTTGTTATGTTGTATTATATTTTATTATTTAATGACTCGGATGTGGATGTATTTTTTTTGTTTTGTTATAACAAAATGGTAGTGATAGAGGTATGAACTGATGTTACTAATGCTTTTGAATTATTTATGTGAATACATATTGTGAATAGTTAATAAAGAGTTTATAATATTATTCATTGACTTTTACTGGTGACTAACCGATCATTGCCGCGAGCGACCGCGACCGATAAAAAATCAAATAAAATGCCACTGACATAAACTATAGGTTTCTTTTTTACAGAAATTGGTCTAGCGAGTAGCGACCCATGCCGCCGCTGCTTTGTAGTGGGGTAGAGCAAAGTCAAACCTGTAGGTTATGTCACAAAGTGGCATTTTATTTCGACTAGAGATCGCCCAATGGTCGAAATTCGACCTCAAATAAAAAATTAAAATTTAACCAAAGATTATAAGTTTCAAATTTCAAGGCTTTTCTATTTATATTTTATTGTCAAAATATTGACTTTATTATTTTTTAGACATAATTCCTGCGACAGTCTCAGATTAATAAAGTCAAATTATGACAGACTGGCCGTGTAATAATTGTCTTAAAAAAACTAAATCTATTTTCAATTTGACAACAGTTGACAACTACAACAGACTTCAACAATGAGGTTACTCCATAAAGTTAGTATACCTAGCGGAATAGAGAAACAAAGGCCTGAGCAAGAGAGATGTCACTATCAGTAACACTGCGTGGTAAAAAGAGACGTGTGATACATGACAGCAGCACTCTTTTTTTGACGTCCAGTCGGCACGTGCCGCAACGTTGACAATTTAATCTCATAGAAATCATGTTCAATCATGCTTGTGTAAGTGTATACGTACACATATTTTACACACAGATGTAAACGAATTTCGGTTTCGTTTGACAGCTCGAGATTGTTGCTCTATTCCGCTAGGTATACAGTCCGACAAGGCTTTATATGAATGTGTCAAACTGTCAATGGGCGCTGCTGCTGGTAAGGAGAACTGTCAAAAATGACGTTCTTTTCTGGATTATAATGTGCTTCGAAATGATCGACAAATAGAAATATTCAAGAAAATACACGCACACTACTTCATACTTGTATGAAAATAAGCAAAAAATGGCCACGCGATGACGGGCTAAGATTACATCTATACTATAATACTTTATCTATGCTTCAACCATAAATAAAAGAGTACAATTCATGCGTATAGGCTGATCCTGGTGTGTGTGTTGTAGTGTGTGTAACGTTTTATTTGTTAAAAAAAAATGTATGATAGTTAAAACATAGTTTTAAAATAATATTAGCTTGATGCACTCCTTCACCATATAAACTACCTATAACTGTGCAAAATTTCATTCACCTACGTTCCCGCATTTTTCGTCAAAAGGGATACTAAAGTTTTTCGTTATATAGATTTTTATCGGCCGCGGTCGCTTGCCACGTTAATCGGAACGGTACCTTTACTTGAGTCGTTTCACAGCACTGACCTCCATTATACAAGTACGCTGGACCTATGATACCCACTTTCTTTTGTGCCTATTTAAAGCGGAATCAGCGCCCCCAGTGAGCGGGAAGAGAACTAAATTTGACGTAACTTGCAAATGGCCGCTTAATCGTTATTGGTTGTCATCACTAGTATTAGTTCCAAATACTCCCACTACTGCTATCAGCGCCAATATGGCGACTATCAAACGTCATTTTTACGTCAAATCATAGACAAATAGATTTGGTCAATGGTCAAATTTAGTTCCTATCCCTCCCATCGGGGGAGCTGATTCCGCTTCAAATAGGCACAAAAAATAGCTGTCATTTCAAAGGGTATCATTAGTCCAGCGTACTTGTATAATGGAGGTCAGTGTTTCACAGGGAATAAAAGTTCGAATTATTGTCAAAAGTAAACATTTATTTAGTCTTATCATAACTACGTAACAATTAATTTAATAAATACTTAGAACCTTAAAGAAATAATTTAACGAGATACGTGTAGAGATAGTAGACCAGCGGCAGCAGGAATAGCAGCTTCACGAGCAGATCCAGGTAGTATAGCCTGGAAAGATATAGAGCTATATATATATTTAAAGTCACAAAAAATACACAATAAAATACTAGATGCATCCAAAATATCGTAAAAATGGACATGGATTCTGGCTTCCAGTCTGAGTATGTTTTATTTCACTCGTATGCTCACGATTTGATGCGTGTGTGACTGCGACCGCTAATGTCATACTGTTTTCATCCAGAAAGTAACATTGTCGCTATGAACATCAGTGTGTTTTTTTATTTGAATTTATTGAATTTTTTAATCGTAAAAATTGATATAAAACCTTGCGGCTTTCCCTTTCATTTTTGATCATAGGCATCAATGGCACATACCATAGGCATCACATTATTTCTTTTGAGGTCATTTTAATCTAATATATAAAAAAAGTGGCTGTGACATACGGACAGACAGACATGACGAATC
The DNA here is from genome assembly GCA_905187585.1 of Cyaniris semiargus. Taxonomy (NCBI): domain Eukaryota; kingdom Metazoa; phylum Arthropoda; class Insecta; order Lepidoptera; family Lycaenidae; genus Cyaniris; species Cyaniris semiargus. The sequence goes on along the minus strand of LR994551.1, from coordinate 21,027,167 downwards.
TATAAGGGTTCCGTTTTTTGCCATTTGGCTACGGAACCCTAATAAGTCGGGTTTTCCTTCCTGACGCTATAACTCCAGCACGCACGAACCGATTTCCACGGTTTTGCATTCGTTGGAAAGGTCTCGGGCTCCGTGAGGTTTATAGAAAAAAAAACTTCAAGAGAAAAGCAGGAAAACAGGAAAAACAGGCAAAACAACATTTTCCGGGACAGCTAGTGTGTTATATATTTTTATAGAGCTTTGTGAGTAATCTATACTAATATTATAAAGCGGAAGAGTTTGTTAGTTAGTTTGTTTGTTTGTTTGAACGCGCTAATCTCAGGAACTACTGTGCCGATTTGAAAAATTATTTCAGTGTTAGATGGTCCATTTATCGAGGAAGGCTATAGGCTATATTTTATCACGCTAAGACTAATAGGAGCGAAGAAATAGAGGAAAATGTGGAAAAAACGGGGGGAAATTATTTGAAAGGGCTTATTTGAACGCGATAATCTCAGGAACTACTGGTCCGATTTGAAAAATTCTTTCAGTGTTAGATAGCCCATTTATCGAGGAAGGCTATAGGCTATATTTTATTAAGCTAAGACTAATGGGAGCAAAGAAATAGAAGAAAATGTGACAAAAACGGGGGAAATTATTTGAAAGGGCTTATCTCACGAACTACTAGAGAATTTTTTCTGTTATTTGGGTTAGATAAGAAGTAGACCACGTAAAGGATCATAGGCTATTTTTTGTAGACTGATTTGTCTGTGAAATATCTAATTTACGCGGGCGAAGCCGCGCGGAACGTCTAGTTTTATAATAAAAATATACTGACTGTTTGTGAAGTCGTCGCGCCTGCGGCAGCGTGGCGGGATCCTCCTTGCAGCAGAACTCGCGCGCGCCTTTTATGTAGTCTTTGATGTAGTCGCTCCAGTTTAACAACTGGAATCAATTAATTTTAATGGACACTTAATTTTGTCAGTCTGGGCTTCGTCTCGCTCGCTCATTTGCGCTCCCGGAGCGTTCAAGTATTTTGTTGAAGATTTTAAACCTTCCACCTGAGTAAGGCTGCCTTCACATTAAGTCGCGAGTACTGCGGCAGCCGCGCGGCAGCCGCGCGACTTCCATACTAAGCGCCAAACGAGCGTAATTTGTGAGTTGTGAGTCGCAGAATTTCTGCCGCGTAATATATATCTTTTCATACAAATCATGACTCACAAAATTACGCTCGTGTGAATCAAACAGGACTTTTGTATGAAACTGAATGCAGCAGACTTCTGCCGAACCGAAATTCTGCGACTCACAACTCACAAATTATGCTCGTTTGGCTTCGCCCTAAAGCGATTCGCGCGGCTGCCGCGCGACTCTGTTTATAGTATGGAAGTCACGCAGCTGCCGCGCGGCTGCCGCAGTACTCGCGACTTAATGTGAAGGCAGCCTAAGTCCTAACGCACTATAACATTTTTTAGTAAAAGTTACGTAGGATTATGACTGTGTGTTAATTTATTTTTTTATATAAAATCAGGGGGCAAACGAGCAAACGGGTCACCTGGTGGAAAACAACTACCGTCGTCCATTGCCGGCCTTATAAGAGGGAATACGCTCTCTTCTTGGTCGTATTGGTCCGGAAATACTGACCCTTCCCTTGTAAGTCGTTCGTAACGTTTTGTAAGACATAAACTGCGTTAGTTATTTGAAGGCTCTTCACGATACGCATGTAACGAACTGAAATAGCTTCAATGACACTCACATTGATATCAGTAAAGAAGACCTCGTTGTCATGCGGCGAGAGCGCCTTGCTCATGGAGCGGAAGTAGTCGTTGTTGAAGTGCCACTGCTTGGTGGTGTAGTACTGCAGCACACCAAGGCCATAAGACACACGCTTCTGGATCTTCACCATGCTGTAGGGAAATGTTGGATAATTGGTTAGCGGCGGCTCTAGATTTATGTATGGGCAGTACAGTCCATGGCCTATGGGTGGCAGCATCCTATGTAGGGGTCCTAGTATGGTGGCAGAGTTCGTACATAGGGGCGGCAAAATTAAAGTGGCCTATACTCATAAAAAATATAAATCCGGCCCTGGTTAGTGGTCAATGCTTTTGGGATCCCTCGTTTGCCCTAGGGCTGTTTGACCACCGTCGCCTTAACCAGGGGCCGCGTACTACGAAACCGTTTCGAGACTCGAACGAACGAATCGGAATGCCGCGTCCTACTTTTAACAAACGTGAAATGACTTAGTTCCTTCGTTCCTTTTGCACTCACAAAGGCTTCCTCCCCAGCAGTATCGCGAGGAAGTCTATCAGGTATGCCGGCACCAGGTGCGTGAAGAACAGGGCTAGCTCGTGGTGCAGGCGGTTACTCTTCAGCCCGCCGTTGGGGTACCACAGGCAAATCGAGAACGGGTAGTCTTTCACGTGGTGACGACCTGAAGATAAACAGGCCGCTTAGACAAAGTATCTTTCGTTAAAAACGATGACGAAATTCGTTATCAAAATGTATGCGGTTTGACATAAGTCATCGGTAAATGACATTTCGCTTGCGAATACTAATGTCAAATCCCATACATTTTGATAACGAATTTCGTCATCGTTTTTAACGAAAGGGACTTTGGCTACGGCCTCAGGTAATATAACATAGATAACGTAAATAAGTGCCTAGTGTCTACGTTAAAGAGAGGGATTTAGGTTATCTTTTACTAGGTATTTTGGAGCATTTGACAGCATAAATGATAAAAAATTAATCCAACACTGACGCTAAATACAATATTTGCCAGACCAGCTAGGAAATATTGTTGTGTAATTGAGCTAAGATTTAAGACTTTATTTTCAAACCTAAATTATTGGTTTAAAAATTAAAACAAAACAATTATTAGTAACACATTTTTTAATATTACAAGTTTTTATGATGCCCAGGGAGATGTTGGTACCTACATAAGGTGCACCACCAAGTCGGCATCACCGAGTCAGAACTGAAAATTTCAAGGAACTCACCCAACTCCAGCGCCTCGCCCCACGTGATGGGGTTCACTCCGGACTGAGTCAGATTGCACACCCGCACTTCTTTGGATCTGAAAACAGACGAATGATTCACTTACACGAAAGGTACATCTATTATCATTGTGGGATATATGCTTGGCCGCCACAAAGGAAGATCTTCCGACCGAGCGAGGTGGTATGCTCGGTCAGGCCGGAGCCCACGTGATGCATTTCAGCTGTCGTATATATACCGACGCGCTCAGAAAACTTCGATAGCGCGATGCAGGAATGTTAGGCGAATTGTGGGTACCGCCACATCACTCCCCCCCGAAGACCGAAGGTCGAATCTTGAAGTCTTGTCGCTTGAGTCACCAGTGCCAGAGAGTTCCAGTGAGTCGGAACTGTTGCAGTGAGTCCCAGTGAGTCGGAACTGTGATGCTGCTGCACGGGATCCAGTGGGTCGGATAGCTGCCGTGCGGGGCCGATGCTACGTGCTGACCAGGAGAGATGTGTTCTGCTTGCTGACCGGTCGGTGTAGTGAGAAAGCCTGATGATGCCGATGCGGAGTCGCCCAGGCCGCGGTACATTGCGGCTAGTGGACAAAGTACCCGATGAGGCGATGCTGGCTGGCGCGGTGCGGAGGGGCGGGGAGTGATGATGATGAAGGGGCGTGTTCTGTCGGAGTCACCAATGTGGGAATATGTGGGTGGAGGCCACATCGGAAGATCTTCCGATCGAGCGAGGTGGTATGCTCGGTCAGGCCGGTGCCCACGTGATGCATTTCAGCTGTCGTATATATACCGACGCGCTCAGAAAACTTCGATAGCGCGATGCAGGAATGTTAGGCGAATTGTGGGTACCGCCACATCATCATGTAGTCCAGTAATTATAGAAACACTTTAGGATCATAATATTTTAAGGTTCATAATAGTTTTAGATATGACAAAAGCACTAAGGTTTGTCGTTCCCAGGTAATTGATAAGTATTTACAACTGACAAATTTAATGCTTGCGTTAGTTGAAAATCGCTAAACAGCGCTGTGAAATCGCCTGCGCAATAAAATACTTGCGTGTAAATATTAAGTTACAACAGGGGTTCCCAAATTGTGCGCCGCGGTGTCCTGGTGCGCCATTGAAAGGCAAGAGGGGCGCCGTGAGTCGATCCTCCATCATGATCATTATCCGAAACCACAAAATATATTATAAAATTAGATTTTAATATTATTTATGTAAAGCAGGTAGATGATTAAATATTTGTTTATTACTATTTACCAGCTTAACCCAACTAGGTATTTATTTATGTATCTTTTTCTAATATCTAGGTAGAGCAGGGCGCCGTGATAAAATATTTTACGTGTAACTGCGCTGCAGGCTGAAAAAGATTGGGGACCCCTGAGTTACAATATTATATATATATATATATATATATATATATATATATATATATATATATATATATATATATATATATATATATATATATATATATATATATATATGAAGAGCTGCAGGTGCGTTGCCGGCCTTTTAAGAGGGAATAGGGTAATAGGGGAGGGTAGGGATGGGAAGAGAAGGGAATAGGGGAGGGAAAGGAAGGGAATAGGGTAGGGGATTGTGCCTCCGGTAAACTCACTCACTCGGCGAAACACAGCGCAAGCGCTGTTTCACGCCGGTTTTCTGTGAGAACGTGGTATTTCTCCGGTCGAGCCGGCCCATTCGTGCCGAAGCATGGCCCTCCCACGTATTATATAGAGTAGTTCTATTTGTTTTTAAAGATTTTGTAACATAACTTTGTAAATGCTTACTTTTGGAATCAAGCGCCAATTTTATCCTTGCCATTCAATATGTCAATATGCCAATTTTATACCTATAGGTCTACCAGAATCTGATGGCAATTTTTGACAGCAGATTTTCATAAAAAAATCCTTGATCGTTGGATAAATTTTTATATTTGCATGTTTAACACACAGAATCAGCCGCTATAAGAAAAAAAAAGGATCAAAATATTTTATTCCAAGTACCCCGGTATTGCTATAGTCAATTTATTTTCTCACTTTTTGCCATCAGATTCTGGTAGACCTATACCATCTTTTGATGTCGGTTCTACAGTGTGGTTGACGTCAAGTTACAAAGGAGCGTGGACTCACTTGTCTAGCGCCCTGAAGTAGGCGAGCAGGATGCAGCCGTTGATGGTCATGTCGACGGGGAGCACGTCCACGTTGTAGTCCTGGTTGCACTGCATCGTGCGGATCACGCCTGGACATACACACCGAGTTAGAATATCTACATTCAATCACTATAGTATTGTATAGTCTCAATCACGTATAGCTATCAAGTAGGCCTTTGCATCCGTTGTGGATGATTTATACAGTATTTTCAGAGCGAAGTAACCACTCCTCAAATACTGTAGTGCCTGGGACAAGATTTTTAAATGTCCGTTTGGTTGTCCAAGCACATACGGCATTCTCGCAACATAGTCGGCCTAGTCCAGAGGAAAGAACTAGTCAATACGTCTGGGACCAACTATGTGCAGGTTTCCTCACGATGTTTTCCTTCACCGTATGAGTGTCCGTATTATGTACTTGAGATCAGAAAATGTCTCATTGGTACACGCCTCCACCCGGGAACCTGCACCCTCTACGAGTGCGAACCAAAGGTCTACCCATTAGGGCACGGACGCACGTATAGCTAAAAGGTTGCCGAAAACAAGGCGATATCACGTGTACTTATTTATTTTTTAAACAGAATTAGTTACCTACATTTGTTTTTAACTTTTTCAAAATTCGTTAAATAAATAATGATATTGACATCTTATTAGTCGATAAAAATTACATAATACTTATTCGTTTGGTCCAGCCCGCTGTGGCACGATATAATTTACGTTTCCTCTACAGAATTTCCCCAAAACCTTTAGTTAAGTAGGTAAAGTAAATTCTCACCTTTACCAGCGCCCACCATCAGCCCCGTGGGACCGTTGAGGTTGTCTATCCAGCCCGGCATCGGCTCCTTGTAGGCCGCCGTTACTGAAATTAACATCCGGAACTGTACTTTTAAGGCACCAAAATAATAATATCATAAGTAGTTATTCGTAGATCATAAGGTACAAAATTCATTGCTGCCTAAGTTCCTCCAAATTGGGTAGGTATCTTTGATATCCATACTTCCATACTAATATTATAAATGCGAAAGTGTGTCTGTCTGTCTGTCTGTCTGTCTCTTCACGCCCGAACCGCTGAACCGATTTAGCTGAAATTTGGTAAGAAGATACTTTGAGTCCCGGTAAAGGACATAGGATACTATTCATTCCGGAAGAATGTACGGTTCTAGCGCGATAAACGTATTTTGGCGCAACGGAGTTGCGGGCGTGATCTAGTACCGACATAAAAGTTACACATGATATGACTTGGTCAACTTTTTGTGTGTAAAAAATTGTAAGCGTGTGTCTATGGCATGAACGGATGAATTTAAGCTCTGTTTCTATAGGATATTACGTTAAGATAAGCCGCGGCTAAGGCTTGTTTCTAACATGAAAGTCATTAAAGTCATTACATTCTAATTAATTTAGTAAGCGCCTATTTACATTAATAATAATATGTAACTTCCACACAAACTTCAACACTGTTTTTTTGTAAAAAGTGGGCCCCGTTTCTTACGCCGGTTCTTCTCGCCGGGTTAGTTTCCCAACCGGTGGTAGGCACCACGTAGGACATTCTGAAAACATTTATTTTAAATTTATTCAGAAATAAAACAATTTTGATTTTGATTTTCCTTATTTACCTCTAAAAAGGAAGTTGCATTTTTGATTTGTGGATTATTTTTGGTTGCTAATATTATATTAATCTAGAATACTATATATTTTTTTGAAAATCAGCGTTGGCATTACTTTTATAATCAAGTTTGAGGTTGCAACATGCTCTGAGTAACAATAATGGCGTAACATTTTGGGCTAATTTCAGAGGAATTGTTGTAAAACGAGTCCGGGAGCCGCAAGGTTTCAAACTGCTGACAGCTTACCTTGGCACCTTATTATACTTTATTAAAAAAAAAGTGTTATATTAAGATATCCACACATAATAATATAAACGCGAAAGTGTGTATATCTGTCTGTCCGTCTGTCTGCCTGTTACCTCTTCACGCCCAAACTGCTGAACTGATTTTGCTGAAATTTGGTATGAAGATTCTTTGAGTCTCGGGAAAGGACATAGGATACTTTTCATCCCGAAAAATGTACGGTGCCCGCGCGATTAACGAATTTTGGCGCAACGGAGTTGCGGGCGTCATCTAGTTTTGTATAAAACTGTACTTTAAATTGAAAAATGAAAGTGTTCGGATATCTGCAGGCTATCTTATTTGTTAGATACAATATGTGCGCGTAAACAAAACAATTCGTGCGATCTAAACTACATTCGTGGTAATAGAATCGGGCCCCTGGGATACATTAGGATTTTGAGGTGCACTTGCGTTGAACTCTTTTGTAGGAATAGTTTATTCCACTGCGCTGAAGCCAAAAGGAGAGGCTATCTATGTGCGTTTGTTCCACTGTAGCGCCTAAAATCTGTTATATCTACACTATTATAATTATAAAGAGGAAAAATTTGCATTTTTGTATGTTTGTAATGAATTAAAAAAGCTACTTCTTAAACTACTGCCGATTTTGAAAATTCTTTCACCATTGGAAAGCTACATTCACCCTGAGTAACATAGGCTATATTTATTGCTAGAAAAGATTAGGGATACTTACCAAAACTTAGCTAAAGTAATCCAAAGTCTTAAAAAGTGCCATAAAACGTCTTTCGTCGCATGCGCTGCGGAAACTATTGACGATAGAACAAAAATATGTTCTATAATATTAAAGAACAGGTTCTACAATATTAAAGGTAAAAATATAGAAAAAATCTTATGTCCACCCGTGCGAAGCCGGGAAGGGTCGCTAGTCAACTATAAAGGTGTATTATGACATCTCAATCTATAGGTAATAACGGCTCTTTTAACATAGGCTATATAGTTAATTTGCGCAGTCAGATTATAGTTTTTAACTTTTGCGAAGTACTATTACCACATAACTGTTACCACATCACCATTACTCTTAAATAGTTAATAAATTTTATGTTCGTTAATTACAGTTGCATTCTCAATGATTGCTATCCTACTACTTATTATAAATCCGCCTCTTTACGCTTCAACTGCATAACCTAGAATAAATTTATACGTGGGAGAGCCATGCTTCGGCACGAATGGGCCGGCTCGACCGGAGAAATACCACGTTCTCACAGAAAACCTGCGTGAAACAGCGCTTGCGCTGTGTTTCGCCGAGTGAGTGAGTTTACCGGAGGCCCAATCGCCTACCCTATTCCCTTCCTTCCTATTCCTTCATGCGGCCAGCCTTAATCTGGTCATGGCGGCTTAGGCTGGCCGCATACACACGTTTTCCGTATTCGAATTCCGAATTCGATTTCCGTATTCGGAAATCCGAATGCATGGAATCAGTGGAGAATACATTAACTAGTGCACATCAACCAAAAATGTATGGAATTGACATAGGCGACCGATAATAATAATATGAAGTCGACATTCGATTCGACATTCGATCGACTCATAGTCTTAACCAGTGCTGGTTTTAGCACTACCAGAGCTCTGGTTGAAATATCTTCTTTTTATCTCGCCTCTTTTTATCCGGCGCCCTGGTAGGTCGCCTAGAGTCGCCCTACTCAAACGCCGCTACTGGTCTCAACTCACCTATGGAAGGTCTGGCGATGGCGATGGGGAACTTGTGGGCGTACTGCACCACCAGGTCTTCCGTCAGGGACTTGGTGTAAGCGTACGTGTTCGGCTGCGGGCGAATCAATCTGGAAAATATATTACAAATAAGTGGACTTAGAAGACTGTGTGTAAAGGTTTGAGAGGAGAATAGTGTGACCTATTTTTAAACAAATTATTTCTTTCTTTCGTTCTCTCGAAATCGAATGCAATCTATTTAGGAAATCTCCTTACTCATGCGACAAATTGCGAGTACTTAGAATCGGCATATTAGCCCTCGGGATCTTTGAGATAATATCTAAGCAGAGTCGCCGTAAGTGTGGGCGACGCCTACGCCCTACGGCCTCGTGGTCCGACGGGTGTTAGGCCCTTGGGACAATTTACGAGTTTTGATACTCAAATTTTTATAAATAAAAGTTTTAGTATCAAAAAATTATTTCTCTAAACAAAAACCGTCCCCTTGCCGCTTACGTCGTCCATCAGGGGGCCTCGCAAAATATATAAATCTTGCCCACATAAAAACTACTCACTGTATCAAAGAGCAATATTGTTGTTGCAGTAGTTTCCATCACAACTTACTCCTTCTCGAGGTGCGCCAGGGTGTTGTGGTCCATCCATTCTACCATGTCCATGACCTTGTGGGGGTCGTGCTTGAACGGGTACAGCTTCTCGTCCAGCGACTCCAGCTCGCAGCGGCAGTATGCTGTCGACACGTGGATGAACGCCTGCGAAAAAAAAACTATATACTTTGCTTTTTAGCCTTGCTACTTTCACAGTGAACTCTATACAGGGTACACACACCCTAAAGTATTATCGCATACCGCCGTACTCAGAGACATTTAGGGTGGCGTTGATACTTGTTATAGGTAAGGTTAACGTTATCGTCAAATATGGCGTCCATTATTGACTTTAACTAGAGATTTGACAGTTCATTTGACATTTTGTTATAGTTATAGGCAGTTAAAGTTGGTGCAAACTGCAACCCACCCTTAATTATGATTAATCTTCAATTTAATGAATAGTTTGACAGATAATGTATGGGGTATGGGGTTATGTCAAAATTTTGTATTAATTACATATTATAATATAATGTAGGTACCTAATTAATGTTCCACTCTGAGTGCGGCAGTTAGTTTTGTTACACCCTGTATAACAATGCATTTTAATTTGGATTTTTTAAATTTGAACTTGCTAAATATATGAGACATTTCCTAATATAGTATGCTCAGGCAATAAAACTAATTTTGTAATTCACATCATTGAAGTAGCGTAGTCGATACGTGAGCGTGTGTAAAAAGCTAAACGAAAACAAATCCTCGTATCAACTGGTACGACATAATATTATATTTTTTGTAATCGGCAGGATCCCAACTACAAGGTACTATTTAATCTTATCTTCAATTATTATTCACGTAAGACAATTTAATGGGCCCTAAAACATAATATGTATAAGAAGTGGATATTACCTCCAAGTTCTTCATGCCCTCCGCCAGCTTCAGTGCTCTCAGAGTGCCCACCATGTTGAGATCCACTGCATCTTTTATGAACATGTCAAACCTGAAACACGTTACAAGAAATTTTAATTGAACACTAATGTGTATGATGAATGATGATTGATGATTAATCATGGGCGTACCCAGGTAGTGGCAGGGGGGGGGGGGGGGCTGCCCCCCTAGAAGATACAATATAAACGTCAATTTTTTTGGCAAGTTGGAATTAAAAACGTGTTACCTACTCTGCGCAAAATGAAGTGTTGGAAACAAAATATCTTTTCAGTCAGATTAATAAAAGTCAATTTTCATGATTTTTTGTTTCAATATACCAGACCGACCATCTTCTCGAAACAGGTACATGCTGCCTATGCTAAAATCCTGGGTACGCTCATGTGAGTTATCAATAGTTTTAGATACCTAATTTACTTTGGTTGATAAAAAATACCGAAACTGATAATTTTTATTATAACCAAAACATTTATTTTATTTTATTTTACAATTTATGTACACACAAAATGAAGTTAAGAAACCAGCTTACTTTCAGGCATAGTATCAAATAAATGTATTCTGGACTAGGTATAAACTTGAAAATTTAAACTTAAAGCCGAAGTTGAAGCAACATTTGAACACTACTTACCTCGGAGTTTGCCCAAAAGTTTAACATTGCTCAATAAAATTTACACACACTCGTTAATATCGGAAGTTTAATCGTTCAAATTCGAAATCTGTTTGATTTGTTACTTTGCACTTTCACATCGTAGTTAATTGGTATAATTCGATTAAATAACGACATAAACTGAGGCAATAATCTATGCTTATAATAGCAATATAATTGAGAGTGGAAGAACACGTGATAAATAACAGTAAAAAAATGCCGTTTTTTTTTGCATAAATGGAGGCTTTAATGCCGGAAAAATCATTTTGAATAAAAAAACTGTGCATTTTATATGTAGCCAGATATATTAGCCAGACGATGAAGTAGATAAGTTACAAGATTTGTTGAAATTATAAGGGAAAAAATGAATAAATGTCCGTATGTTACAAAATGTTACTTATCGTGTTCATCCTCTCACGTCTTTATAATTAAAGACGTGAGAGGATGAACATAAATATGATGATGATGAATATAAATATAATTTTATTTAAGACTACGATGTATTGAAATGAGCCTTTTTCCTGTAACGTGTAATTATCGCCCGCGCGCGGATCTGGTCCGCATGAGGGTGACAACATGATCCTGGCCGCACGCGTGTTGCATGTCAGGAAAACATCTATGAAATGACAGGGTGCGGGCAACTTGTATGTGGGCCAGAATCCTGATTCACAATACGTAATTCGACTCGGATCACAGAATACATAATTAGTACCTTACGGTACAGAAGTCTCACTCCCGAGTTTAGGTATGATAAACGCAAGCGTCCGGTCACCGGACTAGTCTCGATAGGCTGGCACTCGCTCGACTTGTCGCACACGCAACGCACGCATCCGCGATACAAAAGTAATAGTACCCGGACCCGCGCCGCCGCGCCGCTCGCTTGACAGCCCTGGCAGATTGAAGCGAGACGGCAGACAGTTATTGTACTATGAACGCTAAACGCTAAACGCAACGCAAAAGGTTGAAATTAGGTTGTTTTACAGAATAGTAGGTAAACATCTCGGCAATTTTGCGCCGTTTGTATGGAAGTGAGACAGGCCTGCTCGGATTCGGAAACTTCATCACGCAACATCCAATAAACGCTCGGCGCGCTAGGCATTGACCAATGACCGCACGGTAAAGTTTCTGAATCCGTGTTGAATGGCAATCGTGTATCGCTCTGCTGATCCGGTGCGGGCGATAACACACATGGCAGGAGAGATCCCTTATTGTTTGCTTGCTCTACTTTATTTACCTCACACACGCAGCGCAGTGGAACACAATGTTGACTTCCTTCTGCAGCAGGTCCCAGTCCTCGATGGAGATGCCCAGGTCGTCCTTCAGCACGTCGCCGGCTATGAGGTGCAGCTTCTTGAAGCATTTCGGTGAGTTCACTTGAAGTTTGTCGAAGATCTGAAAATAATTTTAACATTGCAAAGTTTTTCAGAATACTGAACAGTATGTATCTAAACACACTAGGCTGAAAATACGCGGCCGAAGCTCGGCATGATTACGCCTGCAATGCGCTACGCATACGCTATAACGCGACGTAATTTCGGCAAGATGTGTCATCAATAGTTTTAGTGTTAAACACACTAGGCCGAAAATACGCGGCCGAAGTTCGGCATGATTAAGCCTGCAATGTATTTTAAATTACCGATAACACATCATGCCGAAATTACATCGCGTTATATTGTATGCGTAGCGCAATGCAAGCGTAATCATGCCGAACTTCAGCCGCGTATTTTCGGCCTAGTGTGTTTAGATACTACCAGTGGTTACTGAACGTCAGGACACCTGGAATATTGGTTGAGCGTGGCAGTCTTACAAATGAATGAATTTCGATCGTCATTCGAATGAGAATCGGGCTCGTATCGTCTATCGATCGTCATCGAACACTATCGACAGCTGTTACAATACACCGGTGAGGTTAAAAGTGGATTGCTAACGTTTCAACCTCATGTTTATCTTTACGAGGTATTTTGAAACGCAATCCCTAAATAAAGCTAATCTCTAGAAACCTGTACTAACTCCTTGTGAATGGTGCCTTATTGTGTTATGTGAAACTACGTATTATCTCGCTTTGTTAACATGGCAACACAATGAAAAATAACGATAAAGGGAGAGATTAGATAATAAGTTATAAGAAATAACAGAAGTTACCTAACGTCTACAGTTTTATGTTTTATTGAAATTTTATGTTATACTTAAAGTAGAAATATATATCGTCCGCAACTTTGATCATCGAAAAGATAGTTTTTAAATTGGACACCTTATAATTATTGCCATGATAAAAACTATCATATTTGTCTAAACTGTCATATTTGTCTAAACTATCATATTTGTCTAAACTATCATATTTGTCTAAACTATCATATTTGTCTAAACTATCATATTTGTCTAAACATTTATATAATATGTCCTTCTCCAATTCTCTCCATACTCATCCAAATCAGATTTGTCAGCGGTTTAAGCATGAAGAGGTAACAGACACACATTCACATTAGCATGGATCTGGATTATTTTTATTGTTATCATTAAGATTAACTTTCAATTAACATAACATTATTAAATATTAGTTACAACAACGTTGTAACTGCACACATCCACAGTTCATTTATAAACAATAATACGATCTTTATTCTTTAAATTTTTTTACTAGACCGACGTTTATTCGAGCTAATAAAAATGTAGTACTGTTGTAGTTGTGTACTGTAATATTATACTAGAGCGGCTCGGTACGTGCTTCGCTACGTATAAAGTGAAATTATAAAAAAATAATTGGAACTTGCTCGTGCTGTCAACACTGAAAAAAGTTTCAATTTGACAGCACAATCCCCAATAACAAAATGAATACGTCATTTATTGAATTCATTTGTTCCAAAAAATGTAATAAATGAAGAACCGCTCGACCGATTTTGTGCAAACTTCACATAAACCATCCATCCAAGCAACAAGTAGACATGCCCAGGATTTAGAAGTTGTAAACAGCCATTTCTGTCCAGCATTTATGGAAATCAGCGCCCAGTTGTGACTATAACACATCGCTACGCCAATTTATAAAATTACTAAATACATATTTCGATTTTCGGTGTTTTCCATCTTCCTATCAGTTCATGTGTTGCAATTTTAATTTTTGACTACAGTGATGCCCAAAGGAAGTATTATGTAATACTTTTGATAGTCCACGTCTTTTACATATTATTAGTAGTGCCTGCTAAAAATCTTCTTTTATTGAATGAAATTTCATAGATTCATAGATAAGAACTACAGAAGCTGTTATGCATTTGTGTATCATCCCACAAAAAATATACGTATTGAGTTATGAATGTAGTCATGTTCTTTAGATCATTTAGATTTTAGAACAAGACTGCATTCATTACTTAACAACAAAAAAATGTGGGTTAATACACAAATACTTAACAGCGACCATCTACGCTTCACCGTGACTTGCTCATAGTTTTTAACATTACACTCACCCTACAGTTAATAAAATCGTCCAATCTCTGCTCGATATTCTGTCCCTTCTTTGGTCTCATCAGCAGGTAGATCCTGGTGATGTCGGGGCAGCTCCTCAGCAGCTTCTCCACCAGTACCTTGCCCATGAAACCTGTGGCTCCGGTGATGAAGATGGACTTGCCCGCGTAGTACTCCGACACGCCGATCGACGCCGACATCTTTGATAGCCTGAAAACAAAATAAAGTTAAAGAGTTAAAAAAAATAAAAAAGACGTTTTTTTTATTTACTTTTTCAAAAATTTTAACAAATTATTGCATTGTCATTGGTTCTTAATACGTATGCAAAGTCTTTAATCAATTGGACTACTGGAGATAGATAAAAATCGTGCTCAAAGATTCCGTTACATACATACAGCCCAAGATAATAAAAGTGTGGTAATAGTAGTTGTAAATATGCAAGAAAAGAGAAATGAAAGTGTAGAATGTATAGGTCTACCAGAATCTGATGGCAAAAAGTGAGAAAATAAATTGACTCTAGCAATACCGGGGTAATTCGAATAAAACAATTTGATCCTTTTTCTTTTCTTTTCTATGTGTTAAACATGCAAATATAAAAATTTATCCAATGATCAAGGATATTTTTTGAAAATCTGCTGTCAAAAATTGCCATCAGATTCTGGTAGACCTATAGTACTATGTGACCTCTACACTATGATCGTGTTAGGCAAACATGTACAGCAGTCGTAACCTCGACAAAAGCCAGCCAGCCCAGATTTTGTCAGGTCACAGAAATAGGCACAATATACTTACTTATGTCGAAATAAAAGAACTTAGATGGATCACGCTCATACCTATACAAATACATATTGTTACCCACATTTTGAGGGGCCATATTGTATGCTGACGACCCTCTGGGACGGTTTAATATCATAGGATCGTGGGGAATCGTAGACATTTTCAAACTCGCTTGTAATCGTCCATCATCAAGGTGTAAAAGCCGCACGATATGGTTCCTCGACCATCAATTTCATTTTCAAATCCGAAGAGAAAACATTTGTTTTGTCAACAAATCAAAAGTCAGTAATCAAAATAAAAAATTGACCGGAGCTCAGTTGACGCAAGTAAAATATTATGATAGTCACCAACGTGTATTCAGTGGAATAGTGATGAGTGCTTTAAAAATAAGATATGTACGTCCGTTACGTTATGGTGGTAAGTATACTAAATTTCATCTGAATCAAAGAACTAACGGTCTTTGGGACTAACCAATGTACGTCACTATAATAGAACTCCTCTACGTCAATAACTGTACTAACTTTACAATATTGCAGTGTCACGTTCTTTAATTTTCCACCTAATAGAAAAAGTTAAAAAGAAGCAATAGTAATCATGGCCGCCCTGACGTGTCGAGAGTTTGATACGCACGAGCGAGGTTACATCACGCCCAAAATAAAAGTACCTGCTGCTATATTGGACGCTAATGGAGTATATTTATTTGGGCGAGAGTTGCTTTCACAATCGTATTGATATAGCCTTGTATAATACTTTATACGAACTATGAAATATTGCGGTGTGTGTCGCAGTATATTGTAAAATTTTGCTGAAACTTTTCGCTTCACTTTAAAACTCTTGTATATTATTTTGTAGCTGGAATACTTATTATCTGGTACATAATATTATATTATGTATATACACAGTTTCGTTAATAATAATAATTGTACTTAGATTGTTTAGGCGTGTTACGCGTAGCGGCGTAGCACGAAGGCTACGGGGTAGCAACTTAAAACCCAAACAAAATCTTTACTTGCTCGTTTGCAAATAAATATCGATTTATTTATAAATACAAAGAAAAAGAATATGATATTCAACCTATGACTATATTAACACGTTAAACGCCATGGGGGACACCAGTTGGCCGACAGTACACTTGCCCTGCGCGCCGAATGGGAAAACACGATTTTCATCAATTTTACACATTCGTTATTTTTGCTCCATTTTGTAGGAAATGTATTAAAACCCTAATTCAAATAGAATATATTAATAATTACTACATAATATATATGCCCAAAAACCACTGACACTCACCCCGTGTCCCCCATGGCCTGCGCGAGCAGAAACTAAGGTTTTCGTTACAAGGGGCCGCGCGGGTCGCGGTGTTGGACGCGGTGTCGGACACCCCCCGCGCCTTTACAACCTTTTCAAAACTTCCTTTAACTTTTATTTTCTTACCCCCCATACAACAATCGTGATTTTTTGTGTGATAAACACTGTATATGGGGTATAAATAAGTTCTCTCACAAATATCCTCTAAAAAATTATATGTCCTGCCGTTAGCCGAAAATCAAGTAAAACCCAATAGTCTAGAGGGCCACGCGGGTCTCATTGTATTGACAAAAGCTAAGTTTGCATGTTCGTTGGCCTGCCAGAAGGGTTTGAAGTCGGCACTACATCGCGGTCACATGGTGTCCCTCACGGCCCGAACGGAACATTCTAGTGTCGCTCAAATGGTGCCCCCGTGGCCTAAACGGAAAGTCGTAGAATTTCGGTCGGCGTTTAACGTATTAAACCTAAACAAGTTCTAGAATGCCAGAGCTGCTTGAAATTATTATTAAACATAACCAATATTATGTTATTTTAAAGATAACAATACCCAAAATCACCTGTTCAATTACATGCTTGGAGTCCATTAATATTCGGAGAATTTGTAGATGTCGCAACGTGCCGCGACCGAAAGTACTTGAGTAGTTAAAATAACATTACATTTTGTAACGATTGCCAAAATGTGTGACTCCGCGGTCCATTACGCGTTGTGCAAGACCTCGTCTAGATTCCACTGACTCATCACTCGTAACGAGCGTTTGTTGCTTTCATGGAATATTGTAAAAAAACTTAAGCACTATTAATAAAGATGATAATTGGCAAGTTACACCAAATTATTTGCTACTCGTTTCTGTCTCTCACGCACGAATCTCCGTATTATGTACCGTTGAGGAAATTGATTCCTAGGCAGTTGACGGACCTACGTCATTTGGTCTGGAGTTTGACTCAACGCGATCAAATTACTTTGGTCCGCCATCTGCCTAGGAATCAACTTCTCTGATAGTACTATGGATATGCGTACTCACGCACGATATGTCGAGCGTGGTGGACGACTAGACAAAACTTATTTAATTTACCTGGGAGACCTTACGATGAAAAAAGATAATATATTATTATATAAATAAAATAAAACTTACATCTGGCACCAGGGACTTTTTACAACTTATGCAATTATAATTCGCATACGTCTAGTCTAACGGACACAAACACCGTGCCGAAATCTGGCAAAGCCGCACCGACCGGCACAGCGGAGTGGGGGTGTTAGATTTTTTCGTTACGGAATTCCTTGATTCGGTCGCCGCGCTCAAAGCCCGTGATAAAAGCTATGCAATAGCTTAAAATCCGAGGTTGCCCAATGATAGTATCTAGCTGGATCGTTTGCTCTGCTAAAACTTCATACAACTGACAAGACTTTGACTTTGACTATAAAACCTTGACTTGTTTAATAAACACTGACCTCCATTATACAAGTACGCTGGACCTGCAAGCATGGTAGAGTTCTCTCCATAGCTCTCGTGCACCTCGGAGAAAGCCTTCGGGAATTGTTTAACCGCTGTCTCCAGTGCGGTCAGTTCCCGAAGGCGTGGAAGGAAGGCCGCCTTGTCCTGCTTCCGAAGGGCGGGCGGCCACCGGACTGTGCGTCAGCGGTGCTGCCGATTGTATTGCTGAATGAGGTGGGCAAGGCGTTTGAACGCATCATTGCCTCCCGCCTTGTTCAGCATTTAGAAGGAGGTCCCGGACCCAGACTGTCAGATGATCAGTTCGGATTTCGGGCCGGTCGGTCGACCGTCGATGCCATAGGGCGCTTAAGGTCAGTGACGTTGGAGGCGGAACGCAGAGGGGAGGTGCTGGTGGTGGTGTCCTTGGAGATCGCCAACGCCTTCAACAGCCTCCCTCACAGCGTAATACGGGAGGCGCTCGATTACTTTGAGGTGCCTCCGTATCTCGGGAGGCAGTTGAACGCGTACCTCTCCGACAGGGAGAGTGTACGAGGATCGGTCGGGGTCCTTAGTAAGGGTGAAGGTCGATTGCGGCGTTCCACATGGTTCGGTTCTGGGTCCGAACGTCCGGTCCCGTGGAAGGATTACCTCCTCCCCGGAATGGACTTCGTCTGCTATGCAGACGATAAGTATATCACATTCCGGGGAAAGACGTATAGGGCGCAGCCTCCCTCCTCGCAGGCTGGCTGAAGAGGGGATAAGCCTCGTTGTCAGCCGCATAGAGCAGCTTGGGCTTCGGGTTCGCATGGAGAAGACCGAAGCCCTGCTCTTCCACGGGCCAGGGAGGAAAGGACCCCCACCGGGTGCACGTTTCCTTGTCGGAGAGTCGGAGGTCAGGGTGAGTCCGACACTCAAATGTATTGGACTCATCCTGGACGGGAGGTGGACCTTCGGCCCACACTTCCAACAGCTGGGACCGAAGGTCGTGAGGGCGGCGTCAGCGCTGAGCCGGCTCCTGCCGAACATAGGGGGGCCCAGCGAAGCCTGCAGGCGGCTGTACTCCGGGGTCTGCCGGAGTATAGCCCTGTACGGTGCTCCAATTTGGGCGGATTCCCTCACCGTCCGTAATAAGGCCCAGCTGCGAAGAGCGCAGCGGGTCATATCGGTGAGGATTATCAGGGGGTACCGTAACGGTTTCCTGGGCGGCAGCCACTGCTCTGGCTGGAGATCCCCCGTGGGAGCTCGTAGCTATGGTGCTCGCCGAGGTGCGCCTCTTTGTTTCACAGAGGAGGTCACTTTTCAGTGAGTCACCGAATTGGGAGGAGCTCTCGCGGGTGCGAAAGCTGGGGCAAGAGTGGTTGCTACGAAGGTGGGGTGAGGATCTGGCGCAGACCCGGTACGGAAAACGTACCGCCGAGGCTTTGCGTCCAGTTCTTGTGGCGTGGATGCGCCGCAAGAAGAAACCCCTCACCTTCCGCCTTACACAGGTGCTCACCGGGCACGGGTGCTTCGGTGAGTACCTGTGTAGGGTTGCCAGGAGAGAGCCAACGCCAGCCTGCCATGAATGTGGCACTGCGGAGGACACGGCCCAGCATACCCTTGAGTTGTGCGATCGTTGGGCCGTGCAGCGCCACGATCTCATGGCAGTGTTGGGTGGAGACCTCTCGCTCCCGAACATGATACGCTGCATGCTCGAGAGCGATGAGGCCTGGCAGGCGGCGGTCTCTTTCTGTGAAACCGTCCTTTCGCAGAAAGAGGCCGCGGAGCGGAACAGAGAGGATGATCCATCCTCCGTTCCGCTCCGCCGGCGTAGGACGGGAGTGCGGAGGCGTCGCTATGTGAACCTCCAACAACTTCCGTCCCTCGGGGCTCCGGTTCAGGATGGGAACCTGCCCGGCTTAGCTAGTCCCGGCGCCGAGGGGAACGCTTCAGTTTGCCGAAGCGTTCCCTAACTTTGGTGGAAGTCCGGTCCCTTTTGAGGTAGACCGGCCGGTCGTGGAGGGAATCCTGTGTTAGACAGGTCCAGGATATCCCTCCGTATACGGCTGAAGGCAAACCGCAGGTGGTTTTAATGGGTAAGCCCGGCGGCGGGAGTCCCACATACCCCCGGGGTGGTTCAGCTTAGCTGAGGCACATCCCCAACCCGGGGCACCCATAAAGGGATTCCCCTGCGCAAAAAAAAAAAATTAAAGCGGAATCAGCGCCCCCAGTGAGCGGGAAGAGAACTAAATTTGACGTAACTTGCAAATGGCCGCTTAATCGTTATTGGTTGTCATCACTAGTATTACTTCCAAATACTCCCACTACTGCTATCAGCGCCAATATGGCGACTTTCAAACGTCATTTTTACGTCAAATCATAGACAAATATATTTGGTCAATGGTCAAATTTAGTTCCTATCCCTCCCATCGGGGGAGCTGATTCCGCTTCAAATAGGCACAAAAAACAGCTGTCATTTCAAAGGGTATCATTAGTCCAGCGTACTTGTATAATGGAGGTCAGTGTTAATAAAGGTACAAGTTGGAACCGAGCGACAGGCGACAACTGCAGACGACGTGTCACAGTGACACTACTGGTTTCTATGTATTTCTATGAAACACCCTCCGCAGCTAGCGACACGAAGCTATAGCGACACTTATTCATAGACATTAGAAATACATAGAAACCAGCAGTGTCGCGACGACACGTCGTCTGCTGCCGCTTCATGTAGCCGGCTTCCAACTTGTACCTTACGGCTAAGAACTCACGTAACGGTTTTCTCCCGCGCCCGCCGCGGTTGCGGGCCCGCAGCCTTTGTAGAATACAGTTTTGTATGTAAAAAATTAAAGCAAAACTCACGGCGCGTTTTTCGCCCGCGGCGCGCGCGATTGTCTGCGGCTCCCGCTACACCAGCGGGCAACGAGTAGAATCGTGCGGGCCGCGGTCGCCCGCAGCCTCGGCGGTTTGCGCCCGCGCGCTTTGTGATAGTTTGGCGGGCGATCGCAGTGGCCGGCGACGGGGCAGAGGGTAAAAATCTAACGCAATTTTGCATCAGTAACTTGCAGCATCGGACTTGTGAGAACACGTTGAACAAACATTATAAAATTAATAATATTAAAGTCGATCTACTAATTGATCAGAAACTAATTTTGGTGAAAGATAGGCTCCTTCTATAGGATAAAAATTTAGAAGAATATAAGTACAAAAATTTAACGCTCAAAGCATGGGAAGAAATATGTAGTATTTAAAATAAAGATTTTGAATATTTGGATGAGGCAAATAAAAAAAAATCGTAAACTGCCCGTCTTGCAACCGTCTTGCGATAATCGCCCGCAGAGTTTGCGGGCGATGATCGCGACCGCGGCGCGGGCGGCTGCGTGCCCGCACAAATCAGCATCTCGTGAGTTCTGAAATAAAACCGCAGCTCCGCAACCGCGGCGGGCGCAGGCGAAAACCGCTCCGTGAGTTCTTAGCCTATGACTTACGATTATGCACTTTGGTTATTGTTGCATGTCATTGACTCTGATCAAATAAAAATAAATATTAGTTAGAGTTATTAGTTACATAATGTGTGAAGGTAAACAGGACGTAACATAACACTTTCTACACATACCAGTTCGGCAGTTTTGTTTGTCTATCTGCTGTCATATGGAAAAAAATTGATTCATTCATCAAGTAGATAGGCCACTGTCCAAATAATGGCTAGTTCCTTAGGTTTATTGACAGTTAATCTTTCCAAAATTGTAAATGTTTTGACGTTACACTATTAATTCACGACAAAAACTAAATAATTAAAACGCTTAAAACCGAGCATTAAGTAATCACTTCTTGCTGTAATTCACGCTACAATAATTGTGCTCAGTTTTTCTAAAAACAGTGAACATAAACTTTTTTGTTTACTACGTCAATGTATTTAGATAAACACTATTTTTTTCACTTTTTGTAACTGATCTACTAAAATTTAAATGATATTAAATTAAGAAATTTAAAAAAACCCCGCCAAACAACTTTAAAAATAATGAAATAATATTCACTGCCTTTAAGTTCAAATAATTCCTAAGTGTAAAGTAATATTCATAATTATTGTTGTCAAGGAGTGTCGGGGGACCGCTTATACATATAGATGTTTGATTTCACATAACATTAATATTATAAAGCCCCAAGTTAAGCGGTCGAATGCGACCGCGATAACAATAGATAAGCTATTGAGACACAATAGCTTTTTCCACGATCGAGGGATTGGATCATAATTCATATCACAGCGAACCGAATCGAGATAATCAGCGGCTTAGCGGTTGTAGGTTGTAGTTTACTCGGCGGTCCCCCGACACACCGTGACAACAATAATTATGGACTAAAATATTACTTTACACTTAGGAATTATTTGAACTTAAAGACAGTAAATATTATTTCATTACTTTTTAAAGTTGTTTGGCGGTTTTTTTTTTATATTTCCTTATTTTAATTTTATTTCATACTTATTAAACTTGTGTTGGTTATAGTGCAGAATAATTCCTATCAACAGGATGATATTTCCATGATTACCATCTATCAATATCCTTTTCGATGAGGCCTTTAATATGAGCCCAAACACGAAACCTCTGCTCCAAGTTGGCGAGGACCAATCCAACTGGATATCCTAATAATTACCAGGTGTTGCTGCAGCACCAGGTCAACTTTCCATTAATGTGTATACGTATAATGTATATTCACAAATGTCACGAACTAGAATTAAAATATTAAACCCATCAAACGACTGCAAGTTGCTATAACGGCCTTAAATAAACCCTGATTTTCCAGCACTGAGCAGGTTGATGATGATGAATTATAGCTAAGAACACTTTCGATCATGTCAGCTTTCAAACAAAAAAACTACATCAAAATCGGTCCACCCGTTTGGATGCTACGATGCCACGGACAGACACACTGTATACAGACAGACAGACAAACAGACAGACACGTCAAACTTATAACACCCTTCTTTTTTGTCGGGAGTTAAAACATGTAAAAATAAGTATTATAATAAAATATACTCAAGCTTCTTTAATTATTACACTAAATAATCCTTTTTGTACATTTGCGTATTTATTTGAGTAAAAAAGTATTTTATTTTGCAGCTTAGTAGTCCATTGAAATGTTACAATTTAAGGACCGAATATAGCATTTATTAGACGCGAATTTTATTTTTGAGACATGTGGGGGTGTCAATAGAAGCTTAACCTCAAGTTTGTGGGGTCGCTACCCTTGTCCCCCGGCCGCCATCTTGAAAAAAGACACCGTGACAACACTATTTTCGCGATATCTCGGAAACTATACTATACGTCTTACAAAAAAATTGACAAATCATAATTTGTTGCAAATTATTTTGCCTACAAATATATTTATGTAACTTTTTACCCTAAATTAAAAATTAAAAAAGTTATAAGAAAAGAAGTGAGAATTTTTTTATAAAAAATTTCTTTTTCGCTGTTAAATCTCTTACTTTAAGAAATGCAAAGCTCATGTAACATTTCAATGGACTAAAAATTTGTAGGTCGTTAGTTGGTAGTAATTTGCAGGTGTCACCGTGTCAGTTCGCAGATCATGTTTATTGTAGTTTATCAACGGTGTCCCGGCTCCCGTGT
Source organism: Cyaniris semiargus (assembly GCA_905187585.1). Taxonomy (NCBI): domain Eukaryota; kingdom Metazoa; phylum Arthropoda; class Insecta; order Lepidoptera; family Lycaenidae; genus Cyaniris; species Cyaniris semiargus. The sequence goes on along the minus strand of LR994551.1, from coordinate 21,003,726 downwards.
CCTAATAAGCAATAGCGAATAGACTATGGTAATTGTAGATCCTCTGTAAAATATATTTAACAGAGTTACTTCTTTATTAGGTAGCTTAATACCTTACCGAATTACTTAAAAAAAATTCATTTTTTAAAGTAATATAGCATGCTGCATTTTCGTTGGGAAATAAATTTATTACTATTTTCATATCCTACTATTTAGTGGTAAAATATAACACTTTACTTACCCTAGTATAGTCTAGTACAGACTCCAGGAGGCTAAATTATTAGAATGCAACTACGTACCTTTAACATTTAGTGAGGTTTTTTTGAAGAACCATTACACAACTAGTTTTAGAGTTCCGTTAGTAACGTAAGTGCGTAACTGTCACGCTGATGCATACTAATACTTATAATACTTTAATGTCATAAATGCGAAAGTGTGTCTGTCTGTCTGTTACCGCTTCACGCCCAAACCGCTGAACCGATTTGACTGAAATTTGGTATGGGGACACTTTGAGTCCCGGGATAGGACATAAGACCCTTTTTATCTCGGAAAATGTACGGTTCCCGCGCGATAAACGAATTTTGGCGCAATGGAGTTGCGGGCGTCATCTAGCTTATTTAAGTCTTGCAAACCCTGAACGTGCTTGTCATGTCGATAAACAAACAAATAATATTTTTCCGTATTTCCCCTAGATACGTTGGCGATGATAATCTGCAACAAGAGATTTCCAAACCGGCCAAGTGCGTGTCAGGCTACGCGCAATATAGAGTTCCGTAGTACCGCTAGTTTTTGATAATTTTTGTATAGTTAATGAATGTACATTTATAACGTGTTTTACACTATTAACAATATTATCTCAGTTACGTTCAAAGGAATTTGAACGATTTCCTTTATACTTCGCCGAATACATTTTTTTAGCTGATCGACTCAATAACTTATAAAGTCTTGTTAGCCTTGATAGTTTTCCTTTTAAATTCAGCATATTTCCTACCCTCGTGAATTTATTCACATTTCCAGAAGCAACCGTTTAGCTGGTAGAAGGGGGGGACACTGGACTCTAACGATTTTTCCACTTTAAAACTTTATATTTCACAAATGGATCCCTAAATCGAAAAAGGTTTGTGAATACTCATAATATTTTTAAAAAACCTATCCAACGACACCCCACACGGTGAGGTGGACGCGGAAAAAATAAATCAGCCCCGCTTTATGTGTATGGGAGGTACCACAAAAAAATTTAAAAGATTTTATATACCATTTTGTCGGCGTCATTAAGATGTACATTCATGCTGAATTACAGCTTTGGAGGCTGAGAAAAACCGCGGACAGACAGACGTACAGACAGACAGACGGACAGACAGACAGACGGACAGACAGGCGGATGGACGGACAGACCGAAACTATAAGGGTTCCTTGTTGACTACGGAACCCTAAAAATGGGTCTATTAGACATATTAAGAGGGTTTTTACCTTGGAAGCCGGTTTTAATTTTTTGTTAAAAATAATAATTTCACTCTTTTTAGTTACCTAGTAAACCATCGCGTATATTCTACGTATCTTATTACAATTTGTTGAGAGTCACACTCACAAATATCAGGTAGGTAATTTAACAATTAAAGGGCCGAATCACACCGGAATGACTATGATTTTAAACTTTATCTTCATTAATGTAATACATAGTATCGCTCAAGAAACTTGTAAAGTCTCGCGGCCGCCTGCGGCCGCCGGCGGCCACGATTCCTCAAGCGATACTATGTATTACAATAATGAAGATAAAGTTTAAAATCATATGACACTGAAAATGCTCGCCGCGCCCTGCCATTCCGGTGTGATTCGGCCCTTAATCTATCAGATTAAAATTGTATAAACTTGCATAGAAATTCGATCTGTATATGTATGGTAATAAGGAGCAAAATCGTGTAAATAAATAATAAAAATACATTAAAGTACGAAGTATTTTATTACTCATAAATGCGATTATGTTTCTTATTCCTATTACGATGTAGATTGTTTTCCTATGTCAGTATTTTCATACTAAGGGTTCAATTTATCACCTCGATCGTGGGAATCGCAGACACAATAGATTTTTAATTGTTATGCGGCAGCCGCGTGCCGCTTGGAGATTGATGGGTTAATAGTTAAATTAGTGTAGTACCTATCGAAGCAACTTACTTCTCTTTTTTCTTTCGAATCTTAGAAGTAATGTCAAATGTGTGCCTTACGCTCTGGAGTTAAGGTTGACTTTGTTATGTTCAATTTTGTGGTACATAAGCCGCTTAGAACTTAAATCATTTATTTTGAAACAACATTATATTTTTATTAAAATCGCTATGAAAAGTACCAATTATTATAAGGACATAACGTGATGATATAATTATGGTGTTGTGGGGGCATATTGTATCCATATACAACCATGTGACACTGGTGACCCTGACGTGGTAATGATGATGACGATGATGAATGTAATTTGCATGGTAGCATATGCTTTCAGCTCTTAAAACAGCGCCTAAGCCCCCAAACTTGTATCTTAGTGTTCTCTTAGTATCTTCGGAACCATAGTATACCTTGGTGCAAAATCTTGCGTTTTGGTAGCATATGCTTAGGTTACTTCTCATAAAACCAAAATCACCATATATTTCCCTCGATTACTGGATACATGGATCCCATCATCAGATCACATATATATATATATATATATATATATATATATATATATATATATATATATATATATATATATATATATATATATATATATATATATATATCCACAGCCGAACTCACTACGGGACGGGAAGTCACTACGGGACCAGCATTTTTGGCCTAAGACGCACTTGGCAGGGGTTTACCTAAAACTAGACCGTTCTAAGTCTAGAGTACAAGAATACAACAAGGTTCAAGCGTATCGCCTGTCTTTTGTAATAATTATATAAACAGTTGTCTATTTTATAGTAATTTATTATTATTATGAAGCTTTAATTGCTTGTACGATGCTTGTATGCAGTTTACGTTCAAGAGGCATTCTACTGGACTGATTTGGGATAAATTTTCCATACATATAGACTATAATAGTGAATAATATACTGAAAGCTAATCGGCACCACTACTGAACAATATACGGTAATTATGATATAAGCCAATCAACAAAATGAACTGTTTCTGTGAGATTTTCTATCGTTATCAAATAGTCGGGAAACATCTACTAATTTACAGTCCTCACAGCTATCTTATATTATTTCATCACAAATACGGCGAAGACAATGTGGCGTGCTATTGTTATACAACGACGGACAATTTACAACTGTACCTATCACTACACCTTTATACCGTTGACATAAGGTTGATTATGGTAGGATTTAGAGGTAAAATACGTGTGGACGGTGACCACTTACCGTCACGTCAGTCGGCCAGTAATCCAATTATGTGTGGTATTAGTTAACACGAGTGATGTTATAGTCCGCGACAAATCACTAAGGCTGCGTGTTTCCACCGGAGCTGAGCCACAGAATATATATTAGTAGTACCAAGCTGAGCTAAGCTGCGTTGCGGAAAATATGTTATAACTTATAACCAATAGAATCGTTGCGCTGAACGTGGTCAGGCAAATGAAGCGTTTCTATTGGTTCTTATAAACACATTCCTCGCAAGTCGCAACGCAGCTTAGCTCAGCTCCGGTGGAAACGCAGCCTGAAACTCGATTTATATGTGTCCGCGCTAACGAGCGGTTTGGCCGCTCGCGCTACGCCAAGAGATAGAGGCGCCGCGGCGCGGTCTTAAATAAATCGTTACATACAATAATTGCTTGTGATTTCGCGGTGTAGCGGCCAAACCGCTCATTCGCGCGGACGCATAAATATCGAACTTAATAGCAACTGTGACAGTACCGAGTCCTCGCAAAAGCACGGGGAAGTAATGGGAGCTATGTTTCGTTAAGTTGATGCTACCTAAACTTAGCTGAACGTACTATCAGAGAAGTTGATTGCTAGGCAGATGGCGGACCTAAGTGATTTGGTCGCGTTAAGTCAAATCCATCAGACCGATCACGGCTAACATTGAATTGACATAAGCTGACCACATGACGTAGGTCCGTCAACTGCCAAGGAATCAATTTCCTCGATGGTACTATCAGGGAAGTCGACTTATAGACAGACCTACGTAACTCGGTTTCGTTATGTCAAATCCAACCGACGGATCACAACTTTCACAGTGAACTCTCTACAAGGAACACGTACACACCCTTAAGTATTATCACTTAGTTTTGTAACACCCTGTATAATAGACTAGACGTTCCGCGCGGCTTCGCCCGCGTCAATTAGATATTTCACAGACAAATCAGTCTACGAAAAATAGCCTATGATCCTTCACGTGGTCTACTTCTTATCTTACCCAAATAACAGAAAAATTGCTCTAGTAGTTCGTGAGATAAGCCCTTTCAAATAATTTCCCCCGTTTTTTCCACATTTTCTCCTATAGCCTATAGCCTTCCTCGATAAATGGGCTATCTAACACTGAAAGAATTTTTCAAATCGGACCAGTAGTTCCTGAGATTAGCGCGTTCAAATAAGCCCTTTCAAATAATTTCCCCACGTTCTTTCCACATTTTCCTCTATTTCAAACATTCGGATTTAAAATATTTATATAGTATGGATAATTCAATATTATATTAACTAGAGATCGCCCAATGGTCGAAATTCGACCTCAAATAAAAAAATTAAATTATAAGTTTCAAATTTCAACGCTTTTCTATTGATATTCTATTATCAAAATATTGACTTTATTATTTTTAGACATAATTCCTACGACAGGCTCAGATACAGATGGGTAATGGAAAAATTTCCGAAAGGAAAGATAAGAAAAAAGAAAAATTTCCAATATATTTTTCCAATTTTTCAAATATTTTTCAAATATTTTTCCAAATTGAAATGTCAACCAAGATTAGAAAATAACTACGGGATAACATTTTAAGGCTTTTATTCATTCTTTTTCTTAAAAATTTCTATGATTTGTTGCATAAGCCGGCCCCTAGAATCAATTGTATTGTGCAATATTATCACGCTTAAATTTTATTGAACAGTTTATTTGAGAATTAGAATGAAGGCGCGCGATATAAATATCAACCCTAGACGGTCAATAATAAATTACGCAATACGTGATATGGCGCAATAAATTTGCTCGTCTAGTAGGGGCCGCTAAGATTATAGCGTTCATCACCGGTGTTAAAGTGCTACAAGGCTTTATAATGCTACAAGGCTATTAAATGAACGTGGACGGGGCGCTGCTGGTAAAGGAGAACTGTCAAAACCGCCAAGACTTGTCGAGCACTACGTAAGCGCAGAGCGCGAACCTTGCTAGATCTGTGATTACTATAGTCGCGTTAGATTTTTTCTGAAATTCATAATTATATAAAGTTTTTTTTTGCGCTAGTGTTTAGAAGAGGTTATAAATAGCTCAAATTCAAAAGCTCGACCAAATCCGACGGGTGCGTTAGGTGCCTACCACACATGCATGCTTGACCACAGTTTTGCTGGCGCATGCTTCTCGCATGAAAAGACGGAAGACTGACTTATCTACCACACGGCACAGTTATGCATGCGCAAGCCACATTCTTGCCGAGATCGTCGGCGTATAAACAACTTGGCTTGAACACTGAACGTCCAACCACACGCGCAGACAAGTTGGTACACGAAGGCTTGCATGCCAGAATTTCAAGCAAGTTTAAAAACCGTCAAGCCAAACTTTGGGGCTTGTGCATACTACCGTTTTACCAACTACATGCACAGTGTTCAGTGTACAAGCCGGCATGCGCAAGCAAAACTGTGGTCAAGCTTGCACGTGTGGTAGGCGCCTTAGCCGCCATATTGGTTTGAAGGTGCCTATTTTTGACCACATATATTTTTCATTTTTTTTACAAATTTATAAGATTCTTGCAAAATTAATTCTCTACAAGTTTGATTCTTATGTACATTTTTACTGAAGTACTCGTAATTGCAAATAATAATCGGTCAAGAGCGAAGAGTTCCGTACCAATATAGAGCAAAAATAGACGAAAAATTGTGTTTTTTGTATGGGAGCCCCTCTTAATTATTTATTTTATTTAAATTTTATTATTAATTCATCAAGCCCCATACGGTCACCGGTGACCGAGACACAATAGAATATCTATTTTGTCTCGTTTTCCCACGATCGACGGGTTAATTATTAAAATATAAATAGAACTGAGTATGTAGTGAACATTTCAAGTGCTTACCTATTGCCATTATTGATATCGAGCAAAAAATAGCAAAAAAAATACGTTTGTTGTATGGAAGCCCCCCTTAAATATTTAATTTATTTTGTTTTTAGTATTTGTTGTTATAGCGACAACAGATATACATAATCTGTGAAAGTTTCAGAAATCTAGCTATAGCGGTTATTGAGATACAGCCTGGTGACAGACAGAAGGACAGACAGACATCGAAGTCTTAGTAATAGGGTCCCGTTTTTACCCTTTGGGTACGTAACCCTAAAAAGCTGCACTAAGACATTTGAAATATGCATGAAATATTTAATTGTCTTTGTACTTTAATAATTATATTAATAATAAAATTAAAATAAAATAAATACTTATTTAGGGGGCTTTTGTTAGCTCCCATACAAGAACCACAAAATTTTGCCTATCTTTGTTTATAATGGTACGGAACCCTTCGTGAGCGAGTCCAACTCGCATTTGCCCAATTTTTTTATATTAATAATTATAATTATTTATTATTATTGTAGGGTCTAATCCATGTTCAGAAATATCCAGATTTATCCAGTCGCTTGGGTCCCGGTATTTTACAATGAAAATTATAAGGACTTAAGTTGTAGAAAATCGCGACAACTTTGGTCCTTATCATTTTCGTAAAAAATAAAAAATAAAGGAGATATGCAATGATATTTTACTCAGAGATATTAGTTTTTATTATTCTTAGTATTATGGTTAAAAAAAGATTTGATCTTCAAACGTATTTGAAAATGCAGACTATGTCACAGAATATATATATATATATTAGTAGTACCAAACTATGTACAAAATAAAATAATGATGAAGATTTATTTTATATGATGATTTATAGATTCAGATTTAATATTTTAAAATTTGCAATTTCGATACATAATCTATACTAATATTATAAAACGGAAGAGTTTGTTTGTTTGTTTGTTTGATTGTTTGTTTGTTTGAACGCGCTAATCTCAGGAACTACTAATCCGATTTGAAAAATTCTTTCAGTGTTGGATAGTCCATTTATCGAGGAAGGCTATAGGCTATATTTTATTACGCTAAGACTAATAGGAGTGAAGAAATAGAGGAAAATGTGGAAAAAACGGGGGGAAATTATTTGAAAGGGCTTATTTGAACGCGCTAATCTCAGGAACTACTGGGTCGATTTGAAAAATTATTTAAGTGTTAGATAGCCCATTTATAGAGGAAGACTATAGGCTATATTTTATCACGCTAAAACTAATAGGAGCGAAGAAATCGAAGAAAATGTGGAAAAAAACGGGGAAAATTATTTGAAAGGCTTATCTGACGAACTACTAGAGCAATTTTTCTGTTATTTGGGTCAGATAAGAAGTAGACCACGTGAAGGATCATAGGCTATTTTTTGTAGACTGGTTTGTTTGTGAAATATCTAATTTACGCCGGCGAAGCCGCGCGGAACGTCTAGTATATTATATCTGTACCCCGCGTTCCATTAAGCGTTAAAAACGATCAAAACGCTCAAAATGCCTCCTATTTTGAGCGTTTTGATCGTTTTTAACGCTAAATGGAACGCGGTGGTAGTTTACGTAACTTTGCACATAATTGTTTTTTTTAAACAACACCTAAAGTCATTCTTAAGCCTTTGAATTTCAACTTAATGAACCATATTTGATAATATCAAATTAAATATATTAATATTTCATTTGAGTAAACTAATAATTTCGATAAAAAATATTTTTCCATTATTTTTCCAATTTTTCAATTTTTCAGAAAAATAAATTGAAAAATTTCCGAGCTTTGAAATTTTTCGGATATTTACTCATCACTAGGCTCAGATTAACCCGTCGATCGTGGAAAAACGAGACACAATAAAGTCAAATTATGACAGACTGGCCGTGTAATAATTGTCTAATGCAATATTTAAGATTAATAAAAAAAAACTATTTTCTATTTGACAACAGACTTCAACCATAAATAAAAGAGTACAATTAGTGTCTATAGGCTTGTCAATCAAAATCTCCTAGTGTGTGTGTTGTAGTGTGTGTAATGTATTATTTGTTAAAAAAATGTATGATAAAAGCATAATTTCAAAACAACATTAGCTCGATGCTTCACCATATAAACTATAACTGTGCAAAATTTTATTCACCCACGTTTCCGCATTTTTCGTCAAAAGGGATCCTAACTCCTAAGTTTTTCGCTCGCGTATTAATATATAGATACACACAAAAAAACAACTGTCATTTATATGAGACTAATAACAAACCTAAGCTAAACATAGATTTTTAGAGACTAGGTATCAACCGCATTCAGAGACCTTTAATAATTATTGCGATTAACTTTAATTTAATGAAGATTTTGACATAAACTATACATTTTCTGTCAAACTCTTGATTCAATTAAAGTTAAATTTTTATCATTAAATATCTCTGAGAGCGGCCGTATACTATAAGGTACTGGTTCTATGGGTGGTAACGGTAAGTGGTAACTGCATTATGTCAATAATGGTACAGATGATCTGATTATTGGTTACACAGGTGGTATTCCCAGGCTCGTGAGAACTGAGCTATGAGAAAACATCCTAACATTCTCACTTTTACACACTTTCATTAAACTTTTTTCGTGGCTGTTTAGCAATCATTGCGCTGCGATGCGCCATCGTCTTCCAAATACGCAATATTATAACAGTTAATCTATACATATAATAAAATCGTAGAGGTAAAATTTTTGTACATTGAATAAAAACTTAAAAAAAAAAGCCAGGGGCATTTCAGAAGAGTAATAGAACACAATATCTTAAGTAACTGTTTTTGAATTTTTTGTTTCTTTGTCTGTTTGTCTGTTTGTACAGGCTAATCTCTGAATCCGCTGGACCGGTTTCAATGAAATTTGGCATGGTGATACCTTACATCCCCGGTCAACATCTTAGATACTTTTTTTAACCGACTTCCGAAAAAGGAGGAGTTAATGTTTACTTTGCTGTTTGTGGTCCGATTGTCAAAATTCTTTTTAGAATTCCGTAACCAAATGGCAAAAAACGGAACCCTTATAGATTCGTCATGTCTATCTATCTGTCTGTCCGTCCGTATGTCACAGCCACTTTTCTCCGAAACTATAAGAGCTATACTATTGAAACTTGGTAAGTAGATGTAGTCTGTGAACCGCATTAAGATTTTAATACAATAATGGAAAAATTATTAAAAATGTTAGGGGTCCTCATAGGTACAACTGAATCAAAAAAAATTTTTTTCATATTACCTATGCGTGTGGGGTATCTATGGATAGGTCTTCAAAAATCATATTGAGGTTTTTAATATCATTTTTTTCTAACCTGAATAGTTTGCGAGAGAGACTCTTCCAAAGTGGTAAAATGTGTGTCCCCCCCTCTAACTTCTAAAGTAGGGGCATGACAAGTCTTGAAAAATATATGATGTACATTACTATAAAAACTACCAACGAAAATTGGTTTGAACGAGGTCTAGCAAGTAGTTTTTTTTTATACGTCATAAATGGTTAACCATAATTTAACTTTCATTAAATCAACTGAAATATAAAAATAAATCAAAAACCTTTTAATTTCATAAAAATAAACCCTATTGCTACTGCAGAACCCTTCATGGGCGTGTCCAACTCGCACTTGACCGGTTTTTATTTTATTGTGTAGATTGTAAAAATGTTATTTGTATTTGGATAAGGACTAATATTTTTCATATTGTCATTTTATAGATACTTATTCATATAGTTAATTGTTTATTAGATTTATAGATATGTAAATTGTAATGCACTTTAACTTTTTGACGACCTCTGTGGCTCAATTGGTTAAGTGTGTGGCAGCTAAAGCCGGGGGTCGTGGGTTCGAATCCCGCCGACGGAACAAAAAGTTTTCAATGTTCCCGGGTCTGGATGTCTATTAAATATGTGTATAATATAATAAAAATCTTAAATATATTATGTATATTGTATAGTATAAAAGTATTAAATATATTTCCGTTGTCTGGTACCTGTAACACAAGTCATTCAGGTACTTAGCACAGGGCCAGACTGACGTGGTGTGAAGCGTCCATAGATATTATTATTATTATTTAGGGAAGTATCACGATTCCTGACGTACAAGTAAACCAGAATAAAATAACGCTTGAACGACTTCAAGCGTTATTTTATTCTTAAGCGTTATTTAAGGATTAACATTAGTTAATCCTTAAATAAAATAGTTGTTGATGGATATTAAATTTTCTAAATCTCGATTTTAATAACATACATTCACGCGGACGAAGTTGCGGGCAACAGCTAGTATTATGATAAAGTTTTTTGTTCGCTTATTTGTTTTGAACTGGCTCCGAAACTACTGTCCCAATATAATGAAACTGGCATATTTTAAGCGCAAAAGGCACAGCAAAAGGTATGGACTACTTTTTATCGTCAAAAAATGCACGGTTCCAATATTAATTTGCACGGACAACCTCGACAACGGAAGTCGCGACTTGCGAGTTCAATTTTGGTGACGATAAGAGTATGAATAAAATAAATTTAACGCAATTGTGATTTGGCAATATTATAATACAAACGAATATAAATTACAATTTATAATACAAACGAATCAAAGCGCACGGAAGTGCGCAGGCCAAGTTCCAGCAGGCCGCGCGCTTGCCGTGCACTATTTACACGAACCGTTTCGACGCACTTTTGACCCCCCTGTAGCTCAGTGTCTATTGCGAGTACAAAGATAAAATTATACATACGTAATTATATACTAGTACTTAAGCAGTATACCCAATTTCATATGTATAGCTTTGGTAGATTCTGAAATATGTCCCTGTAAAAATAGCTAATTTTGGCACTGACTCGCTCACTCACTCACTGACCGGTAATCAAAACCTCTAGGCTACTTCCAATTGTCCTAGCGTTATGAAATTTGGTACTACGTACCAGTGATACAACAAGAATACGATGAGGAGGGTGGGAGAAGGAGAGGGGGGGGGGGGGGGGGGGTATAAAATATTTTCATGTATAATGCACACTTTATAGCTTATTAAATAAATACTGTTTACTTAAAAATTTGGCTTCTATTGACAGTTTAACAAATAATACTACCTCCAGAAGGCCTTTGATGCTGTATCTGTCCCCATTCTTATTCACAGACTAGAGTCAATCGGAATCAGAGGTACCCCCTTGGCTCTTTTGAGTGACTACTTATCTGATCCTCAGCATAGTGTCAAAGTGGGAAATTACCTGAGTGATCCCGCTTATACTAAGAATGGCGTACCCCAAGGGAGTGTTTTGGGACCAACGCTCTTCTTAGTCTATATTAATAACCTCTGCAACCAAAATATTCCAAATGGGAAAATATTTTCGTATGCTGACGATACTGCCATACTTTTCTCAGGCTCAAAATGGGATGAGGTACATGAAATCGCCCAAAAATGACTATCCCAGATAACCTTATGGTTAGATAATAAAAAAAAAATATATATTTTACAAATTACAACAGTTCGCAACCGTATCCTACCTTTAAACTAAAAATTCACACATTTAATAACATTGCCGATCAAAATTGCTTATGTAACAACATAGATAAAATAACAAAAACTAAATATCTGGGTGTGATGGTTGACCAGCGCCTTACCTGGTTCCCTCATATTGATTTGCTGATAGGTAGAATTCGCAAACTTTCATGGATGTTTAAGATACTTAAGGCCTGTTTCACCACTTCCTGATAAGTGCCGAATAGGCTATCCACCACTTAACTTGACAGATGAAGTATGGAGAATCTGTCAAAAAAGCTGTGAATAGCCTATTCGGCACTTTATCAGGAAGTGGTGAAACAGGCCCTTAGACAAGTAGTCGATACAATATATACAATCGCTAGCTCAATCTATACTTATTTATTGCATATCAGTGTGGGGTGGGTCTGCTAAAACCAAATTTTTAGAATTAGAGCGAGCGCATAGACTATTGCTTGAAGTAATTTATTTTAAACCTTACAGGTACCCGACTGACAGTCTGTACTCTGAAATCTGAATGTGGCTTACTGTCTGCACGAAAACTATTCATTTTACACTTAACTCTAAAGCTTCATAGTAAACTCCGTTACAATCCTGTCAATGAAACTAAGAATAGGAGGATGAAAAATGTTGCACCTGTAACCCAAGTTAATACAAATAATTATGGAAGAAGACAATTTATCGGGCTATCTGCTCTTATTTACAACAAATTAAATAAAATTCTTAATTTTCACCCCACAACTATTTTCAAAAGCAAAAATATAATACAAAACTGTCTTCGAGACAAGGAGCAAAACTTAATTGAAAACCTTATTGTCATAACCTAATAATTATGATCAAGCACGCACACATTCGTACACACACACACACACACGGACCCTAGTGGATCCATAGTATCTCACCCCAAGACATTGTCGTAGGGCTAGGGTTCTAAGCAGACATACACTTTACACATCTCACACATGCACACACACAAACACGAACCCTAGTGGAGCTAAAGTATCTGATCCCAAGACTTTGTCGTAGGGCTAGGGTTCCAAACAGACATACACCCTACACACATGCACATACTCACATACACACAAATGCTGTTAGCATAGGTATTATACAGTATTATTATTGTATTTTCTAAAAATATGTATAAAACATGTTTATTTTAAATTAACTAGAGATCGCCCAATTGTCGAAATTCGACCTCAAATAAAAAATTAAATTATAAGTTTCAAATTTCAACGCTTTTCTGTTGATATTCTATTAAGTATCAAAATATTGACTTTATTATTTTTTAGACATAATTCCTGCGACAGGCTCAGATTAATAAAGTCAAATGATGACAGACTGGCCGTGTAATAATTGTCTAATGCAGTATTTAAGATTAATAAAAAAAACTATTTTCTATTTGACAACAGACTTCAACCATAAATAAAAGAGTACAATTCGTATGTATAGGCTTGTCCTAGTGTGTGTGTTGTAGTGTGTGTAATGTATTATTTGTTAAAAAAATGTATGATAAAAGCATAATTTCCAAATAATATTAGCTCGATGCACTCCTTCACCATAAAAAACTATAACTGTGCAAAATTTCAATCACCTACGTTTCCGCATTTTTCGTCAAAAGGGATCCAAAGTTTTTCGCTCGCGTATTTATATAGACTAGAGATCGCAAATTCGACCTTAGTTTCAACGACATTAGGACTACTACCTATATTTTGTAAAAAAATATTGACTTTATCATATTTTTTTTCAACTCTTGTCTCTGGGACTCAGCTAATCTCAGAGTGGCCGTGTAAGCATTATCTTATAGTAATAGTAATACTAATAGTATCTCAGATTCAATAAAAAAAAAACTATAATCCATTTTAAATTTGTCAACTTGTTGTCAATAGACTTCAACCATAAATAAAAGAGTATAATTCGAATTCGTATGATGTACAGTTCGACAAGTCTGATTATGAACGTGGCGAGAAAAGGAACTAACGCTTCTATCATACAAAAACGTCATTTCTGACAGTTCTCCTTACCAGTAGCAGCGCCCATTGTCAGTTTGACACATTCATTTATAGCCTTGTCGGACTGTATAGGCTTGTCACTCAAAAATCTGTCATCTTTCCTAGTGTGTGTGTGTTGTAGTGTGTGTAATGTTTTATTTGTTAAAAAAATGTATGATAAAAGCATAATTTGAAAATAATCTTAGCTCGATGCACTTCTTCACCATATAAAGTATAACTTTGCAAAATTTCATTCACCTACGTTGCCCCATTTTTCGTCAAAAGGGATACAAAGTTTTTCGCTCGCGTATTAATATATAGATTTACTAGCGAATCGCCGACATTGGCTGTATAATGAATATGGAGGAAGCTGGGGACACTTGGTCTCCCATTTTTCCCCATTTATTTTGGACAGGTTCAACTGGTTTGAACTTATTTTTTTTTAAACTAAAATGAACCAAGTTTCAACAAATAGAAGTATACAATGCGTGGTTCCAATGAGGAACAAATGGCGCTATGTAGCCGTAGGGTCTACCGTCTATCGTGTCAATTGTCATGTCAAACAGCTGTCATATGTCACGAAATAGCTGTCATATATCTGTCTGACACGAAATTTGACATGAAAAACCCTACCGTCCTTCAGGTGCTAAAAGATATAATATGAAAAACACTCATTATTTCTTTGTTTTAATTTAATAAAGATTTTGTCGTAAACTGTTTTCATTGTCTGTCAAACCCTTTTTAGGGTTCCGAAGACAACAAGGAACCCTTATAGTTTCGGTCTGTCCGTCCGTTCGTCTGTCTGTCCGCGGTTTTGCTCAGAGACTATAAGACCTACAAAGCTGTAATTCGGCATGATTGCACATCTTAATGATGCCGACAAAATGGTATAATAAATATTTGAAAAAAAAAGTACGGTACCTCTAATCATCAATGCGGGGGTGATTTTTTTTTTCGCGTCCACCCCACCGTGTGGGTGTCATTGGACAGGACATTTTTTAAAAGTATTACGAGTATTTATAGATCATTTTACGATTTAGGGATCCATTTGTAAAATATGAAGTTTTAAAGTGGAAAAAATCGTTAGAGTCCAGTGTCACCCCCTTCTACCAGCTAAACGGTTGCTACTGTGAAAAAATTCATGGGAGTAGGAAATATGCTGAATTTAAAAGGAAAATTATCACGGCTAAGAAGACTTCATAAGTTATTGAGTAATAGTCGATCAACTTAAAAAAATGTATTCGGCGATGTATAAAGGAACTTTTCGTTCAAATTCCTTTGAATGTAACTGAGATGGTGTTGTTAGTAGTTTAAAACACTTTAAAAATGTGCATTCATTGACCATACAAAAAATATCAAAAGCTAGCGGTACTACGGAACCCTATATTGCGCGGGGCACGACACGCACTTGGCCGGTTTTATTATTAAAATATAATATAGTTAAGTAATCACTAATCATTAAATATCTGAGTGCGGCCGTATACTTAGGTCTATCTATAATGTCCCAACTGCCAAGTATGGCCCAAGTGTCACTCGCCTCCCGTTGTATACTGTGATGATTGTATGTATATTAGTTTCATCACCGCCCGATGATACAAATGGGTCTCGACTCTCGACTGGTGAATGTTTTAGGTCAAGTTCACTTAGATATTTTAGACACATTTTGGATTCTAAAATCTTAACTTTTGGTACCTAATTGTACCTAAGTTCTTTTGCTATAAAATATTGTTATATATTTTTATGACAAACAAGCGTAACAGCATTAAAATGTAAATATGAGAACTTGTTTTTTCAAAGGTATTTCTTAAAAAATATAATATATTAAAATTAAAAATTTACTACTTGTTTTGTTAATTATTATTAATTACCGGAAGGAGGTAATCTGGGGGCACGGTAGTGCCCCCGCCAAGTCGAGCAAAAAAGCGGCACGGCCGCGGCCGGGCCGTACCATCCTTTCTCGAAGCAATTCAGGCTCTTTTTGACCCCCCTATAACTTCGTTGTGGATACAACAAGCCTGAATTTTCAATTGCTAAGCAAGCATTGTATAAACACGGTATATTTAAAATTTCATTCAATTTGAACCAGTAGTTTTAGAATTGTAAATTGTTAAACTTTCTTACTTTTGTCACTCACTGACTGACTGACTGACTGATCGATTATCAAATTTCAAAAGTCTAAGGCACTTCTAGCAGAAATAGAACCTTCAAATTTAGAATTTAATTAGTGTTTAGTGTCTAAATCAAGGGAAAACCAAAGCATTTCATAATTTCTGTCCAGTTTTCTAGATTCACTAACTTCGTGACTAACTTTGTAATCCCATATAAATGTATAGGATTACAAAGTTACATTTGCAGTTTATGAATCATTGTACCCGTACCATCGATATCTCCCATACATATAATGAAGGAATAATAGTTGTAGATAGATCTACATAATATATGAGGCACTAGCTTTTGCCCGCGGCTTCGCTCGCGTGGAAATCGAAAATCACGTAAAATACGAATATTCTTGTAAACCTCCTGTGCAAACATGATGTTGTTCCAAGACCAAAAGTAGCCAATGTTACTCTCCATCCTTTCAACTAAGTCTATGCCAAAATCAAGTCGATTGGTTGCTTCGAAGTTGGACTCTACAAAAAAAAGTGAGATCCCATCAAAAACATGCTGTAAAAAAACCAAGTCTCGCAACTCAGTTTTTCTACCATAAAAAGTTGTGAGATCCATGTAATACCAAGTCGGTTAATTTATTCAGTCCCTACTTAAGGGACCTTTTGTCTTCAGTTATTACGTAAGTTATTATCATATTAATATTATAAAGATTTTTAATATTGATTAACCGACTTGGTTATTACATGGATCTCACAACTTTTTACGGTAGAAAAACTGAGTTGCGACTTGCGAGACATTGTTTTTTTACAGCATGTTTTTGATGGGATTATCTATATCGTTTTGAAATTGTTTTGTCGCGTTTAGACCGGAACCCGAAAACGCGCATCCGTAAAAAATACACCAACCTTAACTAAAAATAATTTAAGAAGTTGTACCTAGTAGGTGCTAGTAGAAAAAACAAAGTTTAATTAAATAATTATATTATTAAAAATCATCATCCATGATTTTTTCGAAACCGGTCGTGTATATAATAATTTTGTAATAAATCTATTAAAATAAAGTGGAATAAGTGCAAGGAAAGTGTATAATTATTTAATTGAACATGAATTTCCACCAAGAAGTGACAGTACATTCAATATCAAAACAAAGTTTATTTAAAAAATGTAATATTGCACTTTTACTGCCATAAATTGAAGGTGAGGTTATGTAATGTATTGCATCAAAATAAAGTGATCCATATTTGGCACGTGATATATACCTGAAATTGTACCACTGTCAATAATAGGTACATATTACTAATTCATTACTTAAATATTTACTAATTCATCTAAATAGTGATACCTGTGTGTACTCGGTCCCTTTTGGATCTTCTAACATAATACCTATTCTAATTTGTTTTAAGGTTACTACGAGATACAGTATTAATAATATTATGTTCTGACTTCATCAAACTGTTTTAAAATACTATTTAACCTTGAACCCAGTCCTTTTGGGGACAGCGCTAAGATCATGTCACCAGTTTTGATGTTTTAAGGAAATGTGTTTTAAAAGTTCAAACGACGAAACGCGGCGCAAAACTTCATAACGTTAAAGATGACTGAAATTGTGTGCCTACAAACACAGCATGCAAGAAAGGCACGTTTACTTTTCTTGATTGTTGTAAGTTCAAGTTTGTGTTTGTGCTACTTTTAATTTTGTTTGTTTATATTATATATAATATATTTTTTACGCCTGCCAATAAGTACTTACAGTATGATAGTACAGTACAGTACAGAAGAAAAACTTTGAATGAACAGAATAATTGTGTATATCTACCAATGTTCAATGATAATATTTGAAAAAATAATGCTTGTTCACTAAATGCAGTTATTAATTGAACTTTGAAAATATTTTTTTTTTTTTTGAGACAAGATATAATGAAACAATAAAACATTTGATATTATTCTCCAAACATGAGAAAAACGTCGTGCCCTTATTCTGTCATAATAATTTAAATATAATTTTAAATGATCACTGCGGCTTTATATTTTTGATATTTGATTTTCAGGTACCTTATCATTTTTAGTGTGAATTATTTCGATATTTTCCAATTTCTATCTTATATACTTATATAGAAGTTTTAAAGAAGAAAAGTTGAAAAAAAAATAATAATGTTTAAACCATCACTATTATTATAACGGTTATAATGATCAACTAATAAAACACAATTTTCTTCACTGTTATACTTAATATTTTCCTTTAAATATTATAACACTTACCCTTATAAATTAATGCGGCACTCGCGAATTCGGTGGCCCGCGTGCGCGTGGCCCAGTCACTGCGGCGCGAACACGAATGAACGCGACGTTGAAGATACAAGTTAAGTACTAAACGAGATATCGACCACTGCATACGACGTGTTTTTTAACTTCGATCATAAATAATGCAATTGTTTGGGTTAAAAAAAAGGATAATTATATACGGTCGAATTCAGAAAAATTCCTTTTTTTGGAAATCGGCTAAAAAAGTGTAAGCGTACTTTTTAGTCGAGTAAATAATAGAAGTAGTAGCAGTTTAATTTGTCTGCGTTGAAAAGTTTAAGCGTAGACACTAAAGAAGATGTGATCAATAATGCTATTGTCTGTGTCAAAAAGTTTAGGCGTAGGTATTTTTAGTAAGATAAATAAAAGAGAAGTATACTGTACTCGGCGAAACATGGCGGTAGCGGTCATTGACTCCCTGTCAAAAAGCTTGTCATTTTCTATATAAACCGCGATTGAAAATGGACTAGGAACATCGGACACTTGATTGTCAATCGCGGTTTATATAGAAAATGGCAAGTTTTTGACAGGGAGTCAATGACCGCTACCGCCATGTTTCGTTCATCGCCATTCGCCATCGTTGAAGTCAGTATCAAGCGTCACAAGTTGAACATGAATGTTCTATGAAGGTTGTTTCAGTGGGTAGTTAACAGAAGGTAGCGGTTAAGCCCGGCCGCATATTGTCCGAATTTCTGATCAGAAACATTTGAACGTCCGCCGGACCGCCACTCCGCACACTATCCGAAATTTCCTTCCGACGAGTTCGAGCTCACTCGGCTCAGTACAAAATGTAAGAGAGAGCGCGATCCGATTTTCTGATCAGAAACATTTGAACTGCTACCGATTGACGTCATCTGACATAAAATTTCGGACGCCCGCCGGAACGCAATTAAAAATTTCTGCCATCCGAAAGACGACATCTGACAACTCATCCAGACCGGACGTCAGACACAAAACATATGAGCAGAGTGCGTTCCGGCGGGCGTCTGACATTATGTGTCAGATGACGTCGATCGGATGGCAGTTCAAATGTTTCTGATCAGAAAATCGGATCGCGCTCTCTCTTACATTTTGTACTGAGCCGAGTGAGCTCGAACTCGCCGGAAAGAAATTTCGGATAGTGTGCGGAGTGGCGCGGGCGGTCCGGCGGACGTTCAAATGTTTCTGATCAGAAATTTCGGACAATGTGCGGCCGGGCTTAAGGAGGTATGTTAAAATGTCTATGAAAATTGGACAAGTGATCGAAATATTTAAATCACTGATGGTTAACTAATTATTATTAATTACTTTACTACTTTACGTCTAGGTAGGAGCACGGTAATTATACTAGCACCTTGGACCGTGGCCGTGGTAGAAGAATTAACTTCTTGCAGTCGGGTCCAAACTTCAATCCAAACCCTACCGAAATAATAATTTATTTTTTACCCAGCGTAAAGTACCGTTTCCGTCCGATTTTGTTGAAGATCATAACAAATAATATAAATCTATATTTGTATACTAATATTATAAAGCTGAAGAGTTTGTTTGTTTGAACGCGCTAATCTCAGGAACTACACGTCCGATTTGAAAAATCTATACTAATATTATAAAGCGGAAGAGTTTGTTTGTTTGAACGCGCTAATCTCGGGAACTACTGATCCGATTTTAAAGATTATTTCAGTGTTAGATAGCCCATTTATCGAGGAAGGCTATAGGCTATATTTTTATCACGCTAAGACTAATAGGAGCGAACAAATAGAGGAAAATATGGAAAAAACGGGGGAAATTATTTGAAATGGCTTATCTCACGAACTACTGCACAGTGTACGGAGGAGACGAAAAATCGGAAATTTTTTATTTTCTTCAATTTTGAATAGGCATTAATATTATGAATGCGAGAGTTTAGCGTTTTTTTGCGGCCCGGAAGCGAAGAAACCATACTACTCCAAAATGTTTACGTAATAAATAAAATTTTGTATTCTACCTGAAAGCCTATTAAATAAGGTTATTTCAAGTGTCTTTCTTGATCCACCGTGTCAATATTTTACTTACAAATAAATAATTTTCATTTTTAGGTTTTTTTTTTTTCCAAAACCAAACAAAAAGCGCAATCGGAAATATCAACAAATTAAAGTTATACAAGCATTCTATACGCACAAAAAAAAATCACCCGTGAGATCCGTTTACTATTGGAGATATACTATGATAGTAGAATACAAAATTTTATTTATTAAGTACGTAAACATTTTGGAGAAGTATGGATTCTTCGCTTCCGGGCCGCAAAAAACGCTAAACTTTGGTAGCTCGTAGCATCAAAACTATTGCGAATTGACACGCGGGTGTTCTACTCTCGCGTTCATAATATTAATGCCTATTCAAAATTGAAGAAAATAGAAAATTTCCGATTTTTCGTCTCCTCCGTACACTGTGTACTGGAGCAATTTTTCTGTTATTTGGCACAGATAAGAAGTAGACCACGTGAAGAATCATAGGCTATTTTTTGTGGACTAATTTGTCTGTGAAATATCTCATTTACGCGGGCGAAGCCGCGCGGAACGTCTAGTACTATAATAGTAAAGATACAAGAAATAAGGCTAGGATACTTTTTTAGGATTCCGTACTCAAAGGGTAAAAACAGGACCCTATAACTAAGACTTCGTTGTGGCGGATTTGGAGAGAAAGACCTGCTGACTCTCTTGAAGACTTTATTCACTAGCACTAAGTCTAACACAAAGCACTAGGTCAAAACACTGAGCACTATCACTGTCCTAGGTCGTAGCCAAGTCGTAGGTTCACTGGTTCACTCACTATTGATATCTTGTTTTCACTCCGAAGTCGCCTCGAAGATCGCTCAAACTAAACTGAATTGCCGGCCCGTCTGCCTGCGACTGTTTATACGGGCCGAGGTGAGTTCTAGAAAGTTCCTTACCCGATTCGCGTAAACAAGTAAACAAGTGTGGAATGTTTCTACAAAGTTTGAGCATGTACTCGCGCACCTAACGCCATCTAGTATCGAATAGCCGATTTCCGCTGTCTGCGTTTCTTCCATAAGTTGCGCTGGTTTAACGCTAGATGGCTCTGTATGTCCGTAACAGTGTAATAAAATGTCTGCTGGGCTTGAAACAAGGAAAAAAAATCATTTATCTTCAAAATGGGAATATTCTTGAATTCTTGTTAGTTTAGTCATAGAATATATTATTATATAGGTCTACCAGGATTTGATGGCTTTGGACGGCAGATTTTCAAAAAATATCCTTGATCATTGGATAAATTTTTATATTTGCCTGTTTCACATACAGAATTAGCCGCTATAAGGAAAAAAAAAGATCAAAATGTTTTATTCCAATTACCCCGATATTGCTAGAGTCAATTTCTTTTCTCACTTTTTGCCATTGCAGATCCTGGTAGACCTATAGTACTCCGGTAGACCTACCTATACTAATAGTACTCCGGTTTAGTCCCACAATAACAATTAAAGTTATTTAGTACATTGATTCTAATTAAGTATTATATTTTCAACACTTTGCAGTCTTATTTTGAGGATTATGAAAAATCCAGTTTTCAAAACTAAATATGACAATAAATTTAAAGCATTATAATATCTATATATTAATGCACGAGCGAAAAACTTTGGATCCCTTTTGACGAAAAATGCGGAAACGTAGGTGAATTAAATTTTGCACAGTTATAGTTTATATGGTGAAGGAGTGCATCGAGCTAATATTATTTTGAAATTATGCTTTTATCATACATTTTTTAAACAAATAAAACATTACACACACTACAATGTGAACACTACTATCTTTTTGAATGACAAGCCTATACATACGAATAATTATACTCTTTTGTTTATGGTTGAAGTCTGTTCTTACTTGGTTCTTACATTAAAAATGGATTGTTGTTTTTTTTATTGAATCTCAAACACTGTTACATTATCAGCTGTAACACCGATAACCGTTACCATGGTGTCTACTTTGTTTATGTCACTTCAATAAATATTAGCCCGGCCGCACATTGTCCGAAATTTCTGATCAGAAACATTTGAAAGCCCGCCGGACCGCCACTCCGCACACTATCTGAAATTTCCTTCCGGCGAGTTCGAGCTCACTCGGCTCAGTACAAAATGTAAGAGAGAGCGCGATAAGATTTTCTGATCAGAAACATTTAAACTGCCATCCGATCGACGTCATCTGACACATAATGTCAGACGCCCGCCGGAACGCACTCTGCAAATATGTTTTGTGTCTGACGTCCGGTCCGGATGAGTTGTCAGATGCCGTCTATCGGATGGCAGAAATTTTTAAATGCGTTCCGGCGGGCGTCCAAATTTTATGTCAGATGACGTCGATCGGTAGCAGTTCAAATGTTTCTGATCAGAAAATCGGATCGCGCTCTCTCTTACATTTTGTACTGAGCCGAGTGAGCTCGAACTCGTCGGAAGGAAATTTCGGATAGTGTGCGGAGTGGCGGTCCGGCGGACGTTCAATTGTTTCTGATCAGAAATTCGGACAATATGCGGCCGGGCTTATACTTACGAATAAACGTCTACAAGATTGAACTATTGTATTAAATACATACTTATTACTATCAATCTAATTTTTTGTGAGTAGCTTCATTTTGATAAGACGAACAACATTTTTATTTGCGAAAAATCTCGAAAGTGGTATCTAACAGAGATAGAAATGATTATTGATTTCATACTTTGAATTGATGGTCCTAAAATATGGACTGTTTTATTTGTAGGACAATGTTACTCTTAAATTATATAACTAATAACCTATCAATATACAAAAAATCTGCTCGTTTGGGTTCCGTTATAGGGTTCTGTAATCAACAAAACTTGGTTGACTACTGAACCCTAAAACGGAACCCTAACAAGCTGATTTTTTGTATATTGATAGGTTAATAGTTATATAATTTAAGAGTAACATTGTTCTACAAATAGAAAAATCCATATTTTAGGACCATCAAATCAAAGAATGAAATCCTTTCTATTTCTGTTACCTACCACTTTCAAGATTTTTCGCAGATAAAAATGTTGTTCGTCTTATCAAAATGAAGCTACTCACATACAATTAGCTTGATAGTAATAAAAAAAAATGTTCTAGGGCGCCCGTACTAACGCCATATTATAATTTATAACATACTTTCACATTTATAATATTAATAATGTATAGATATTACGGGGATATTGTATTTATTTTAGGTCCGTAATGTATCGAGCAAGGTGCATAATGTCAATGTGTTTTTTTATATTATATTTTACTTGAATTTTCCTTGTTTTACTTGTTCACTTTTTCCCTAAACCACCAAATCTAGGTACTTACCTATTTTATGATTATTATATTTCGTTATAGTTATTGTGTATTACTTACGAGTATAAAAGGGTTACGGAAACCCTTCGCCTCACCCAAAAATCCAGTGCCGGTTTGTTTTAGCACTATCAGCGCCCTGGGCGAGATTCCTTCAGCGCCCAGGGTGCTGTTAGTGCAAAATATAAAAGTGTGTTAAGAGGGCGACTAACCCGAAAAATCAAACATCGTCCTTCTCTCTTCACACTCACGCCCGTCTTTCATATGCCAGGTGAAAAAGGACGACGCGGAATCATCGCAAAGTTAGTTTTTTCTTAATAACTCGATAAATGTACAACATTTAAAAAATCCGCCAGGTCAGTTTCTCAATGATAGAATTTTATACAATGTGTTAAAATATTAACTTAGTTTAATGCACGGTTGCACGGCAATATATGAAAAATTCGTGAAAATTAGATGCATCTTTGTGATTTTTTTCTATCAAGAAAATTTTAAAATATCGTGTTTTCGCTCAGATCAAATTCTTGGAAATATAATGTAGTATCTATGTTTAGAAAATGAAATAATTCGGGGCTTATTTTTAAGTATAAAAATGAATTATAAAATCGACTATTTAGGGTTAGTCGCCCCCTTAAGTAGTGGAAAGATGAATTGATCTGATGCGCCGCATTCACCCCTTTTTCTCCGGCGCCCTGGGCGGTCGCCTAGCGTCGCCCTCTAGTTACTCGCTCCAAAATTTCAGGCCGCGACCGCGCCTGTATGTAAAGACCGTGGAACAAGGGCGATTTATCTATATTTACGAGCATAATATTTTATTAAAAGTGCGAATTAAAAATGTAAATGTAGCCGGGTCAGTGGCTCAGTGGCCCGGTGCGCCTGCGCTGATATCACGTTCAACGATGAACTCGCATTACGCATACCTCTAGAGTCTAGATGTTTCCTTGATCACATTATAGCGTACTACCAGCCCGTTACGTAATAAGTGAAATAAAAAAAATAAACTGGCTTGTACTGTAACACAGAAGAAAGTTTCAATATAATTCAATTCAAACATATAATTCAAAGTTTCAAATGACCGATGATAACACATATCTACATATGAATAAAAAATAGGCGTGATAGTTGTTCCGCAAAAGTGTACCACAAAAGTGCTCAGGTTGTGGGATATATGTACTAGGGCTCGCTTCGCTGGCCCTGATTATAAAGTGGAAAGGGCTTATTAGCATGAAATAGCTCCGAAACTACTGGATCGATTTTGATGTGGCACAGATAACATTGAGCACTTATAGACCACAGGCAACTTTTTATTTCGGAAAATGTACCTACGCTTACAAGATATATAAAAAAACTTAGATTCTTAGTGTCCGGAAACATGAACGTAAAACTAATAATACCATTTTTACATGGGGAAATGCTTTCCGCATTCCCGTCTGATTGGGGACATCGGCCGGGGTAAGAGTTCCCAGTAGGTCTTAGGGTCAATTTATAATAGCGCAGAGTCGAAGCGAAGCGAAGTGAATTCCCAAACACTGAATACATAAAATTCAACCTTAACTCCAGAGCGTAACGCTTACATTATTTCTGCGAGGCCAATCAGCGTTGGTCGGGCGCATTCACGCGAATTCGAATGCGCGCGCCTTTTTGAATTCTCAGAAGTCAGAAGTAATAAAGTGCGTTAACGCTTTGAGTTAAGGTTGAAATGTTCAGTTTTAATAATTCGCTTCGATGCGCTTCGACTCTGCGCTAGTATAAATTGACATTTGACCCTTATAGTTCTTATACCCACTAAACCCCATGGTGCTCCACTCCACGCTTAATCAAATCAAATAATTTTTATTCAGAGTTAATTTTTTAAAATCTTTTCTTCTCAACGTCGGAACTATGATGCCTACCACCGGTTCGGGAACCAACCCGGCGAAAAGAACCGACGTAAGAAACTCTCACAGGGTTTTTGGTAAAAGATGGAAAATTAAAGTAAAGTAACGGAAACGATAGAACCTATCGCAACTCTGCCCGAACAAATTTTTACCTACGTTTTCGTCGATTCAAGAATTATTATAACAATATACTTTGAATACTAATATAAATCGAGAGATTCGGAGCTCTATAACGAGTGTGTTAGAAGCTATTTTTTTAAATATACTTCGTACAAAAGTAATTAGTCGTATTGCGTAAAACCTTAATGGAAATCCATTTATTTGGGGCATGGAAAATATTTCTTCGTGAATCATATCACATTAATATCGTAGAATATTAATTACTTGGTATATTTACATTTTACATACGTAATGTAACGTTGAACTAAAAAAATATTGCCTTGTCGAGTACAACTTGGACGACTTGGTAACAATCGACAGGGTGATCACGGATTACCCATTGCGACAGGCGATAGCTTTGCAACAGATATGTGGCAGCAGATAGTATATTATCACAATATTGGCTGTCAGCCAAAATGTTGTATACATTGATGCCATTAATTGATGCTGTTAAATGCCTGTTGTATGGCTATTCGCAAGATAATCATCCTGCGATTCTATTAAAATTCAGATGTAGCAAAACTCTTTAGAAACATGTAGATGTTTCTAAAGAGTTTTGCTACATCTGAAATAGGTAGTTGCTCGGGTAGTAAGTAGCTTACTACCCGAGCAACTACCTATTTCTTGACCTTTATAGAAATCCGATCAGTAGCTAAGGCGCTATTGTGGAAAAGACGTCAACTTAGGCTATCAAAATTATGTAGGTGTACTCTTACCCTTTTATCAGGCTTAGCATAACAACAGTAGAAATGGGAAAGAATCGGCATTCTGACAGATTTTACGACAAAATGGCGGATTTCCATTGTCTAACTGTCACTTTGTCTATTCTTCCGTAGAAAGAAACCGTTTCAATGGTTTTCATGTCTATAACTCCGCAAATACTCAAGTAGTCGGAGTCTGCATTCAAAAGTTTATATATCTGTCGCAGGGAAATGAGGATATCAGGGATTTCACGAAATCCCTAGGGATATCATGAAATCCCGGTAGATGCCGAATATTCTTGTTTATTACGTCTTCTTACTAAAAATATCTAGTGATATGTCATTTCACTAAACTAAATCTAGTGAAATGTCAGAAAAGCGGATACCGCCGAATAAAAATCGAGCCACGCATTTCTCTCGCTCGCTCTAGTACCCACACGCGTACTTTGATAGGATCATCTAACATCTTACTCTGATAAGTATTAGATGTTAGATAATCCATGCGTCGGATGGGCATGTAAAAAATCGGTCCTGCGCCTGATCTCTCGCCAGTCGTGTCGGTCTTCCGTCCCACTGGGTTATGCGAGTAAAGGAAAAGAGAGATTTCTCTTGTGTACTGCGCAGTCTGGGTTCATACGAAGCTCGGCTCCTATAGAATCCAGGTGATGCTGCAGCAGCAGCATGCAAATATTTAGTGTTTATCTACGTCTTACTGGTTGTCGAAATTAAAATGCGCCCAAACACAAAACCTCTGCTCTAAGTTGGTGAGGAGTTGGGTATCCTATTGATTACCAGGTGATGCTGCAGCAACAGGTCAACTTTCCATTGATGTGTATGTAATTCATAAATTTCACGAACCAGAATGCAAAATATAAAACTCATCAAACGACTGCAAGTTGCTAACGGCCTTTCACGAACCAGATAAACCGCGATTTTCCAGCACTGAGCAGACTGATGATGATGAACTATAGCTAAGAACACTCGATCATGTCAGCTTTCAAACAAACAAAAAACTAGATCAAAATCGGTCCACCCGTTTGGATGCTACGATACCACGGACATATACACACACAGACAAACAGACAGACAGACAGACACGTCAAACTTATAACACCCCTCTTTATTGTCGGAGGTTAAAAATGGGAATCAAAATTGTATGGGTTACTCAAAACATCACAGCTGTGCTGCGAAATTATTAAATCAAGATCCATAAGTTTACAAGGAACATCAGAAGGTCGTTTTAACGTCTAGAGTAACAAGGAAAAGCACTAACAGAGCAATATTAAGTTTACCAGAAAATTTTGGTTTGCTTTAAAACAGATTCTAGAAACTTCGTAGGAAGGGCCTAGAGAAGGGCAGATCATGTCATAGTGTAACACTTGATGGTGTGGCGATATAACTTGAACCACCCTTGAACTTCAGTTATCTCATCAGTAATTAGGTCACAGCCTTCTTTTTTAGATCAATGGCCAGTCGATGTTATTGATAAAAATATTGTATCATATCTAGCTGGGACCGCTTAGGTAGGTGATATACAACCATCTAAGAATAACGTTTATTTTTAAACGATAAATATCTTTAGCGCCGAAATATACATATATATACACATTTACAAATATACACATTTTTTAAATTATTGTATGGGCAAATTCGAGAAATTGGGGCATTTCTGATAGAAATATAATAATTGGCCAAATGGGAGTCGGACTCGCGCACGAAGGGTTCCGTACCATTATAGAGCAAAATTAGGCCAAAAATTGTGTTTTTGTATGGGAGCCCCCATTAATTTTTTATTTTATTTTAATATATTTAAGTAATATTTATAGTAATTATTACAACTTTATAATTTTGTACAATATTATGTAACTAATTAGCTGTAACGATATTTTATTTATAATAATTATTTATTAAGTTTTTTTTTATGAAATAAAGGGGGCAAACGAGCAAACGGGTCACCTGATGGAAAGCAACTTCCGTCGCCCATGGACACTCGCAGCATCAGAAGAGCTGCAAGTGCGTTGCCGGCCATTTTAAGGGGGAATAGGGTAATAGGGGAGGGTAGGGATGGGAATAGGGTAGGGGATTGGGCCTCCGGTAAACTTGCGATAAGTGTGTAATATGAGAATAAATAAATCTTTTAATATTATAATTAAATATTAAAGTACACGTATAACTAAAGACATTGTGAAAAATTCAAGTACCCACCTGTTGCCATTATTGATATAGAGCAAAAAAAGGCCAAGAAAATCACGTTTGTTGTATGGGAGCCCCCCTAAATAATAATTTTATTTTGTTTTTAGTATTTGTTGTTATATTACCGTTCTTGAGTTACAGCCTGGAGGCACATAGACGGACAGACGGACAGACAACGAAGTCTTAGTAATAGGGTCCCGTTTTTACCCTTTGGGTATGGAACCCTAAAAATCGAAACTAGCTCTTTCAGCGCTGCTACTTTTACAGTGAACTCTATTGTTATAGAACGGTCCATATTGCACCTTTTTTTTGTGCGCAGGGGAAACCCTTTATGGGTGCCCCGGGTTGGGGGTGTGCCTCAGTTAAGCTGAAGCACCCCGAGGGTATGTGGGACTCCCGGCGAGAAACGCCGGGCTTACCCACTAAAACCACCTGCGGTTTGCCTTCAGCCGTATACGGAGGGATGTCCTGGATCAGTCTAACGTACAGCAATCCCTTCACGACCCTCATAGGGGACCGGACTTCCACCAAGTTAGGGAACGCTTCGGCAAACTGAAGCGTTCCCCTCGGCGCCGGGACTAGCTAAGCCGGGCAGGTTCCCATCCTTGCCCAGAGCCCCAATTAGACAGAACTTTTGAGGTTCGCACAGCGATGCCTCCGCACTCCCGTCCTACGCCGGCGGAGCGGAACGGAGGTTGGTTCATCCTCTCTATTTTGCAGAAAGAGGCCGCTCTTTCTGCGAAAGGATGGTTTCACAGAATGAGACCGCCGCCTGCCAGGCTTTATCACTCTCGAGCATGCAGCGAACCATGCTCGAGAGTGAGAGGTCCCGCCCAAGCACCGCCATGAGATCATGGCGCTGCACGGCCTAACGATCGCACACCTCGAGGGTGTGCTGGGCCGTGTCCTCCGCAGCGCCACAATCATGGCAGGCTGGCGTAGGCTCCCTCCTAGCGACCATACACAGGTACGCACCGAAGCATCCGTGCCCGGTCAGCACCTGTGTAAGGCGGAAGGTGAGGGGTTTCTTCTTGCGGCGCATCCACCCCGCAAGAACTAGGCGCAGAGCCTGAGCCTGCCTACAAATCATACAATTTTTGTCTACTCACAATAATACCTGCAGTTGCCCATTTTTTGAAATTATTTCTTTTATTATTCAAGCTGACCGTTTTAGAAGTAAATACAGCGTTATATTGCTGTTTTACTCTATTAAATATGTTGTTAAACGCTTTATCTGGATCATTTGATACATTCAAGTGCTCAAAACTTGATAATAATTTACTTCTAAACTTCTCAATACGTTTTGTATTTATAGGTATATATTCAATTTTTTGTTTAAAATTATTATCACAATTTATATTAAATGAAGCTAACTGTCCACAGAGATCAGAGCTTAATACATTAATTATTTCCTTCCTATAGGGAGTTATGTTGGTGAAAATATTATCAATGCAAGTCGCAGTTGTATCACAAATTCTTGTCGGCTCGTTGAATAAATTAATAAGGTTATACGATTTGAACAATGATGTGAATCTAACAGTGGTGGGGTTTGAGTCTAGTAAATTAATATTGAAATCACCACATACTATAATCTTTTTGTTAGATGCACACACTTTCGTTAACACTTGCTCCATTATTTGTTCAAAAGAATCATATAAGCCAGATGGAGGTCTGTATACGCTTACAATAATAAGGTGGATCAGCTCAATACAGGCTAACTCAGCAATTCGTTCAGTTGACAGTCTAACAATATCCTTACGTTCTTTAAATTTAAGTTTTTTCTTAATCAATATTAAGGAGCCACCCCTAATAGCATTCTCTCGACTGAACGAACTTGCTAGCTGGTGATCAGAATAATTAAATACCAATTCATAATTTTTTAACCAATGTTCTGATACACACAAAATGTCAATGTTACATTCATTTAAAAATAACTCAATTTCTAATTCTTTTCCTATTTTTCCTTGCAAGTTTTGATGCACCAGGTTTATATTAAATATACAGTTTTGTAATTCTCACTATGGTGGTAGGCATTACTATTATTGTTTAATACTTTGCCAGAGTGGGTCTCTGTTGTCCTAAAATCTAATTTAAATCTTTTGGAACATGTTCCAAACTCTCATTTACATTATAGTCAGAAAAAGAACACTGCTCAATAAAAGCAGTAGTCGGCTTAGCCAATTTTTTGGCTGGTCTTAAAACTATAAAATTATATAGCCATTGAGCTAATTGTGTAGTAAAATTTTTTGATAAGAAATACTTATCATAAGTTAAATTATTTAACCTAGAATAAAAAATATTGTTAATGTCAACCACATCTATTTGTGGTTGACATTAACATTTAATGTGTTACTTAATAATAAACAATTTTGGTTTGTTGCACTACTCAGTAGGCAGTTAAGTCTATACCTAATATCATTTTCCCTATTCTCGTGTGGCAATTTTTTAATGTAAGGAAAGGTGAACAAAATAAGACGACTGACATTTTCGTTTTTGCTTAATGTATCAATATAATCAGTCATCCTTTTCTTGTTTATCCCACTCTGTCACTGCAATGACCCGCTGCGCTCTTCGCAACTGGGCCTTATTACGAACGGTGAGGGAATCCGCCCAAATTGGGGCACCATACATTGCTATACTCCGACAGACTCCGGAGTATAGCCGCCTGCAGGCTTCGCTAGGCCCTTCTATATTAGGCAGGAGTTGGCCCAGCGCTGACGCCGCCCTTACGACCTTCGGTCCCAACTGTTGGAAGTGTGAGCCGAAAGTCCACCTCCCGTCCAGTATGAGCCTTAGACATTTAAGCTCCCACCTCGGCCAGTCGCGCGGCCTCCTGAAAGGTCCGTCCCCGAAATAGTGCATTTGTGTCGTCTGCATAGCAGACGAGCACCATTCCGGAGAGGAGACCGCTCCGTAGGACCCAGTCGTAGCCGACGTCCCATAAATCCGGGCCCACATTTGAGCCCTGAGGGACGCCGCACTCGACACTGAGCCTCTTTAGGGACTCCGACCCGTCCTCGTACTCGACCTCCCTATCAGAGAGATACTCATTCAACAGTCTCCCGAGATACGGGGGCACCTCGAATTATTCCAGTGCCTCCCGTATTACGCTGTGCGGGAGGCTGTTGAATGCGTTGGCGATGTCAAAAGACACGGCCACCACCACCTCCCCTCGGCGTTCCGCATCATCTGTCACCGATTTAAGACGCCTTATGGCGTCGACGGTCGACCGACCGGCCCGAAACCCGAACTGATTATCTCACAATCCGGGTCCAGGGCCTTCCTCCAAGTGCTGAACGAGGCGGGAGGCAAGAATACGTTCAAACGCCTTGCCCACCTCATTCAGCAACACAATCGGCCGCACCGCCGACGCACAGTTCGGTGGTCGCCCGCCCTTCGGTAAAAGGACGAGTCGACCTTTTTTCTATGCTCCCGGGAACTGTCCACTCTGGAGTGCGCACACACTTGGGCACTATAAAATTACTCCTGCGTAACTGGCCTGGTTTGAATGGAACCGGCCACCCTCACCGAAACCGGTGTAGGAGTTATTATTATTATTATTATTATCACGGTATCGGTGACGGTGGCCGATTTCACGGGATCAGGCGCAGGACCGACCTTTTTACATGCCCATCCGACGCATGGATCATTTAACATCTAATACTTGTCAGAGTAAGATGTTAGATGATCCTATCAAAGTACCCGTGTGGGTACTAGAGCGAGCGAGAGAAATGCGTGGCTCGATTTTTATTCGGCGGTATCCGCTTTTCTGACATTTCACTAGATTTAGTTTAGAGAAATGACATATCACTAGATATTTTTTGTAAGAAGACGTAATAAACAAGAATATTCGGCACCTACCGGGATTTCGTGAAATCCCTGATATCCTCTTTTCCCTGCGACATATCTATTTAACAGCCTTGAAAATTGTTTAATGTTTTGACGCTATCCAATCAAAAGAGGTACTAGAAGATATAAACTCGAAAAACCTTAAAGAAGCTGCCCATCAAAGGCCCTCAAAATGTAGATGCTTAAGGGCTCCCACACATGATAATTGCGAATTCGCATCGCATTGCTAATAATGTCTGCGGCAAAACTCATACTAAATAAATTATAGGCAAAAAACTTTTTGATAAAAAGCTTTTAAGTATTTAAATAATAATAATACGTTTATTGACATCCCAAAAACTTACTTGTGTTGATTACAGGCAATGAATTTTGTACAAAATTAGGATTTAAACTCGGATGGCACAGATTGGTTGATCTCTGACTTCGAAACTATTATAATGTGATATCGGATGTATGTGTGTGTGTGTGTGTGTGTGTGTGATAGTGCTTATGGTAGCCCTACAACACGAGTCTTGGGTTCAGTACATGGTACTGTCTAGGGGGAAAGAAGGGAGTGTGTGTGTGTGTGTGTGTGTGTGTGTGTGTGTGTGTGTGTGTTTGTGTGTGAGTGTGTATGTGTGTGAGCGTGTATGCGTATGAGCGCTGATAGTGCATGCTCCATAGCCCTACGACAGTGTCCTACGACAGCCCTACGACGTTGGGTTCAGTAAGTAAAAACTGCTATGGTACAAGAATGAGAGATATTGTGTGTTTGTGTGGGTACTATATTAGGTCTTATTGATTTTAATATGTTTCTACATATATTTTCTTATCATCGTGATTCATATCTAGGATGCAAATATTTGAGATTATAGAATCAACTTTTGTTGACTTTTAACGCATAAGATCTAATACATTGTGTCATAGTGCGAGTGTGTGTGTGTATGTGAGTGTGTGTGTATGTGTGTATTAGAGTGCGTATATGACTCAGGCGGTGCATGCACCATAGCCCTACGATAGCGTCTTGGGTTCAGTAGAAAATACTGCTATGGTGCATGAGTGTTGGATGTGTAAGTGTATATTATGTGTTATGATTGCCTTTACTAATTATATATTTTAATAGGTCAGAATATTATATCATATAATGTATGCTATAAGTTTTAATATACGACTACTAGGAGACTTTCAGTTTTTTGATGAGATAGCTTAAGGAGGTATGTAGTGATGGCTTTCATTACATTATATATCGAGAGCGGATATATAGAAATTATGGAGTTGATTTTGTTATATATTTTAGACGAGTGAATATTATATTGACGAGCAGCGAAAGTGGTTTTATGTTCACTTACTGGGCAGATTCTGCCACGTGTGCGTCGACTAGTGTTAGGTGAATCAAAAGGTAAGGAGGCATGCTTACGAAGTACTGTACGCAGAATATATAGCTGGCGGACAGTCAAGACGTTGCATTCGGAGTACAAAAGTTCAGTCTATACCTGATATCTTTAAATGTCATTATTTTTAGGATAGCTCTTTGAGCTCTCTCAAGTGACAACATTATACTGGAACCAGCGCCACCCCAGATTGGGATGCAGTATGTCAGGATTGACTGGCATAATGATAAGTATATCATTCTAGTCAATTCGAAACTAGCTATGTGCCTTATGATTTTGAATAAATATATTAATTTGCGGACGCGGGAGTTTAGAGCTGATATTTGGGAATGCCAATTGAGATTTGCATCTATATATACTCCTAGATATTTTACTGTCGAGGTGGTTTTTATAGTAGTACATCCACAAAGATCAGTCGGTGATTTACAAGTGTCTGATACTATAGTTAATAGATTGCCTTTTGGACCTGATGATGGGGTGACAGAGAAAGCAATGATATTAGTTTTATTTATGTTTAAGGTCAGTAAGTTTTGTGCTAGCCAATCCTTTACAATTAAAAGAGCGTCTTCTAATTTTTCTTTGGCATCTTTCCAACTGGCGCCATATGCAAGGAGGGATGTATCATCGGCATATGCAAAAAGGTCACAGGAGGGTAGTTCAAGTTGACACAAATCGTTCAGATACACCTGAAAGAGTGTAGGTCCTAGTATACTGCCCTGTGGAATTCCGTAAGTTATTTTTTCTTGTTTACTAGTGTAGTTGGCAACTTTGGCGCATTGCGTACGATTTTGTAGATAACTACGAAAGATGTTAAGAGCTTCTCCTCGAATTCCACAGCGCTCCAGCTTATCCATAACGATGGGGTTGATACAATACATATATACATATTGATAGGTTACAAATGTGAGTGATCAGTGGTGCAAGAACATCCTTAGAGGCTTTAAGTATAGATGGTGAAATACTATCCCTTCCAGCTGCAAAGTCAGAGCGTAGACTAGTTATTATGCGTTTTACTTCCGTCGTATCCGTTTCAAGAACAACGAGTGAGTGCGACTGTTTGCAGTTTCCTATTTTGAAGGGAGTGTTGGGTGGAGTTATTTTTGAAGCAAAGACTGGACAACTGTTAACCACTGACATATAAGTACTATATGATGTTAACAAAGAATTTATTAAGATTAATATTAACTGCGGTTTGGGGATCTGAGTCAGATTTTAAGAGATCATATGGGGGACTAGCTGTTGCCCGCAACTTCGTCCGCGTGAATGTATGTTATTATAATCGAGATTTAGAAAATTTAATTAAAACTTCCAATTTCGATTTGTAGTAATCACGTTTTAGTTTGCGAATTAGGTAATTTATATAGTGGCGGTATCGTTTATAAGTAATGATAAATATATTATTACTAGCTGTCTCGGCATACGTTGCTTTGCCATAATATAAAGTATTTCGCCTTGATTTCGCCCATATTATTTTATTGAAGTGACTAAATAAGTATGTCGCCATGGCAACGTCGATCGCTATCCCGTCGCACCACTGACCTCCATTATACAAGTACGCTGGACTAATGATACCTTTTGAAATGACAGCTATTTTTTGTGCCTATTTGAAGCGGAATCAGCTCCCCCGATGGGAGGGATTGGAACTAAATTTGACCATTGACCAAATAAATTTGTCTATGATTTGACGTAAAAATGACGTTTGAAAGTCGCCATATTGGCGCTGATAGCAGTAGTGGGAGTATTTGAAACTAATACTAGTGATGACAACCAATAAAGATTAAGCGGCCATTTGCAAGTTACGTCAAATTTAGTTCTCTTCCCGCTCACTGGGGGCGCTGATTCCGCTTCAAATAGGCACAAAAAAAGTGGGTATCATAGGTCCAGCGTACTTGTATAATGGAGGTCAGTGCGTCGCACAAACAATGCAGGTCGCCGTCAGTCTCAGGTTGTAATAATTTACTATTATTTATTCAACAAATGCACTTATCAATATATAAAGTACCCAGTAGCCGATTCTCAGACCTACTGAATATGCATATAATTTGGTAAAAATCAGTAAAGCCGTTTCGGAGGAGTTCGCTGACTAACATTGTGACACGAGAATTTTATATATAAGATTTGGATCTGTTTTTAGCCTTTTATGTAACCTGTCTCTGTTTCGAATGCAACGAAGTATGCCCGGGGTTATCCATGGTTTGAGAATTACTCTTTTGCTGGGGGTAGTATATAAAGTCGAGTGTGATTTAACAGTCTTCGCAATAATAGAAATTAACTCATTAGTTGCTTGCTCAAATTTTTGAATTATTCGAATATATTCGAATTATTCAAACATTTTTGTAAACTATTCGAATTATTCGAATAGTAAATTTGTCGAATAATAACATTCCCTAATTGTCATCCAAACTAAACGTGTATGCAAAATTTCAGCTCAGTCGATTGAAGATATCTACTTCAAAATTATTGAGTTCCAAAATTCCACCGTAACATACATACTTACATACATACAGAGCAAGTTAAATAAAAGCATTTAAAATTAAAATGCGACGCGATGCGAATATTTTGCAACTTTGTGGGAGAGCTCTAAATTATATTATTAAAGTGATTTCATATTAAGCAATATTCCGACAAAAATCTCACATGCGTCAGAGCCTGCGCAGGTTGTTGTGTGCGTGGGCCTGTGGGGGGAGGGGTTGTATTGTTGTCAGTTAACATTGTACTTATATGCGATAAAAGGAAGCGATAAAGGCGATGACAATGCCGTGTAAATGTTTATAAAAATAATTATTATTCGTTTAATTAATTATGCGTTGTTGCCTCCTTGACTGTTGTAAATAGGCCTGGACGAAGTTCTAGTACCTTCTCGATTGTTCTTAATAATTGTGGAAGATAGAGGCTGTTCTAGACTTTAGGATACAAGACAACATTTTAAGAAATCGTTTAAGCTAACAACGTTTATACGCAGCAATTATAATGTAAACATACATAAGGGCCCGATCTAAGGTGGGGGCGAGCCGGGCATTCATGGGCGTACCCAGGATTTTAGCTAGGGGGGGGGGGGGGGGGGGGGGCGGGGGGACAGCATACCTGTTTCGAGAAGATAGTCGGTCTGGTATATTGAAACAAAAAATCATGAAAATTGACTTTTATTAATCTGACTGTAAAGATATTTTGTTTCCAACACTTCATTTTGCGCAGAGTAGGTAACACGTTTTTAATTCCCACTTGCCAGAAAAATTGACGTTTATTTTATCTTCTCCTGAAAAATTGTTGTACCTCGGGTCCGTTTCGACACATTGTTTTACCCTTACCGTATACTTTATGTTGAAGGACGTGTGGAGCATAAAGTTAATTAATATACCAGCGGAATAGAGAAACAAAGGCCTGAGCAAGTGAGATGTCACTATCAGTAACACTGCGTGGTAAAAAGAGACGTGTGATACATGACAGCAGAACTCTTTTTTTGACGTCCAGTCGGCACGTATCGGCACGTTGACAATTTAATCTCATAGAATTCATGTTCAATCATGCTTGTGTCAGTGTATACGTACACATATTTTTCACACGGATGAAAAAATAAATAAAATAAAATTGAAAATTTCTTTACATTATCATTATAGTCATTAACTCATTACATTAAAATTACAATACATTTACTTAAATATGATTTAGCAATAAAAAATAAAATTAAAATTTTAAAGTTAAAATTATGTATTAGTTTAAATAAAATAATATAATAAAAATTTGTCAAAAAATACAATATAAAATAAAAATTAATCTAGATCACAGTTAATCACAATATCTTTGTATAGATAATTTTAAAATCATTGTATACAATGAATTACTATTAAAAGTTAAATTAAAAATAAAAATAAAAAATAAAAAAACTTATGAACTACCTAAAAGACATTTAGCAATAAAAACAAAATTAAAATTGTAAAATTAAAGTCATGTATAAATAAAATAATATAATAAAAAATTTGTCAAAATAAATAGAATAAAATTAATAGAAAATCACAATTTATCACATCTTTGTATAATTAATTTAGGATCATTGTATGTAATAAATTACTATTAAAAATTAATTTAAAAACTTAGGAACTAGAAGTTATATAAATTGTTTTTTTTTTCTATTGTGGCCTAATGTAATGTGTTATACACTGCGCGTAACATGCATACTGCAGCAGTGGTGGACAAAGGGGCAGTCTACTCTTGATGCTATCATCGCCAGAACGGTGTTGGAGCTGTCCCGCACGCGGCGCACCAGCGACGCACACCTCTTGCGAATAGTCGCCTGAAAGCCGTCGGTGCGCGCCGCGGCGAACATCCCGGAGGCAGTAGCGTGGCAGCCCCAGCATCGTCCGGAATGCATTATTGTATTGGACAGTGAGGGCGTTATAACCTCTTTTGTAATATTTGGCCCACAGGGCGCACGTATACAGTGAGGTGCAGAAAGCTCTGAAGAGTGTTAATTTCACCTCAACTGAGCACCTCGCAAACCTGCGAGCCAACATATTAGCTCTTTTGGACAACGCCCTCCTCTCCCGCTCGATGTCCTTATCGTCTCTGAGGTCGACTGTGACTATATGCCCCAGGTACTTGAACTCCTCGACTCTACTGAGAGGGATTCCGTTCAGGAGAATTTCGGGTACCTGTTTTGGGGTTCTACCACCGGCGGCATGAAAGACCATGTATTGAGACTTATTAATATTATATTTAACTTTTAAGCCCGTGTCTACAAGCATACTCCTCACAAATCCTAAGTAGCTTTCTTAGACCACCGATCGAGGGGCTGAGCAAAGCCATGTCATCGGCGTAGCTTAGGTTATTTAGGCATATGCCGTCTATATGACAACCTACGTGCTGTTTGCTGAGTTCCTCGATCAGTGAGTCTATGTACAAATTCAAAAGGGTGGGCGAGGTCAGCCCCCCCTGCCTCAAGCCACATTCCAGTCTGTAAGACTCTGATAAAGTCCCCGCCCAGTTGACATGATTCATTTGATTTCTGTACCAAAACTTGAATATGTCTATGAATAGAGGAGGTACTTTGGTCTTTTTCATCTTATTCCAGAGGATGTCGTATGATACCATGTCGAAGGCCTTGGACAAATCGAGAAAGCAGGCGTAAACTGGGGTCGAGCGGTCAGTATAGTAGCGGACGGTGTGCTTAAGGTTTTTTTAAACCAATTTCGGTTTCGTTTGACAGCTCGAGATTGTTGATCTATTCCGCTAGGTATATCAACTTTATGGTGTGGAGTGACTTAAGAGTAATTGCCTTTGGTATAAAGTCTTGTTAGGGGGAAAACATGTCTAAACGGTCAGCAGACCTCGCAAGTAGTGACAAGTGAGTGTGCTTGCTGATCATACTTTTCCGACTTCGATTTTGGCACTTGCTTGCCTTCTGATTTTAATACAATAATTAATTTGTA
Organism: Cyaniris semiargus; assembly: GCA_905187585.1. Classification (NCBI taxonomy): domain Eukaryota; kingdom Metazoa; phylum Arthropoda; class Insecta; order Lepidoptera; family Lycaenidae; genus Cyaniris; species Cyaniris semiargus. The sequence goes on along the minus strand of LR994551.1, from coordinate 20,964,760 downwards.
TTATTTTTTATGTTTTCCGCAAAAAAAAAAAACAACTTTTGTTGCTCGAAAAAAGCACTTCTTAACTGTTTAATTGTTAGATGTAGAATAAAACCGGCATCTTATAAATTATAATACTAAAGGGTTTCCGTACAAAAAAGGACTGAAATTTAATTGTTCTAGAACACTAGAAAATCACTCTATGCTGTCTATACTCTATACTCTATATACTCTATAGCATTTGTAAACTTTCAGCAATAGCGTCAACATACCACATTGCAGTAAAACTTAAAAGAGATACAACGTCTCAGAGGATGGACGGACAGACTCCAAACTACTAAGCAGTTTCAGTAAAGTTAACTTTAAGTGGTATCTCCTTTTATGTACGGAACTCTTAAGACATTGACGTCAGGCCGAATGAGTTTAAGGATAAAATTTTAAACTGCTTAGAATTTTAATTGTTGTACGACGCGCGACGGCCGGCATGTAATAAATATAGTCTTTCAATTATTTATGTGTAATTTAAAAATATATTTGATAATAAATATATATATATATATATATATATATATTAAGGTGAAAAAATCTTAATTGTCTATTGTGTTTATTTATGTAACATCCTTCGCATAAAAAAATATGTATCTATTAAGACGCGTTAGGTATAAGCTGGAGTTTTAAGTACATGAAAATTTTTTATTTTTTTTTAATTTAATCATTAAAAGTCTTGGATTTCGAAAGTCTTGGACTATTTAGAGTGGGATGCACCAGAGTTGTGATTATAGTTACAGTTATGGTGAAAGTTATGGTTATAGTTAAGGCTAACTTAACTTTAACCTTAACTTTGACCACAGAATTTGACAGATGTCTGTTGCGTTTATTTTTTTGTTAAAGCTACAGTTAATGGGGTTGAAAGTATAAAAAATTAATTATCCGTAAAAATCGACTGGAAAAATGTTTGTTATAATAACAACACTGTGACTTACTGTGAGCCATAGTAAATTTTCACGAAAAAATTTCTATATAAGTTTGAGCGGTTATGGTTATCGTTAAATATGGCATCCATTATTGACTTTAACCAAAGATTTGACATTTTGTGTTGTAGTTATAGTTAAAGTTATTGTTAAAGTTACAGTTATAGTTATAGAAAGTTGGTGCAACCCACCCTTAATATTCCAAGACTTTCGACATCCAAGACTTTTTTAGGATCTTATGCAGGGTATAACAAAACAAAGTGATAATACTTAAGGTGACGCCTTGATAATTTGGCTGTAGCGATATCGATTTTTCTCAACAATGACTAAAGCTAAGAAATTAAAGTTCATTGTCAGTATTCATCATGTCTTTATCTTTGAATTACCCATAGCATAACACGATTGGTCAACTTTTATTACACAGAATAATTAATCAAAAAGACCTCTATAAAAACAGGGATTCTAATTTTGCCAACAGACGAGAGTGATTTAAGCTTCCAAAATTTGTACATAGATTAGTTCAAGCATACACTATAATTTGTACATAGCTTATATGAAATATATTGATGGTTTTTAAATTACGCGACAAAAACCATTTTGTCGTTTACGCCCTTTCCATTTCTTGCTGTTCCATTTCTTGTTTTCTATGAGACGCCGCGCCCGGCCTCTCATAGAAAACAAGCGATCTAAAACATATCCAAAACGATTTTTTACTTTAACGCGGCGTCACCTTAAGGGTGTGCTTATGTGTTACATAATATTGTGTCCCTTATAAAGAGTTCACTGTGACAGTAGCAGCGCTGAATGAGCAACATTATTTAAGGGCCTCCCCCTACGGAGATTCCGTAATTTACCGTATTTAGAGCCTTATAAACTCATAATTTGAAAGCTACAACGTTATAATAAAAATACAGCAATAATCTTCAGTATATCAACATTCCTTTCCCTGTTTTAAATTTTCTATTTTTGTTTATTATACTCATGATATTAGCTTCCAAAGTAATTCCAATTTATTAAAATTGAAGCATACTTTCAGCATCTCCCTAGTATTTACAAATTACTTTGCAACAACAAACTTTCAATTATTTGAAACACATGACAATAGATAGACAATTTCATTAACTACATATTCCCCGTTTTAAATTTTTTTAGATCAATTTTGAACTAAGATAAGTAAAAAAAATATGATTTTTGTGCGATCTCGGCAACGCGTCAAATGTATGGTCAAGGTCGTTTGCTCGGGGGATGGCCTTAATCTATTGCATAGTATAATAGCTTTTATCGCGGGCTTTGAGCGCGGCGACCGAATCAAGAAATTCCGACCGGCACAGCGATGCGGCGTTGAAAGCCATCGTCTAACATCGTCTCAGTTCGGCAGACTTCGGCACGGTGTTTGTGTGCGTGCGACTAGACGTATGCGTGTAAACTAGCTCTGCTAACTGCAATAGCGTTACAGCAGCAGTCCCCGAGTGCCATACGTATTTTTTTTTTATTTGTATGGACAAGCGCCCCAGCGTCATGAGTTCGTCCATACAAAAAGTTTGAAAAAAGTTACTATTTCGATGCTGCTTCTTTCACAGTGAACTCATACACATCCTAAACTATTATCATTTTGTTTTGTTATTCCCTGTTTAAGAACCTAAAAATAAAAACAAGATTTATAAAATTAACTTCTTGTCTTCCCGCATAATTTGTAAACGAACTCTCCACTGCTTTCAAAGGTTTATATAGGTGCCTTCCTAAAATACGAGGCAAGTCTAAAATTTGTGTTGCAGTTCTTAAACTGAAGGCACTTAATATTTTGTTTAAAAAGTTACACGCCTTTAGTTTTTATACTTGCAATTTATACTTGGCTGTCCGTTCTTAATTTAAGGGCCAACGCTAAAACTCGCGCGGGCGCACGCTCGCGTGTGTATAAATGAAAAATAGTATGGGCAGCGCAGGCGCGTGAATTAAATACTTGGTAGAGGTTTTGACTTAAAAAAATAATTTTATTTCAGACCAACAGAGTTCTTACTACTAAATTTACAACCGAAAGAATCCTATATCTAACTTAAGTCTACGTTTTTATACAACTAAATTGCTGATGAGGTGTTTGTCAGCTGTTCCACTTAGGAAGAGCTGACAAAGCTGATGGGCAGGGTTGCCACTCTTAACTCGTGCGACGCCGCCGCCGCCGACGGAGAGCGGACGCGGGCGACGACGCTGCCCATACTATTTTTCATTTATACACACGCGAGCGTGCGCCCGCGCGAGATTTAGCGTTGGCCCTAAAGGCTTATTTAAATAAATAACAAAAAATTAAAACCGACTTCCAAGGTAAAAACAATAATAACATCCTTATAATATGAACTAAAAAGTATTAAATAATTTTTCCTATCTAATAGTGCCCTTTTCCGAATTCGGCTAAACCTCAACTATTTCTGTACTCAATCTTCATCATTTTGAAGTCGGTACCAGATATAGCTGAATCTTCAGTTCTCTGACAGAATAGGTATTTGAAACTTTTGGAACTGGCACCGACTTCAAAATTATGAAGATTGAGTATAGAAATAGTTGAGGTTTAGCCGAATTCGGAAAAAGGCACTATTAGATAGGAAAAATTATTTAATACTTTTTAGTTCATATTATAAGGATGTTATTATTGTTTTTACCTTGGAAGTCGGTTTTAAATTTTTTGTTAAAAATAATAATTTCACTCTTTTTAGTTACCTCGATTGTTTTTCTTATTCCTATTACGATGTAGATTGTTTTCCTATGTAAGTATTTTCATACTAAGGGTTCAATTTATTACCTCGATCGTGGGAATCGCAGACGCAATAGATTTTTAATTGTTATGCGGCAGCCGGGTGCCGCTTGGGGATTGATGGGTTAATAGTTAAACTAGTGTAGTACCTGTCGAAGCAACTTACTTCTCTTTTTTCTTTCGAATCTCAAAAGTAATGTCAAATGTGTGCCTTACGCTCTGGAGTTAAGGTTGACTTTGTTATTGTTCAATTTTGTGGTACATAAGTCGCTTAGAACTTGAATCATTTATTTTGAAACAACATTATATTTTTATTAAAATCGCTATGAAAAGTACCAATTATTATAAGGACATAACGTGATGATATAATTATGGTGTTGTGGGGGCATATTGTATCCATATACAACCATGTGACACTGGTGACCCTGACCACAGAATATAATATATTAGTAGTACCAACAGAATTCTCACTCGCGAAACCCGTTTAAAGAAATAACGACTCATGCTACGATACTATAAAGTTCAAATTCCGACCGCGCAGTGCTAGGTGCCTACAATTATATTTACCTACATTGTGCGCTCTCTTTCTATCGCGTAAGAGGTACCCTTTCTGACGAAATCAAGATTGTCATCTTTTAGAAAATAAAATAATCTACTTTTAATTACTATAGCTACTAATAGCAAACTTTTTTATAGTAATCATATTTTAGTAACCCAACCTATATTTTATAATAGTTTTATATTCTATTATAGTGCAGGAGCTGGTCTAGAATTTTTTACAACTTAAACATAGTAACTTGTGTTTATTTCTGTGTAGTATGTGGTTTGTTTGTAACAAATTGGTTTATTTGCTATGTTTTTGTATTTTTTTTTTTCATCTTTTTTTTTTGTATTTTAAAGTCTTATATTACCTTATTGAAATATTTCTTTGACTTTTTTCCAATTGTTTATATTTATCAGATTAATAACGATTCTGTCACAGCGGTTAAATCAGTATGTAGATATATGCGACGAAAAAATCTTGCGCGTGCGTCACCGCTCGCTTGTGAGTCCCTAGTGATCTGCCCCTTTAAAGGGGTACTTACATTTCGATACTTACACGCGCGAGTGGGACAGGCCTGCCCTGACGTGGTAATGATGATGATGATGATGATGATGATGAATTTAATTTGCATAGTAGCATATGCTTTCAGTTCTTAAAACAGCGCCTAAACCCCCAAACTTGTATCTATAAGGAATCCGGAGTTCTCTTAGTATCTTCGAAACCATAGTATACCTTGGTGCAAAATCTTGCGTTTTGATAGCATATGCTTAGGACATATGCTTTCTCATAAAACCAAAATCACCATATGTTTCCATATAAATTTTGAGGAGTTCCCTCGATTACTCATGGATCCCATCATCAGATCACCACTTTTGTGAAAATGGGACCAAATTGGAGGGAAACCTAATAGAACAAAACAAAAATTTTGAAAATCGGTTCACAAACGGCGGAGTAATCGTTGAACAGACAAAAATAAAAATATTAAAAAATATATATATCCACAGCCGAACATATATCCTCCTCCTTTTTGGAAGTCGGTTAAAAATACAAAACGCATCGCATCACTTCATCGCAATGTGAACTAACCTTTACTAATTAGTCTATAGCAGTTTTTTTCAACCCTTTTTTTACAATAATTGACAGTGTAGGATAAAATAACCGACTAATTGATTTTTATTACCGTCCATGTTTTACTGTCGCATTAATTAATCAACCGCCATTAAATTAAATAACTACTCAATATTTTTTTCAACCTGATCATAATAACATCTCGAATATAGTTCTCAACCTCTGGCGACCCCTCTACGGAAATTTCGCGACCCCCAGGGGGTCAGGTCGAAAAACACTGGTCTATTGTGAGGACTCGAGAAGTGGGTTCTTTTGTGACGGTTTTCATCAGTCCCAAATTGTTTTTTTAAAAATTCGGTTAAAAAAGGTACCGAATGCCGCGGCAAGTTATGAATGAATGGCGATCAGATGATGAAGTAATGTGAACAATCGGCGGGTTAACAAATACACCAAACTAGGAAACACTAACGCAGGGCGGTGAAAGCGGTCTTGCTTCATTACTCGCTCGTTCCTCGGCCAGTGACGCGCCATAGCCAGCTCGATATAAGTAGGTAATTAAAACTATCGATATAATTATCGATAAAGATTTCGTTCAATTTTACTAGTATATTTTTTAATTAAAGTGTATCTCATATGTTACATCTTCACGCTTAGGTATCTGAACTGATTTAATATATTTTTCTCACCTCCGGGCGGAAAACGTCAACTTTCTTCCCGCTGCGCTTACCGATGTTGCCGTTTTCCGCCTCCGTCGATGAGAAAAATAGTATACGCACCATGGGCAGTAATGTACTATATCAGTAAGATACTTTAGGTCCCTGGAAAACATATTATAGGATATTTCTTGATAGGAAAATGAGCAGTGATTGAAGCAAAATTCTGTGTATTTTTTATTTATTTATAAATTTTACAATAATGACACTAGATGGTACACTGTAAAGTATTATTTTCTAAAGCAGGACATGTATTCCAAAATTTTGGATGGGGCCGCCGCGCACGTACCAGCTCGCTTGTCTGACCTCCTTTTTCGTCCGTCCACGTGCGTCAATTCTATGCCAATTATTATTATTTACATAAGTTTTGTGCCTGATTAATTACATTATGTGTCATGAATGATAAATAGTAAGGCCCAATATGATGCTACTTGCTTCTTTTATATAGCCGATAAAATACAATAAAGGAGTTTGTAAGAATCGAATTACGCAAAGTTTATCTTACATAATATTTAATGTGCATTGCAAAATCATAATTTTATTTTAGCAATAAGTCAATTCAAATTGAAATATCCTTGGCCCTCGCTCTTAAGGCCTTTCATTTTATTTTTTTTGAAATGGAATCATTTTGCGAATAAAACCAAAAATACAAAATAAAAATACCTACCTACCTCACTAGGTAGTTTGGTATTTTAAATTTTATATTTACTCTACCTACATATTGCCAACTCATAAAAATCGAATTGACAACATAGGAATTAACTAATTAGATTATATTTTATCGACAAGCAGCCCCTCCCTAGAGAACAGAACCGGTCGGGTGTTATAACGAATATGTAGGTAATATTACGTCAGGTGGAAACCGTGCCATCGTCGACCACTCCTGACCACCGCGGCTGTTGGGGAAACCCACCGCACAACAGGACAATCAGGTATTTGCAGGTATCCCTGAAACCAGGGACAGCGGCGTTTGTCGCTGTAAAAACCTGAGTGATCACCTTTTCTTTTTTTCGTGGCAATGCACAGCCATTTTTAGGGTTCTGTAGTCAACAAGGGTCCGCGGTTTTGCTCAGTGACTATAAGACCCACAAAGCTGTAATTCGGCATGAATGCACATATATTAATGATGCCGACAAAATGGTAATATAAGATATTTCAAAAAAAAAATTAAGGTACCTCCCCTACACATCAAGCGGGGATGAATTTTTTTTTTCGCGCCTACCCCACCATGTGGGATGTCGTTGGATAGGTTTTTTAAAAATATTACGAGAATTCAATGATCATTTTCCGATTTAGGGATCCATTTGTGAAATATGAAGTCTTAAAGTGGAAAAAATCGTTAGAGTCCAGTCCCCCCCTTCTACCAGCTAAACAGTTACTTCTGGAAATGTGAAAAAATTCACGGGAGTAGGAAATATGCTGAATTTAAAAGGAAAACTATCACGGCTAAAAAGACTTTATAAGTTATTGGCTCAATTTTTAGGGTTCCGTAGCCAAATGGCAAAAAACGGAACCCTTATAGATTCGTCATGTCTGTCTGTCTGTCTGTCTGTCTGTCTGTCTGTCCGTCCGTATGTCACAGCCACTTTTCTCCGAAACTATAAGAGCTATACTATTGAAATTTGGTAAGTAGATGTAGTCTGTGAACCGCATTAAGATTTTGATACAATAATGGAAAAATTATTAAAAATTTTAGGGGTCCCCATAGGTACAACTGAATCAAAATAATTTTTTTTCATCTAACCTATGCGTGTGGGGTATCTATGGATAGGTCTCTAAAAATCATATTGAGGTTTTTAATATAATTTTTTTCTAACCTGAATAGTTTGCGAGAGAGACTCTTCCAAAGTGCTAAAATGTGTGTCCCCCCCCCCCCCCTCTAACTTCTAAAGTAGGGGCATGATAAGTCTAAAAAAATATATGATGTACTTTATTATAAAAACTATCAACGAAAATTGGTTCGAACGAAATCTAGCAAGTAGTTGTTTTTTTATACTTTTATATTTAAATAAAAAAAAAAATTCCATCTAACCTATGCGTGTGGGGTCAATAGTATAGCTCTTATAGTTTCGGAGAAAAGTGGCTGTGGCATACGGACGGACAGACAGACATGACGAATCTATAAGGGTTCCGTTTTTTGCCATTTGGCTACGGAACCCTAAAAAAATAACGAGTCTTCGCCATCAACGATGTCAAGAGTTTCATGACACATCATAATCTACTCCGTACCATAACTGTAGCTACCGCTGTATAAGCCTTTTTATTTTTTTGGTGCGCAGGGGAAACCCATCATGGGTGCCCCGGGTTGGGGATGTGCTTCAGTTAGCTGAAGCACCCCGGGGGTATGTGGGACTCTTACCCACTAAAACCACCTGCGGTTTCCCTTCAGCCGTATACGGAGGGATGTCCTGGATCTGTCTAACACAGGACTCCCTCCACGACCGACCGGTCTACCTCACAAGGGACTGGACTTCCACCATCCTGACCCGGAGCCCCGTGGTACGGAAGTTATTGGAGGTTCGCATAGCGACGACTCCGCACTCCCGTCATACGCCGGCGGAGCGGAACGGAGGATGGGTCATCCTCTCTGTTCCGCTTCACGGCCTCTTTCTGTGAAAGGATGGTTTCACAGAAAGAGACCCGCTGTATGAGCCTGTACCAATCCATACTAATATTATAAATGCGAAAGTGTGTCTGTCTGTCTGTTTGTTACCTCTTCACTACACAATTACTATTCTACATCTAATATATAAAATTCTAGTATCACAGTGTTTGTGCGCGAACTCCACCAAAACAGCTCAACCGATTTTAATGAAATTTTGTATGTACGTCATTCGTTAGGCCTGAGAATAGGTTTGCATCTACTTTTTAAATTGATACTGGAAATAATTTATATGGCAAAACAATGTTTGCCGGGTCAGCTAGAATTCTATGTAATATATCAATTGGTGGCCGGTCAGTCACAGCCACCACCGATAATGGTAAGCCGTTGTGACTTGTCGATATTTGCTTCATAAGTTGTCTTTATTAAAAATTAAAATACAGCTCGAATTTTAATCCTTACTAAAGTTTGATGTGGCAAATATCAACATGTAACCTTCAGCCTTCAGCTAAGCATTTTCGCAACTGCCACGTGAAAGTAAATTTCTTTCTTCGAAACGAGAAATACGAGTGTTTCATGTCAAGGATACAATAATACGTTCTATAAATAATATAATTGTGAAATTGCGAATTACAAAATACCTCGATCCTTTCCACTCTCACGAAAACTCATAACGGAAGCTCGAGATATGGACTCAATACATCGATAATATATGACATAATCGCCACATAAATTCACTAAAATGGCGGTCAATGAGGCTCAAGAGGTTTCTCTAATATTGGCTGCTCATGACCAGCCATATTAATATTAATGTAGGCTTAAGCCGCTGACGGCTGAGCCTATTGGATAAATCATAAAAGGTATGGTGGTATGGCGGCCCGGAAGGTGACATGATATTGGATGGTTTTTATTGCAAAAAAATGTTCGGTTACTGCGGGCTTACATCAATATTGTTTAACATTGGTTCTGATTTTCATGAATTTTGGTAAAAAGAATTTTGAGGTTTGGTATGGCGGTATTTCATACTTCTCTTCGCAGATATAAGCCACGGAAAAATTACAAATTAATATTATGAGTTTTAACTACAGCATATATTTAAGCTACAGTTCCTTTTGCAAGCACGAAATCAAGACAACATCATCATTATCATCAGCCTATTGACGTCCACTGCTGAACGTAGGCCTCCCCCAATGAGCGCCAACCATCCCGATCTTGTGCAGCCCTCATCCATCCACTGCCTGCTATCAAGACAACATTTATATAAATGTTCCTCGTTTCATGGTATTGACCATAGACCATAGTTATAAATCAACTCGGCAACATTTGAAATATAGCGAATGAGGACTCCTGCGTGATTTAGCAAGAACTCGCATGACTTAGCACTGCAATATGCTTTCATACCGATATCTGGGTAAGTAGACCGAGTGAGGAGTTTTTTTCAGTTTTCCCCAATTAGTATTACCTTATTTTGTAACCCTGCTCTAACTAACGGCGAAACAAAACAAGACTTAGTAATGCAAAAAGTGATATAATATAAGTTAAATGATATATCAATGATGCATTCATTTTATGCTTTGCCGCAGCAAGTTGTCTTCGCATTTCAGAGTTAACTGACCATAATATTTAAACATACTAAACATATTATGGTCAGTACATAACATAATAATATGCTGCGGCCACAGCTTAAAATTTTCAGGTGTCACTCGCCACATGTGAAGACGTTTTGTTTAAATCTTTCAGATTTATAAGAAGATGTTTAAAGCTTTCAGTTTTGGGGAGTAACACAAAAAGTGCGAGACCGCTGTGGCCGCAGCTCTCATCGTTTACGATTCACATGTTAAGGTCAGTTAACACTGAAAGCTTTAAACGAAACGTCTCCATAACCTGACCTCTACCTTTTGGTATTAAGTTATAAGATAGCACTGTGAAATATTGTTTAGTTAATTACCAAAATACATTTGTGTAATAAGGAAAAATCTGCCGCGGTAAATGCAATTCTGCTGGCAAGAATTGCATTTACCGCGGCAGATTTTAGCTTAGTGGGCAATACACACATATAAAATATGATGTCGTAAAACACCCATCAACATCCTAATTATATCAATATTGAAGTGTTAAGTATGTCTTTAAAAGACGAAATATTACGATAAGATAAATTCGTTTACTTTTCTATCAATCGATTAAAATGCGTCTATACCAACTGCAGCACTCACAATGACTCGGCAGAATCCAAAGAAGAAAAAGATATTATAGTGTTGTAATCAAATAAAAAAACCGGCCAAGTGCGTGTCGGGCTACGCACAATATAGGGTTCCGTAGTACCGCTAGTTTTTGATAATTTTTGTATTGTCAATGAATGTACATTTATAACGTATTTTAAACTACTAACAACATCATTTCAGTTACGTTCAAAGCAATTTGAACGAAAAGTTCCTTTATACTTCGCCAAATATTTTTTTTTAGTTGATCGACTATTACTCAATAACTTATAAAGTCTTCTTAGCCGTGATAACTTTCCTTTCAAATTCAGCATATTTTCTACTCCCGTTAATTTTAAAATTTAATATTTCACAAACGGGTCCCTAAATCGGAAAATGATCTATGAATACTCATAACATTTTTAAAAAAACCTATCCAACGACATCCCACACGATGAGGTGGACGCGAAAAAAAAAATTCATCCCCGCTTGATTACACATCGCGCGGAAGGTACCATAAAAAAAATTTAAAGATTTCATGTACTATTTTGTCGGCATCATTAATATGTGCATTCATGCCAAATTACAGCTTTGTAGGTCCTATAGTCTCTGAGCAAAACCGCGGACAGACAGACGGACAGACGTACAGACAGACAGACGGACAGACCGAAACTATAAGGGTTCCTTGTTGACTACGGAACCCTAAAAACATTATGTTTGTAATACTCGTATACCTATTATTAATAAAGCGAAATTACAACATTTCATTTACGAAATTCCGACTTAAAATCCTTGTACTAAATCTTTGAGATTTTTGAAAACCTGATATTTTTTAAATAATAATTGCTATACATGTATTTGCTTAAAATATAAAAGCATTTTTTATTTTGTTGGTGTAAATATATAATTTGGTACTTTGTTATGATAGTGCTTATTTCAATAGTAAAACCAAATGTTTTAATTTGCCGCCGAAGCCCACCAAAAAGAACTTAGATAATAATTTAATTAATTAAAAAACACTTATTCAACAATATTATACTCAATGGAATCAAAAAACTAAAGAATATAAAAATCTTTCTACAATTATATGTATATGTAAGTCATTGGGGAACATTAGAAAAAATAAAACCGGCCAAATGCGTGGCGGGCCACGCGCAATATAGGGTTCCGCAGTACCGCTAGTGGCGCTAGTTCTTGATAATTTTTGTATGGTCAATGAATAAAAATAATAAATAAAAAACTCGTTTATTTATCTCACCACAGGTACAATAACAAGACGTTTAATTAAAGAGTTATAACCAACAATAACAAGATGTTTTACACACTCTACAATTAGTTAGCACAATTAATGTGGGAGACTGGTGCCTAAACTAGGCGTAGCCTGTATTTCAGGACACCAGGAACTCTCTCGATTTTACCAGCTAGTCACACAGAGTAGTGAAATTATTATTAATGTGTTGCTTATATAGGGTGTGGGGTAGTGCTTGTGTGTGTGTGTGTGTGTGTGTGTGTGTGTGTGTGTGTGTGTGTGTGTGTGTGTGTGTGTGTGTGTGTGTGTTATTCAGGTACGATTATCAGTTTTTCTGTGTTTTCGTAGTTAAGGGTTAGCAGCCATTCATTGATTTTAGTTTTGCAAGCTGTCTTCGTCAGGTGGTAAATGTTTAATTTTTTATCAATTTTTTTATAAAGATATCGTCCAATGGAACTAAAGAAACGATTGGAGAATCGTGTATGAAAGCGATGCGTGGTTGTATCATGGTTATATCGTCTATTGCGGAGGGATGATGGGATGTAGTTAAGGAGGTTATGGTGTTTGAGAACCGTATGTGAAATGTAGAGTTGGCGTACTGTCAAAGCTTTTGTTTCTTTGTAGAGAGACTCGGTTGGGTAACGGAATACACACATTAAAACGTGTTTTACACTACCAACAACATCATCTCAGTTCCGTTCAAAGGAATTTGAACGAAAAGTTCCTTTTATAGTTCGCCGAATACTTACATTTTTTTAGTTGATCGACTATTACTCAATAACTTTAGAAGTCTTCTTAGCTGTGATAGTTTTCCTTTTAAATTCAGCATATTTCCTACTCCCGTGAATTTTTTCACATTTCCAGAAACAACCGTTTAGCTGGTAGAAGGACACTGGACTCTAACGATTTTTTCCGCTTTAAAAGTTCATATTTCACATATGGATCCCTTAATCGGAACATGATCTTTAAATACTCATAATATTTTTAAAAAACCTATCTAACGACACCCCACACGATGGGGTGGACGCGAAAAAAAAATCATCCCCGCTTGATGTGTCCTCCCCTACACATCAAGCGGGGATACAGTAAAAAAAAATTTTTTTTATGACTTTAATACCATTTTGTCGGCATCATTAAGATGTGCATTCATGCCGAATTACAGCTTTGTAGGCCTTATAGTCTCTGAGCAAAACCGCGGACAGACAGACGGACGGACGGACAGACAGACGGACGGACAGACCGAAACTATAAGGGTTCCTTGTTGACTACGGAACCCTAAAAAAAGGGGCGCTTGCGGCGCCCCTTTTCGATTGCCTTCGGCGCACCCTTTTATCCAGCGCCCTGGAGGTCGCCTAGCGCCACCCAGTCTCACCCACCCACAACAATTATTAGTGTGTAAGTGCGTGAGTGTGCGTGCGCTCGATTCAACGGCGCTGCGGTTTTCGATCGGCAACTTTGTACATCCGCTGGACATCCGGGTCACCCATCTCGTCGGTCGTAAGTCGTAACTGAACTTGATGTAGGCCGTGCGTCTCCGGCTGTTATGTAACGTCGCCACACCACGCTAAAGGTCAACTACCGTGGGATACTTGGACGTACAATACACAAAAAGACAGGGACTGAGACATGACTACATAGGATACATCAACCAGTCTTGAGACTTTCAGAGTGTAGGTACTTATAATAAGTGTGCATGGTGGTAAAGTTTAAATGTATCGACTTAGAGAGAAAAAGTCAAAAATGTAATTTTTCTAGCATTTATTGATTCTATACACGCTTGTTACAAGCAGTAAGCGTTTACGGTAACCTACTAAACGGGGCAATATCCTAAATCGTGCTATCTAAGTTTTTGTAGTCGCCGCGACACATAGGTACAACGTCTGAATTCACCAAAATGGGCTTCGGCCTGGCCGAGCATAGCACCCCGCTCGGTCGGAAGATGCGTCCACCCGAACACCCGCCCGTTACGGCCATGCCACACGACGCGGTGCGGCACCGCACCGGTGTCCGTCTCACCGGACTACCGGCCACACCGGTGAGTGCGGCACCGCAACGTTTTGCAGTACAGAGGCCTTAGTGCGAGTTTTATTCGATCATACGCATCGAGAACGTTAACGCGAATTTATATGGGATCAAAGTAGCGCCATCTACTGGCTAACGTGGATACTGCTTTGATCCCATATAAATTCGCGTTTACGCGCTCGATGCGTATGATCGAATAAAACTCGCACTAACCCCTCTGTAGCAGCGACGGACTCGAGCTCCCCGCGTCCCCGCCTCGTCTCGATTCCGGTGCGCGTGCGGTGCAGCGCCGGAGCGCACCGGACGGCGCCGTGTGCCATACCATCCATTTTTCTATGTAGGACACTGGAGCGACACCGGTCAGGCGCCGTACCGCCGCCGCACCGCATCGTGTGGCATGGTCCTTACACCGCGAGATCACAAGCAATTGTATGATATTGTAAATGACAGCGCGACATGCAATTGTTACACACAGATACATACAGTCACATACAATTGCTTGTGATCTCAGCGTACAGAAGCACAAAACTCATATAAATATTAAAATGACAAAAATTTCATGAAATTCTGTGCATCATTATTTTGATTACTCTATATTTGAATATGCAGTTCAAGTCTAGTCGAGACAATCGTCTCTTAAATGACCGTGTTTACAATATTACATAATGTATGTTTACCTTAGCTAAACAAAGTTTAAGTAGTACAAGCTTATTGACTCAGTGCAAAATATTTTGAAACTCAATTGGCAATGCAAAAAATTAAAAAAGAAACTTATCGCCGTACTCAGAGACATTTAATTATGATTAACCTTCAATTTAATGAAGAATTTGAAAGATAATGTATGAGGCTTATTAATGTTCCACTCTGAGTGCGGCAGTTAGAAATAATTCTTATTTCAAACTGATATTTTTTATTAACCGACTTCCAAAAACGAAGAGGTTATACGTTCAGCTGTGGATATTTTTACACTGGCTAATTGCTGACCACACATTTCAACTAATTAACTAACCTAGTCCTTACAGCCAGGATTAACGTTTACCATAAAGCCTAAAGGCTAAAATATAAATCTCAGGGGTGCCACTGGCCTAAAAAGAGTATGGAATTAAACAGCCGTGTTTAATTGAAATACCTGTTGTTACAAATACTAATCATATTATCCTCAGAATTACATTTATAATTCAATTCCAGTTTTAGTTGTTTCAAAAAAGTACCACCAAATTGTTCTGAAAACGTTTTAAAGTAACCTGTAATAATATATTGGGAAAGACACCACATGTCTTTTATTAAATAGATATTAACTGTGAAATATGTATGTGATTATCTACAGAATACCGCGTGAATTGTTAAGTTACAAACTATTTCAACTGCTTCAACAACAACTAACTACGTAACTTGTAATTTTGAACTTGTGGAATACAGTAATACCCCGCTTTACGTGACCCCGTTTTGCGCGGTTTCACTACAACGCGAAATTTAAATTTCGCGCCCATATCATAGCGCTACTCGAAAAAATGCGTATAAATATAAATTTATGTAGTCATCAGTATGGACAATGATAATAACTGTGTCTTGACTGTGTGTCAAACAATTGAAAACAGTGTTGGGTGTTATGCTCGTATTTTACAAGAACGTAAAAAAGCGCTACCCAAAAGGCAATACATATATTTTTCCTAAAAAATCATTAATTGTATGTATTGCATAAGGTGCCTTTAGAATTAAAATGATTAATTAAAATGATTCGTACTTTTAGGGTTCCGTAGCCAAATGGCAAAAAACGGAACCCTTATAGATTCGTCATTCGTCTGTCTGTCCGTCCGTATGTCACAGCCACTTTTCTCCGAAACTATAAGAGATTTTACTATTGAAACTTGGTAAATAGATGAACTTTGTGAACCGCATTAAGATTTTGATACAAAAATGGAAAAATTATTATACAACTGAAACAAAAAAAATTTTTGCCCAAATGCGTGTGGGGTATCTATGGATAGGTCTTCAAAAATCATATTGAGGTTTTTAATATCATTTTTTTCTAACCTGAATAGTTTGCGGGAGAGACTCTTCCCAAGTGCTAAAATGTGTGGTGTCCCCCCCCCCCCCCCCCCCTCTAACTTTTAAAGTAGGGGCATGATAAGTCTAAAAAAAATATATGATGTACTTTACTATAAAAACTACGACGAAAATTGGTTTGAACGAAATCTAGCAAATAGTTTTTTTTTTATATATTTTTTTTTCATCTAACCTATGCGTGTGGGGTATCTATGGATAGGTCTTCAAAAATCATATTGAGGTTTCTAATATCATTTTTTTCTAACCTGAATAGTTTGCGGGAGAGACTCTTCCAAAGTGCTAAAATGTGTGGTGTCCCCCCCCCCCCCCCTAACTTCTAAAGTAGGGGCATGATAAGTCTAAAAAAAATATATGATGTACTTTACTATAAAAACTACCAACGAAAATTGGTTTGAACGAAATCTAGCAAGTAGTTTTTTTTAAACGTCATAAATGGTAAACTTAATTTAACTTTCATTAAATCAATTGAAATATAAAAATAAATCAAAAACCTTTTAATTTCATAAAAATAAACCTTATTGCTGCTACGGAACCCTTCATGGGCGAGTCCAACTCGCACTTGGCCGGTTTTTTTTTTATTAAATTTTGACTAGTTTAATCATAAACCCCGATATACGCGATATTTTCCGGAACGTATCTATATCCCTCGCGTAAAGCGGGGTATTAGATACTGCACAACGTTAGATATAACTTTAAACTGATACAGGTTTAACGCTTCATGAAAGAATCATTACTATTATTAATATTTCTTAATACCTGCTATAGAAAAACGTAATGTTTATAAAACGCTACCTCTACATTTGCATGTTAGCTTTTTATTACATATATATTTACTTCTCTTAAACTTCTTACAATTTACATTTTGTACTCAGTTTCATGTATTAATGCCATAAACAATGATGTAAACTACTCGTACTCTAGACTCGTCTTTTAAATCTAGTTCATATGTTTAATGACATAGTTAACAGCGTGTCTGCTGCCTCTAGTCACGTGTGTGACAACAAGCCGGACCCACTTATAAAACATCGCATTAGTGAAAAATTTACGTTCATATTTAGTAATATACGGTTTATCGTAACGTTATGCGTAACTTGTGTAAACACACGGGCGGAGAGTGTGCCCGAAAACGCTGCGGTTTTGTACGGAACTCGATTTCTTTTATTGACACATTTTAATGATTTTTTGCTTCTATGTGTTCTATATAATATTATATTATGTTACATGGTAGGTTACAGATATACAATAAATATTTGTGATTGCATTTACGTACAACAAAAGTAGAGTGCATATCAGGCGCTTATTTCCATGAACCAGAGAACTTATCATGAATTCGTGAACCTTCTCTACATTTCTCGATCCAAACACCAGTAATTTTCAGAAACAAAGGCCACACGTTCTCAAAAACGATGTCCAATAAAACAGTCTGTTGGGGTGTGCTCGTGTCCAGTCACCCAGTGCACCTGCGATCAGCTGCGGGTCCGCTCGTTATGTAAGCGCGTGTGTGTTCGCCGGTTACAGAGCGTTACGTGAGGCGCGATCGCCAGTAGTGAAAGCCTGCCGTTGGTGCCCGCCGGGCTGTGCACGGAAGGAAAAGAAAAAAAAATGATATAATTTTTTTTTATTCATCCAACAGTTTTGTGCGACAATCGCGTTTCCCAATATTCACGGTGAGTTTTATTGTGATTTTCCTTGTTAGATTAAGAAGAAAAATAATTGGTTTATTATTTTTATTGAGAACAAAATAATATATTTTGTGGTGTGACTAAATGAAATAAAACTTATGATCAAAATCATTTAAATGTGCTCAAATTTTTAAACTAAAAACCTCGTAAAATAAAGAAATATTTAAAGAACTTAAAGTTTTTCCCGAGAAATCTTTTCGAGACTATTCAATCTTAATAATAAAAATGTAAATAAGATTGTCACACTTTACATCTTTGTTGCTGTAATAAATCATTTTAATTTGTTTAAAGCATCCATAAGTTAAGAAAGTTAGCTACTTATATTTCCGTGCGTCAGTTTTTAAAACGTGCGTGTTGAGGAAAATTCGAGTTTTCAGAACTTATTATTGTTTCTCTTATTCTAACATTAATTTTATGCCTGTGTCAACTCAAGGTAATAAAATATTTTTTACATGTTATATTTTATACAATCTATACCTATAAAATGTGAAGAAATTATTGTGTAATGAGTATTTTAAAAGCCATTTTAAAATTTAATTTTACTAAAATCATATTTGTGAAATATTTTAACAAAACAATATTATTTTGCGCTTTGATTTAATGTTCTCATCTTAACTTAAACTTAAATTAACTTAAAACTAACTTAACTTCACTTAACTTAACTTAACTTTAAATACATAATTAATCATTAGATATCTTAAACCTACCATATTAATGAAGAGTAAATGCAATAATTTTGGCAATAATGTACAATACACAAAAGACTAATAAGTACATAGACAAAAGACTACATAAACAGTACTCTACAATTTTATGTAACAAATAACAATACACAAAAGATTAAAAACTTTTTAAATCATTTTTGAACTTCAAAATAGGAACAGGCTAATAATAAAAAAAATTACGTTGTCAGCGTTTAGATGATTTTTTGACAGCTGGTCCTAAAAATTAACGATATTTTTTTATTTACATATCGACTTTCCGTTTAAATAATTAATTTTATAGGAACTTAATACAGTTCAACTGATGGTGCTCAGATAGATGTGAGTATTGGTCAATTCTAGTAACTTTCATTCATCATTTCTAATCGCGTATCATGTGACTCATGAAGAGCCAGTAGAAGATTTATACTCAAAAACTAAAAATAAAAAGTCTTGAAACGCTGCTATAGTACGGTCTATTACAGACTTCACGATACTGCTGCTTCATGCTTGTGCTATTTGATTCCAATCCACCGAAATTTTCATTACATTAGAGTGATTAGTAAACTCTAGCAAATGTGATAATATCGTATCAGAAGTCTGCTTTTACCAACGATCAGACCTTTCTTGTGTACGTCCGTTCAAAATTCACTTGTTTACAAATATGGTGAAATGACTAGTGATTGGACAGTACTAGTCATTGGACAGAGCACAAAAACACAATATTTATTAAGGTTGCTTTAAAAACTACCTGTTTTTGTTTAAAATCAAGCGTTCTATTACTTTAAAAACAGACAGTTTTTAAAGCAACCTTAATAAATATTGTGTTTTTGTGCTTTGTCCAATGACTGGTACTGTCCAATCACTAGTCATTTACCCTATTACTTACATTTTAACCGACTTTCAAAAAACAAAGAGGTTCTATGTTCGGCTGTGCATATTTTTTTTATTTTGTGTATCTTGCGAAGACGCGAACACCATTTTACCGAGTTTGTTTCGTCGGTAAAAGTAAAACCGATGTTAGTTTTTTGTTGCCGGTATGACAAAAGCTAGTTTGAAATTAGAAGAGTTAGGGCCTGATAGGCTATTCACAACTTTTTTTGATAGATGGAGTATAGAGTATTTGTCAGATAAGTTCTGGATAGCCTATCCGGCACTTATCAGGAAGTGGTGACACAGGCCTTTAGGCTGCCTTCACATTATGTCGCGGCTGCGGCGGTACGCGCGACATAATGTGAAGGCAGTCTTACTCTTCTTATTTTTCTAAACCCTAGTATAAGCTAGGCTCACTTATCAGAAATAGGTCATCCACCATTTACATGACCTTGTAACAAAAAATGTGATTACAATCGGTGCTTACATCAATAGAATTACATCGCGTTCAAACAACTTTCTGCAAACAACACTTATGCATAACGACTCAGCTGAATTCAGGTTAGATTGAGATTGAAGGTAGTAAAATGATGAAATTGTTGTAAAATAATGGTATTTTATGTTAATTTCATCATCACAAACCATTCCAATACGATCGCCGACCTGGATGATATAACAGAACATAAAGTATACCACCGAGGTCGCGGAGTGGAACGGTTCTCGCGTTCGTAGCGCGTCACATTGATGCTTATACAGACATTACCACCACATCATCGCTTAATTGTACCAGCAGTAAAAGTGTTTTGCCCGAAGAAAACGGGTTATTGTTGCTCTTCTCGTGGAAAGTGAATTTAATGCTTGTTTCAGTTATCAATATTGTGGAAACCCAATTTTCGCCACAATCGAACGAGGAATGCAAGATATCATGTCGGACAAAATGGATTTAGAGTAAGTTATTAAAAAACATCTGTACTAATAATCCGTACCCAAAGGGTAAAAACAGGATCCTATTACTAAGACTTCATTGTCTGTCTGTCTTTCCGTCTGTCTGCCTGTCTCCAGGCTGTACGTCAAGAACCGCTATAGCTAGACTTCTAAAATTTTCTAGAGTAAGAGAAGTAAAATATCAGTGTTTTCATGCAAAAAAGTATATTTTGGACAATACTAAAGACGTTAATAATAAAAACTATGACGATAATAACGAAGAAAGAAGATATTGATGATAACAACAACGACGGTCCACAGCAAAAGCATGAACGGCAACGACCCGCAGTTCGCGAACCTCAACTACTCCGACATGGAGGGCGAGAGCATCGCGGATCACTACCGCGGCGCCGTGGTGCTGGTGACCGGCGGCACCGGCTTCGTCGGCAAGGCGCTGCTGGAGAAGCTGCTGCGGAGCTGCCCCGGCATCGACACCATCTACGTCCTTATGCGGCCCAAGCGCGGCCTCTCGGTCGAACAGAGGTATAAAGAGCTGCTGAAGAATCAGGTACGTTTAGCGTTATCTTTGGTTTTCTGCTGTTGTTAAATGCTGCTTGCAACTCGATAACGCCGAAATAATTTTTTTATTGCGGCAACTGTGCATTTTTTGGGATAAAAACAGTCTTATTTGTTTGGGATAAAAAAGTCGTTTATATAAAAGGAATAAAATTAATGTGGATTGTGTTCTTTACAAATTGCTCTCCGTCTATTGTAACAAAAGTATTGTATTTTTTATTAACAGCAAAATTTTAATTACATACAACAAACTAATAGTAACGTAACGTTGCAACTTGGATAGATAATTATTATTTGTAGTGCGAGATTGTTAAATATTGTGTTGTCCAT
Organism: Cyaniris semiargus; assembly: GCA_905187585.1. Taxonomy (NCBI): domain Eukaryota; kingdom Metazoa; phylum Arthropoda; class Insecta; order Lepidoptera; family Lycaenidae; genus Cyaniris; species Cyaniris semiargus. The sequence goes on along the minus strand of LR994551.1, from coordinate 20,943,515 downwards.
TGACCAAATATTATAGTTAATATAATAGTGGTTGACCAAAAAGGGACCTCAAGGTAAATAATTTGATTTCAAGTAAATCGTGTTTGGAGTTTCGTGTAGAAACAAGTTGTAGAATTGCCTCGGTTCTAAAAAAAATCATAAAAAATCTACGGCACCTAAAAATATTCTGGTTACACCAAAACAAAGCTAACAGACCACGGATTAAAAAAACAAATACCCCTTCCAATCCCTTCAGGTCCCTTTTTGGTCAACCACTCACATATAATATACAAAGCATCTATTAGTCTGTGATAGAGTCATAGCAATTTGAAACAAACAATGTGAAAATGCCTCGCCTGGTTTCATCTGAACCGGTCCGGGTTAGGTTAGGAGACTGGCCGAGAAAGCGCAACCAGGCAGACTTTGTTGTCACGTTTCTGCCAATATAAGCCTTACGCAATATTTTGCTACGAGTATTTCGTAGTAGCTTAGCCTGAATTCTAAACTACTACTTGTATTCTTTGTCTTGTTTATGATCATGGAAGGCTATTAAATCCACACGTTCCAATCCTAAAAATAATTTTAACGAGACAACATCTTCATAGAAAAAGGCTTGATCTTAGTTAATTAAAATAAATTAATGATTATTATTTAAATGACGAACAACACTTTTTACTAAGTGTATATTTATATACGTGTATACTTTTACAAGCCAATCTTTCCATACTTCTCTATTCTGAAGTTTGGTTTGCTAAATTTTGGCTTTTCTTAGTAGGTATTAGAAGGATTATAACTCTACCTATGACACTAGCATCTTAAAGTCGTCTAGCTTCCATCCAAAACCACCCATCTCAACCACCCTTTTTTTTATGAAGATGGCAGACAACGTTTAAAAAACTTTTACCGTCTGCAGCTGTCTAGCTCTACATTAGCCAGTATCTTCACCGGCCAATCTCTTTCAGGTGTTCGATCGCATACGCTCGCGCTGGCCGGAGCGGCTCAACAAGCTGTACCCGATCACGGGCGACGTGTCGGCCCCCAGCCTCGGCGTCAGCGAGCAGCAGCAGAAGCTGCTAAGGCGGGTGCACACTGTGTTCCACTCCGCCGCAACGGTGAAGTTCACGGAGCCGCTGCATGCGGCAGCACAGCTCAACGTCCAGGGCACTGCGTTTATGCTCGAGCTGGCGGGGACCATGCCGCTGCTGAAGGTAAAGTTTGATCGTGACTTAATTATTATATACTAGCCTTTGCCCGCGGCTTCGCCCGCGTGGAATTCTGAGAACGACATAATTTCAGGCCAAAAATACATAATTTTTTATACATCAAATATAGCCTATGTGTCACTCAGGAACATACCAGCTTCCTATCAGTGTTAAAATTTTTGCAATCGGTTATCGGACCAGTAGTTTCAGAGATTACCTCCTACAAACAAAAAACAAACTTTACCTCTTTATTATATTAGTATAGATTAACAAGGCCGTCTCTAGCCCTTGTGGCGCCCCTGTGCAAATATTACCCTAGCGCCCCCTAGCAAGCGCGCGGTCAAAATAGAATGGGTACAGAGTATACTTGTACACTTTGTCCGGCCGCTTAAGGGTGAGGACCAGTTCTGGTCCTAGTCATTTTCAGGTGGTGCGAAAACCAAAAGTGGTGCCCTCCTAAATAAAAAAAATTGGTCAAGTGCGAGTTGGACTCACGCACGATTCCGTATGATTATAAAGCAAAGATAGGCAAAAAATTATGTTTTTTGTGGGAGCCCTTTAAATGTTTATTTACATTAAGTATTTTGTGAATCTCAATTGCCTTCTTGTAGCCGTTATTGATATACTTAATGGCCAAAAAAATCACATTTCTTGTATGGAATTGTAATCCTTAAATATTTAGTATCTTTTGTTTTTAGTATTTTTTAGACAACAGAAATACATAAACTGAGAATTTCAACTCTCTAGCATCTATACTAATATTATAAAGCGGAAGAGTTTGTTAGTTTGTTTGTTTGTTTGTTTGAACGCGCTAATCTCAGGAACTACCGGTCCGATTTGAAAAATTCTTTCAGTGTTAGATAGTCCATTTATCGAGGAAGGCTATAGGCTATATTTTATCACGCTAAGACTAATAGGAGCGAAGAAATAGAGGAAAATGTGGAAAGAACGGGGGGAAATTATTTGAAAGGGCTTATTTAAACGCGCTCATTTCAGGAACTACTGGTCCGATTTAAAAAAATATTTCAGTGTTAGATAGCCAATTTATCGAGGAAGGCTATAGGTTATATTTTATCACGCTAAAACTAATAGGAGCGAAGAAATACAAGAAAATGTGGGAAAAACGGGGGAAATTATTTGAAAGGGCTTATCTCACGAACTACTAGAGCAATTTTTCTGTTATTTGGGTCAGATAAGAAGTAGACCACGTGAAGGATCATAGGCTATTTTTTGTAGACTGATTTGTCTCTGAAATATCTAATTTACGCGGGCGAAGCCGCGCGGAACGTCTAGTACAGAATAATATAATGAATGCCACCTATGACCTGTCTGTGACCAGAATAAATAATATGAGGTGAGCCGTAAGAACCTTAAACTGCCTAAAAGTTAATCTGGTAGGGGTCTGTTCTTGGCCTTCTTCTGTAGAACTTTGGCTACCATCGCATCCTGCGAGCGGCCTATCTCTGAGGGCTACGTTTGGTCTGCTATCCAGACGACACATACATGCTGGCCCACAGAGACATATTTGAGGAGACAATACGCCTGTCGAGAGTGGGTGAGTCTCAGGTTGTGGCGCTTATAGAAGCGTTGGGGCTGAGAGTCAAAAAGACGTAGGCCATATTTTTCTATGGGCACTGGAAGCACCGCCCCCGCGGAAGTATCACTGCGCATCGCAGAGATGTGGAGGAGAGTGTGCTGATAGGCGCTGAAATGCAGTACATGGGTTTGGTTCTGGATTTTGAATGGATCTTTACCCCTCATTTTCGTCGATTGGCACTTAAACTGAAGAAGATGGCCATGGTCCAGGGCCCACCTGCAGACGGCTTTATACAGCGGTCTTGTAGTCCTGTTTGGGCGGAACACATAAGCGCCCAGAATAGACAGCTGCTCAGAACTCAGAAGCCCGAAGCATGCTTTAGCGCTGCGGATACTACGCTGCTATCGAACCGTTAGCTGGCGAAGCGGCGTTGGCGCTGACAGGGTCCTCTCCGTGGGATCTCGAGGCTCGAGTGTTGTCGGAGGGTATATTAACACATAGCCGAGTTTAAAAAGCGAGGAGAGCGAGTGCTACCAGACCTGGCAACCCGATGGCGCCACCAGGCGCATGTCATTACAATAAGCACCTGTCAAGACCAGATGGCGTCCCGAACTGCCAGCCGCCGAACTGTGAAATCGATCCGGTCGATACTACAACAGTGTATGGCATATTCAAGGGGCGTCCTTACCTTCGGTCATTACCTGGACCGACAGGAGGACAAACAGGGGGATACCATCGCCTAGGTGCCACCACAGCCTGAGAAAGACGATACGGCGCAGCATACGCTCGTCTTTCTTCTTCTACGCTCTGCTTGAGCTGAGCAACGGGCTGAGTTTTGCGCCGTCGTTGGATTGGACCTTACTACTTGTCGGGAGGCAGTAGCTTATTATACTCTCTGCGAAACTGTTATGTCGCAAACGGAGGCTGCATAAAGAGAGCGGGAAACAAATTAATACGCATATCCCATGAGAATGAGGCACGGATGGCGTAGGCTGCACGGCGCCCGGTGCAACCGCAAGGGCGCCGTCAAGAGTACAAACCGCGCTCACGCACGGACGCATATAAATCCAGCCTGACGTGAGTCGCGCGGCTCTTATTTTGGCGCCCATCTTGACGACAAATATAATCTCTCTAATCATTTATGTGTTTTAAGGTTCATTTCACGTTAAAAAATAAAGTTTATATTTATATTGCAAAAGCCGAGCCGCTCGTGGCGCGTCTTGCTTTGCTGTAAATCGACAAATATAAGAAGAGCTCCAGATGCTACACAAAATGTATGCAAACTGGAGTTCTTTTTACGTTGGTCATTAAAACGCGGCGGCTGGCCAATGTGGGCGCGCGCCGAGTGGGGCTCCCTTGCGAGTGGCGCTCGGCGCCCCTAGGACCGCGGCGCCCGTGTGCAACGCACACCCTGCACCTAAGGGAAAGATGCCCCTGTAGATTAATGTTGTCTTAACATAGACTCACAAAGAAAGGAATGTAAATTATGTTAACTTAATTAGAGTCTTCTCAAAGCAAATGTTGATAGGCTTTTGCGCAGCATTGCGATAATATATTCAGTGAATTTACAAATATTTTTGAACCATGTGAGTGAATAACTTACCTTAATACACATGTTATTATAATATTATGTTTTTCTTTTATACTTAGGCGCTGGTGCACGTGTCGACGGCGTACAGCAACGCGCCGCGCGGCAGCATCGACGAGCGCGTGTACCCGCCGCCCTACGACCCCGACAGCATCGTGCGCTGCACCAAGATGCTGCCCGCCGAGACGGTCGAGATGATCGCCGCCACGCTGCTGGTGAGTGACGTCATCACCGCCGCCGACATCGACGACGAGCAACTTCAGCATCGTTATATTATTCCTATTATCATCATGGTTCATCTTCATCATTACTTAAATAAGTGTCCTCAATATCGTCGCTGTAATGTACTCTTTATATCGGGCAGATAAATCACTAATCACTATCGTCAAGAAGCACAATTCAGATCGCAATGCGAAGCGCGGTAGATGCATTTCTAAATTTGTATGGATTTGACAGATTTGCAAGACGTCTCACGCAATTTAAATCTGTCAATTCAGTATACATTTAGAAATGCATCTACGCGTCGCGTGGCGATCTGAATTGACCCAAAGAAGTTTAATCGAGTTCAGTTTATGACTGTATGCCTTGATATTACAGGGAGACCATCCCAACCCGTACACGCTGACCAAGTCGCTGGCGGAGTCCATCGTGTACAGCCACACCGAGCTGCCAGTCTGCATCATCAGACCCTCTATTGGTAAGTTAGATCAATTGCTTATGTATCAGTTACTAAGTCTTATCCTTTAAGTTTATTCCACTGACCTAGGAATATAATGCTATAGGCATGATGTGACTCAATGGTTTATTGGCACTAGGAGCAGTCACCGACCGTTGCGTTGGTCACATCTGAAATTTCGCTAATAAGGTCTCTTTTCGTAACGTGAATAAAATTTATTTAGATATTACGTCCATAATGCTCCGAGATTGTTAAATGATATCCTTGACGTCTTTTGTCTATCGTTCAAACCTTAATATTATACGAGCAACCAAAATTTTCAGGTACATTTTAACTCGATACTAGCAAGTTGTATTGTTGGCTACTTAGTGCTTCGTCATCGGGATCTCTATTTTTATAGATCCTTTGTCTTTAACCTCGGCGAGTCCTTGTGCGATCATTAAAAAGTCAACGTTATCGATTGCACAAGTGGTGTCGGTCGCACGACCACCCTCATCTATAATTTCGCGGCAATCAATAGCGTCGTGTCATAACAGCCTAATTGATATCACTTGTCAGCTTTCTTGGGCTGATTATAGCATCGTGCTGACTTTTGGCTGACCGTTGGCACCGAAACGTATGAAATATTATCAGCGCAGACTGCTACGCGTTATTCAAAAACGCTTCCTGGAATTTCACACATGGTCATCAGCGCCGACGGCTAATTGAAATCACTTGTCAGTCCTATTAGGCTGATTTTATTTAAGGTGTACTCGGGGAATCGAGACAGTAGCGGTCATTGACTCCCTGTCAAAAAAACTTGTCATCTTATATATAAAATTCTCGTGTCACAATGTTAGTTACCGTACTTCTCCGAAACGGCTTTACTGATTTTTACCAAATTTTATATGCATATTCAGTAGGTCTGAGAATCGGCTACTGGCTACTTTTTATATTGATAAGTGCATTTGTTGAATAAATAATAGTAAATTATTACAACTTGAGTCTGACGGCGACCATTGTTTGTGCAACGGGACAGCGATGGATCATGGACGTTGCCATGGTGTCATACTTATTTAGTCACTTCAATAAAATAATATGGGCGAAATACTTTATATGGCAAAACAACGTTTGCCGGGACAGCTAGTTTTCTATATAAACCGCGATTGACAATGAAGTGTCAGAGCGATATCGTATTTTGCATACTCGATGTGAACTGAATATGAAGCATATCACTTCGAACTCATAAAAAGTTTGAGATTATCATTCTAAGAGTTACCAAGAGGTTTTCCGATAAATCTGTAATAATCTGTTAAGAGGTCAATTTTATTCTTGAATATTCTAAATTACAGTGCGAGCATTTTTCATTTAGCGCCTAGACTAAAAAGGTCAATTACCGCTACCGCCTCGTTTCGCCGAGTACAGTATAGTCTTACGCTGACCGTCGGCACCGAAATGTATAAATTATTATCAGCACGCAGACTATACGCTTCCTAGAATTCTTACATCTTAGGCTATCAGCGCCGACTGTGCGTGAAGTCGGCGTAACATTAAAATCAGCCTTACCGGCTTCTCATGAACACCCGAAGACATCTTTCTTGCCTATATGAGAGCGATGCCCAGTATTAGAAGTAGGGGTGGTTAATATAACGTATAGCTGAAAAAAGTAGCGCGCTATTTTTTCGCAACGAATAGCGCGCGCTATAAATCTATGCATAAGACGCTATGTTATAACGTATCGCGCGGTCACTGACCTAGCACGGCGCCGCGCCGCCCGCGCTGCCGATCGCGCGATTTTCGTTCGATCGTTGTCACTTGTCGTGTCGTTTCGTTGCCAAAATCGGGTGAATTCGGCTGTCATAATTTTTGCAATGTTGCGTTGCGTGCATAGGTAAATTATGGGTAAATTATAATATTTTATAATCATCAGTAATTGACCTCCTGCTCCGAATAGCACTGTAATAGAATGGTAACTTCCGTTCCATGTGAAAGTTAAATTTTTTCTAAATCTGGATACGTTATTAGTGACTGAAGAACTCGTTTGTCGTCGACAAAAGTGGCGCAAATAATATTTTTAAATGTAAAAAAAAAACTGTTGTAAAAAAAAGATGATGTAAAAATAATGTATAATACTAAAAAAGAAAAAAAAAACATTCAAATCATATTTTGTAAAAAATTGGATTGTATGTAAACCAATTCATTTCAATTTCAATTGTTTAAATATATTATTATATGTATCTGCAACATAATAAAATTAAACAAATAATTATTCTAAATATCTAACTAACACGTTATATTATATTAACTAGCCCACCGCGTTATTAGCCCACCGCGTTATTGTAGACGTTACGAATCATCATGTTGTAACATAACGAAAGAATTGAATTTATTTTATTTTATTTTATTTTCTTAGGAAAACTTACAGCTATTTACAACTCCAGTAAGATATATATTACACAGCGATATGCCAAGTTTTTTAGTTTTCACTAGTGTATAATAAGTTAAAACTTAAATGTAACATACCCAACATCAAATCATGACAAACACGATGACCTAAATTAAAAAATAAATAAATAAAATTAACTAACAATAAGCAACAAAGCTGAACTAAAGCTTATTAAAGCACAAGAAAAGGAATATTTTCGCAAGCGCCCACTCGTTATACGTCTTTATATTATTATACTCGCTGTGAATAAAACTACTTATACTCGTAATATAGTAGATCGCAATAATATATATAAGCAAATTTTTTAGAATGGCGTTTACTGAATAGAATTAAAATAGGCATCAGTCAAAAGTTTTCTGATTTTATTTGGTGTAAGGGAGGATATGTCTTCAAGCGGATTTGTATTTAGAAATTTGTTAAATCTTGCACTCGACCTTAACACAAACGAATTCCTACGGTAGTAGGTGCTGTAGGGTGGGACATATAGAGGCGTAAAATGACGAGCGTTTTTTAAAGGGGATATTAATATTAAATTTATTGAGTAATTCGGGAGCATCTATTTTACTACTCAGTACTTTACTTAGGTAAGCAAGGTCGCTAATGTTCCTTCGTTGGCACAGCGGAAGGAAATGGATTTTTTTACATCTGGCGTCATAGTTAGAAAGAAATTGATAACATTTAAATTGGAGATATCTAAGAAAGCGTTTTTGGATAGACTCTAATCTGTCTATGTATATATTGTAAGCAGGGTTCCATAGCTCCGAACAGTACTCCATGATACTGCGAACATAGGCACAATACAGGATCTTGACCACTTTAATAGATTTGAAATTTCTGCATGATCTGATTACAAATCCTAAGGCTTTCGAGGTTTTATAACATAATCAATATGCTCATCAAAAATTAGTTTTGAATCTACAATAACTCCCAGATCCTTTATAGATTTTTTGAATATACGACCCTTATTCTTAAGCTTGTAATTATACTTGATTAAATTTACCTTACGACTGAAGTTGATAGCAAAGCATTTAGATACGTTAAGATTTAGCCTATTACGCACACAATATTCTTCAAATCTAATCAAGTCCTCTTGCAAAAGGCGGCAGTCATCAAAAGAGGTTATGGTTTTTAATATTTTGGTGTCATCAGCATATAAAAAGAAATAAACATGGTGGAAACAGGAAGAAATATCATTTATAAAAATAGCGAATAGCAAGGGCCCCAGTAGGGACACCTTGTGGGACACCAGAAGGTACGAACATCCACCTAGAAATGAACCCATTTATAGCAACAGCTTGGGACCTATTGCAAATATAAGATGTAAACCAGCGAAGGAGATTTCCATGTATACCTGCATTGGATAACTTCTGGAGCAATATGCAATGATCTATACGATCGAAAGCCTTGCTAAAGTCGGTAAATATTAAATCCACTTGAGCGCCTGAATCCATACCCGAACTTACATGGTCATAAGTTAAGAGGAGATTTGAGGTTGTTGAGCGTCCCTTCAGAAACCCATGCTGCTCTGGTATAATGGTTTATACCAGAGCAGCATGGGTTTCTGAAGGGTTTTCACAATAAAATTGTAGTTTGAATAATTTATAAATAAATTAATGACGCGGATGAATTTGATTTATTTTAAGTACCTCCTCGCTCAGGTTAGTAGAGGACAATTATTTATAATTTTTTTATTTATTTATTTGTTTTTTTTTTTTTTTATCAGTGACCGCTCTCAAGGGCTGGTGCCCTTGAGAGCAGTATAAACTTGTTGATGCTCAATTCTCTCAAAGAGTTTAGCAAATATACAGAGTTTTGATATTGGTCTGTAATTTTGAATATTGCCCTTGTGAATAGGTGTAATAAATGCGGACTTCCACATACCGGGCACATATCCTTCCTTTATGAATCTTGAATAAAGAATGGTAAGTGGAAGAACTAGGCTAGTGGCACACTCAACAATAATCAGGGGAGAAATATCATCGGGCCCCGTTCCTTTATGCAAATCTACCGACTTTAGCAATTTCAGTACCTCATCAGGATCAATTGTTATATCTCCTACGGAGCTCTGATGTACGGTATGTTCTTCAGTACATGTTTCATCAGGTGAACTATTGGAATCAAGAAAGTTAGCCTGAAAGTAAGATGTAAACAAATTGCAAACTTCCTCACCTTCTTTTGCAACTTTACCTTCAAAGCGCATCGTAGAAGGAAACGTAGAAGAAGTTTTGCGGTTACTTTTTATAAAATTCCAAAAGAGTGCGGGGTCATTAACTATGGAGTTCTCTGTATTGCGAATATAAGACTCGTAACACGTGTGCTCCATTAATTTGGCTCTACTCCTAAGCAGTGAGAAAGTAATGTAATCGCTTTGATTTCCATAAAGTTTAAATTTACGATGAAATTTGTGTTTCTCCCTTATGACTTTCTTTAGGGCAGAGTCATACCATGGCGGGTAGCTGTTTGGGGAAATGATCTTATGTGGTATATGAGTGTTCCGAAGGTCATATATTATATCGTAAAAATACTTTAGCGCCTCATCCAAGTTAATGCCATTAAGACATTCAAGCCAATTCACTGAATTTAGTGATGAGCGACTAAGGTCATATTTACCACGAATAACGTCTGTAACTTTACAACGCGTCCAATCGACTCGTTATAACGTATCATTCGTTATAACGTAGCGTCAAAAATAGCGCGCTTGAAAAATGTAGCGTATTCCATCTAGCGCGCTATGAAAATATAGCCGTTAGGAACACCACTAAATAGAAGTACCTAGGATAAGACAGACACCACTAGTTGTAAAATAAACGATAAAGGTGCTCCCTCACCGCGAGCATTCACGTGCAATGTAACATTACAGATTCGACTTTGAGCATTACATTACAATACTGCCTCCCTGACTGACGAGCATTCTGTAATGCTCAGCGTGTAATGTAACATTCCACTTTGAGCATTCCATAGCTAGTTGATGTTACAAGTTGTATCAAGATATTACACACTGTATCATTACAAGGTGCGCATTGTAATACTCGGCTCTCCTCCCTCACTGATGTAATGCTCGACTCTGTAACGAAGTGAATGCTCCCGGTGAGGGAGCACCTTAAGAGCGGCCAACCCGACCATCTTTCCATACAAACGCTCGTACGTGATTATGACGTTGTAAAGGATCTTTCTTTAAAACTTGTGAACTAATAGGTATCTTCTGCACTATATCTAGGTTTATAAAAAAACGCGAACTCAAAATTTGGAGAAACAAATTCAGTGTAAGCCTCCAAAAACTGCTTTTTTGCACAAATTTTATCTGAAATTTAGACGTTTATAATGTACTTACTAATTGTACCAGTAAGGGAAATATTTTTTTATAAACCTTACAAATGTAATGGAGATAAACATTTTTTTTACAAACTTGTAAGATCTACTTACTAATAAACACGTATTTCTTGAAACAAGTTTTATGAACTTTCCACACACTATTTATCGTGAATACTACTTATTACTTGTTATTAATAATTTATATTAATTACTAATAATAATTAATAAATAATAATTACTAATTAATAATAATTACTATTAATCGATGAAACAAGAAGCTTTTCGATGACTCCCGCGTTGTCGATAGTGGGACTGGGAAGGGGCCTCTTAAGGTTATCACATAAACTATTTACTATTTCTCACTGCATCTTATTAATTGTTATTTATAAAACAAGAATTCAAAAATGTTTGAACCGACTTTATGGTTATTTTTAATTAGAGTTTTCACAATAAAATTGTAATTTGAATAATTTATAAATAAATTAATGACGCGGATGAATTTGATTTATTTTAAGTACCTCCTCGCTCAGGTTAGTAGAGGACAATTATTTATAATTTTTTTATTTATTTATTTGTTTTTTTTTTTTATCAGTAACCGCCGCTCACCAGGAGCCGTATCCTGGCTGGATAGACAACATATACGGCGTCACAGGTATGCTCAGAATATGACCGCTACATTATACGTTTATTCGTAGTCGACCAACATAATTTTGTTTAGTTATGTCAAGTCCAGCCGACGAAATGCGACATTGACTTGAAATAATCTGACCAAATAATACGTGTCCGATATGTGCCGATCAATAATAATTGTTTTTTGCACACACACACACAATATATCTTTAACATCTGTATCTTCACTGTGCAATTTTATCGTTACGTCTGTAACTGGACATGACGATTAGTATAAAATATAAATTATTCTCTTGAACAAAATAGTCCTTTTTTACTATGTAGTTTTTTGCCTCATTGTTATATACTTAATAATTGAACGAGAAACACTTAGAAATCGGGAAGAAATATTCTGTAGTAGCCTCTATATTCTCTACTTCAAAAATTACATGTTTCCAGGTATAATAATGGAGATATCCCGCGGCACGTACCGGTCGGGCTACTGCCGGGAGCGCTACGTGGTGGACCTGGTGCCGGTGGACCTGGTCGTCAACAGCTGCATCCTCGCCGCCTGGAGGCAGGCCTGCAAGAAGTAAAACCTGGTTTTTCAGTCTTTTATTGTATACATACTAAGCTAAATCAAGCTTTAAACTAATGCCAGCATTTTGTATCTATTTGTAAATAGGCTGTTGTGTAAAATTAAATAACCTATTTGAAGCAAACGTAAGAATTAGCTGTTTCGTACCGAAGCCCTCGACTGGTCAATGCTATCTAAGTATCTTTTTGCATATGACCGAAACGAGAAGTATCGCTGGCTTCATCGCGTGCTTCTCGCATCTCTTACCTACTCAAAGTTACAGATGCGTTATTTCCATACTTTATATCACTTACGATTGTTAAGAAGCGCCAACCGCGCCAAGCGCGATCCTTGATTAGGAAGAGGTTATTGTTTACGAACTTCGTTGTTATAAATGGAGATGGTATCTTGGCAAAACTCGGTCATTAGAGACATCATTTGACACCAATAGATTGGACAGACTGAAGTTTTTTCAAGTGTATAACTGCAGTCAGTAACACTTGGATAATAATGAAAGGTATGTGATAGACACTTAATTTGAGACCAAGGGCCTGTTTCACCACTTCCTGATAAGTGCCGGATAGGCTATCCACAACTTAACTTGACAGATACAGTATGAAGCATCTGTCAAATAAGTTGTGGATAGCCTATACGGCACCTTATCAGGAAGTGGTGAAACAGGCCCTTACCCTCACAAATACTATTAATAAGCAGTGAAAACTGAAAATACCGGATGGTCCTTCTACTTGTTTGACCGTGATTGTGATGTTGCAGGCCGGGGCGGTGTCCGGTGTACAACGTGACATCGGGGTCCATCAACCCCATACCCTGGGGACACTTCACCTCGCTGTGTGTCAAGTGGGCCCGCGAGAACCCCACCAAGTGAGTAACGAACGATGATGGATGATATGTTTATCATCCATCATCGTATCGAATATGATAATAATTAATATACTATGGATCAGAAATGTGATTATTTTATGCAACTCAGAAAAGTAGATTAATATTCTAATAGCCTCACATAGTAAGGTATCCCACTGCAGCTAAGTTGTACCTACGTAAATTAGTCGGGTTAAACCAGGCCCAGGGGAAAGATCATGACTAACATTGACTGTTATAAACCGACCAACTTGAAGAAGAGCTGCAGGTGAGTTGGCCGGCAACGCACCTGCAGCTCTTCTGATGTTGCGAGTGTCCATGGGCGACGGTAGTTGCTTTCCATCAGGTGACCCGTTTGCTCGTTTGCCCCCTTATTTCATAAATAAAAAAAATAAAAAAAATCAAATAACAAACGGTAAATAAATAATGTTGTTGTATAGGTACGTGATGTGGTATCCGAACTTCGGTTTCACGGAGTCTCGTCTGGTGAACACGTTCTGGGAGATGACCTGCCACTTCCTGCCCGCCTTCCTCTACGACCTGCTGCTGCGCACGCAGGGGAGGAAAGCCATGTGAGTAGCCTAATATTATATGCAATGAAGAGAGTGAGCCAGTTGCCTCAACTCGTAGTCTGCAGTAGTCACACTGTGACCATTACGCCCACAGCTCATCAGATGTCACTTAGTGACGGTGAAGGTGTCAGTGGAATTTGTATCTTGATGCCTTTTGCTTAAATACAGACAAAGGGTTGTTTAAAAGTGAATGCCCTTAAAATCCCTGCTATTGGTAACATTGCAGAAACAAACTGTACAAACTTACTCTTGTGCTTCTATGATAAAACTCAAAATGCATTCTAAATTGTCTTTCTATATTATTGTCTCTAAAATTGATAATTTATGTATTTAGCTTAAATGCTAAACGCCTTTTCTAACTACTGACTATATTGGTAGAATTGAATAGAAAATTCTTTATTTGTACAAAAACTAAACTAAATTACAATATAAAATAAAACACTCAAGGAATCTGTACAAATAGGCGGTCTTACCGCTGAAAGCGGTTTCTTTTTTTTTTTTTTTTAATGAAATAAAGGGGGCAAACGAGCAAACGGGTCACCTGATGGAAAGCAACTTCCGTCGCCCATGGACACACGCAGCATCAGAAGAGCTACAAGTGCGTTGCCGGCCTTTTAAGAGGGAATAGGGTAATAAGGGAGGGTAGGGATGGGAAGAGAAGGGCATAGGGGAGGGTAGGGAAGGGAATAGGGTAGGGGATTGGGCCTCCGGTAAACTCACTCACTCGGCGAAACACAGCGCAAGCGCTGTTTCACGCCGGTTGTCTGTGAGAACGTGGTATTTCTCCGGTCGAGCCTGCCCATTCGTGCCGAAGTATGGCTCTCCCACGTATAAAATTCTTCCAGACAACCTTAAAATAATCCTATCCTACTAATATTATAAAGGCGAAAGTTTTGATGTATGTATGTATGTATGTATGTATGTATGTATGTATGTATGTATGTATGTATGTATGTATGTATGTATGTATGTATGTATGTATGTATGGATGTTTGTTACTCTTTCACGCAATAACTACTGAACGGATTTTAATGAAACTTTACAATAAAATAGCTTATACATCAGAATAACACATAGGCTCCAATTTTAACCGACTTTCAAAATGGAGGAGGTGTTATGTTCGTTTTTTTATGTTCAACGATTACTCTGCCGTTTGTGAACCGATTTTCAAATTTTGGTGTATAGGATATCATCCCAATTTGGTACCATATTCATGAAAGTGGTGACCTGATGAAGGAATCCATAAGAAATCGAGGGAACTCCTCAAAAATTATATGGGAACATGTGGTGACTTCGGTTTCGTGAGCAGTATTCTAAGCATATGCTACCAACAAGCAAGATTTTTCACCAAGGTATACCATGGTTCGGCAGGTGCTGAGAGAACTCCTGACTCTTTATAGATAAAAGTTTGGGAGTTTCGACGTTGTTTTAAATACGGAAAGCATATGCTACTATGCAAATTACATTCATCATCATCATCATCACTACCATAAACCATTATAGAACCATGTATAGTCCCGTTTTGACTTATTATTGGTACTTTTCATAGTCTTTTATTATATATCACTTAAACCGCGGGTAACACCGCGGGGCACAGCTAGTATAAAAACATAACAATCTAAAACTTATGGCTAAAATACTACATACATCTTACTATATTATATACTTAATAGAATTTATAGATACATAAATATTATTTATATAAACTACATAAACTTTACATAAATTTAATAAAAAGCCGGTAATTGGTAGCCGCTTATAATGAACGAAGTTCCTTTGCTAATCTGTGTCTCGTTTCCAGCATGATGAAGCTAGCGCGGCGGTTCAAGATGGCGGCGGCGACGGGGGAGTACTTCGCGAACCACGAGTGGCAGTTCGGCGTGTCGGAGCTGGCGGCGCTGCGGGGGGAGGCGGCTGGCGCGCGCGACGCCGCCACCTTCCCCCACTGGCCGGACGAGTTCGACTGGGAGACCTACATCGGCGCGTACATGCTCGGCATCCGACGGTACATACTGAAGGACGGCATTGAGAGCCTGCCACAAGCTAGAACTAAGTTAAAAAGGTAAGTTTTGAATTTCGAAGTGTATTGTCCAGTCCCGAAGCAGGACTACTTGTTTCTTTTATTCGCACCTGAATATATTACTATGTTGTTTCCTAGGCGTAAATCTCCGTATAGACGCGAATCGCGATAATATAGCATAGTCAAAAAAAATTCGACCTCTGTGGCTCAATTGGTTGAGTGTGTGGCAGCTCAAGCCGGGGGTCGCGGGTTCGAATCCCGCCGACGGAACAAAAAGTTTTCAATGTTCCCGGGTCTGGATGTGTATTAAATATGCGTATGATATAATAAAAATCTTAAATATATGTATAGTATAAAAGTATTAAAAATATTTCCGTTGTCTGGTACCTGTAACACAAGTCCTTAGCACGGGGCCAGACTGACGTGGTGTGAAGCGTCCATAGATATTATTATTATATTATTATAGTCAATGTGTGAACTTATAACGGCTCTACTAAAGAACTATAGCTATAGTAAAACATGACTGTAGACTGTTGATGAACAAGTCACATATTTTATTGTCTGTCATTCTTAAACATGAGAGCTCTATATGTAGACCCTCTACGAAATATTGTTATAGAACGACTAGACGTTCCGCGCGGCTTCGCCCGCGTAAATTAGATAATTCACAGACAAATCAGTCTACAAAAAATAGCCTATGATCCTTCACGTGGTCTACTTCTTATCTGACCCAAATAACAGAAAAATTGCTCTAGTAGTTCGTGAGATAAGCCCTTTCAAATAATTTCCCCCGTTTTTTCCACATTTTCTTCTATTTCTTCTCCTATTAGTCTTAGCGTGATAAAATATAGGTTATAGCCTTCCTCGATAAATGGGCTATCTAACACTGAAAGAATTTTTCAAATCGGACCAGTAGTTCCTGAGATTAGCGCGTTCAAACAAACAAACAAACTAACAAACTCTTCCGCTTTATAATATTAGTATAGATCTAAGTTTATTAAGATACTAGATGACGCCTGCAACTCCGTTACGCCAAATTTTTCCAGGATAAAAAGTATCATACGTCCTTCCCCGGAACTCAAAGCATCTCCATACCAAATTTCACCAAAATCTGTCCAGTGGTTTGGGCGTGAAGAGGTAACTGCAGACAGACAAACACACTTTCACTTTTATAATATATGTATGGATTGTTTACTATCCCTCAATAAAAAGCAAGCTTTTCGCCTATATAAATAAGCAGTAAGACAGACAGCATCCAAAATTTATTTACCAAACCGGCGCTGGTTCTTTTCGGCAGGAAAATATTTCAAATCACTTATTTAATACCTCTTCTTTTTTTCCAGGCTGTACTGGGTACACCGCCTGTTCCAGGCCGCGACCGGCTACTACCTGTTCCGGTTCCTGGCTGGCCGCCTGCGGTAGAACCACCACCTCCCTACCCCTAAGTGTATGATAAGCTCGCGCCTCTACCCTGTAAATATTGTACTTGAGACCATCAATACTTTGTACTCCGTTCAGATCATGCAAAGAGAAAAACAATATATGTTATCAATTTAAATGGAATTTGACAGTAGCTACACTGAAGAGACAAGTGGTCAAACTTCACAAACATCTGTTAGAGACAAACGCAGATTAAAACTATATTTTAAATATTTTCGATCTTCTTATCAAAAGTGAAGGCATGGCATCAAGACAACCGATCAACGCTAACAGTCTTTTTGTCATACTTAGATTAAACTACATCTGAACAGAGTATATTTTGTGAGCAAAAGCTACTACTGTATTCATGTAGGTAATCAATGTTTATATAAGATAAAACTTATGCAAGTATGCCCAGTAAATTATGCCCGTTCTAAAAGAATTGCATGGACAATAGGAAACTAATAGTAAAGTTTTGCAAATCTGCCATCGATAATAATATTTAACACTCCAAAAGTAGACAACTGTATTCTGATACGCTATTTTTTAATTAAAATATATGTATATTAGAAAATGTTATTATAAGAAGTTATGATAGAGTTTGAAAAGACAATATTTTTTATAAAAATGTGTGTTTTCAATGAGATGTAAGTTAGGTACGAGATTATGGGAGAAGATAAGTGTAAAAACCTTTATCGACTTGTAAAATGTTCGCTCTTATTGTAATAGTCAATGTATGTAAGTTAAGTTGCAAAAGGCAAACATGACATAGGTTTATTGTTGTAAGTAGAAATTATTGTATCTATAAAGTCATGTTACGGTGACGATATTTACTTTGTCACTTTTTCTCTGTTTATTGTAAAAATACTTCTTAGAATATATTAATTTTATGTGTTAAACGCGTCGTTTCTATTTTTGTATATCTGTAATAAAAGTGGTCCCAGCCTTGATCCCTGTGGTATCCCATTTAAATAGGTATTATATAATATGAGAATCAATTGCAAGCATTTATAAAATACAGTACATTCACCGTTTCGTATCATAATCGTTTTTTAATTGCCATAGGTATTTTTGTTTATTGTTGAATTAATCTATTACGATGAAATACATGAATGTCTAGTAAAATGCTTCATCCAATCATCCAAAGTTCTAATAACCTATTTCATTATTTTCAAATACTTTGTTATACTAAAACTATTTATTTTCTTAATATACTAAATGGCATTAATCTATGTCTACATTCGACAAGTCTTCTGTTATTCGTCTGACTTCCTCCTTACTTCTCTTCTGTTCCATTACTTTTCTCGCTTCCTCCTTTTTCTTGCCGTACAATATTTTTAAATTATCTAATACTTCTTGGGGTATGTAATCTGGTTTGGGCTGGTGTATTTCATACTCGCCCTTCTCGTTTTTGACTAGCTCCACCAAGGAGTCCTCCAGGTTCATGATCTCATCTTTGATTGGGGGTGGCGTGGTCTGCGGATGCTTCATCTTCTCCGCCCATCTTTGTAAGTAATTGCCGGCGTCGGAGTGTAGGAACTGGAATATATTGAAAAAGTTTTATAAGCTTTTTACTACGCTTCTTAACTAAATACAGTATGGGGATATTAAAAAAAGAAATACTTATACCCGATATACAAATTCTGTGCGCAGTAACATAGCAGTCAGCCTACATAATATGCGAGGAAAAGATCTCATGCGACTTTTCTCCAAAGGGTAAAAACGGGACCCTATTACTGAGACTTCGATGTCTGTCCGTCTGTCCGTCTGTCTCCAGGCTGTAACTCAAGAACGGTAATAGCTAGAGAGTTGAAATTTTCACAGATTATGTATATCTGCTGCCGCTATAACAACAAATACTAAAAATAAAATAAATTTAATATTTAAGGGGGGCTCCCATACAAGAAACGTCATTTTTTCAATATTTTTTGCTCGTTATTAATGATGACAACAGGTAGCCACCTGAAATGTTCATAAAGTACTCATTTTTATTTGTACTTTAATAATTCATAATAAAATTTAAATAAAATTAATAATAAAGGGTAAATAATCCCATACAAAAACACTATTTTTTTCTAATTTTTGCTCTAAAGTGGTACGAAACCACTGACCTCCATTATACAAGTACGCTGGACTAATGATAACCCTTTGAAATGACAGCTATTTTTTGTGCCTATTTGAAGCGGAATCAGCTCCCCCAATGTGAGTGATAGGATTGGTGATAGGAAGTTAATTTGACGTAAAAATACAGAATACAAATTACTCACGGACGTAAAAATGACGTTTGAAAGTCGCCATATTGGCAATAACGATTAAGCGGCCATTTGCAAGTTACGTCAAATTTAGTTCTCTTCCCTCTCACTGAGGGCGCTGATTCCACTTCAAATAGGCACAAAACAAAAGTGGGTAGGTCCAGCGTACTTGCATAATGGAGGTCAGTGTACGGAACCCTTCGTGCGCGAGTCCGACTCGTCCTTGGCCGATTATTTATATGGTTTATGTACATGTGCGGCCCCAAATGGGCTACATGAGACATTTTTCTCAAAATCGTGCTCTTCCAAAATAAAAAAGGGCTACGCCTGCTTGCTTGCATCACAACTAACAATACATTAATCCTACTAACCTTTTCTTTGTTTTTGTTTGTCTTGTGGGAGTTAACATTGGGAGCCTGCCGCTTGGCGTTGCTGCTGCCGCTGGTGGCGCCGAAAGGCGTACCATCTGAAAAATTAAAATCAGAGCGTTTTTAAACGTTTTTCACATAAAAAAATATAAACTTGAAAATTGTAATGTTTCTTGATCCATAATAATTTGTTGACTTGTTTCTCGTCGCACCTCCTGAAAAATGTAACAACGACTTGCTCTACAGATTAGAGCAAGTCGTTGTTACACTTTTAATGAAAAGATCAATATGTCAACGAGCGGCCTCGCGAAACCCACGCGGTGGTCGTCACCTGCCACGTGGTAAGCGGCGGTAAGACTTACCGAGCGGCTTGGTGTTGGTCTGCGGGCCCAGCTCCAGCAGCACCTGCAGGTCGGCGTGGTTGCCGAACGCGAACCCGAAACCCACGCAGTGGTCGTCACCTGCCACGTGGTAAGCGGCGGTAAGACTTACCGAGCGGCTTGGTGTTGGTCAGCGGGCCCAGCTCCAGCAGCACCTGCAGGTCGGCGTGGTTGCCGAATGCGAACCCGAAACTCACGCGGTGGTCGTCAATTGCCATGTGGGAAGCGGCGGTAAGACTTACCGAGCGGCTTGGTGTTGGTCAGCGAGCCCAGCTCCAGCAGCACCTGCAGGTCGGCGTGGTTGCCGAACGCGAACCCGAAACCCACGCGGTGGTCGTCACCTGCCACGTGGTAAGCGGCGGTAAGACTTACCGAGTGGCTTGGTGTTAGTCTGCGGGCCCAGCTCCAGCAGCATCTGCAGGTCGGCGTGGTTGCCGAACGCGAACCCGAAACCCACGCGGTAGTCGTCACCTGCCACGTGGGAAGCGGCGGTAAGACTTACCGAGCGGCTTGGTGTTGGTCAGCGGGCCCAGCTCCAGCAGCACTTGCAGGTCGGCGTGGTTGCCGAACGCGAACCCGAAACCCACGCGGTGGTCGTCACCTGCCACATGGTTAGCGGCGGTAAGACTTACCGAGTGGCTTGGTGTTAGTCTGCGGGCCCAGCTCCAGCAGCACCTGCAGGTCGGCGTGGTTGCCGAACGCGAACCCGAAACCCACGCGGTAGTCGTCACCTGCCACGTAGTAAGCGGCGGTAAGACTTACCGAGTGGCTTGGTGTTGGTCTGCGGGCCCAGCTCCAGCAGCACCTGCAGGTCGGCGTGGTTGCCGAACGCGAACCCGAAACCCACGCGGTGGTCGTAACCTGCCACGTGGTAAGCGGCGGTAAGACTTACCGAGCGGCTTGGTGTTAGTCTGCGGGCCCAGCTCCAGCAGCACCTGCAGGTCGGCGTGGTTGCCGAACGCGAACCCGAAACCCACGCGGTGGTCGTCACTTGCCATGTGGGAAGCGGCGGTAAGACTTACCGAGCGGTTTGGTGTTGGTCAGTGGGCCCAGCTCCAGCAGCACCTGCAGGTCGGCGTGGTTGCCGAACGCGAACCCGAAACCCACGCGGTGGTCGTCACCTGCCACGTGGTAAGCGGCGGTAAGACTTACCGAGCGGCTTGGTGTTAGTCTGCGGGCCCAGCTCCAGCAGCACCTGCAGGTCGGCGTGGTTGCCGAACGCGAACCCGAAACCCACGCGGTGGTCGTTACCTGAAATATAATGTTTCGGAAGTTAACAACGTGTTATTAGCAAGTTGTACATTTTCGATAACTTTGTTGGGTCATTTCATTAATCGCGCAGGAGCCGTACATATTTTGAGCCTATGTCTTTTCTGGGACACGTTGTAACATCTGGGTATAGTATCTAGATAGCATAATATTTCATCAAAATCGGATTAGCGGCTTATGAGTGAAAAGTTAACATATAGAGAGATGAACAGACAGACTGTATAATCGCAACACATGTTGAAGCTTTATCTTTAATTAAATAATACATAAAATAAAAAACTGAGATGTGATACCACAAAATTTCTTATCCTTAATTTTGTATGTGTACCCAATTGGATACAGCGGCGGTAAATGGGTTAACCACATGATGGGAGCCTCATTTATTAATTTACAAACTTATATATTCATCGTACACAAAAATATCTAACTATCTACTACTTAAATCCATATTCTTGATGTTATTTCTACCGATGTGTGCTTTACTGTGTCGTGTCAAGGCAAGCAACGCGCAACAATATTACAAAATAACGCAATTGTTGTACCTAGTGCTATTCCTTATTCTTTTAGTTTTTGTTCAAACTTCGATAAATTAGTCTTTCCGTATTGCTGTGGCCCTCAGAGAGCTCAAAATCTGACCTCTAAACTTAATTAACAATAAATATTAACGTTTGGAAGTTACCTAATAATAACATTTACACTGGCCTTTAAAATAATAATTGTAGGTAAGCTTAGCAACAAAAATACAATATAGAAAACTTATAGTATGTTTGTGTTGTTGAAAACTTTATTTTAATATATATTATAATACCTTCTCCTCCTACTAAACCTACCTCTAACCTAGAGCAAACTACGGAACCCTTAAAAAGGGCGCTAGTAGTTAATTTAATTTATGAATGCCGTTTTCCACATTCGGCCATCTTGCTACCATATCACTCGCCACGATATTGATCATGAGCAATCATACAGGTGTCAAACAACTAAGTGATAATAATTTTGTGGTGCGTATCGGTCCCCTATACATATAGAGTTCGTTCGTTTTCACAGTGAACTATAGAGTTGTAATGACCTATGGGTTGTACCTATGGGTACAACTGAAACTTGTAACTTGTATAGACAAGGGACACATACACACCCTAAAGTATTATCATTAATGAGTGCTTGTTCAAACAGGCGCGGTCCGAAGGGGGGAAGGAAAACCGGCAACAATGGCAAGTTTTTGCGTATCGATTTTAACTCATTTGAAACATCCCATCACACTGTAATCGTTTATAGTTTATAGATATTCTAAAAGAATTAATGTTTATTTTATTCTAGATACCTATTTTTATTGGTCTTGTATTGCTCCATGCAAGACTCTTGCTAAAAATTTGACTTAGTCGCAGTGACTGTAATATGAGATAAAATATTTATAACAATACATATATTATCTGCTTAACATGAATTTCAAGTTCTTGTGATAAAGCCTGGAAACAGGCAGACGAACAGGCAGCGATGTGTAAGTAATTGGGTCTCGTTTTTACCCTTTGATTATGTAACCATGCATTTAAACTAAAAATTTGGGAATATACGTGGAGGCCGAAAAGTAAGATCTTCCAACCGAGAGAGAATCCGAAAATCCGAATTTTTTAAAATAAAATAAATCGGCCAAGTGCGAGTTCGACTCGCCCATGAAGGGTTCCGCAGGAACAATAAGGTTTATTTTTATGAAATTAAAAGGTTTTTGATTTAAGCGTCTCCCAGACAGACGCGGCCTGCGGTGGCGGTAGCGGTGGCGGTCAGTTGAATGGCTTGGCCGCATGGCCGCGTGTGTCTGTGTCGTTCCTAGAACTCTCAAGTCATCCAACTGACCGCCACCGCAGGCCGCGTCTGTCTGGGAGACGCTTTATTTTTATATTTCAGTTGATTTAATGAAAGTTAAATGAAGGCTTACCATTTATAAAAAAACTTCTTGCTAGTTCTCGTTCAAACCAATTTTCCTTGGTAGTTTTTATAGTAAAAAACATCATATATTTTTTTAGACTTAGAAAAAAAACGAAAAAGAAAAGAAAAAAAACATAACTGGCTTGCTTTCTATGAGAGAGAGAGAGAGAGACAGACAGAGAAACACGCGCACGCCGCACGGCTTACAACTATAGCAAAAAGCACAGATATATCTATCTTGATCTATGTCTGTGGCAAAAAGTGTCGGTCAAAAAATGTCGTTACAACTTTTTCCGTCTAACCCCCTTTCGCAACGCGCGATAAGGAACTTCGTTCCAAATTTTTTTTTTTTTGTTTCAGTTGTGTTAAGATAAGGTAATGTAGCTAGTCTAATAGTTTAGGTTTGAAAATGTTTTTTGGAGAAAATTAAAACGATTACAAAAAGTGTTGAAAAATGTTTGCAAGAGTCTTGCTTTTTGCAAGACCAAGACCAAGACTAGGCGTGCAAGACCAAGACCAAGACCAAGACCAAGACCAGACAGATTTGAGCAAGACCAAGACCAAGACTGCACAAGCAAGACCAAGACCAAGACCAAGACTGGTCGAGTCTTGGTCTTGGTCTTGCTTTGCTCATCACTAAATACAACGCCTTTGTAATAAGCGGTTTAACTGCGCGGGTCCCGCTGTGTCTGAACAGGCACTTAGTTTTCACCTTGTATACTCCATGGCCCAGTACCCAAGTCCATGTACCATCATTGGGAAAGGCGGAGAGGCGGTATAAGAAGGTATTAAGAGCAGAGTACACCGTGAGCTTTGAATTACCTTTTTTAATCGGTGGGATATTTGAATACGCCACTGACAGCAGCGAGGGCAGCTCCTCCGGGATGATGATGCCGCAGGACCCTGGAACGTTAACAACGACACGATTAGTTATCAACACATCAGTATGTAAACATACGTTAAAGTGTAAAGAGCAGCCATCCCTTAGAAATTTAATCTAATACGTATCTACAGTTTTTTTGGAAATCTATTAACCGTGAACGTAACTGACAAAAATCAGGGGCCCTCATACCACAAATTACTAAATAGTATTACTACATCATACTTTGAATGTCCGAAACCCACTCGCGCATAAAACATAAAAGAAACAACCTGCGATCGAAGCGACTTATATACTTAGGTATATCCGAGTTTTGAAAATCGGGCCCTGAATAATTTCTATTTCGAGTACATATTTGTAGTGGCCACGCATATACAGACGGTCATTTATCTACAAACAAGTTATAAAAGTAAAAAACACTTGTCCGTACTTAGCCGTGCTTAACTGACTGTACATAAAGTAAGTGGCACGAATTGCATCCGCGCGGCCCGCGGGTCGCTTATGTAATCGATTATCATAATACACGCCAGCGATGTACTACTCTAGATACAACCATCAATAATATCGATTAATAGAAAATATTAATCGATTCATTTTCGAAAACGTTTTGTAAGGAATAAAATGAATTTTAAATGAAATGTGGATTAAGAAACAATGTAAGACAATGCATTTTAAACGTGCATTTTAAAGGGTTCCGAACAAAATAGATTAAAACTTATTTTTAATAAAGGACGAATTAAAAAAAAGGTAGGTGAAATTCGTATATGTACCGGAGATAACAAAAATACTAAAAGAGTTGCGAGCTCGATTCTGATAAAAACTAAAATTGCATTTTTAGATTTTTATCATTTTTGCTAGCCGAGAATCAAACCAACTTACTTATAGGTTTTGAAAATAGACACACACCCAGTCTTTTTATTATAAAGAGGAACAATTAATTGTGTTGTTATTTTGGAGCATCGTCCATCAAATCAGGTAAAACCAGCAATGTAAATTATTGTGCAATAGTTAAAATATTGAAATGGTATGCAAACACGCTAATTAATGAAGTTAAGTAAGGTCAAACATGTAAATTATAATGTGTTGTATTTATTTTCATTAAATATTATATTTACCACGTCCATGTTTATTAATATTTTTATATTAGAATAAATTACAATTGATGAGTAAGTAATATTGGCTAGTACTAAACGTATCAATGATGGAATTTGGTAACTATAAAATAAAATACCCACATTCTATAGTGCATGAATTACAAGCATGCATCTTTAATTTTTTTTTTTTGTTTAGATAATAAAAAAAATATGAAGCTACTTTTTCTGTAGATTCTATATAAAATTATATAGGGCCTCTGACTATCGTTAGGTGCTAGGATCTAAGCTATAATATGCTTCGGGCCTTGCAACTGGAATAGACCTTGACTTGCTCACTCTACGTAATGAAACTTACACGATAGAGTCTAGCGATCTCAGCTCTACAACACAAAGACCTATTTAACGATCATTACGTTGAGTTTACAACCTTTATACCTCTAGTTTTAACTAAACTTTAAATTAGCTTTTGTTATATTCTAATTTCAGTTGCGCTAAAACCTTTTTGTATTTACGGAATTATTGTAGAACTCATAATCCTATACGAGATTTAGATATAGCAGACAGAAGCAGAATATGATTGCATATTTGGAAATAATTTTCAGAGTAGTTGTTAGCGATAATTTCAAGATGCTTTTGTTTTCTTATTTTTTTGTTGTTAGGACCCAAGGAATTCAAGTAGACAATCACATCACTTTTGTAGGTGTTGCCACTGGGGATGTGAATATCTCAAACTAGATTGCTTATATTTTGGTATGAGATCCTGCTAGTTATTTTAGATTTTTATGGTCTAGCCATAGTGACCAGCTCACCCTGAACTAGATTTAATAAATCTCTAGACTCTTATAGACTCTAGTGCAAGTAGACAGCAAAATGTGAAAGAAATTATTAAATAACAAGCTGTTGCCCGCAACTTCGTCCGCGTGAATGTGTGTTATTATAATCAAGATTTAGAAAATTGAATACCCATCAAAAACTATTTTATTTGGATAAGGATTAATATTAGGTACAATACACTCGAAATTTTTAATTTACATGAAAGACCCAGGAACATTGAAAGCTCTTTTAAATAACTTTCATCGGCGGGGCTTGAACCACAGATATCGTTTTGAAAAATCCTTTCTTCGAAGAGCGCTTCGCGTGGACAACAGGGGCCAGCCCCCCTACCATGAGCTCTTATAACAGTATTACTTTAATATTACTTTCAGATTTGGCACTAACAAATAACATAGTTTTGTTTATACAAATAGAGATCATGTTTGCTTATACGAAATCCAAAGACGAAAGAAGACGTGATATTTAATGTAGGCATTTATACCTCTTTAATTTTTACCTCTTGCTCTTGTAGGTCAGGAATCGTGATGCTTCCCTAAAATTTGATATTATGATCTTAGGGAGCTCGAAGGACATGCTCAAACTGGTTTGAAATTAAATAATTATCAATTTCGATTCTGATCCTTTCAATGCAAAAGAATACTTACAAAAAAAAAACAACAAAAGCATCATAATGTGGTTATGGATGGTGTAATGATGGTGGTGATATGGCATGTGCTTCCAGTATTTTAAAAAAATATAAGGGGTCAGGAGTTCCGTTCAGCAACGGAACCTTCCGAAGTCCTATACCTACCCTAGGATATTGAATCTTACTTTTTGGTAGCATATTATGTTAATTTTACTTAAAAGAAGTGAAAATTACCGTTTTTCTAAACATGGTATCAAATTCGGGTTTACAACAAAAAAAGAATTTTGACAATCGAACCACAAACAGCAAAGTAAACATTTACTCCTCCTTTCTTGGAAGTCGGTTAAAAAAAAGTATCTAAGATGTTGACCAGGGATATAAGGTATCACCATGCCAAATTTCATTGAAGTAGCTCCAGCGGATTCAGAGATTAGCCTGTACAAACAGACAAACAGACAGAGAAACAAAAATTTCAAAAATAGTTGAGATGTGTTCTATTACACTTCTAACATGCCCCTGACTCGTTTTTTTAAGTTTATTTTCAATGTACAAAAATTTTACCTCTACGATTTTATTATATGTATAGATTGAATATCTCTTACTCCTGTCCAGTCTTTATCCAGATTAATGGAAAATCTAGACTCGGCGTTATTTTTTTTAAACGTTTGTGTTATTTTTAAACAAAAGAGAGCTCGAAAGAGTTAGTAAAACATTAACAAATGTCGTTAATTCATATACGCTCACCACTTAATTAAAGAAAGTGTTAACAACGAAGAAAACACTTCTGGTACACTCACCGAACGAAAGTAGGAACAAGGAAAGGAATACAGTCGCACACATTTTACAGTACATCGTTGTTTTCATTCAGCTAACGAGGAGTCAGGACAGTAGCGAACTCATTTCAAACACTTTACATTAAAAACACAATCTGTCATCTCGACGCTTGCCGCCAAACTGCGCGCGCGCCGAAATGACAGCTGACACTTTCACTATTGCGACAAGGTCCGCGGCTATTAGGGCCTCAAATATTTTGAAACTCAATTAAACGCGGGTGACTCACGGATCTCATGCTCCGGGAATGAGTCTTTTCAAAACTCGTGCACTTTACTTTTATAAAATTCAAATAATAATGAATTTTATCTCCTAAAGAGTAAAGCTAGTTTTCGCACGACGAGTCCCACTGCAATTTACGTGTGTGTCCATTCACTGCCCATATGCGATACCAGCACGCGTGCGGTTTGCAGGACTCAATCAAATTCAGATCCTATCGCGACGTCCTAAAGTTTAATTACGGTTTCTCCAGGACGTGCGCTTAGGATTTTCCTCGCTCAATTTCTCCACTTTCATATTTGGCGAGTTAAGCGGTGGGATAGGTTTTATAGAAAGCTTACGAGTGGTTAAAGGTAATTATTATTAGCGTGGATTGAGAGTGATCTGTATAACGATTCATATTATCAATTAGCACTCTTGTTCACTAACGTGAAATTATAAATGAGGAGCATAGTCTAAGTATATCATACCTATTTGTGACACTCTCATAACAACACTCATTAACACAAGATTCTACTGCCTACACTCTACCAAACACTTATCCAATACTTTGACGTCGTAGTTCCGCTATAATATTCCTACAATTTACATTTCCATCTAAATATTATAAACAAAAATTAAAGGTACAACGAAATTGAAAATTTGATTCCCCCAGAAAAACAATTATTCTGTGCAAGAAAAGAGTTAGAGTTTGATACACGATATGATTATAAAATGCTATTTAACTTTATTTAAATAAATCTGCGACTTAAATGACTGCGTAAACGTTTAACGGACTAAAAAGCTATGTATTTGGACATTGGTAGACATTATTAACTGTTCGCTTGCACCGCTGGATTCTAATAAGTAATAACTAACTGATGTTCTCTTGGATGTGACCATACTAGGATATTTGTACTATAATTTCTATTGAATGTTATTGTCTAGTGGACCTTTGGTTCGCACTCGAGAGGATGCAGGTTCGACCTCGAATGTACGAGTACATAATACGGACGCTCATACGGTGAAGGAAAACATCGTGAGGAAACCCGCACATAGTTGGTCCCAGATGTATTGACTAGTTCTTTCCTCTGGACTAGGCCGGCTATGTCACGAGAATGCCGAACTTGGGCAACCATACGGACATAAATCTTGTCCCAAGCACTACAGTATTTGAAAAGTGGTTACTTGGCTCTGAAAATACTGTATAAATCATCTACAGACCACAACGGATGCAAAAGCCTTGTTTTTTTTAACAAATATGACATAATTATGCAGTTATAACATTAACGCGAGACCATGATAGCTTTTAACTTGCAAGCGTTCCATAATGACCAAAATATATTGGCGCATCTTCTATTGTAAAGAATGTTAAGGGACGCTACTGATCCTAATTTAGGGCTGCTAGTTAAAGGTTAAGCCCAACTCAGTATCTTGCGTGCTTAATTACTTTTAATCGTGGGATTTTATTTTAAACAATAATGTCTTAATATCTATTGTTGTTGCTTAGATAGGCATTCATTGCTGCTGCTGAAGCCATGTCAGCTAGTTTTAAATAAGGTTTAGTTGTAGCTTTTATAATGAATGAAAATTTTATCTATATTGTGTTTTTGTTACAATGTAAGTATAAGCTTTTATTGAAACATAATATTTGTGTAAATAAATTGCCAATAAGTGTTGTAAAATAAATTAAAACTTAGATATCTACTGTAGTTGGTTATAGATATAAAATTAAAATTTTATGGTTTCCCGTCTAAAATCTATTGGTTAATAAGTATAATACATTACAAACACTAAACTTTCAGTAAATGTTTGTAACAACGAAGTTTATACTAGTTAAGGTAGTTAACTGTGATGGTCAGTCTCCGACAGTTATATTTACCCAGCTTCGGTTATAAGTTAACGGCTTACCCACCAAGCTATAGAAGAAAGCTACCCAGCTTTCTTTCGAGAATGCTAATTATTATAAATTAATAAAATACTTTCTGTCGCCTTGCGTAACTTCAAAACTAGTTTAATATTGGAAAATTGAAACAAATAAAATTTATGTAATTTAAAACCATATATTTTGATATTGATATACGTAATTAATCTGGAAAAAAAAAAGATTATTATTAAAAAAAACGAAATTGATATCACTACTGCATGGTGTAAAACAAAGTAGCTTCTCGCTGTGTGTCCCTAGATATATTAAGATTAGATCATTCAAAATATATCTTATTTTATCAGATTTTTAAAATAAGAGTAAGGAGTACTAACCGGAGGGTTTATATTTATATTCAATATGTCTAGAATACAGTAGGAAACTCCGATCGTTTTAGAGTTATTTACTCTAATACGAAGCCGGGGCTCATTGTACTTCGACTTGCATACTGTGTAAACGCAAAAAAGCGCAGGAGCACAAAAATATGTGAGCTCAACATTGCACAGGTGCACAAAAATATGCAAGCCCAACTTTCGGGCAGCAACATATTGGTACAGTCCTGATCGTCACGCGTACATCATGTCACAACAGTTCACGGCCGCTTGCCCCACACCGCACACACACACAGAGACACACACACACACATTATCCCTGACACACTTTCGTACAGATTCTTCTCAAAACCTCATGAATAACCATCAATTTGTAAATTACCTGTAGTAAAATCTTACGGCCTATAATAATGATTAATTTAATTCCTGAGAGTTACAGCGATATACTCTATATTGCAAACAAGCATAATGCATAGACTTAATTAAAAATATATCTACGCATGCATCTATTTAACTAAGTAAAAGGGATTAAATAAGTTATTAAAAGGATACAATAGAATATTATAATAAAGCTCACAAAGCTGTTAATGAAACGGCACTTTGCCACCGATTCTACAATGAAATAAGATTTTAAGCTATTGCATAGCTTTTATCGGGGGCTTTGAGCTCGGCGACCTAATCAAGAAATTCCGTAACGAAAATAAACCTAACGCCGGGGGCACCCCTACTCCGACCGGCACAGCGGTGCGGCGTTGAAAGAAGCGAATCGTCTAACGTCGTTTCAGATCGGCAGACTTCAGCACGGTGTTTGTGTGCGTGCGACTAGACGTATGCGTGAAGATTAGCTACTAACTACAATAGCTTTACTACGGCAGTCCCCGATTACCACACGTATTTTTTATCTAAGTAGATCTGTAGACAAATCAAATAGATTTGAGCTGTACAGGTGAGCACGCGGTGAGGTTATAATGGTTGCGACCCATGGCTTTCGGCCCCCGCGCTGGAAAAATGTACGACGTTTATGGGTAAAGTATAGGTATAGGTATACAAAAGGAGTTACACAAGTTAATTTTCTTCATGGTCTTGTAGTCTAATGCTGTTCCTAGGTTTTGACTTAAAGGAAGTCTTTTCCAATAATAACATAAGAAAACTGATGTATTATATCATACTTACAGGTTTGCCCGCATATGGCTTCTTCTTCATCGCACCGGAGGATGTTGCGCAGGCGTTCACAACTATTTACGGATTCGCCCCGCGCATACTTAAAGGTAATACACCAAATGGCGTGTCTTTAAATCCATACATAATACTATAAATGCAAAAGTGCGTCTGTCTATCTGTTACCTCTCACGCCCGAACCGCTGAAACAATTTTGCTGAAATTTGGTATGGAGATACTTTAAGTCCCGGGAAAGGGCATAGGATACTTTATCTCAGAAAAACGTACAGTTTACGTGCAATAAACGAAGTTGCGGGCATCATCAAGTGTCAAATAAAGTTTCTGTCAAAAAATATCGAATAAAACAAACCAAATCATCTACAAAATAAAACCAATTGGAAGAAAGTAATATTATATGTGAGACGCGCTGCGTGGAACGGTTGTCTCCGTAGCTCAACGTAGCACTTACGTAACGGGAGGTCTACGTCGTAGCGTGACGTAACAGTTCGTAGCGGTTACGTAACGGGTTACGGGATACGCTACGTCGTAGCGCAGCGTTGCAGTGCGAACCGTAGTGATTCCGTCACGGGGTGTCAAAGGCCTGATAGACGTACGAACTTAAAGCACGCGGGTTTTAAGTTCGCGAACTTACTCGGCTCGCGTCGGTGATAGACGTACGAACTTTAAGCACGCGGGTTTTAAGTTCGCGAACTTACTCGGCTCGCGTCGGTGATAGACGTACGAACTTTAAGCACGCGGGTTTTAAGTTCGCGAACTTACTCGGCTCGCGTCGGTGATAGACGTACGAACTTTAAGCACGCGGGTTTTAAGTTCGCGAACTTACTCGGCTCGCGTCGGTAATAGACGTACGAACTTTAAACACGCGGGTTTTAAGTTCGCGAACTTACTCGGCTCGCGTCGGTGACACACGAGAATCGCTCACACTGGATTATCATGCCCCCAGGCTCGCGGCTCGGGGCTCGCAGCCCGCGGCACACAGCTGACACACAGGCGATTAAGATCGTCGAGCCATAAGTCCGCGTACTTACTCGCACGTCTGTCACCTCCTTTATTGAACTGAGTATAAAAGTGCATTAGTTTAAACATAATAATATTGTATCTAACCTCTTCATTTAATTTTTTTCCTAACATTATGTCATCAGTTTAAAGTTCCTGTCGTAGTAAATTAGTAATAACCCCACTCGCACCTGTCTGGGTTTACTCTAAGTTAAATGTTATGTCAGTTAACTCTACAGGTTAAATATTACGTAATTTCTTTCGTTTCGTTTCAAGTAAATACTTATGGTACGAAAGGCGTGACATTTTAACACGGTTAACTTTGTTTCGGGTTGGAGCAATAACGGATTATATTACGGTGCAAGTTTTACAAATGCAGAACGATGTTTACCAAAATACTATTTAGTAACTTTGACGACCTCTGTGGCTCAATGGTTGAGCGTGTGGCGCAGCGTTGCCAGACGTCGCGATTTTTTCATCAAAATTAAATGTCCCGCGCGGGACAGGCTCAGTCCCGCTTTTCGGGGAAAGCCCGAACGTACGTGCAGCGTGCTGAGAAAGAAAGGTGCGTAATGAAGATAAGAGTGTGGGAGGTAGAGGGGTGGACTTTCTTTGGCTACTTTTGCTATCTATTGTCACGTAAACGTTATTTTAACGCAAACAAAAAGATAAAAATTAAAAAATCTTTTGATTTTATACCTTTTTTTTTTACTTTGTCCCGCTTTTGACTGAAGAATCTCTCTTTTTCACTCAAAAAGTTCCAAAGTCCCGACTTGCCACAAAAAAAATCTGGCAACGCTGGTTTGGCGTCTCAAGCCGGAGCGGCGCGGCGGTTGCGGGTTAGAATCCCTCCGACGGAACAAAAAAGTTTCTATGTTCCTGGGTCCCGGTTCCTAGGATGTGTATGATATAATAAAAATCTTAAATATACTCGTATGTACAGTATAAAAGTAAAAAATATATATTTCCGTTGTCTGGTACCCGTAACACAAGTCCTTCAGGTGCTAATACCACGGGGCCAGACTGACGTGGTGTGAAGTGTCCATAGATATTTAACATATTTTTTCTTGCCCTTCATATTTAACTTTATCATCTACTTACATCGTAGGTAACGACCACCGCGTGGGTTTCGGGTTCCGGTTCGGGAACCACGCCGACTTGCAGGTGCTGTACGAGTTCGGCCCGCAGACCAACACCAGGCCGCTGCAGGCCACATGTGAGTCATATTATTATAGGTCTACCAGAATCTGATGGCAAAAAGTGAGAAAATAAATTGACTCTAGCAATACCGGGGTAATTGGAATAAAATATTTTGATCCTTTTTTTCTTATAGCGGCTGATTCTGTGTGTTAAACATGCAAATATAAAAATTTATCCAATGATCAAGGATATTTTATGAAAATCTGCTGTCAAAAATTGCCATCTGGTAGACCAATGACCTCCATTATACAAGTACGCGTACTTGTATAATGGAGGTCAGTGTGGTAGACCTATACTAGCGAGATTATAAACACTTTTTTTTATATCTTTTTTTAAATAAAGGGCTTTTGCCATACATGGCATGTCAGCCCCATCGTAACTTATAACTATGATTAACAATTAATAAATAAACTCTTAAAGAACTCGAAAATATCAAAAATATTTATTGACTTCTCCCACATTACAAAAGTATTATAATAATTATCTCAATAATTGTAGTCGTGTGTCACATCAGCGAAATTCATAAGCAGATTGCGGACCTACCGATAAAGTAGTTCGGGTTACGTCAAGTCAATGTTGGTAGTGATCTGTCGGCTGGGCTTCATATATAACCCGAACGAATTGCCTCGACCCGCCATCTATAAGGCTGCCTTCACATTAAGTCGCGCGGCTGCCGCAGTACTCGTGACTTAATGTGAAGGCAGCCTAATCAATTTCTCAGATGGTGCATTTATTATTCTATACATTAGTAATCTATCAAATTAAGAATTTTATCTTAAAATCTGGATCATCATCAAAATGAAAATATAACACCGACATTACGCATACCTACTTAATTTCATTTGGATGGAAAAATATTTTTTAAATGTACTCAAATATTAATTGACTTGCTTAATGGTTTGAATAACATAATTGGTATTTTAATTTACTGGGTACTCCTAAGATGAATCACCGTAATATTTGTGGTTGAACTTGACTACTGCAGTAATAATTATTAAAGAGTATTTTTTAGTCTACAGCTATAGGTATTTTTAACGACATTCTTACCGTTTCAGTGATAAGATCAGCGCCATACCGCCAGCGTCAAGTTCGTCGGCCATTCATAGAGTTCCTGATCCGAGCCGGCATCCTGCAGACACCCTCCTACGAGCTAAACATCATACACGACGCTCATGATGATGACGATGATGATGGACCCAGATAACAGTGCAGTGGGGTCGTCCACATTACTATGCCACAAGGGGTAACGTGATAGTAGGTAAAATATTATGTTAAAATGGGTGAAATACGGGCAGAGTGCAAAAAGGTCAACATCTTACGTAAAGTATAGGTACGTAAGGACGTGGACGGCCTCTTCCGTTATTTCTAAGTGTCTGAATCTAAAGGTTAAATAAAATTTCGTAACATTTTGAATGTTTATTTCTATAAAAATGGACTTACACGGAATTCTGTACATACGTCGAGGAACAACTTATGTCGCCGTGGACGAAAAACGACCAATACATAACAAACTACCTTACAACAAAACATTTATCCTCACACATCGACGCCATCTTGTCGTGCACGAAATTGCGGCTAAACGATACAAAATGGCGGACACAGTAATGCGTGTGACATCAATCGTTAGTAGATTAGGAAACGGCAAAATATGTAACTGCAGGATCTGTAGGATGGCTTCTTCGATTTTTTTTTAAAAAATCTGACTTTATAGCCTAGAATTTTATAAACTTAGCCTAAAAGTGTGATGTATAAGAATATTAGTGCAAATAAGTTACGCAATAACCCGGTCGGTTATGCAAATATTTGGCCTCTACCAAAAATAATTATCTACGAAGACGTGACAATATTATTCTAAGAATGTAATTCCTCCCCAATTCCATAAGTAAAATTCAATAAGTACATGGGCGTACCCAGGTAGGGGCAGGGGGGGGGGGGGGGGGGCAGCTACCCAGAAGATAAAATAAACGTCAATTTTCCTGGCAAGTGAGAATTAAAAACGTGTTACCTACTCTGCGCAAAATGAAGTGTTGGAAACAAAATATATTTTCAGTCAGATTAATAAAAGTCTAACCATCGAAATATATATAATTTTGACCAACCATCTTCTCGAGGTATGCTGCCCCCCCTAGCTATAATCCTGGGTACGCCCATGAATAAGTATTATAACCTACGTTAAAAATAGTGATAGTTCACAGCGATCCTTAGCAATAGAATACCTAAAATAGAATGATCAACGACACGACGAGAGAGACATTTTAAATGTTCACGCACAACATAAAATATAAATATACGACAGTACAAATATAACCGCAGGTTCTGCATTTCGCGTTTTAACTTACATAATTTTTTTCAAAGTAGTAGTTACTTAGAGTGTAAACAACTTCTTTTTCCACCTGACGAGATGAAGGTGTTATTATAGTGTCTGTAGCCAACAGCATATTGCAACATTGTTAGTCAGTTTAAGCACTTAGCAGTCATATTATCACGGAGTTTTGGGTCGTCAGTAACGACTACCGAGTGCATACCGGTCTCCACCAATACATCCCATGTTGTATTCTTTTTTTAACAAATAACAACTTTAACGTCATAAAGAAGTTTAAAGGAAAAAAAGGAGAAAATGTTGCTGGATCATTACATAAAATAGAATACCAAGTAGTATCTTTTATCTTTATTGTCAAATAAAATACCAACAGGCAAAAAAAGAAAAAAGGGTCCAGCAACAACATAAAGTAAATAAAAAACAAAAAATAACAATATTTATCGTATAATATTACACTAAACATTATTTATATGAACATTAGTCTTTTTCGTAAATGGCATTACAATTTTGAACATTAAATAAAAAAAACTATCTACATTAGGTCAATGACCCTACAATATTGCATTTACAATGTTGGCGCGCATTTTGACAGCTGTCAAATAGTCTGACATCATGCATGCAGAATCACGTACAGCAATAATTGAATGTTTTTTGCAATTACATACAAAACCTATAAAACTTTCATGTGTAAACATATTATTATTTATATGCAGAATATTTGACAGTTATCAAAATGAAATGAATATACATAAATACAATTATTCATAAATAAAATAGGTTGGTACCGTTTTTACATCGTTTAAATAGCCGTAGTTGGCTTTGTGTCTATTACTTATTAAAATTACGATTTAATAATATAATTAATTGCAAAAGCGACGGCTCAAATTGACGATTTCATTTCATTTAAAACGTGTCAAATATCTCTCATGCGTTCTCTTTCATTCGTTGTAATGAAGATATGAAAAAAATTGGCAACACTGAGAAAGAGAGGCAATACTGAGAGATATCACACGTTCTTCGAAAAGGACGAATGTTTAAATAGGGAATGTCATAATCAATGAAAATATTTGTCTTCGACTTCGTTGAACCAAAGCGTCTATTTACAGACAATAATTCTAATACCTAAACTTGTCACTACAAATTGTGATTGTTAAAAATTGTGACTTCAAGTTTTCTCCCACACGACGTACTCAAAGGAGCCATACACATATTTTCCTCTTATTCTGTCAATGCTTTTAAAGTTCTTTTTTTAAATATTTAACAGCGTCCTATTTAACCTTAAATATAAAACATGGTGAGCGAATTATTTATCCCATTAGAAAATCACATTAGACTTTAACTTAGTTTTAATGATGACATTTACCGCAAATAATTAACCTTCCCCTTTTTTCGAATCGGTTAAAAACAAATTTTTGTCGACAAGTATGATGAAACGACTTTATCAGTAATACACGTCATACGTCACAAAATGGCGGAATGTAACAAAATGGTCGCCTTTAAAATGCAAATTAAGTATAAATGCAAAATATATTACAAAGGTGGGCGCGCATAACGTTTAATCTGACAGCCAATCACGCAGCGCGTATTCAATATCCAGATATAACTTAGGAAGACTAAAAAATGTTAGAACATAAGAATAATATTTACATAATTACAAGTAAAACAGTTCAATACAGTAGAAGTAAGTAGAATAGTTACAGTATAAGAAACATTAAGTAGCATAAAAATTAGCGAAGTATCAGTTACAATGATTTAGATATTTTAATTCGCATGATTTTGACATGCCATAGTTGAGTGAAATAAAATACTCATAGCTTAGAATATTATAAGTTTATAATTTTAATGGCGTTTTATTCTTAAAAAACGAACAACGCAACACTTTAACCCGCTTGCGACATTCTGTCTTATTGATATTCCTTTGTTATCATGTCTGTCCTTCCATAAATACTGAAGAAGCGTAACAATCCAAGATTAACTTTAAGTTAGACTGACTGAAGACCTAAACACGAACCACTCAAACTCATATTATGTCTACGGATGTTATCCTTATTAGTAATACAATATTTGGTTTAGTCGTCCCTGTCGATATACTAGCTGTCTCCCTCGTTCCTCGCGGCGGGCGGCAGGCTCTGCGGGCTCTGAGAGAACTGATTCACCATTTTACTCTGCATCATGTTGAGGAGGATGTCCGAATACTGCTCTATCAGCGATATGGCCGGGTTACCAGATGAGGTCGCTTCTGTTGACAAAGAGTTAATATTGTGGTCAATACAACAGTTTTTTTTTGTTTTTTATGTATCTATGGTTGTTATAATTACGTTTCATCTGATATATTTTAACTTTAGATTATAACTTGAGAGTTAAGGACGCTATCACATAAAAATTAGCAGGTCCATGTCTGTCAGTAAGAACATTGACCAAATATACCAATAATATTTTTATTTGTCTATGGTACGAATATCGACGTTAAGGAGATTAAAATAACATTCATATCAGCGCGCCTTGTACAGTGGCGGTTACGACGCTCGCCGCATTCTTGATAGGGCGAAAATGTATGAAGTAATTTGAGAGCGTTACTTATTTTTCTTATAAATGGAAATGTTATTTATTTATATATAAAAAAATTTAGCTATTCGTACAGGGGACTAAATAAGCAACAATTTTTTTGTATATTTGTTTTCCTTAGTTCAGTGTATTTAGCTATACTGATATCTAATCAAACCCCATTTTTATATCTTTTGCGATTATTGTGATGGTTAAAACGTATTTATGTGAAAATTTTGTATGCGGCTCTAAATTTTTTATGGTGTAGACGTGGAGATGAATATATTATTATCTTTCATTTGAAACCAAAATATCCTCGTAGTGTGACTCCTAATTCTTTAAAATGGTACCTGAGAATCGCTGATTTTTGTGAAAAAATGTGATAGCGTCCTTAAAGTTTATCGGCACTATAACAAATAACTAATTTTCTGCCCCGTCTTATGTTTATACTCTTTGCATAAGAAATTCTTGCCCGCTGATCGACAGGCAAGCAGAAGTAAAATTGATAAATAAAATAACACGAGCTTGTGCTTGTGAGTCTCAAAAGAATGTCTTTTACCAGAGGACAAAAAACGGTTAAACGGTACATTTCGCTAATGGCACCGCACAGTATTAATTCGTCTTTACGTATAAAATATGCGGAGTGCCATGATGAAGACAGAGAAATAAGATAAAAGTGATAGCTACCTTTAGCAACCCTGTCGAGGCGGTGCCTGGCGGCGTCGGCGAGAGCACGCTCGTCTCCGTCCGTGCCGTTTTGCGCGCTCACGGCTCCGCGCAACACTTTTTGCGTCTCCACTATTGCCGCCTCCAGACCTGATACATAGATTTTATAAATGTTAAGTCTATAATTTTATGAAAAATAATTTTGATAACCAACATGCTACGTAGTGTGTAGAAAAGTATTAATGGGATATCTCTGCACGCGAGCCCCGAGGAATCGGGACTAAGGAGCAGACAATGCGAGTCCACGGCAATCGGGAAACACCCAGCACTGGAACCACTGCTGTCAATACTGTGACAAGTTCTCTGAGGTCTCACTGAGACTACATGGGAAGCATGCGTGTACGTATGCGTGCACGTATACATAGATGTATACGCAGATGAATACGCAGGTGTATACGCAGATGTTTATGTGGGTGTATACGCACCGCTGATCTCGGCTGCGGCGCCGGGCTCGTGCTGCAGCGTGCGGTACAGCTGCACCACCTTGCCGGCCGTGCGTGTCAGTTGCTCCTTCAACGACGCACACAACTCCGCCGGAGACACTGAAAAAGATATCATATTTAGACATAGGCACTGTCAACTAGAATAATTTATCAACTAAGAAAGATGTCTTCATGTGAACAGTTGCTTTATGATCATATTTACTTCTAACAAGTTGAACCCAGTGTTAAAAAATGATTTCTGTATAAAAGGTCATAAGGAGCATTACAACATAGCGTAACTTACGGTCCTTGTCGGGCGGCGTATCGGGCTTGGACCGCTGACGCGTGTTGGCGGTCAGTCGTGCTGTCACCTCGCGCGCCTTTGCCGAGATGTCCCGCTCGCTGCCGCTGCGACCTGACACACATAACACACGCGTTACACTGTTAAAAAGGGTACGATAACATACTAATTTAACTTCAAAACAAAATTATGGTAATGAGTTGGATATTATCTTTTATCAAAATAGGTAAAGATATACAGCATTGAGCATACTACTCCGACATAAAACGAAACGAAAAGAAAAATAACTATTTTTCTTTGCATATTTATTATTTTCCAGTTAACTACAGATGGGTATACTTTTAGCAGGATGACTTAAATCGTATTTATTACATTCGACTTTCTACCTACCTTTGACCTAAAAGCTCCGATCTTAAAGAGCATAGCATCTTTTTAATATTTGTTTTAATCATGGTATAATATTTCTATCCTTATGCCGCTTACCTAATCATATGGTTTTAATAATAGTATAATATATCCATCCTTATCCCACTCACCTATCCGTCGCTGGGCGCGGTCAGCAGAGGCGGCGCGGGGGCGGTGCTGCGTCGCCGCGCCCTCCGCCCCCTCCTCAGACGACGACTCCGAACGCCCCGCTACGAAGCAATCTACGTGCACGTCAACAGTGTGGTTAGTTATTCCAGCTCTAGCGTGTGGCTGGCTGCGTTAGTTACAAGCGACTTAAATTGTTTCACTTATAAAATAGTTAAATTTTGTTAAATCACCTTGTATTGTGCAATTTTCTAATCTATATTTAAAAATTAATCTTTATTTTTGTTCATTTTTTAACTTGAAACTTTTGAGTTCTATGTTATAATATTGTGTATTTACGCAGCTTTATGCGTAATATTAGGTAAGCACTGTTTAGTGTACAGTGTCTGTGAATCTTCAAGCAGCAAGTCTAAAATGGCCACTTTGAGTGTATCATAATAATTTGTTTAGGTGAAGTGGTACAAGTTAGTGTAGAGCTTCTTCTTTCAAAATATTATACGATTAACTCAAAGTGGCCATTTTAAACCTGCCTAACCTAACCTATATAATATACCTGTGTAGTAGGAGTTGGGCATACGTCGGCGCGTGTTGGCGGCGACCTTGTTCATGGAGCTGATGGTGGGTCGCATGAGACCCTGCGCGCGCGTCGCCTGTTGCCTTGTTGGCTGGTCAGACTCCGAGTCGCTCTGTAACATAACAAGGTGATTGTTTATAGTTTATACAAACTACTAATCGATGTGAAAACGAATCAAACAGTCGATTTTAAACATTGCAGGCGTAATGCACACCCGATTACTTTGTACGTGACGCGAATAGCCAGTTACAATACTAAATACCTTTTTAGTCGTTACACATACTTAAACATTTGTAAGGTAGCTAGGTCTTATCCTAGAAAAACCGATAAAAGACAAATGAATATTTATATATAAATAATTTAACTATGTTTTTTCCCTTTGAACTCCAAGCTACGAGCTACTTGGAGTCTCAGATACAGTTTTCATTACTGTAACTTTTAGCGAACTACCGCTGTGTGAATACCTGATTGAGCACGCCAACACTGGAACTCCTAGTCATATTGGTCTTGGTGTGTCTTGGCGCGGGTCGCACGAACCCGCTCGGCGACTTAGTGGCCGGCGGCGCGGGCTTCGGCGCACCTACACCAGATGTATGGTTAGAAAATTTATTCATTCATCATTACTAATTGTTATTAGAGACTGAACGTAAGTGATAGAAAGTAAAGAATTATTCTTCTAATTTGATTCTATTTATGTTACTTTATTACCACATCGATATATCAAATTAAGCACCCTGTATCTCAGTATAAGGAAAAATGCTTATCATATATATATATATATATATATATATGTGTGTGTGTGTGTGTGTGTTTTTAAGAGCAAGTTAGAATTGAGCCATAACTTCACTGTGACCCATGTGGATTTATTATAACAGAAACTTATTGAACGTACTTACCATTTAAGAATAAACTAAATATATTTCATGCAACAACATTCATTGACATTAAAACACAAAAGTGACCCATGCAAGTCTGTGAAGTGTTAATTACAAAAAAGAAATATTAAAAAAGTATTAAAGGCTTTAAGTAGAAAAGCATTAAGCATAAAATTGTTATTCAAAACGCAGCAGCAGTTTAAGGTTGAAACTTGAAAAACTCATTGGTGTCCTTTTCTAGTAGAAAATTCGAGTAAGTGCCACCTCGACCCTTTTCCACCCATATCATTAGCCGATTCCTCGAGATTTCCTCCACTCGACTCAATCGAATTCTAAAAACCTCAAAAATTAAGTTTTTTTTAAAAAACGACATAATTTTTGAGGATTGAGGTTAAGTAAAGCGGAGGAAATCTCGAGAAAACGACTAATGATACGGGCGTTAATCCCCGTCTCCCAGCACCACAAACCTTGGTTCATCCTGGGCGCGGGCACGGGCTTGGCCAGGTCGGACAGCGATATCGCCCGCCGCATCCCCTCCTCCGGCTCCGACGGCGCTAACGACCGCGCTGCACACCCGCAACGTTAACATGCGCACACGCACGCCAGAATAACTTGTGACGTCACAGTTTTAACCTTCGATCGAGTGAATGCAAAAGTGCAGAAATGTATTTTGAACGTCAAAAATTATTTTGGCTTAAAACTAAACACTACACAATGCAAATAAAACCATGCTGAACGAAAGCAATCCATGATTCGTGGTTTGGTATCGCAGTAAATCATAAGATACGCTCAAACAAAATAGACGCCGCGTCTATTTTGTTTGATAATCCAAAGCTAGAAACGACCGTAACATCTAGACATGCGAGCCAACCTGTTGACGGCGTGAATTTCGACGGCAGTACCGGGGTTAGGGGCATCTTTTTGGCTAGACCTCTTACAGCATTCCCACTTAACATGGGCCTTATTCTACCCTGCATAGCCTGATTCTCCATACATAATCTCGGAGTCGGATGACGCATTACTTTTCGAAATGGAGTTTTCGGCCTGTTGAACCCGTAAAATCTCATATGTTTAGGGGAATTATTGCAGCTAGAAGACGTAGTAGAAGATTCGTAATTCTCGCTGTCCAAGTGTACATCCGTCTTCGGTATGACCATCTCGTTATATACTCTCTGGGGAAGTGACTTGGGAGGTTTTACGATATTCTGAAACGTGTTATTCAGTTGAGTCTTCTCTTCGGGCTCTGAGGGTTCGGCGTTAGGATGGTCGGCTTCGGTTTCAGCTGTATTCGAAATGTCAATGTTTTCTACCGTCAATCCTATTTGTTCCGTATCTAATATGTCTGGCAAGCTTAAATTTCGTTTTATTTCTTTGTTTTCAGGACTTTCCGGATCTGTGTCTACCTCCTCTAGTGTCAATGATGCAAAATTAGGTACCGTATTCCGTTTGCTCGCTAACTTTTCAAACTTTCGTGATAACACTTTTACTACTCCTTTTCCGTCATTTATATTAGCTCTCAATGGCCGCATCCGCCATTCTTTGAATATTTTCTCTTGTAAGATTTTCCTTTCCTCCATTTCTACAAGCTTATTGATAATTTCCAATTTTCTCTCGATGTATTTATATTTCATAACCTCATTACTCGTATCCGGTGCTATATTTTCTTTAGCGTTAACATTTTCGCCACTGTATGTTGCCGATATAAAATCTGCTTCACTTTTTGAAAGTTTTAAATTATTTTGTTCCTTTTGAATTTTATCATAGTAAGCGGCATCCCTTTCTGCATAGTAGTCTAAAGAATCTTTAGCAAAGTCGTGATTGTCATCAGCGGTAACGTCTAACGAATCCATGCTCACGTAGTTATTTCTTTCCATCTTTTGCATAGCATACACTTCGAGGCTATCCATTTGTATTTCTGATCTATTTTCATTGACGTCTTTCTCTTTTACATAAACATCAAAAGTTTTTTCATCATTATCAGCAGTATCTTCTAAATTTGAGTTTTTGTCTTCGCGTTTTTTACCAGAAATATAATTTTTATTTTGGAGACCATCTAATTTTGCTTTATACTGGGAAGAAATAGATGAACTCAGTGTGGATTTATCGAGACCAGCCTTCACTCTATTGTTCATTTTAACTGAAGGAGTTCTTTTAATTGGTTTTGGAGGTTTATGCGGAACGAATTCCATTGTGACTTTGGTATTACTATTCTTCTGACTCGAGTCGCGTTCCAAGCTTTTTGTGGCATTATAATATTTAGAGTTACTTGCTTTTTCCTTGTTTTGCTGGTTTTTACTTGTCTTAGTTTGAGAGCCCTTTTTAATTTGTTCTTCAAACTTTTCCAAATTTCTTTTCACGTGCGAATTTCTTTTTTCGGTTAGAGTCTTAAGAGGTTTAGTAGCTGGCTCTAATACTACTTCAAAACTGCAACTTCTAGACTTAGTCATCGCGCCTTGTTCACAACCTTCCATTATGCTCATATGTTTATGTTTATCAGCAA
This sequence comes from Cyaniris semiargus, assembly GCA_905187585.1. Taxonomy (NCBI): domain Eukaryota; kingdom Metazoa; phylum Arthropoda; class Insecta; order Lepidoptera; family Lycaenidae; genus Cyaniris; species Cyaniris semiargus. Next base: position 20,899,645 of record LR994551.1, on the reverse strand, counting down.
ACTGAGGGCGCAAAGATTTGCTTGTATTTGCCATATAATCAGATTTACCTAATCGTGGTATTTCATCTGTCTTTTTCTTTTCACTTGCGTATTGTTGAACGCTACTACCGTCGAAATAGTAAGCAATATTTTTAGCTGGGGGAGGATGTTGTTTTGTTGACGAATCATACAAACTTCTAGATCTAGTGACAGTTTTATGGCCAGAAAACTCTTCTTTAGGAATTTCAAACCCATAAACTTTATGAACGGGAGCTTTTGGCGCGGCAGTAACATAAGCAGGCTCAACTTGATTTGTTCGTGGACTAGATGCCTCACCAAAATAGTTATTATACATATAACCAGTCAAAAATTGCGGATTATTTGGACTTGAACCATAACTCTTAGAAGTATTGTCAAATTCATAGCAGCTTTTACTATTGGGGACAGCAATGGGGTTATTTCTATTACGGAAATGTTTAGCATTTTCAAATAACATCTCTAATGGAGCACTTCTTGTACATTCAGAATCATCCGATAAAATGCTTTCTAAAGAATTGCAATTTGTCCTGGACAAATGATTTTCATTATCTAGATACTCGTCTGAAAGCATAGATTCCTGGCTGCAGCTTGATTTCATAAACTTTTTCTGATTTAAAAAGAAACTTGCACTGCTATGTCTGTGATTTTCTAGGTAGCGTTGGTCAGGTTCGTTTAGATTTTCAAATGAACAATTTTGCGAGTCGTTCAAGTTGTACCGACTATCAGTAAACCTAGCCTGTTGGAAGGATGTTTCGTTCCCATACTTAAAGAATATTTCATTAGAAACACTAGAACAGTTAGAATGATCGCTCAACATGGACTCATTCGATCGAGTCACACAACGCTTAGTCAAAACACTTTGACATCGATACATAGCATTATTTGAATTGACATCCTCATCCATAATGTCTTCTAAATTGGATGGCATATTACGAGGTAATGTGGAACTTTTCTGTGATATACCTACAGGTTTCATAGGAACTGCAGGCTTATCGTTATAGCTTTTATGAATTTCATAATTAGATACAGCCCGACGAGGCATACTTTTTGCTTTATTATGTTTTTTGCATATCTTTTTAGAATAAAGTTTGTTTTTGCAACTAGCATCCAAACTCAAGCTGCAGTCTTCTAATGAATCGGAGGAAAAGTTTCCGTCATCCTTCTCTGCTACTTCTTTTGTAGGCTGTAAATCTAAATCTCCCTGACTATTTGGCTCAAAATCATCAAGATCACCATATTTTTTGGTTATTTCAGCTATCATTTTCTCAGTATCACTTTTGATGGTGTCTACAATATTTCTGCTGTCTTTAATTTTACTGTCAAGTCCGACAAAGAAACTTAAGGAATTTCTCTTTTTGGCGTCTATCAGACTTTCCTTTTGCTTACTTTGGCTCTGATTCTGAGCGACCTTATCCGCCCATTTGCATTCTTCAGAGACGGGAGATACTGGACACGATTTATAGTTTTTAAATATACTCCTAGCGTTGGGTTTGGCAGCTTTCGGTTGTGGTTTTTCGTTTAGATTCAAATGAAAATTCCTGGGCGGTAATTTAGGAGGCGGAGGATTATTGTCATCTTTTTCCGCAGATGGAAATAGACGGTCGAAAACTTTGGAGTTCGGCTTCTTCCCGAAGTCTATAGTGAATGCTAAGTTTTGTTTCTGCGGCTGCTTCTTGTATACCGTAGGTTTTGTGCTGGTCATTTTGGTCGGTCGCTCGTCATTTTCTGCGTGACTTCGCGGAGGTATACAGGATGGTATACTGTCGAGATATTCTGGTAGCGCCTTGTGGTTCAAGTTAGCGGGAATGGCGTAAGGGTTTTTGTTGCGATAATCTAAATTACTGTTTTGGTAGTTGAGACTATCAAAGTAATTAGTAGAGAGACTGTCTAAGTTTTCTTCGGGGAAAATATGGGGATTAGCGAATCCTGGTCAGCGTATAGGGAGGAATAAAATCGGTTAGTACACTGACAAAACATTACATATAAAATCATGTAATAGCTCGTAGCAATGAATTAGTTTCCTAGAAATGACAATATGGTTGATCTTTATGAATGTGTTAGTAAATTGCAATCAATGTTATTGTAACACTCTGTAACTCAATTATTGTTCCTTGTCATATCTTAATTCAAAACATGTTAATACAATGACACAAAATATCGTCTATGTTTTTAAGTATGGCATCTTTTATATCACTTGAAAATTAGAGGCAAATCTTATAAATACTTATTCAAGAAATCTTGGTTATATTCTATCGATCATATCATTTGCTAAATCGTTTACTTTAGAAGATACAATAAGAAACAAAAATAACATTGGACGTGTTGTGACAAGCTAACTATATGGAATCGAGTTTAAGTTTATTGGTCTCACCATAAGGTCTCGGATTGCTTGGCACAGCCATGGATACCGGCCTGTTGCGCCTGGAGCCATCCTTCTCCGGTATGTACGAAAGGTCTGTAGTCGACTGACTCGACTTGAGATTCGATCTGAACGCCACCTGCAATTTCAAATAATCAGGGAGATTAGATACTAGAACTAATACAAAAAGATCTAACACAATTACATAATAGTTAGACAAACATTCTCAGAGGCGAAAGCGAAGTTTTAAGAAGACTAAGAAGACTTTGAAGCATTCAAAGGCTTTTTAAAAGACATCTTTGATCCACTCCTAAGTCGCATCAGGCATTTAAGCACACACAATAGCACATGCGACATACGATACTCCTACACATACAACGTAGGTGTTTCCTCAGATTGTATCACAAATTTAAAACGCACGTATGCTCTTACATTCGTGCGCGCTTTAAGGAATGTTTCGGGGGCTCTTTTCCCATGAGATATTTCACGATAGTCGGGCCCGGCCCCTTTCTCCCCTCCTCAGAGCTAATACACACATCAACACTCAACGTATACGTACGCTCTCGAGCTGCTTCCTCGTCTCGCGTATACGTCGCTGGAGTTCCTCCCGCCGCCGCGCCGCCTCCGGGTCCGGTACTCGCTGTTGCATGTGTTGCGACGACAACGACCGCTGACCTATATACGAGACGGTCAATACTTTTGAGCGATTTAAGGTATCGATGTAATGGGCGAAAACTTATATTCACACAAGTGCTTGCATGTCCACATACCCTAAAAATGTCACTCGAAAGAGACAGCAGTTGTGAGTAAACTCTCCGCTGTTTATCTATATCTGTAAGGGGGTTCATTTTTTCTCATACAGTTTGGTCAGGGGGGTGTCACTACGCCGTTCCGCCGCCGCGCTACAAGTACATACCGAGACTCCCCGATGTCGGGGCGATTCAATGGTTGCCACTTGTGACTTGCCACGTACTGACCGGCCGTGGCGCACGCGCGCCCAGTACAACTCATTTTACATCGCAAACGCGTCTCATAAATCATAATATTTTAATTGGCAAAAATAATATTATGTATCCAAAAAAATACTGCATTGCCCCGATTGTCGGAATAATGAAAAAAAAAAAATAGCAATTGTGAGTTTTTCTCGGTTCCGGCAAGTGAGAAAGATAGCGAAAGGTATTCATTACTCATTTATATCTACTGCCATGACAGTAACCTAAATCTTCACAAATGTTTTATAATTATGCTTATTTAAAATAGGTGGTAGGTACATCAAAAGAAAATCACGTGTCTTCAGTATTCATTTACCTAATAAGTAGGTATGTAAAACAGTTTTCTGCTCAGCAGCTCCTAGACTATAACACTTACCACCTATTCGGAAGTAACTGTCATGTAATGTTTTTTTTTTATGAAATAAGGGGGCAAACGAGCAAACGGGTCACCTGATGGAAAGCAACTTCCGTCGCCCATGGACACTCGCAGCATCAGAAGAGCTGCAGTTGCGTTGCCGGCCTTTTAAGAGGGAATAGGGTAATAGGGGAGGGTAGGGATGGGAAGAGAAGGGAATAGGGGAGGGAAGGGAAGGGAATAGGGTAGGGGATTGGGCCTCCGGTAAACTCACTCACTCGGCGAAACACAGCGCAAGCGCTGTTTCACGCCGGTTTTCTGTGAGAACGTGGTATTTCTCCGGTCGAGCCGGCCCATTCATGCTGAAGCATGGCTCTCCCGCGTATACATAATGTTACTATTTCTCGCACGACATCTTTCTGTGCACTACTGTGATAAAGTGACGGGTGACGACTGATGACCGACGTCTCGCAACGAGAGTCGCTAAGCATAGTTGCGCTAGACTAGACTGGTACCTAGCGATTATTCTTACATAATTTTCGACCCCGCGCCATAGAATTAATAAAAGTGCAAGCGCTAAGTAAATATTATAAACACCATAAATCTGATAGTATAATAGGTACTTAATTAAAGTATTGATAATAATAATTAGTGACAGCCCTATTTTCGGAATATCTGACAAGGTGTGGAAGCGAAAGGACCTTCGCGCGGCGCCAGAGAGCTCAAAGTCGGCTGCTCGCGTGCGGTCCGTTTGTTTATAATACTTTTGTAAGCACATAAGAAGGCGGCATTTGTGAACATCAAAGCAGTGAGACTTCTGTACTTGTACTATTATCTATTCTGTGGTTTGGTGACACATGACTCATGAGCACATAACAAAAAAAACATAATTATTCATAGCTCTTATGTACTAATGTCACCAAACACTCGATTACTTTCAATTTATAATCGTGATTTAAAAACACAAAGCTGCGATGCGTCTCGGTCTACACTGCCGCTACTAGGTAAACACACGTTGCTGCTCGTTACAGCGTGATTAATCTTCATGACATATAAAACATTATATCTTACCTCCCGGTAGCGCGCTCTCCTCGACCCCACTGAGGCTGTCGAAGGCGGACTTGAGATACTTCTCTCGGCGGCCGGCGGTGTCTATCGACTCGCACGACCCCGACAGCGGGTTGCGGTCGCCGTTGTCGCCCGACGGCGTCGAAACCTTTGAAAAGTGGCAAATATTAGTTATGGAAGTGAAAAATATTATGTTGAAATTAATAATGTTTAATTCATAAAGTTCATATACCTAGCGGAATAGAGAAACAAAGAGCTGAGCAAGCGAGATGTCACTATCACTTCAAATCACGCATCTCTTCCTACTATATGTAGGAAGAGATGCGTGATTTGAAGTGACAGAAACCTTTTTAACCCCCGACAAAAAAGAGGGGTGTTAAAAGTTTGACGTGTCTGTCTGTCTGTCTGTGGCATCGTAGCATCCAAACGGATGGACCGATATTGATCTAGTTTTTTTTTTGTTTGAAAGCTGACATGATCGAGAGTGTTCTTAGCTATAGTTCATCATCATCAGCCTGCTCAGTGCTGGAAAATCGCGGTTTATCTGGTTCGTGAAGGGCCGATTAGCAACTTGCAGTCGTTTGGTGGGCTTTATATTTTGCATTCTAGTTCGTGACATTTATGAATATATACACATTAATGGAAAGTTGACCTGGTGCTGCAGCATCACCTGGTAATCAATAGGATACCCAACTCCTCACCAACTTAGAGCAATGGTTTTGTGTTTGGGCTCATTTTAATTGCGACAACTAGTAAGACGTAGATAAACAGTAAATATTTGCATGCTGCTACTGCAGCATCACCTGGTTTCTATAGGAGCCGAGCTCCATATGAACCCAAAGTGGAGGTTTCATGTTTGGACTCATATTGACGGCCTCATCCAAGAGGACATTCACAGATGGTATTCATTGGGATATAATCCTGTTGATAGGAATTATTCTGCACTATAACTAACACAAGTTTAAGCATGAAATAAAATTAAATTAAGACATTTAAAAAAAAACTCCGCCAAACAACTTTAAAAAGTAATGAAATAATATTTACAGACTTTAAGTTTAAATAATTCCTAAGACTAAAGTGATATTTCAGTCCATAATTGTTGTCAAGGTGTGTCGGGGGACCGCTAATGTAGATGTTTGATTTCACATAACATTATAGTTTAAGGGTCAGTTCACAGCGAACCGAATCGAGACAATCAGTGACTTAGCGATACAAAATGCAGAAGTCGCTGTTGGCGGTCCCCCGACACACCGTGACAACAATTATGGACTAAAATATCACTTTACACTTAGGAATTATTTAAACTTAAAGTCAGTAAATATTATTTCATTACTTTTTAAAGTTGTTTGGCGGGGTTTTTTTTAAATTTCATAATTTAGTTTTCATCTGTTTTGACATTCAGTCTGCACTCATCGGCACGTTGACAATTTGAGCTCGAAAAATGTATATACGAACATCATTTTCGCGCACACGTAAACAGATTTGTACACACAGATGTAATAAAATTTTGGTTTCGTTTGACAGCTCTGGATTGTTTCTCTATTCCGCTAGGTATATTAACTTTATGGTTTAATTAAGTTGACAGACTTACGAAGTAAGACACACATGTTACACGTACGTGCACGCAAGGTGTGTGCGTCTTGTACGTCTTGTTATCCGCACGTTTGCCCGTATAAAATGTTTACACGCATTCATAGTTATTACGTGTAAATAGGCAGTTCTAATTCTGTTCGAATATTTGAAGCGTTCCAAAGCGAAAGTCTAAAACTGGTCTAGCAGAAACTATAATCATATTATTGTACTACCACTACTTGTCGGCCCTGTTACGACAAAACAATGCAACCCGGGTTACATCGTTTTGTAACAATAAAGTCTAAATTAATTTACTTGATGAAAGCTTCGTATTGATTGAACCCACAAAATTCAGGACAAGTTTTCGACCAAAATATTCCATATTACATTTCGCTGTCCCCTAAGACGTGCTTTGAGCTAAAAAGTTTTAAACTCATTTTTCGCAAGTTGACGTGTTACAGTTACAGCGTTTTGTCCTAACAGGGTAGTTGTCTCCACCTTGGTAATCACTAATCACATTTTAGGAATGAATAACTAATCGAGTGATACCTCATCGTCCTCGGAGTCGTGAGGCGAGCCGCTGAGCGACGTAGCGACTGTCGGTGTGGGCGTGGCCGCGGGCGTGATCGGCGCCGCCCACCGCTTGGAGCGCCGCACCGACTGCCGCAGCTCTGCCGCGTCCATCGCCGTCACCATAAACTCGCTGTGAGTTGAACCAATATAATCATCAGATACTGTGTCTTACAATATTAATATTCAATACATTGTTTTTTTTCGATTTATAAAATATGGTATGTCAATTTGTTAACATTAATTTTACATTATGAGCAGACCGTGCATCCATTTCTAGTAGTATTTAGTTGTCGTCGTTTTTATACGTCGTCGCTAAAAGAGAATACTCTTGTCAAATTGGTTTTAAATATAAGATCATCGTTTCTGAATTTGATAGTAAATATTTTATAAGTACTTATAAATATATTATAAAGTACTAGCTGACCCGGCAAATGTTGTTTTGCCATATAAATTATTTGTAGTTGTAATGTAGTTCTATAAGAATATTATTTTATTGAAGTGACTAAATAAGTATGGCACCATGGCAACGTCCATCGCTATCCCGTCGCACAAACAATGGTCGCCGTCAGTCTCGAGTTGTAATATTTTACTATTATTTATTCAACAAATGCACTTATCAATATAAAAAGTAGCCAGTAGCCGATTCTCAGACCTACTGAATATGCATATAAAATTTGGTAAAAATCAGTAAAGCCGTTACGAAGGAGTACGGTAACTAACATTGTGACACAAGAATTTTATATATAAGAAAATATAAAGTCAATATTAATTTACATATCGGAACCAGGTTACCTGGGAGTTTCATCGTCGTTGTTGCCCGGGTAGTAAGTGGGGCGGTTGCGGCTCTCAGACGATGAGGTCCGCTCCCCATCCGATATGTCCTCGATATCACCATCGTGCTCCGTAGACTCATGGTCCTGAAATGATAGTACGATTGGTGACATCGTCCAGAAGGTTATATATACCTCACACCATAGTCTTTGTTACATAGTAGCATCTAGCAACCCAAACCACCACCAGCGAGGTAATTCACATTTCCAGTTCGAATTCAAAAACTTACTGCGCGGTTATTGGTCAACGCCAGGCGCTGTACGCGTTTATTGGCTATCGCGCAGAGAAGTTATGGAATCAGGCCATCACAATAAGTTTTTTAACAGAAACTAGGAGCCCATAAGTTGTAAGACAACTTTTACCGTCGATAATAATTATTAGCTTTTCATTTAACTTACATTTTGTAGCACAATATTATAACTCATCACCAATGTTAAAAGTCCAGACATAGCCTACTCCAGATAAACCCAAGACGAAAAACGAAACAATAACAAAATAATAACAAACAAAAATCAAACCTCGAACTTTATACTGCCAAGAGAAGAGTCGTCAGTGTGGTGCCGAGTTCGCACCTCGTTTGTACGAGTTTTCGATAGGTTTAGTGTCACCTAATGCAAAAATGTCAACATAAAATATCCAAAAATAATAAACACATCATGCAAAGTAAATAATTACTCAATTAAAAAATTATAAACTTATTTTTTTTTTAATGATTAAACAAAATACAAAATGATACAGCCTAAAGAATAAAAAGCACAAGCGTACCCACATAAAGCAGACATGCGTTGAAGAATAGCCCATCTAGATCTATATTAAACCTCTACGTTTAGACTGCCTTCACATTATGTCACGGGTACCGCCGCAGCCGCGCGGCAGCCGCGCGACTTCCATACTAACCAGAGTCGCGCCGCAGCCGCGCGACTAGCTTTAGTATGGAAGTCGCGCGGCTGCCGCGCGGCTGCGGCGGTACCCGCGACATAATGTGAAGGCAGCCTTACAACTACATCTTAAAACTTATATCATAGAATCTTCTATAAGTGTATTATTGTTAGCAAAAACAAAAGATCATTCAAATTTAACTAGTAACCATCTACAATCTTATTTTAAAATTAATTATATTTGTTAGTGTTTACATTAGTATTCCAATTTTAGAGGAAGATACTTTTTAAAGACGTAGTCTAATAGAATAATTTATTTTCTGTTGAGAAAAAGAGAATCTAACACATGGTATTACTTTATTTTCGAGAAATACAAAAGTTCCTAATGTTGTTGTAAAATAGACTTGAAAGAGAAAAAAAAAGTTGAAATAAAAAAAACAACTTTTACAAACTACCAACATCAACTAAGCAGAACTGAGTTGCAAAACAGACAAGAATGATTTGAAATAAGCGAAAGGAGTTGAAATCATTAATTCAGTCAAACCAAATCACGTGATTATTGATGTTAAAATATCGTCTAGTTTGACACGCTGTCAAATAGTGGGCGAGTAGGACAGCGTGCAAATAAAAACATTTTTAACAATAATAATTACGTGAATCTTGGACTAAGTCAATGACGGCTAAACCCAGCACATCGATTCTGCTGTTTTAATGCAACATAAATACAGTTTTAATACTTCTTTGATCCAGTCCGTTTCCTACCAAAGTACTTGGTATACTCATAAAATGTCAAACCAACGTCAATCGCGTTCTGATTGGCCAGAACTCCAAAAATTAAGCATTTGATATTTGTTTGACGTATGTAAGAACACTATTTTGTCGTCTAACCGGCCGCCTAGACGAGCAATTTTATTGTCAATATCACGTATTGCGTAATATTATTGACCGTCTAGGGTTGATATTGAACATCGCGTTGTTGAACATGTTCAATATCTATAATTGTCAAATAAACTGTTGAATAAAATTGAAGCGTCACATTGCACAATAAAATTGATCGTCTAGGGGCCCGCTTATACGAAACGGACTGAACTGAACAAGAAGCGACGACATTTATGTTGGATTAACAAGAATCGGGTACCAAAACAATGATGACAATAGAACATGGACGACACATTTCATGGCATAATGTAGCTGAAGCGTGTGCCACAATGCTAAAAAAATAGTGGAACCTTCTCGACTCTCGGCGATATCGTCAATATATCGTAAGTTGTTTTCATTTTGGCGTCAAAGTTCCTGAAGAGTGCCTCGACGCGCGGCAGTTGAGACAAGTTGAGCGATTTCGGCCTCTACGTCACAAGGAATAAGTACCAGAACCGTAAAGTAAATAAAAACATTCAAAATTAAATAAAAGTAACATATAAAACAATAGTAAAAACTAAATCCCCACCATCTGACCATTTCTTCAGTTTTGAAACGTAGAAGGCCTAAATTCTATTCACCGTAGGACATTAACAGTACATACATATAACTTAACATATTAGTTCGTTGGGTCAACGGCATTGCCAAAGATTATAATAGTCCGGCCGCGAAGAAAATAGATATATATTTAATCTATCGCCTATCTCTTTCACTCACGCTGTGTATCTGTGTGAGAGTGAAAGATACAAATAGCGTTAGGCCTGTCTCAAAATTTCTATGTTCCTGGTGTATAGTTTCATTACACTTTATATACATAAAGATAATTTAGTCATTGTTTATCTCAAAGTAAGGAAAGAGAATGGCAATGCCGTTTCCTCATATACCACCACCAAGCGGTTGTGAGTGATTAAACGCCACATATTAGTAATTTATTTACACTATTTACAATAATTTTATACAACATTTCATGTAAGAACCTCTGCTTTAGAAATCTTTTTTTTGTAAACTCAACATTTAAGAGAAGCTTAAATATTCGTCATTTAAGAAGGATAAATTGAAATGATTTCTATTTTAATATTATTTTAACCTTATAGGGCTGTACAAGTGGAAGAATATTCGCGTACCTGTTTCACATTCTGTTCTCTTCTCCTTTCTATATACCTCGTGTCTGTGCCGCTGTCTATAGAACTATCCTTTGAGCCGTCTGAATCGCCACGTTTATCTGTAATATTTACAAAATAACAAAATCACCATTTAGCATTGAGTTTGTCTTCTTATTACAAAATTTTGGCGTGGTTATGATGCAAATCATACGATGTGGACTTTATGGGTCAGCCACACCGAAACGAGACATAATGAGAAGCGACGCGGAACGTGAAGAAAACACGGAAAATACTCGACAAATGATAGCACATGTCTCATAATGAACACACTTTGAATTCTATATGTCTCTTTGAAATTTTATTTGTCATCTTCATCATCCTTTCATCTTCTTGTAGTAACCTAACTTCAATTTCGAATAGCTAATTTAAATTGCGCCGCAATAGTCTATCGCATCTCGTTTCAATGTCAACTTACTCTACTCAATACATAGAAAATTGGCTTTTTTATACCAGGTGGGGGCAGTATCCGGGTAGCCCATTTCCCCCTCGGCGGTGGTTCGGGGTTCGGTGTCTCCGGCGCGGCCAACTCGTCACCCAGACTCTTCTTTGCCCACGACGGTAAGCGACCGATTCGCAATCTGTATACAATAGACATAAGTACTATTAGAGAAATTATTTCATAGGCAGATTGACCTACGTAACTCGGTCGGGCTATGTCAATTTAATCCCAGCTGGCTTAGCATGGCCACAAGAATAGAAATGGTGATAGATTTCGTTTGTTAATCCATCCACAGACACACATGGACAAAGTCTACTTTACTGTAAGAATAAACCTTTCTATGGTGGCCATGGTAAGCCTGAAAGTGGAGGCGTATATCAATACGATTTTTATATCTTATTTGTATATATTATGTCATTTATAATGGTTATCGTATTATGAATGAAAACATAGCGAGGAAACCCAAGGATCCCAAACTTACTAATGACTTGTAACTTGAAGTCATACAAATTATCAATTTAAGTAAATGCGAGAATTAACATCTCGCGGGTAGCTTTTGTAAAATATAAATCGTGTAATGAAGTTTTAAGCTTACAGAAAACATTTTTTTTTTCCTTGTATTCGATCTACAATCAGTCGCCAGAATATGATTAGATGTTTTGAATGATTGAATGGCGTTTAGGAGGATCTGAAGCCAGTGCTTCATACTCTAATCAGTTAAGGCGACGCCTTGATAATTTGGCCGTAGCGATATCGATTTTTCTCAGCAATGACTAAAGCTAAGAAATTAAAGTTCATTGTTGTAATTCAAAGACAAAGACATGATAAATACTGCAGTATTTATCATGTCTTTGTCTTTGAATTACCCATAGCATAACACGATTGGTCAACTTTTATAACACAGAACAATCAATCAAAAAGACCTCTGTACAAAAAGGGATTCTAATTTTGCCAACAGAGGAGTGATTTAAGCTTCCAAAATTTGTACAAATGATTGGTTCAAGCATACACTTCAATTTGCACATAGCTTATATGAAATATATTTATGGTTTTTAAATTACGCGACAAAAACTATTTTATCGCTTACGCCCTTTCCATTTCTTGTTGTTGTCGGCCGGGCCGGCCTCTCATAGAAAACAAGCAATCTAAAACATATCTAACACGGTCTTTTACTTTAACGCGGCATCACCTTAAATAAGTGGTTTCTTTTCAATCATTTAACCACGTTGCAGGAGTCGAGCAGTTCCTGGGCGAGGGGGTTTACATGATTGCTAAGGCGTATAGCGTGCTGATTTTTATAGCGTTCAATGTCGGTGGCAACAGTAGGTACGTTTAGGTGCACAGAAAACTTTTGAAATAGTTATTTTTTTGAAGCGCATTGAAATAAAATTATAATGTCATTCAAATAAGTTTTAATTTATTTCTATGAAGCTGAAAACCATAAAAAAAAGACATAATAGTTTTTTTTATATTAAAAAAAAATCAAAACCCCAGTTTGTAGATGAAGTCGAGCGCAAGGCGCAACAAAATGTGACTTCTCTGAAAATAGAAATGTATAAAAAAGCTATAACTACCAAGTTTATAAACATAGATTACGACCTGTTTCTTGTGTACATTAGGCACTCAGCGATGAAGCTAGGGATAATAATCCAAAAGGTATTTTCTAACAAGTTGTTCCTTAATTTATAAATATATTTTTATTTATTTTATTCGTTTAGCGTTTAATTTTTTGTTTTATAGGTTAGAATTTAGAGTAAATAACTATAATAAGTATTTTATTCGTTATTACAGGTGATCATTCTCCTCCAACTGACAGTCGTAATGCCAAGGAGACGGGTAAGATACACCAGCATAGAAGATACTAGCATGGAAGGAGACGTGTTCTACTACAGAGAATGCAAGGGTTCAACGCCTCGGCCGGGCACCGGATTGAAACATACGCCACGTAAGGTCACCACTCCCCCTCCCCCGCCCCGGCAGCTGATGATGATGATGCAGTGCAAGATGTGCGTGACGGTGTGCTGCGGGGACGACTGTCGGTGCAAAGGCCCGGCCCCGATGGAGAATATCCTGCAGGCCATCGGGGAAGTTCAGCCGGAGAATTCGGAGTGCAAAACCTGCGTCAACATGTGCTGCGGGAGCGCCTGCCAGTGTAAGGACCAGCTGATGCCCACAGCAAACGAGACCGAAGCGAACCGCACACAGACGACTCCGAGCAGCGTGACCCCCAAACTGGTGGAGTCACACGAAGCGGAGGACCGCGTCGCTTTCACCGTGAAACGTTTGAATCACGAGGCGTTTGTAGAGCCGATAGTCGCGAAAATAATAAACATGCTGTGCAAGGACGACTTCGAAATCGTGGGTGTAGACGAGGGGAGCGGACATAGAGGGCAAACGAAATCTATAACACTGAACATAGTGAAAAAAGTCGGCCGAGAGAAGGGAAACGTGACGCTCATTTACGACGAGACGGCCTCCGGATATGATTTCTATCATCTCTGCATCCTGAGCGCCGATGCTCAGGGGAGTCACGTCGACGATAATATAATCGATAAACTGGTCAAGACGAGTAGAAGGGACTCGAGCACGCGCGATTATATCAAAAGAGTCCTGAGCCACGACGGGGACATCAGCGCTATACTGAAGGACCTAGTCCGAGTTACGCTGCAAAAGGTGGACCTCATGAAGAAAATTGATAGCAGAAGAAAGAATGTGGCAGGTAGTATGGAAGTCGAAGATTAGGATGCAATTATTTGAATTTACTCAGACTATAGACTCTAGACCCTAACCCCTAGGGCCATTAAGGGAATAAAATAAAATCAACGAATATTCGAAAAATGTATTTTTAAAATGTAACTTAGTAATCATGCTTTATAATAAGAATAATCTAGCATTTCATTTTATAATCGCATTAAATTGATAGCGGATGTCGGACCTACGTAATTTGGTCGGCTATGTCCTTCCCTGTGATTTACTCTATATTTTTGTCCAATACTTTTTACAATAAGGATGTTCAAATAGTAATTTTCCCGATTTTTACATATTTTACTCCGATATTTCGCTCCTACTGGCGTACAATGATATTAGAAGTATACTATATATTTAAAAAAAACTAGACCTTCCGTTGTGGATGATTTATACAGTATTTTCAAAGTGAAGTAACCACTCCTCAAATACTGTAGTGCCTGGGACAAGATTTTTAAATGTCCGTATGGTTGCCCAAGCACATACGGCATTCTCACAACATAGTCGGCCTAGTCCAGAGGAAAGAACTAGTCAATACGTCTGGGACCAACTATGTGCGGGTTTCCTCACGATGTTTTCCTTCACCGTATGAGTGTCCGTATTATGTACTTGAGATCAGAAAATATCTCATTGGTACACGCCTCGACCCGGGATCGAACCAAAGGTCTACCCATTAGGCCACGGACGCTCTATACTATATTATAATAATGTAATAAAATTGAAGAGTTTGTTATTTTGTTTGAATTCGCTAATCTCATGTTCGAATTGAAAAAATATGTTTGTGTTGGATATCAAACAAAATAACAAACTGTTCAGCTTTATAACATAAGTATAGAATTCTCTCATAATAATGCATACAAACTTGCAATATAAATATATAAATAAAAGCTATAATGTATACTCACGTGTAGTCGGGCGGGTTGAGGGGGTTGAGCGGGTCGAGCGGGTCGAGCGCGTCGCGCGGCGGCGAGCTGCGGGCGTCCGGCTCGCTCTCGCACACCGCCGCCACGCCGTTACTGCCCACCTTCCTGAAAGGAGATGACGTCATTTGCAGGAGGAAACGGACAGACTGACGGTCTATACACGTCAAGCTCAAACTACTGAAGTCTAACTACTAATACTTATAAAAAGTTGAGTGAGTTTACCGGAGCCCCAATCCCCTACCCTATTCCCTTCCTTTCCCTCCCCTATTCCCTTCTCTTCTCATCCCTACCCTCCCCTATTACCCTATTCCCTCTTAAAAGGCCGGCAACGCACCTGCAGCTCTTCTGATGCTGCGAGTGTCCATGGGCGACGGAAGTTTCTTTCCATCAGGTGACCCGTTTGCTCGTTTGCCCCCTTATTTCATTAAAAAAAAAACCTTACACAGCGAGACCATATTGGTGCTTTTCGTCGACACTGTGACGTTTTAAAGAAACGAGAGATATGAGAATAAGAGGAAGAATGGGAATATAGACGGTTACGACCACGTGACATAATCAACAAAAAAGTCACAACTAATTTTATTTTAACAGCAAGTCTATGAACATGCCTGAAGGTTGAAGTAAAATGATTGAAAATAAATTATACTACAGTGAATTCGTAGCATTTAAGTCTATAGATAACTACTACATTTACATTAATGTTTGAACATAAAAAGGACATAAGAGATACATTTAAAAGCTTTTATAACTAACCTGCCCTGGCGTATCGCCTGCTGCGCGAGTCTCGCGCGCATCGTCACCACCATGTCGTGCGGTACGCGCCACACGAATATACACCCGTCACCACTCGCCGACACCAGGTGCTGGCAGTCGGGAGTGAACCTGAGAAATACACCAATCACTATAATATTTATTGCCAATCATCATCAATTTGTGAATGATGATTCACAATTTACGTTTGACTCGGATTATAAAACATACCGCGCAGATATTGATCATAATTAGTCAACGCTTTACACGTCAGGGCTATGTAGTTGTCGCGTTGTCTTATCCGAGTCAACTTGCGCAAAGCAAGCCCCTGAATAATATTGAGCATTAGACATTAATACGATAATTGTATTTGACAAGAAGGACGGTATCGCAAAACGAACTAAATGGTGTATTAACGCCTCTAGTCCACCGATGCTGCGAACTGCGAAAACACTGCGAAACCAATGCGAAACAGCAATAGAGCGAGATGCAATATAACGCACTGTCGTGTGGCGGATGAGACAGCAAATCGGTTCGCCGCTGTTTCGCAATTCGCAGCGTCGGTGGACTAGAGGCGTAACTGTCTTACTGCCGCACTCAAAGACATTTGATTATGACTAAGCTTTAATTTAACGAAGAGTTTGACAGATAATGTATGGGGCTTATGTCAAAATCTTCATTCGTTTACTTCAGTAACCCTCTATATTTATACTCTACTATACAAATACAAGTACAAATATACAGACTTTTCTTAGTAATAAGTGAAACATAAACGAGCGTAAAAACTGCAGAACTCACTTGAGGCCGGTGACGATTTCGGAGTGTCCGTACATGGTGGCCATACACTCGCCGGAGTAATAGTCGTACACGCTCAGCAGCTTGTCCGTGCTCGAGGTGGCGAGGTAGATACCGCTGCTGTCTAGTGCCACCTGTTAACACATTATTAACCACTTATTTTATACAAGTACTACAATATACTATCCAGACATTACAGTTGAACAACGTTAATTGTTTCTATGCCTCTTGTTTATATTGCACACGAGGCCAATTCGTTTACAGAAATTCATATAAATATTATATTTAAAGTTTAAACACTTAATTACCTTGATAAGCGTTCCGTCTTCGGCGGTTGTCCCTCTAAAGGTTTTAGTGTGTCGGCCGTGCGACGCGCTGTATACTCGCACGTTACGGTCCTGGAAATGATGACGTTCATTTTACAACAGCTACTATTCAAGTAACGTTTATTTATTATACTCGTACTTATCTATCGCTAGTTTATAAAATGGGTCAAAGCTGTTAAGCTGACTTCTATACTAATATTTTAAATATTAAAGTGTCAGTCTCTCTTTCAGTATATTTATCTGTCTGTCTACTACTACTTTTCAAGCCTGAACTGACAAACTTAATATATTCTTACATGACTTAGTAATGAGTAAGTCAAAGGGAAGGACACAGAATAATTTTCATATCGGGAAAGCGGTTCATGTCACATCTAGTATATTACCTGACATGCGGTAAGTATGTGCCGGCCGCCAGCGTCCACCTCCATGTCGTATAGCGTGGTGCGCCCGGATACGTTCTGACCGCGCGCGAACTGGTGACCGCCATCTTGACCCTGAAACGTCAACATACTATTAATTTTTCAAATTATACAACCTCGAAAACCCTTCAAGTGGAACAACAGAACAACAGAGCAGAAAAATATGACTTTAAACAGATTACAACTATAATATGGTACTAAATTAATAAGGCAGAAAGTGGCCTACGTATTTCGGTCGGATTATGTCAATCGCAGGAGACAAAACACAACGAACATTTAATTTACATAACCCGACCTATTCTTGGTTTTTTATAAGTTAAATTGTTGGCATTAGCCAATCAAGCGGTAGTCAATAGATAATTAATAGAAGAATAGAAACTCCTGTCAAGAAAACTCAAAAACTGGTATTAATCATGTAGGTCCGCAATCTTTCTATGGCGGGTGTGGTGCACTGACCGTCTTGAGATGCCTGAACAGTATAGTCTTGTCGGCGCCGCAGGACACCATCTGCAGCGCGCCGCCCGAGCTCAGGAACCGCACCGCCGTTATCGACGACGAGTGCTCGTCCAGCGTTTGCAGGATCTGGTAGCCCTGTAATAAAAATACATTTTAGATGTTTGTGAGGTATATACTACTAAAATTCAGAAAACGATACAATGCACGTGACTTCATATAAAATGTCAAAATACAAAATTTTGTACCTCTTTATTTATAACTTACCTTAGATGTTTTTCGCTACTTCATTTATCGCGCGGAAACCGTACATTATTCCGGGATAGTTGGGACTCCCAAGTTACATACCTGATCAACGCTGAAGACGTGTATCAGCCTGTCACGTGACGCGGAGGCGAGGAGGCGGGGCGTGGCGCTATACTCGAGACACAGCACTTCAGCGTCGTGAGCCTCGAGCGCGTGTAGCCGCGCGCCGCCCGCGCCGTGCACCCACACGTTGCCCGCGCGGTCGCCCGCCGCTATATGCCGACCGTCCGGTGACGCGCGCACGCATCTGACGAGTTTATATTAGTTAATTTAGACATTAGTTGGTAGACGCAATAGTGACGTTGCCGGATACGTATCCGAATGTTTTGTATTGAAATATTTGCCAAGTGTTATTGTATGACAAACTTCGTAACGCTTTTGACTACTTACTAGACTATTTAAGCTTAAACATTGTACTCATAATTAGAACTACTTATAATATAAATAGTTCTAATTATTTTAAATTATGAAAGTAAATAAATTTGTGTTACCTCCATAAAGTTAATATACCTAGCGGAATAGAGAAACAAAGGCCTGAGTAAGCGAGATGTCACTATCAGTAACACTGCGTGGTAAAAAGAGACGTGTGATACATGACAGCAGCACTCTTTTTTTGACGTCCAGTCGGCACGTGCCGCAACGTTGACGATTTAATCTCATAGAAATCATGTTCAATCATGCTTGTGTAAGTGTATACGTACACAAATTTTTACACACAGATGAAACCAATTTCGGTTTCGTTTGACAGCTCGAGATTGTTGCTCTATTCCGCTAGGTATATTAACTTTATGGTTACCTCACACCGATCTTGTCGTCGTAGGTCTTCGACTTGTCCTTATCACTAGTAGCCGTCAGATCAACGTCTTTCAAAAACTTAAGCTCAGGATCTATGTATAGCACTTTGGTTAATTCCTGAAATTAAAAATGTATAAGTTATTGAGGTACAAATATACTCGTATTATTCAAGGCGGATGCATAAATGACGCGTTTCAAATGATTAATTTAATTTACCTAACACAAACTCGGTTTTAGTATCTTCTATCTCGGAAAGCCTTACCACTAAATAGGAGGTTGGTTTCTTTTGACACACGACAGTCGTAATACAGTCTATTACTATACAAAACGTTTAAAGACACACACACAATAACAAATATTTTGTAATACAGTAGTCTTTAAGACTGTCGTATCTCAGGCTTAAGATGTTACTCACGTTGCTGTATATATTGGGCTCTTGAGGCCGTAGCGACCACATGCGCACGGTGTCGTCGCTCGAGCACGTGAGGAATGTGCCCGCCGGCAGCGGCCCGTCCCCGCCCACCATGTCCACGCCCCATATGCACGCCGAGTGGTACATTGCCGAGTGGGATTTGCCCACCTGAAACATTGGGTATGTTGTGTGAGTGATGCTGATTTTTCTACACTATTTATAAAGAGTAAAAGTTTGTTTCTATCGAATAGGCTCCGACTACTGGGCCGATTTTGACATAAAATAGGCTACGGAGAAGGAAACACACGGTTCCCGCAGGATGATATTTTCAAATTCTAGTTTTATAAATTAGTTTAAAATTATCTCTGTCAATACTATAACATTTTGGTGTCTATGAAGTAGCGTAAGCGTGGAGTTTATATTTATTGACAAGAAGCTTTCGTTTATGTAACTAATAACATAACACACATAACACATCTCTCACCCGTTTAATATCCCGCACGTCCCACACATACAGGCTGTGGTCGTTGTACACGCACGTGAGCTTGTGGTTGCGCTCGTCGTACGTCAGCGCCACCGCGTCCGGGTACCGCGCGTTGTTGGGCTGGCTGAACATGTGACTGTAAAATATGTAAATAATGCGATGTATTAATATTCATATTAGATCTTTGCCTAAAATAAGTTCATAAAATAGCTTAAAGACCCGTTTCTCCTACATCCAATCTCGCAAAGATTGTCGTATCGTTATAATCCGCACTAATGTCAAAAATTCGACCGTGTGTCTATCTGTCTGTCTGTTATATCTACAAATTATAACCGCTAAACAAATTATGATATTTGTATGAAAATACTTTACGTCCCGGGAAAAGGATATTTTTTACTTAAAAATGTACAGTTTCCGCATGAAAAACGAATTTCAGCGCGATCAAGTATGACATATTATGGTGACAGTTCTCACCTAATACCGGTGCCCTGCGACACGTCGACGCCGAGGTAGTGCGTGCGCGGCAGCGTCGTGACGTACCGCAGCGTGCTCGGCTCGAAGCACCGCACGATCCCCTCCGCGCAACCCACGAACAGGTACTCGGAGCCCAGCGCCATGCAGTTCGCTGACGTCGTCTGAAAATACGATATATTGTTAATTAATAACATGAACATCATATGGAATACTTGTGAACCAATTACAGGCAACTGCAATTATCCAACAAGAAATAGGTTTTCCTTTGCTAAAATTACATTGCTAAGTGTGTACAAGTCTGTAATGTTGCAGAAACTGTCTGTGGTAAATTGTTAGTAGTTTATCCACTCATTAGTATTATTGGTTTGTTTACTTTTCTGAATAAAAATGTCAATGTAAGTATAAAATAGATTTAAGAAGGCTGACGTTTGGGGCTCGACTTTAAATTTCATAAATCGTAATTTTTATTACTAGCAACATTTAAATCACATAACAATAAGTAATATTACTTATTTTTTTATACACTTAATAATAAAAAAATATGAATACAGCTACTAACTATGACATTATCACATAACAAAGACAACAAACCATGATTAGTTATACGCTACTTCTTTTTAATAAGAGGGATAGTGCTGCATTAATATAATTATTAGAAAGGGATCTATAGTACTCACCCGTAACTCCACCCACTTATCAAGCAGGCGTCGCGCGTTAAACTCGCACAGTAGCCCGCCGCGGGTAATGGCGTACGTGCTGCCTGCAGCGGCGCCGCGCCCGCACGCAACATCACAGAACTCGTTGTCCTTCTGCTCGCCGAGGATAGCCGACCGACCCATCAGCGGCACGGGCTCCTTCACCTGGAAATTTCGATAGTCAAATGTTGAAAGAGCAGAAATCACTTGGGTGTTTATATCTGTCTATATCTCAGTTTTGTATCTTAGCATGCTTAGCAAAGGCACTTTATGAAGGGTTTCATTCTATGGTAGAATAGACAAGGTGTACAACAATGTAAATAGACAGGTTTACTATAAATTTATAAATACTTCAAATCTTAATTGATTTATAACTCTATTGCTTATATCGAATTTTAAGTGTTCCAAAGTATAGTTAAAATTACCTTAGCATTTCTAGAATATTCCAAGTACCAGAACTTCACATGTCTGAAGCCCACAGTCACAAAATAATTGCCGCTCTCTGAAAAGCTCACAGCCTTCACTCTGGATGATACCTGGAAATGAGAAGAGTTGAAATTATTAATATTATTCTCCAGTTATAAATTTAATCAAAATAATAATCATTACTTAATTTGGTGTAAAAACAATGAAGGTTTGTTCAACATACTCGTAGGTACATAAACATTATTATATTTAAACTTTCTTAAAAGGGAGTGACAATGTGGCTTTACCTTATTACTAGCTAGTTTTAAGTTGGCACGCCAATCCCACACATTGACTATCATGTCATGCTGAGAACCCACAGATACCAGGTACTTCGATGAGGTGGAGAACGCCTGGAAATAACGGTGATGACATTAAAATTGAAAATTGAAAATTATTTCATTGCCAATGCTGACTTCATTATTAAAATACAATTTATTTCTCTGCATTTTCAATTACTTTCATATTCCATACAACAACAAAGCAAGACGCTACATAGTACAGAAATCCTGATAATAGATGGCGTTACTAATATCTGGTTTCAGAATAAATTTTTCAATTTCATCAAGTAACCAAACAATAATAAACCAAAATATTAAAAACTTACCACACAGCTAACGCCATGCGTGTGCCCGGGGAATTCAGCTATTTGCACTGCCCCAGACGCCGTCGGATCCTGAAACACCAAACAGTCTTATAGTTTATCACTACTCGACAACAGATGGCGCTCAATGGAACTAAATTTAATATATATTATAATAAAAAATAAATTTTAATTTTTCTGTTATGATTTAATTTTGATACAAATATTAATAACAATTTTACTTTCCTTGTTTTTATTTGAGTATCTACAGAGATTTAAAACAGTTTTAAATGATACATATTTAAAAAAAAAACCCTACTAAAGTATTTAATTTACTAATTAAGGATATTACGAGCTGATGACGATGCTAGACTAACACTCAAAAACATGAATATAATGTAATTTATAATTCAATTAGGAAGCAGTTTACCGGCGCTCATTAAGCCGGTGACGGCAGGCCAAACTTCAAGGTATTAACATCAATGTTTAACATTATCACAGTTTTGTCTACTACCATTATAGATTATTCTACCTTTTTTCTAAGCTTGAGTTCTATTGTAGGCGGTCGTAGCAACAAAAATTTTTCGCTGTAACATTTCACTGTGATATAGCTTTACTTGTGACTTGTGAGTCGTCTGACGTAGCAAGTGTCCATTAATGAGAGTCATATTGGATTACGAATAACGGGGATATTGGATTACGAATAACGAGGATGTTGAAATGATCATTAATCACGGGATTGACAACTTAACTCTCTTTGTTGTGGCGTCGATGGGGGACAGTAATCGATGACGAAGTTTTATCGTTGAGGACGTTTTCAATACCAAACCCAATCCGTCATGCACGCGGATTAGGATATTTTGCGATGGGTGTGACACATGTATCTTATGTTTTATTCATAGTTTGCGTTTAAAAATCGGGCCACCCTGCATTCGCCATCCGTTTGACTCTAAAACGCACTTACCCACTATGGAAGCACAATTGAAAGTAAGGTACTTTCATAGTAAGGAGTGTAGGTAGCCTTTGGGGACATCGGCCGGGGTATGTGGGACTCTCCGAGGATCTACCCACTAAAACCCCATGGTGCTCCACTCCCCGCTTAGGTATACTTCAGGGGACGATCAACCCTCTACAACTCTACCAAGGGTGTAGGACGTAGGTATAGCCTAGTTACAATGATATTATTACCTGTAAATCCCACACCCTCACAGCGGGCGCGTGTCCGCACTCGCCGGTAGCGAGGTACCGGCCGTCCGGCGAGAACGCCACGCACGTGACACTCTTGCGCGACGAGTTGAGCACGTGCGTCTGACGGTTCTTGCGCGCGTTGTACAGCACCACCGTGCATCTGGAACGAGAAGTACCAGAATAAGGACACGGGAGTAATATCCTACTGTTACAGTCATTACTGATACCACAATTATTGAGATGTAGATGTAAATTGTAACAGATACTGATGCCTGAATAAGGGAGTAATATCCTACCGACTGCCCTAATGTTTGACACAACAGAAAACATCTGAAACTATTAATGTAGATTGTAGATGTTACATTTAACAGTTGCTGATGCCAGAATTAGGTCATAGAATTATATCCTCCCGACTGATCTAAATGTTTGGTTAAACAAACCAATAAGAATTTCGAAGTAGTATCCTACCGACTGCGCCAAAACGTTAGTATGTAAAACTATCGCACTTAAGTGTGTTACAGACTACAGTGGTGGGAAACCCCCTTAAATACATAAATAACAAACTTTCAAATAAGACCGACAACGTCCTTTGGGGTGAAAATACTAGAATTTTTACATCCGGTGTATCAGTTGCCCTATGGATTTAAGGACGAACACCATACACATCCAACAATGTTCGTCTCTCGAGTGTACTCGGCACATTGTTTTGTGTAAGGAATAAAGATGTAAAGGTATTTAAACTGTATAGGCACCGTGTGGTCGTGGCCGTGAGAAAGGACGCGTCGAGTCATCCGTCATACATACGAATGAGTTAGCGAGGACCGAGGATACACTGTGAGCGGGAAGCAGGCCAATCTGCTTCTCTGTTTTGATTGAGCATTTTTATCGTGAAATCTGTCCTTGATAGTCCTAGCTTTCACATTCATTTAAGGACCTACGCCTACAGCCATAATTCGTAAAATATGCTAAGTTTTAACAGAATAATATACTACCTACTGAACACTGTGTGCGGTGTTATTTCATTTATGGATGGCTGCTGGATCCAGAAAACACAAGTAGGTACTAGGTAGTATACAAAGTCGCAGTCTTTACACTTAAGTGTAAAAATCTCATTTATTGGGAACAACAGCACAGCTTATTTATATATATATATATATATATATATATATATATATATATATATATATATATATATATATATATATATATATATATATATGTATACAGCCTACTCTGCCAATCTCTCTTTCCTCCTCAAAATTGCGAATCGCTCCACCACTCTCAGTGTACTCCTTGCTAAGATTAGTCGTATGAGCCCATTGTCAATATTCACCTACGCTCGTGACACAGACACACTAATGTATTCTGTACCCGCCGTCCGTGGTCGGAGACTGCATGTTATTATGTGAGGCGTAGCTTCCTGCAGTCGTTCTTTATTATAATAATTATTATAATGTTGCAGTGGCTTTGCTGAAGCCAAGAACAGAACTAAAGGAACCAAGAAGATCTGTAATGACTAGATTTTTCGCATAGCAATTCTGATTCTCCTCTTTTTAACTCGTTAATATTAACGTAATCTAACCATTTCTTCTAAAATTATATCCAGTGTTACTCTCACAATCTAAACAATTCTAATGATACCGCCACTCGCCAGACCCAAATCCAATGAGCCATTAGGCACTAGACTCTAAGAGTCTAGAGCGTAACAAAGAAACACATATTTACACGCGCTGACTTTAAGACATAAGGTTTTCCTAATCATTTTATACGTGGGAGAGCCATGCTTCGGCACGAATGGGCCGGCTCGACCGGAGAAATACCACGTTCTCACAGAAAACCGGCGTGAAACAGCGCTTGCGCTGTGTTTCGCCGAGTGAGTGAGTTTACCGAAGGCCCAATCCCCTACCCTATTCCCTTCCCTACCCTACCTTCCCTACCCTACCTTCCCTACCCTCCCCTATTACCCTATTCCCTCTTAAAAGGCCGGCAACGCACTTGCAGCTCTTCTGTTGCTGCGAGTGTCCATGGGCGACGGAAGTTGCTTTCCATCAGGTGACCCGTTTGCTCGTTTGCCCCCTTATTTCATTTAAAAAAAAAACTAGTGCATTTGGGTAAAGATACAAGAAAGTCTAAAACACAATAATAGACATTACAGCCTAAATTACCTCAGTATATTACATAAGAATCCATCGGGGGCATAATACAGTAAAATTAATGTGTTACTTAGCTTTCTTTTCCCTCGAGTGTTGTAATTCGACCGTATATTACTATGAGAACGTTGTTTCGTTGAGAATTTATCAAAATGCTTTTACCTTTCCCGTTCTAGAGCTCCCAAAGGAATCGCATGTCAAGCGTACATTGTCATGAAAATATTCTCGTTCCTTGGTATAATTCGACTAAGAGCTGACGACCAAATCGGTCATGTGGCTTCAGCTGTATTAAAACTCCGTTAGCTACTTCCCTAAACAACCTTTTCTGATAATCTGCGCGCTGGCAGGCCGTGGGCGGTGGGTGTGGGTGTAGTGGGGTGGGGAAAAAAATGAAAAAAAATGTAGGTTCAGCGACTTTAATTTTTTTTCCAAACAGTTGCTCTGAACTTCCTGTGCACCCAAAAAACTTTTAAATCGATCGGGTGGTGGGAAGGGGTTGCCAGCGTTAATTAAAAGGAGGAAAATTATTATTATTTTCATGTGGGTTCAGCTGTGTTGGCTTTTTTTTCTGACGCGAGATTAGTTAGTATGTAATCCCAAAAAAAAAAAATAGCCAGCCAATCCTGCTGCAGGTCTTTCTATACATCTTTAAATCATTAACACATATATACAAGTTTTACGTGCACACGACGAATTACTGCATTACTCTGCATAAGAGAAGACTAATAATGCCACCACAAAGGTGGTAAAAAAAGACCTTTAACCACCTCTATCGATCTGTTCTTTAGAAAACACTGTCAACAAACTTCAGTCTTGTTATGTATGAAGCGTATGAGATAATGAAATGAATACAAATGCCCGTGCGTTGACCCGTCGCGTGCCAACAGGACATGCCCATCGTTTAAATCACTTATGTTAATAAGGTGGTGTTTAAATGGTCTATATACTATTTCCCCGAAATAGTCCCCTTTTACATCCTAGGTGGGTGCAGCCTAGCCCCTAGGTTACTTTCACGTAGTTCACTTTGAAGTTTCTAACTCATTGTAGTCTTACTATAATGGACTGCAAAGTACATTACTAAAAAATAAAAATCAACAGAGCCAAATAAGAGCCCACCTTATCTAAAAGTGCATTTAAAACTTGGCTTCAAGCGAAAATGATAGACCTTTATTTGGCTCAAATCCCACCTATTAGCGAATGGATTTCGATTAACAACGGATACAAATTTGGTTAGCGCAAACCCTGGTTTGGCTCATATAAGTCAAAAAGCAATGCGATCTGTACCCCGACTCAGCTCAACACAGCATTTATTTCTCCTATCGACGACCTCCGTGGCTCAGTGGTTGAGTGCTTGGTCAGCGCTCAAGCTTTTTGTTCCGTCGCGTCGGCGGGTTTGAATCCCGCCGACGGAACAAAAAGTTTTCAATGTTCCTGGGTCATGGATGTGTATTAAATATTATATGTAAGTATGATATAATTAAAATATTAAATATATGTATAGTATAAAAGTATTAAATATATTTCCGTTGTCTGGTACCCGTAACACAAGTCCTTCAGGTACTTACCACGGGGCCAAACTGACGTGGTGTAAAGCGTCCATAGATATAAAAATAAAAAAAATTATAAAAAAAAAATTCTCGTTCGATCCAGTCCGTAATTTAAACTAAACTATAAAATGGTACTCTCTTTTAATGTTAAACCATCATATTGTATATAACGTTTGACGTAAAATCAGGCAAGTAGCAATTAAACGATACTTGCAAGTTGCAAATTGCAATCATCGCATTATTGCGAGCCATGCATCCGAATTATTGCAGTTATCATTCATTTCAATAATCGGCCACCCCGACCGGAACCGTTCAACCGACACGAAGCAGTCGAGGGTTCCGCTGTTATCGATCCACAGGTGCGTCTGCACCGCGCCCCGCCACGCCCACTTTCCCTCCTGACTGGTGCACAAAAAAACCCTCTACCATCGACGTACCATAGGTTTAGGTTGTCCGAAAGATACTACAGGGAGCAAAAAACTTGATTTTTATGTAGTTTGTATAACTTTGTAACACAGGGCCTGTTTCACCACTTCCTGATAAGTGCCGGATAGGCTATCCATAACTTAACTTGACAGATAGAGTATGGATCATCTGTCAAATAAGTTGTGGATAGCCTATCCGGCGACCGGCACCTTATCAGGAAGTGGTGAAACAGGCCCTAAGTCTTTTATGGAGAGCGAAAATTACTTTTTTTTTATCCTACATTCGTCCATCCCTAAAGAAGACCAATATGATCCTTCACTTCCATCCACCAGATCCAAAGCCTTTATTTGCTACTTTAGGTTCACCTTAATGATTGACGCATTTTGGAAATTCACCAGTGACGTCAAGCCGTATGATACGTCACTGCTTCTGATACACCAACGTAATATACGCGTATTAACCCGAGGGGGCGAGCTTTCCAACTTTCACTCAATGAGCTTTTGTTGTCTGTTAATATGAAAGCCATTTTCAAATTAAACGGGAATAATAAATCCGTCAGGGCTAAACCGTTGACGCAGAACGTGAATAGAAAGCGAAAATAGCAGCGTCATTACGAACCAGTTATGGTACTATTGCAGGAGGAACCGAGTTCCGAGACATGATAGCAATTTTACTAAACATGGAATAAATGGACCGATTCATCGGGGTGATTCACAAATTCCTATTCGATTTGAATTCGGAAACTCACCGCGCGGTTATTGGTCAACGCTAGACGCAAAGTGCGTTTATTGGCTATCGCGCATAAAAAGTGCCAAATCCAAGTTGAATTGCGCATTATGAATCAGGCCTAAAGTTATTGCGCAATTTGAAAAAACCTTAGCTTTATAACAAAGCAAAATATTTTAATAAAACTAAGCGCTGTTTGAACTTTCAGAGAAAGCTCCCGCCCGCTAAATGGAGCAATAGAGCTTTCAAAGTTTATAAAATGCTTTATTATTTCGGTTGAATTCAGGCCGAACAAGTTGAATATTAAAAATCCTGTGACCTGTCGACATAATATTTGGTATGCCATTTGCGACTGCCATATTTAGCCGTATAAGACGACTAGGTACGTCAAAATATGTCATACGTGGCGGTCGCGGGGTCGATTCCGGTCGTTAGCCAGTGATGTAACAGCCCATTGTCTGTCTGTCACGTCCGTGCCTAAACACTTATGCTAAACGTGTGACGCGGACGCCATAACTGCTGTAATATTGATAACAGTCTTCGAGAGACTTCAAAATACTAAATAACCACCGTTCGTCCATAGCAAGTACGCAGTAACGCAACATCAAACATTAAAGGATGAGATGCCATTTTATTTTATTTTACTAAAAACTATTTTCTCTCCCCAAAAAAAAACACGGTTCAAAAGATGAGGGTTATGGTAGTAACTTTTAAATACTTTAAATTCCCATCAAGAGTAATACCTCGATCGTGGGAATCGCAGAAATAATAGATTTTCAATTGTTATGCGACACCCGGGTGCAGCTTGGGGATTGAAGTAAAATAACTTAGACTGAGAATAAATTCACCCCACAAAGGCACAAAAGTCGTCATATAAAACTCTCATTTCTTATTACTTATTAGATTGCCAACAAATCGCTTGGCACACAAGCTGAGGGAAAATCTCATAAGGCAGAAATTTCCTGGCACTCGTCTTCCTCCCTTACCACTACCTCTGAGCAGATGCATATCCGGCGCTGACACCTAAGCAATTCCGTTACACAAACAAAACGTTTATATTATCATGTATTAGATGTTACCCTTGTTCGGAACCGTACTATTTACGGGATAAAAACTATTCTGTCTTTTATTTTTTTAATTCCATCAAAATCGGTTCAAAAGTCGAAGCGTAATGACAGACAAACACACTCTCGCATTTATAACACCTAAATTAGTTTGGATTTGATTTTGCCAAGAAAACACTTCAATTTCTTCACATTTGAGTTTTGACTTTTGACCCGAAACAAGCATTTGCTCCCACCTCAGTTGAAGAGTTGGCACAGATTTCGTATAAAATATACGAAAAAAATTAATTTGAGAGTAGTGGAATATAGCGGCGTGCACTCGACTTTATGGTAATGCGACTCGTGCCGACCCGGTGACCTAGAGAGTCGCCCGAGTACCCGGAGGTCAAATGCACTTTACTTTTCACTAATAAAACTAATATTACTTTTTAACTGGACCTAGAGTAGTATTCGTTTAGCTTGTTTGTTTGGAAAGTTTTTACTATTCGAAATTAGTTCGTAATTGCAATGGTAGAGTATGGGAGCATAAAATCAATGATTGCACGGTAATGGCCAATTATTGCAATGCATATTACTTTAGTTGTATTAATAGTTTACTTAAAGATAAACCAATACCCATAGGACTTGTTATTTCGCAAACTTTCTTGCAATTTAGCGGTAATCGTAGAAATGCAAGAATCCCGTATATATGAGATTTTTACAAATAGAGACCTAAAATGTAGCGCTAGAAACTGTAGTTGGCATGGCAATTTCGCTGAAGGCTCTGGGACCCTCGCATAGAACAGTACTAAAGTTGCCATGATTGATTACACGTTGGTATGGCAATTTCGCTGGAGGCTCTGAGACCTTTGCTTGGAACAGTACTCACCCTGCCGGGTACGCGACGAGCTCGGTGTTGGGGTCGCAGTCCAGCGCCGCGTTGCTGCTCACCGTCAGCCCGAACACAGACTCCAATTTGATCTGGAACAATCACATAAGGTTCATTAGATCATACAGAAATACCATAATACTTTTTTTTTATTGATAAATCTACCTTCTCTTTCATAAGTCATGAGAACAGTAGGGCGCGCACCACCCAACTTTAAGATTAATACAAATTATAGTCTCTCTGGTAAGCGTGGCAGGGGTACACTCTATTGAAAGAGATCTTAAAGAACACGGCCTACAACATGATAAATCTACAATTAGTTCTAACTTCTAAGATTGGCACAAGTGAGCAAAAAATGGTAGAAGCTAGTGGAACATTTGTTCCTCTTTTTCTTTTTTAGGGTTCCGTACCCAAAGGGTAAAAACGGGACCCTATTACTGAGACTGAGATGTCTGTCCGTCTGTCCGTCTGTCTGTCTCCAGGCTGTAACTCAATAACGGCTATAGCTAGACTTCTGAAATTTTCACAGATTGTGTATTTCTATTCCCGCTAAAAACAAAATAAAATTAATATTTAAGGGGGGCTACAACAAACGTTATTTTTTTGACCTTTTTTGCTCGTAATCAATAATGGCAACAGCTAGGCACTTGAAATTTTTATAAAGGCCTTAGTTATATGTCTACTTTAATAATTAATAATAATATTTAAATAACATAAAAAATTAAATCCTATGCAAAAACACAATTGTTGGCCTATTTTTCGTCTATAACGGTACGGAACCCTTCGTGCGCGAGTCCGACTCGCACTTGGGCGATTATTTAAAATGGCTCCTTGGTGAGTCGCCAATGTCAAAGTGTGCACGAGCATTTCCTCAATAAGTTAGGATTTTTCCTTACAGGCTGTTAGAGTCCTCAGGGCACAAACTCACAGGTTTCCTATGCATGTTCTCTTGCTGCCTAATATCAGATAGTTAGTTTCACCGTGTGTCTAAATAATATTACTCAGACCAAAACAAACTTTGAATCATTTCGTTTATAAAAGGAAATACCAGCGTTGATAAAGGTAATCCGCTAGAGCTGAGGCTTACGATAATTTCCTGCTTTCATCGCACAGGTTAATTAACATTGAGTACAAGTTGATTGATATTAAAAATAAAGGATAATAATAGTTGTCATATAAATCATAGTGGACCTACGGAACATAGAATATGTTGCCTGCAGCTTTGTTGAGCACAAATTCGCTAATATTTATCCTTCCCAGGGATTCAAAATATCTCCATACATTTTTTTTTTAAACGTGACGAAATAGCAGAAACACAGACAGATATTTTCTTATAAAGAGCCATATCGATTACACCCTACACGCAACGGTTTATGTCGTTTTATAAAGTTGTAAGTGCGGTTTGCTGCAGTTTCCAGCCGACCGCAAGTTCCGCTTTTTGTGACCTCTTTTCATAATTATTAATAATTAAATTATTAATTATAGTACTTTCTACGATTTATTTTAATAAATCTGATGTTTAAATAATTATGAACACGCTCAATTAGGTTGGTAATTAGTTGCTTTATGTAACACTTCTATTAATTAAATCAGATCTAATTCTTTCACAAACTCAAATTCTTTCCAATTATTTTATAACTCTATACCAGTGCCATAAGGCCATAACAAATTCCTGTTAAGTGTTAGACCAAATGAAAAAGTTGACACTGCGGTAAAATTCTTCTTCCGTCCGTCGCAGTTTATTTATAAACGCCATGGCCCATGGTGTTTAAGGCCGCGCTGATAACCATGGCAGTGTAAACTCACCGAGTTAGCCAAATAGGCGCAAGGTTAATTTTAACTGTTACTCAAACATCCTAGTAACCTCATTCTAACACCCATATTCTTAATCGTTTCCTTACGATTTTCTCCACTCGACTTAACCTCAATCCAAAAAATTGTATCATTAGTTCAATAAAACTTCCTTGACTTGAGGTATTTTTTTATTAGAGGTGACGAATGAACTGTCAAACCTGAGGCAGTTCAGGATGTACCTTAAGGCTTCCTTGAATGTCTTCACTGTCTGTTTCCAACCATTAATTTACAAGAAATCGTGTTTAGCATGAAAAGCTTTAATAAGTTTTGGATTATGTCCATGAAAATTCACATAATTTTCCTTGGCGCAGATATTTGCGTGACGCTCAAAACTAATTAGGACGGTATAGTGATAAGGACTTCAAGAAACAATTTAGGTTTAGAAACTTAAACAAGCATTAATATGCAACATTTTTTCATGAAAGTTCACAAATTTAAAGTCGTTTTTCCAGATTATCGTCAAGTCGATAGTCTAGTAAAAGTCTAAAAAAGTAGTCAGTAAAGTCAACGAGTCAAGTCAAATGTTTTAGTAAAGTGGTAGGCCCCTTTACTAAAACTATCGATGGAGTTTTGGAGGGAACACAAAATGGCACGTTTCTTGAAGTTGTATCACTTGCCCACACTTGTGCACGACATCGAATATTTAATGGTATTCTACCAACATTACACATTAAAAACCGAAATAACTCAATTTTAGAAAATAATACAAAAACACAACGCAAAACTCCTTCTTCTTCTTTAATTATGGCGGCCTGTGATATGACAAAAAATATACGTAACAATATGACATTTGACAATGGCACTGACATTATATTTTTTTAAAACGAGGAGTTCATAGACAATCTGTCAAATTGGGGTCGATTTCCGTCGGTGTTGACACTAAAAAAATCATTTCTGTGACGTCATATCTCCACCTCCACCTCCACTCAATGAGTAATTCGTTGAGGTTGAAGTTACGTTTAAGAATACCAAATTTGAGGAATTCATTAAGGACACCTTCGTTGAGATTGAGTCAAAGCGGGTTTGAGGAAAGAACTAAGAATACGGGTGTAAGAGCATTGGGTACGTCTGTTTGTCATACTCGTTTACCCTTTGAGAAAGATAAATAGAAGATACCAAAAACCTCAGTCCTAGCTTACATAAGTAGATCATGATTCAAGACAGACACGAACAATAACTAGAAAATAATTTTCATCACGTTTGTTATAGCCGATTCAATGGCAGGGAATAAATTATTTAAATCAGTCGGCCAGTTACATAATCTGTAATTAATTTTCCACGACAATTTATTTATACCCATTTTCCTCAATCGTGAAAAACAAGACATGGTTCATTCACAGTTTAAACAGCAACGTTTAACTCGCTTCTGATTCTCGAACCTAAACACTTAGCATGACCAACATAGAAATTATTTCTTTCTACAGAAGACTGTTCCAAATCTGTCGTTAAATCCTTACCTATTCTACTGTATTTGTACTAAGCTTATACGTAATACGACCTTCTACACCCATTGACATCCCGTTCGTGCACTCACGATATCGGGTGAACCTGAAGAAACTGTAGTTCGAGGTACAAGAATCGGGCCTCCGGTGGCCGCAAAAAGTGAATATAACGAGTATAGCCTGTAGTAACATTGGAAGGACGACGGAACAGGTTTGGCGAGGCCGCGAGATGCGCCGACCTTGTCGCTCCAACCTCCACGGCCGCCAGGACTCGTGGGAGAAGAATTCAGGCTTCATAAAAACGTGAGCGACTTCTCAATGAAATGTTGTGGTTCTAAAGATAAGTATCTATGCAATCCAGTGAAAAAACACTGAAAAAATCTTATCGGTATGGCACTGTCCTGAATTAAAAACGAGGAATAGGGTATCCATCAGTTAGTCTACTGCTACCTTTCTGAAGAGTACCTAAACACCTCCTTCTTCGGATTCGGTCAATTTTAGTAAAAGGGAAAGTACATTTTAAAGTCTTAGACCAGGCGTTCCAGACATGAGAAGAATGGAGCTTTCAAATTCCAGCTGGACTCAAACCAGCAGAAGCTAACTATCTAGATTCTAGTGTATACCAATAGTTGTCTGTCCACTGTCTACAGTGCACATATCGAGCGTCAGTGAAAGCGGTTCTATTCGCTACAATTATTAATCTTACCGGCGGCCATTGGAAAGTTCACATCTAGCTGAGACAGTCGATGAAACAAATAGTGACCAATTAACGCGTGAATGCGAAACCGTTGGAAATAGCACATTACTGGAACTGTGACAAAAGGGCACGAATGTGAATACGAATAAGAAAGTCGTTTGTTCCAAAGCACGGTAAAGATTCTTTACCAACCATCCTATCCCAAACAACCCATCTTACAGCAACATTGCAAGCTTTATTTAAATTGAATATAGTAAGAAAATCAAAAGTCTAGTTTAAAAGTAACTCAAGATCAAATGTTCTAAACACAGTAAAATGGCAGCTAAGACGACGTAGAAGAAAGAAGTTTCAAAGGACTGCAAAGATTCTTTACAAACAACGCATCTTCAGAAACATTTCGACCATAACAACTTCAAGATTCTGATCTGAATCTTAAGAGCATATTGAGAAATCCTTCAAGAAGTACTCTTACATTTATGTTCTGAAACACATCAAGATACAAGTGATATTCGGAATTCGGATCACATAGCAAAACGTAACATTGCAAAATCCCTCCCTGACCTGGTGGCAGTTCGGCGTAGGAGGAGCAGCGTTCCTCGGGTATCCGCCGAGGAATTTCGTCACGTCACCAACCGCCGACCTCCGAATTACCATAACCGGTTTCATTGACTGTTACATAACTACACGAGCCGTCTGCGAGGGATAGTCAACTTATTCACGTAGCTACAAGATTCAAATTAGCTCGCCAGAAATAAAATTTAATGCTCATTTCAATGAGATTAACTTGCAAAAGAGTAACATATTAATTACTTGTATGTAAAGGAAACATGTTTTATTCGCAGTGCCAGGTTCAAGTATAAGTTAAATGCATTGTAATATTTCCATAAGCGCAAGGCATCTGATGAAGAACATCCTATGGAAGTTTTATGAAGAATTCTGAAACTGTCAACTGAGAAGTTGACGGATGCTGTGGTTTAATAATTATGTCAGCCCGTATAATGACAAGCATAAATGCTTATTTTTTGCTGGTAAAGCAGCGATCAATAATAACTTTTTGTACGACTTTTGGCTCCTCAAAACTTTGTGTAATTTGTTACTTGTTAGTTTTAAAGATTTTACGATCTTACGATTAATTGTAAAATTGATAACGTAGATTGTAAATTAGTTACGCACAATTCCGCTAATATGGATTAAGCCAATTATTTATTTACCTTTTAAGATTCTGTCGTACTGCTCTATACTATACTCCGGATTTAAAGGTGCAATTATTATAGACTACAATGGGCATACCCAGGATTTTAGCTAGGGGGGGCAGCATACCTGTTTCGAGAAGATGGTCGGTCTGGTATATTGAAACAAAAAATAATGAAAATTGACTTTTATTAATCTGACTGAAAAGATATTTTGTTTCCAACACTTAATTTTGCGCAGAGTAGGTAAAACGTTTTTAATTCCCACTTGCCAGGAAAATTGTCGTTTATTTTTATCTTCTGGAGGGGGGGGGGGGGGGGGGGGGGGTAGCTGCCCCTACCTGCTTACGCCCATGTAGACTACCGTTTATAACTCCTTTTAAAAACTTGTTGCTTGGATGTATCATGATATAAACACGCTCGTCGGAAGTGGATGGACAATAAACCACCGCGGATACCTCAGGCGACAGCTGATCAATATTCAATACCTTCATGTACGTCACAGGGCCAACTCAGACACCATATAAGTTGGCTTCTAGAACCATCAACTTGTCAATGTGATCATCCGCAGTGGAAAAATAAAGGGCGTGACGGGTTATTGTTTAGTAATTAGTACCAATAAAGATTACAGAAAGAAAATTTTCCCTTGACGTAGGTCGTAGGATATCTGCTTGGGATGAATATTATGAGTTTTCGGTGGGTAATCGTAACGTTATTACAAAATTATTTGTATCTTAAGATAGGTCTCATACCTCCCAAAACTCTCAGCTTCTATTTAAACCTACTTGGCCAAATTAATGATCAGTATGTTACCGTAATGCGGAGGCACCGAAGAATACAAGGCCGGTGTGTGAAAAACTGGTTTCCACGCGTAATAGAGGACGTTGGAACCATTACATCAGTCCAATTATCGGATGATATTAAAGCCATAATGTCAAGACTCAACAATAATTACAAAGATTACAAATTAAGTACGTTGCAAAAAGTGATGTGCCCATAATGTTTATCGATATTGAATTTAATTGAATTCGCGAATGTGAAATAATACATTTAAAATTATTCACAATATTTAAAAACTCTATGGCTGATTAAGATCTAGAGAATTATTAGTACCTTATACAATCCTGACAACAATTATATCTTTTAACATGTTACATATTGAAAAATTTACGGAAGTGGGGTATTCCGAAGCACACGCCAAACTCGTTTATAATAATTAATAACGCAGTGAGTTTAACGCATTACAATCGTATAGAATGCAATCATCCAAATGCTGTTGGCCCCAAGGTCAGAACGGTTAAAGTTGGAAATGAGGTCATAAGCGTGAAATAAGAAAATTGGCCGTATGTATCAATTGACGGCCACGTGGGTGGCAGAAGTCTGTATCAAAACTGATTGTGATTCAACCAGATTGATATTTATGCGCACTTGTTATTATGACATAATATTATTTTATAACGCTCAAATTACTGTACATTATGCGGAACATGGTACATTAACTTGTAATATTCAAACTTTCTACTCCATAGTTATTTGCATAAAGCAATAGTTATGTCAGTGCTTCTGCAACATCCAATCACAATAAAGAAACCTTCATCATTGATACTTTGAACTTTGTACATAAATCACAAATATAAAACATCAGCCAATGAATAGGAGTATGGAATAGTTTATTAACAATTTAAAGGCTATAAAAACATACTATGTTCCATAATCATCAGAGATAACGGAAGTCAACAGTGATTTAATAAAGAGATTTGCAGTAATTTTGCAGGAAATATCTGCTGGGAGAAATGTTGATATTGAAAGATTTAGAATTTATTGCAGAGAAACAGCGGAACTTTATGTCAGGGATTACTCTTGGTACTACATGCCTTCAAGTGTACATAAACTTTTAGTGCATGGTGCAGACATTTGCCAGCACTTTTTTATCCCAATTGGTATGATGTCCGAAGAAGCGTCAGAAGCAAGAAATAAAGAATTTCGTTCAGTCAGAGAAAAGCATACGAGAAAGATAGGCAGAATTCAAACAAACGAAGACATTACATACACCAGTTATTAATCAGCTCAGATATAACATAGTTTTAATCGAATACAAAATTGTATGTTCAAATCTTGACAGATGAGAAAGAACTCATAAAATATCGTATTTCATTCAATACGTTTTTATTAATATAATATGTAACCTATTTGACAAAGAATATCAGTTATTTTTATTACTAATGTTAACTTATGGGATGTGCGTGTTAACTGTCGCTAGGTAGGTATCTTGGTAGGCCATCAGACGTTAGTTTTAGTAACCCACTATTCACTGAAAGCAGGCTTCGCTATCGACTTTCCATAAAAAAAGTAATTAATCGTAACGATGTCTCGATGTTTTATCGATAAAAACTCACCTCGTACGCCGGCAAGTGCAAGCTGTCCTTAATGACTGGCGTGCTGTTCCTCGGCCCAATGAACGCCATGTTCGCATTTTAGTGTCATAAAATAATATATTCACCGCCACACCGATTGCCGTGCGTCGAAACTATCGATGTATCGAATGCGATACGTTCCAATTTCGACTGACACGGTCGATATCACTGTCACTTCACTAGCGTGCGCGTTTCGATATTGCGCTACAACTTTTTGACGCATACACTATCTACAACACGGGATATTTACATTAGTGTCTCGAAGATGCGTTTTGATGCAACCTGGTGGCTATTATGTTCGCTATGGTCATTGGAGTTGTCAGTTTCAAGCTTTCAACAAGTTTAATTAAACTGTCCAAGACACGATTATATCGGTTCGTTCAAAGGACTTAGACTGACTGATGATTGAACAAATGATTATTGGAACATTTGTATGGCAGGCGCCAACCTACATTTTTGTAGTAATTTCATTTGCAATTCTGCGAAAATAAATTCTTATCGCATACAACAAAAATACAAAACACATTCACACTGTAGAAACTGCTTTGATATTTCGTAAGAAAACACAATAACCTCAAAACCCTACGTGTTTTAAAGAACCCCATTTTATTACTCGAAATAAGTAAATCGTGACGATTACGTAGAATACAAAGGTCATGTATAGTGTGTTGGCAATAAAAATACTCGTTAAAAACATAACACAAACAGATAACATTACCCTTATTTTTTATTGACATCTACAGTGACCGTCTAGTATTTCATCGATATTCGACATAATTTATCGATAAAATATGTTCACCCTAGTGAAGACCCTAGAGTAAATTAAAAGTTAATTTTGTATAATTGAGAAACAGTTATCCACACAGTTATCATATTTTATCACATTTTAATGATTTTAATGGCTGCAAACGATGAAATCAATAATTATTATTATGGTAAGCGTTAACTAAGTACCTACTAACCTAATTGTGTTTCTATAACAGTATTTCTGATAAAACATACTAAATCAATATAACCATTACATACGTAACACTTCCTAGTGGTCGCGTTAACATTGACCAAGGTTGGAGGAAATTAACACTTTTTGTATTGCTCCCACATACAAATTGACAACTTATCGGTTTGTAGGGAAGCCTCGCTGACGGAAACATGGCAATACCAATATAATAGCTACATAAATATTAAAAAATATGGGTAAAATCTACTTGATCCATCATGAAATAATTAAAGTGACGTTCGAGCCCCAACTGGTTTTAATCCATGTTAGGGGTCTTCCACATATAAAATAACAGCTAAAGGGGGAGGAAGGGGTCATACCAAATGTGAAATGTCACAATGGAAGTACATAATTATAAAGGGATTCAAAAAACCGTGTCATATCGAGGAAAACGTATAAAAGTATCAAAATTTTGTGTGATATGATGTATAAACTCTTACTTCAGAAAACAAAAGGCCCTATAATTTTTGATGTCCATGTTGTAGCGACTACTCTAGCCATTACTAGACGCGAGGTTAGCGTGGAAGGCTGTAGGTTCCACCCTACCACCTGCCCACTTTCTCGAGCTAAATCTGTCTCTTTAATTGAACAGCTTTCTACCAATCATATTATAATACACCGTGATGGCTGCCGGGGATGGGGATTTGAGGGACGGGAAGTAGGAGGAATGGCAGTTTTATTTGTACTGTGGACTTGCAAACATAGGCAGATATAGGTCTACCAGGATCTGATGGCAAAAAGTGAGAAAAGAAATTGACAGGACATTTATAACGTGTTTTACACTGCTAACAACATCATCTCAGTTACGTTCAAAAGAATTTGAACGAAAAGTTCCTTTATACTTCTTCGCCGAATACATTTTTTTTTAGTTGATCGACTATTACTCAATAACTTATGAAGTCTTCTTAGCCGTGATAGTTTTCCTTTTAAATTCAGCATATTTCCTACTCTCGTAAATTTTTTCACATTTCTAGAAGCAACCGTTTAGCTGGTAGAAGGGGGGGACACTGTGGACTCTGACGATTTTTTCCACTTTAAAACTTCATATTTCACAAATGGATCCCTAAATCGGAAAATGATCTATGAATACTGGTAATATTTTTAAAAAACCTATCCAACGAAACCCCACACGGTGGGGTGGGCGCGAAAAAATAAATCATCCCCGCTTGATGTGTAGGGGAGGTCCCATAAAAAAAATATTTTTTTAAGATTTTATACCTATAGTCTCTGAGCAAAACCGCGGACAGACAGACAGACACTATAAGGGTTCCTTGTTAACTACGAAACCCTAAAAAATTAGTTAAGCCGTTTCGGAGGAGTACGGTAACTAACACGAGAATTTTATACATAATAATTATATAAGATAAAGTATAGCGTTTTACAATAGTAATTATTTGTAATAATACTGATGTAAGGACTTGTTCAAGAAATACATTTTCAAAACAGAAACAATGGCGGGTGCCGGCAAAAGCCTGCTATAGTACAGTTCTCAACTCAAGTATTTGAAAGGTTTAAACGGCTAAGAAAAGGACAAAATGTTCAATCGAGCAGGTACTACATTTTTGCATTCTTCGCAAATACAGTCCAAGAGATTTCCCCTCACTCACTCATATTGTCAATGAGACTAGTTGGTTTTCAAGAAACTAAGACTAATTTAAAAGAGTGTCATAATGATATGATATTATGTTGCATAGGAAAGTTTCCTTAATCTTCAGTTGTAAGTTGCAAGCATCTTAGTAACATACAGAATACCTTAAGCTTATAATATGTTAAAAATGCTTAAGAACGAAATGTACCAATTTGTATTTCGCAACTTCGATACTGTTCGCAGTGTGTTCTATCACGACTTGCCAGTTGCCAATAGTCACGAAAACGAGGCCCTGCCACGCCTTACAAATGACACAATTCATTTTTTGCACTCCGATATGAACGTTTTGACATAGGTACTCCAAGTATCGAAATAAAAAAAAAAATATAAGAATAATAATATTTGCCTGACAACTTAATTTTAGACCATAATAATATAAATAATTTTATGTAGCACCTTTTGAATATATAGAATATGACAAAGCTTTTAACTCTGTTTAATTTATTATTGAAGTAAGCAATAAGACAATATTATAATGATTGATGACAATATCATGTTTATGCTGCAGTAAAGGTTAAACCAGATACAAAAGCCCGATTCAATCACATCCAAACTAGACATGACTCATATTAAAATCAGTGTATACTGTATGGCATAACAAGACTTTCTACTCCCATTATCGGGACGTCCGTTCGTCACGACTGCCCGCGAGCGAGTGACATTTACCGGTCTCGCGACCGCGGCGACCTCCGACCCGCCCGGATACAATTACCCCGACAAATATTTGCTACTACCTTCTAAGGTGAGCTTAATCGTTGTAACCACAAAGTGACATTTTCCATTAGCCCTAAACATGACCAGCGGCTACGAAAATCAATTTCATTGTCCACTATTATAGACTGAGGATTGTAAATTAAATGCCAGGCTTGGAAAGTGTATACTAGTCATGTTATATGTCTGTTTTATTTTTATATTATATCATAATTAATACTTTATTTCTCGTACAGACCACCTCTCGAGATATAAATGATCATACCTACAGGTCAATAACATCGCTCAAACAATCTATAGCTGCTATTACACAACGGTCGAGATCGAAAGTTGATTAGTGATTACATTTAATTGAAAGTATTAACTATTTTAGCGTCGATATCATTTTGGAATCTAAACGGATGTATGTATTAGTTCATTGTTTAGGTATTATTCTTGATTAAACTTTTGACTGTATTCGTTTATTGTACTCCGAATCCACATTCACTAAGCCAGCATCCTTACAAATGCGTTTACAAATGCGTGGTGCTGAAGTTATTTATTAAAAAAATTTACACACAAGCTTAAAAAACGTTATTCGATATTATTTTTGATAGTTTATATTATGTATTACATATGAGTTAGTAAAAAATCTATAAATTAATAAAAATAAATTTTTGTTAGTCTTGCTAAAACTCGAGAACAGCTGAACCGATTCGGCCAATTTTAGTCTTGAAATATTCGTGGAAGTCCAGGGAAGGTTTTATTAGGAATGTGATGAAAAGTTCACCGGGTCATCTAGTCTCGAATACCATTGTGGTTTTAATATAAGTTATAATATACCGTTTAACAGTAGATACAGTCTGAATATACTATACATAGGAAACTGACGAAAACAATAAGTCTTCATTCACTCGTTCTTTTGAGTTAGGTCGGAAACGAAATAAAAAGTGCCGTTATATTTACCTAGAAATAACTGCAGATTTAATACCGTCAGCAAAATAATCGTGTACCCACAAAAACAAAAACATAATTGATCAAAAAAAATCGTCATTCGCGTCGCTAAAAAAGAAAAGTTTTTACAAGTTCCATTTAAAATTTGAAACGGACCTACTGCGTTACGAATTGTCTACTGTGAACTAATTTAGGCCTTATTTTCTGCTGAATTACACAAAAAGTTATTACTTTTCACTGAGAAAACTGTTACCTAAGGTTAATTAAATTGTCTGCTGTAACTGTCCAGTATCTACAGAGGGGTGAGCGTGAGTTTTCGATAAGTTGCGCAATCGTAACCTTATCGAAAATATTTAATATAAAAAATTTCGACACTTGCTAATTACCATAGATATTCTCTCTTATCTGAGATAGATCTCAGAAGAATTTCTCTCTCATAAGAGAGAAATTCTTCTGAGATCTATCTCAGAACCAAGTACCATACCAGGTACCATAGTACCGTTTCGATCAAGGCGGCAAGCGATCGCGATGACAAAAATTTTCACAGGTTTTTGCTTTTTGCTCTACAGTCTACGCCACTACAAGGGAGCGGCAGCATGGGTCGCTAGACCAATGTTGGTAGAAAATGAAACTGTAGCCTTAGATGTCATAAAGTGGCATTTTATTTGAAGTTTTGCCTGTCGAGGTCGCTTGCCGCGAGGATCAGAACGTCACCATTAGATTCATAGCTTTTTTTCTAATTTAAAAAGTTGAATCGGTCTTCCATGGGAAAGCTTTTGCCTTGCAGTAAGACAGTATATAGGCTAAGAAAAAAAAACTTGTCTTAGGTACAAAAGAATCTATAAGGGTTCCGTTTTTTGCCATTTGGCTACGGAACCCTAAAAACCTGTATTTAAATATATATTTTTTTAATAGATCAAGATACCGCATGTCCCGCGAAGTACATACACCTATCTTGATCTATATCTGTGGCAAAAAGTGTCGTTATAACTTTTTGGTCTTCATTTTTTCCGTCTAGCCCCAAAACTTCGTTCCAATACCTGCGTTTGTAACACATTTAGTAGGTATTCTAAATCGAACATGTTATGGGCACAATTATTGTGTGTTCGTAAATATACTACTTTTGAATGTTTTTGCGCACCGTACGCCGGAAGCAGCGCCGTTGGAGGCGGAAACGCGTATACAATCACAGTTGTGCAGCCCTTTTACGTCGCTGCGGCAAAACACTGTGCACTATAAATGGCAACTTGACTGCTTAGACTGTACACCGCAGACTGTTTGCAATAAGTTTTATGTATAATATAATACACTTATGTATATAAACATACAGGCAAAATTCAACGTATATAATTAAAGATAACATCAAAGTAAATTGAGCAATTAGAACTAATTTTGTTTCGAAAAGCGTTTTTGCCGAATGGAACATCTTGAGAGCATGTTTGGCTATTATACCTAGATGATGGTTGACATAATATTATGGTTTAAACGTAAAAATATTAGTATTGGGTTTAAACGTAAAATCATAGTAGTTGAGAGACAATAAAATATATCTAAAAAGCAATAACATGGTCGATATAACCACGCTGAGGTAGGTATGGCATGTAGCCGGTAGCGCACCATTATTCTCGTGTAACTTGGTAATCGCCACGGAAATCTGAAGGTCTGAGCTGTTGGCACCTAATCTCTCCTTAATGCGTCTATTATCACACATAAAAGTGAAAGGTGCATCGATTGCGTATAGATCACAAATGGACAAAAACAAAGCGCTCTCGAGCCGTCTTCACATGCAGTAATGCGACTGGCATTTACGGCGTGGGAAGTCGCCGTCGTTAAATGGTACTTCGGAGATGAGGCGGTGCAGTTCGGGCCCCGTTTTGGGTTCGATGCCCATAACTGACCGATGCCGTGCAGTCGTTTTGCAGTGAATAAAATCCTGCCTGTCGATGGTTATAAAATGCTTGTACGTATTTGCAAACAAAACGCAAAGTAGCCTAAGAACTAAGCACCACGACCTCGACCCATATGCAAACACGCGGACCTTAAGTACACATTGACGCT
The DNA here is from genome assembly GCA_905187585.1 of Cyaniris semiargus. Classification (NCBI taxonomy): domain Eukaryota; kingdom Metazoa; phylum Arthropoda; class Insecta; order Lepidoptera; family Lycaenidae; genus Cyaniris; species Cyaniris semiargus. The sequence continues at coordinate 20,855,941 of LR994551.1, read as the reverse complement.
AGTGCATTCAAAAACCTAGGACTGGTGCACGTGAATGAGACCTAACGAGCCGCGGCCTTGTGCGCCCAGGCCACAACATAATAAAGCCTAATTTACGTTATCGTGTACATAATATGTGAGCTTGTTTATTATATTTCGAGTTAAGAGATGACACAATCTCCATATTGTGATAAACGTAAACAACAGAAGTTTTTGTCCAATTGGGCTTAGAGCTATTGAATTTATCTTTTTTTTTTTACTGTACAAATTAGTTTTTACCTCATAATTTGTTAAGAGATAAATTACGCACTATTTGCACCCAGTCATAACATCTCAATTCTCAACCTCTTCGCTCCGGGAGCCAGACAAACGCGGTTATCGCAAAATGAACGACATTTTGGTGGCGACTCAGCCGTATGATTATGTCTCAGATTGACGTCTAACCTTGTTTATCTTTTAATTAATCTTAAGATAGATAGATCAATATTTTCAGCCGTAATAATTTAAGCAAATTAAAATTATAAATAAATAAGGCGTTAACTATATTTTCTAACATCAACACAGAAGCCTCAACGTATACAATATCGTAATATTATGTAGACCTTATTAATTAAGGCTTAAAAACAAGTTGAAATATCAAGGCCGCGTGTCCTTATTCGTCCGAAACCCGCATATTCCGGTGATATAAGGTGTTGGCAATTTCACCTTAACCTCACCACACCAACGGCAGCACCCACGTCTGGACCCTGCCATTGTTGTTGTGACAACCGAATCGCGAAGGCCGCTATCTTATTTGCCAGCGATCCTAATGTCGTATGCTAAACCGACGTGGAGACTTTGGGCGTATGTGTTGTATGTTGCATAATGCATTGTTAGAAACACAAAGAGTCCTTTTATGGACAAATCATAAAATTATCCGTAAAAGGCTGGGGAAATGAAATATCTCCCAAGTTTTAAAGGTTAAAAAGGCGGCCTATTTTTGCCCGAGTAACTGTACAATTTTATGGCCTAATCGGCTTTTGACTTTAAATTAAATCACTAACCATAACTACGCATGGAAGCAGGAGGGGAATACCTCTAAGATAGAAGTCTATCCATTTTCTCTAACCGTCCATTTGAACTTTGAGACGTCTCCCTTTGCGGAAATCTTAAAAAAATATCCAAAGCTATATTGTCCCATAAGTCTTTATGATCTAAGGAACCGTCGATCATGTACATGATCGTACAACCGTGCAGATTTTTCAGTTGGTTGAATTGTGTTGCAAATAGCGAGCCGCCGAAGTACAGTTAGTTGGGTATGTAAATTCGTCAACAATTAGCGTTACGTTGCGTCGGTAACCGTGTTACAACTGCATTATAGAAGCAAATTATTCAATTGTACGTAACAGCCTTCCGTCCTGCGGTGCTCGTAGGTGTCACTGTGCACGCACGAGTAAGCGTGGAATATTGTCCTACCAATATTATAAAGGCGAAAGTTTGTTTGGATGTATGGATGTTTGTTACTCTTTCACGCAACTACTGAATGGATTTTAATGAAACTTTGCAATAATATAGCTTATACATCAGAATAACACATAGGCTACAATTTTAACCGACTTTCAAAATGGAGGAGGTGTTATGTTAGTATTTTAAGTTCAACGATTACTCCGCCGTTTGCGAACCGATTTTCAAATTTTTTCTTTTGGTGTGTGTGTTGGTTTTTCTTAGTGGTGACCTGATGAAGGAATCCATGAGTAATCGAGGGAACTCCTCAAAATTTATATTGAAACATGTGGTGACTTCGGTTTCGTGAGAAGTATTCTAAGCATATGCTACCAACAAGTAAGATTTTGCACGGTGCACGTTATACCAGGTGGTATACCGTGATTCGAAAGGTGCTGAGAGAACTCCTGACTCTTTATAGATACAAGTTTGGGAGTTTCAGCGTTGTTTTAAGAACGGAAAGCATATGCTGTACTATGCAAATAACATTCATCATCATCATTATCATCATCATCACTACCTTATTATACCATGCATCGTCCCATGATTATGAGTCTATTATTAGTAATTTTCATAATCTTTTAGATCGAGACTCGAGTTTGTCAAGCGATTTAAAAAAATCTATACTTATAATATTATAAACCTGAAGAGTTTGTTTGTTTGAACGCGCTAAAGGAACTACTGGTCCGATTTTAAAAAAATCTTTCTGTGTTAGATATCTCATTTATCGAGGAAGGCTATAGGCTATATATATTATCACGCTAAGACTAATAGGACCGAAGAAACAGGGGAAAATGTGGAAAAAAACGGAAAATTATTAGAAAGGGTTTATACCACGAACTACTGGAGAAATGTTTATGTTATTTGGCTCAGATATAGAGTAGACCACGTGAAGGGACATACGCTATTTATTGCTGGAAAATGTACGGTTTCCGTAAAATTCCTAATTTACGCGGGCGAAGCCGCGCGGGACATCTAGTTAAAATATAAAGCCATCAACTTGACGCTTAGTCGGTGGTCACACGGTCAGTGTCTCATCAATCTGATCCATCAATCTGGTAAAGATTGACGCGAAACTGAACGTGTAACCCTCGGATTGATGGGCTGATCTTTTTTTTTTATGTACTTTTTAGCCATCAATCTGGCATCAATCTCAGATTGATGGATTGAACTGATGCCAGATTGAGCGTGTAACCTACGAGTTACGACTAACTCTACGTCTAATGTCTATATTTAATTGGTCAGTAACTGAAAACCATAGCTCTGCGATTTGAGGGATGATTAAGATATACAGATAAGAAAACTCAACTTAAGTTTGTGCATATTGCAAAAGAAATTAGTTTTTTTCATAAAGATTTTACTTTGCAGTTATAGAAAACAAAAAGATGCGAAGCCAACCTTTCAAAGAAAACGTATCCATTAGAGCTGCTGCAACATCAAGAGCAGTTATCTCAAATGTATATTATGGACATCGGTCAAGTAGTTAAGAAATACCCATAAACATAAAAGTCGTAAAAATAACAAGTTCAGTTCGGTGGGCGTCTACAATTTTATGACGGGAACAAACTGAGATAAGACCCGGTTAGGTCATACCACGAGCGTGACATCCACGATTGTGTAATCGACGTACATAGTACAAGAAAATTGACGTTTAGCAGTTACAGCGTACTCTTTTGTTCGTATTATAATTTATAATGACTGGTTTGGTGTGATTAACTCATAAAAATAAAATTAAAGTTCCCGGCATCTTAGTCTTTGTTAGAAACAAGAGAAATTACTTTACTTCTTGGTTGCTACAAAACCCTACATAGGGAAGAATCCTGGTCTCGGCACTGGGCACAGAATACATATTACACTAGACGTTCCGCGCGGCTTCGCCCGCGTAAATTAGATATTTCACAGACAAATCAGTCTACAAAAAATAGCCTATGATCTTTCACGTGGTATACTTCTTATCTGACCCAAATAACAGAAAAATTGCACTAGTAGTTCGTGAGATAAGGCTTTTCAAATAAATTCCCCCGTTTTTTCCACATTTTCTTCTATTTCTTCGCTCATATTAGTTTTAGCGTGATAAAATATAGCCTATAGCCTTCCTCGATAAATGGGCTATCTAACACTGAAAGAATTTTTCAAATCGGACCAGTAGTTCCTGAGATTAGCGCGTTCAAATAAGCACTTTCAAAAAATTTCCTCCCGTTTTTTCCACATTTTCCTCTATTTCTTCGCCCCTATTAGTCTTAGCGTGATAAAATATAGCCTATAGCCTTCCTCGATAAATGGACTATCTAACACTAAAAGAATTTTTGAAATCGGACCAGTAGTTCCTGAGATTAGCGCGTTCAAACAAACAAACAAACAAACAAACAAACTAACAAACTCTTTCGCTTTATAATATTAGTATAGATAGTACAGTCCTGTGCGTCTAGCATGCGCGTACAACGAGATATCTCACTCTCGAGTGTAGTTTAAATATTGTCGATATCGATAGATTTTGACGACAGATCTACACGAGAAAAAATGTATGTCATGTTAGGGTCAATAGAGATGAAAAGACAAACCATCAAACATCGAGAAAATATGTAGACAAAATCTTCTCGTTATGCGCATGCTAGGCGCACTGGTTAGGTCGTACTGTAGGTATTAAAAACATGACCAATTTGAACGTTCAATTTCTAAGACTCTACACTTAGTACATATCGCGTTCCACGACTCGTTCAATACCAGTTTATGTAATGTTTAATACGAATACATGTCGTAATAACATTTGCTTAGCCCAGATTCATACCTTAACTTAGATTCGAATCTTATCGTAGCTCAGCCTAATAGGCTTTGATATGACGTTAAGCCTGAATCTAGAATAGCTCCCACGCCGGCAATAAATCTAGGTCTCGAGTGTTTTTGTTAAGTCGTTGGATTAGTGTAACGATAAACTTCAAGCATTTCATCGGATCCTTCAAGTAATAAAATATGGCTTACTAGGTCCTGATTAAGTTAACTACAAATTCAAAATCATAAAACCGACTAGCGTCTATCTGCATTATTGAAGTGGACGGTGGTTCAACTGACAATTGTTTTAATTGTACATAATAATATTATATGCTCCATTTTTTACTCGCACTCGAAAAATAATGACCGACTCTACTAAATGAGACAAGGGAGTTGAAATGCAAAAAGGTAAAACTGATGGACATTATAAATGATCCCACCAAATCTCCATAACTTATTATAACGGCTCTAGTTAACATCATGCATGACGCCTCCAATTAAATATTTAACCAATTTACATGTTCGCTCTATAATCCAGTATCGAATGTGAAAGTGTTTTTCACTCGGCAGGGCGTTTACTAGTGTATAATTAAACGTAATACTGTGACGAGGAACTGAGAGCTGACATAACACGACTCTACAACAATAGACCTGTAACTGATGGAGTATAATTTCTTTTAGATTCGATCGTAATCTAGAGTGCGTACATGCCGGTCAAAGAAAGTGGTCTATTGAAGTCTTTTCCAAAACACTTTAATTTGCATAATAATATGAAAACTCTACGCCTATGAGTGACTAAAGAAAGAGAGAGCTAATAGATATCAAGACTAGATTCTTGTTAGTTAGTTTTGACTACATTGGCATAATGTTCAAAAACTAAGAACAATTACAGCATTTTAACAGTTAGGTAGGATTCTCAAACTTTATAGCCGAGCGATAGTTTCCAAGTGCGAACTTCGCGGGCGCCGATCGAAAATCTCGAGAGAGTTTCTCGGAGTTCCAGCGAGGAATGTAATCGAGGCGTGAAAAAATTGGTGTACGTTTTTACACAATACTAGCGACTTTCACGTGTGGGCTGTGTGTGGGCTCGAGTACACCCGGCGGGCAGACATGATACTGTTCGTCTGTCAGTGTTCATTAGTTATGATAACTCTTGTGCCGCCACCGATCTGTCGGTGGACGGTGATCGATCAGACCTTGCCAAATACGTCAAATTGGGACATTGATGTGATGACTAACGTTCGTGTTTCGCAGAAATTATTCTTTCTTGTGAAGTATTGCATCTAAGCAAAATTATGCTCTATGTAATCAAATAAACATTATTAGCATTAACTAAAACTTATACTATACAGTTCTATTACACCTAAGTAATAGAACTGTATAGTATAAGTTTTAGTTAATGCTTAATAGTTTAACGTAATAGTTTCAATTGTTATGCGGCAGCCGGCTGCCGCATAACAATTGAAATCTATTATACCCACGATGGAGGTGCTACTTAAAACCAAAGGTTAAGCAAATCTAACCCAATCTGCAAATTATTTCAAAATACATCTAGTCTCGAGGACAGCTAGCCTTCACTTAGCTATCTTAGTTTAGATACTCGGCTTCAAATTGGCACTTGTTCCATTTAGGATGAAATTTATCGTCGGACATGGCTATTCTGGCTGTTCTAATTTTATAGTCCGCTCTACATTGTTAAAGTTATGGGTTTAAAAACAGACACAGGTCCGAAAAGTTTGCTAGTTATTTTTTTAATGGCAATTTGATTGCAACTGAAAAATATTCCTATGAAATGATCGACCATTCAGCTGATGGCGAAGACATGTGTCTCTTTGGCATATGAAAAAGTTAGAAAAATATTATAGTTTATTAGGTAAATGGTCACTAAAACAACTGGCTAGAGTCTATACTACAGGTAGGTTATGGCTAAACCTAATGGTGGGCGGTTCATCAACACGGATGCTATAAACCTGGTTATTGAAGTTGTCAACATGCAGCAACTGCGCAGATTACCGCATGATGTCACCACAGGTTTACATTATTAATGATAACCTTATATTGCTCGGTACTCAACTAAACAAATCCACGAAGGTTATTAATGATATTGAAATAGCCAGTACGTATTCAATGGAAGTTTCTCACAACTATTTGGATCACATCGAGACTCGAGTACGTGTGATGGATTTTAAAAGCATGTACCACATACAAAGTAGTATCGACAATTCGACAGGGCTAAGGTAAAGGTGTCGATCGCCAAGTTTGATAACGGTGCAGGTGTACCATCTAGGCATAAATAACAAAGCGTTTGGCTTTGTGTTATAAACTTCGCAGGTTCAACAGGACTAATGCCTGGTTCTTAAGTAGTTTTAAATATATTCAAAAGATTTTCCGATTGGTTCATGATTTGGCGTTACCCAATCAAGGAGAGATTGTCTCCTTGTTTGGCTCTCTAAACTCAAACAGCCCCAGAAACCGGACAGAGTTAATCAAGAGGAACTCTTCTCACATTGTCGCATCTTATGGAACATCTAATTGAACAGCCAACCCGGAACGCCACCACAAATCACAGCATCCATATTCGAAGGCCAATATCAAAGATGGCTATGAACCATACGCGGCCCGGCGTCAGAACGACTTCCTTGCTCTTAATTACTCGAAGGCACGCGAGGCATGTACAGTAATACCTTACCGCTTTATATGGCCAGATTCAGTTTCCTATAGCGACAGCACAATGAGTGATTTAAAACGCCGAAATTCTCGCGCTTATGGACTCCATGTTCAGAAAGCGGGATATAGATTTGTCCTTGGCTAATTGAAAGATTCAATAGTAAAGTTTGCATTAATCATGCTCATCAAAGTGAAGTATTAATAGTACTACTTTTGCACATTTTAATTTTATTGCTCTTAAACTGAAAGTCATAATTATTAACCCTGAATAACATAGACAGCATAGAATTATTATACACCAGACTGAAAGCTGTTCACGGAGAAATAATATATAACGAGAAGTTCCTGTATAGTGGTACCACAGGTGGCAGGTGAAATTCTCATTATATTAACACATTTAAATTATTGTAATTACTGGCTCACGATATTGAAAATGTGACCTCTAGGACGCCAAAAGCTGAGCCTACCCGCATACCCGCCCACAGCGCCCGTGTCTCGCAAATTCTATTACGACACAAAATCTAGACGGAGCGTCGCAACTCGCAAGGTTTAATTACTTATATCGTCCTTGAAAATTGTTAATGACCGAGCGTCTCTATTGCAATTAATCTCAAACTGTTCTGCCATAATTATGTCGCAGATAACCATCTAAATTTTTCTCTTTATTTTCTACATTCTTTACAACTAGGACGACACTTTTATACGTGGGAGAGCCATGCTTCGGCACGAATGGGCTGGCTCGACCGGAGAAATACCACGTTCTCACAGAAAACCGGCGTGAAACAGCGCTTGCGCTGTGTTTCGCCGAGTGAGTGAGTTTACCGGAGGCCCAATCCCCTACCCTATTCCCTTCCTTTCCCTCCCCTATTCCCTTCTCTTCCCATCCCTACCCTCACCTATTACCCTATTCCCTCTTAAAAGGCCGGCAACGCACCTGCAGCTCTTCTGATGCTGCGAGTGTCCATGGGCGACGGAAGTTGCTTTCCATCAGGTGACCCGTTTGCTCGTTTGCCCCCTTATTTCATAAAGAAAAAAAAACTATCTTCACCATCCTTATCATCTGAAGACGTCTAGCCAGATCCTTTCGACACGACTGTCGAAAATCGTTGCGCATTAATTGAAACCCGGTTTTCAATTTTGTTATTTCTCAGCAATTGCGATGCAAACTATCTCGGTTCATCTTATCTGGCAGTACAATGAAACAGATAGTGCAGCTAGTCAAAGAACAATCAACTCCTCGCTGATGTAATGTAGGAACCAGGTGGATTTCGTGTAATTAATAAATAATAATTATCATTTCAAGTTTTACATTTCGTAGCAGGCGTAACAATGTTTGGTGTTGGTTGTTACCAAGGTGGCATTAACTTTGGTAACGGGGATATTGTTTTTAGGTTTTTCTATGGTGGTCTTACTTCTGCACTCAGAGAGGAATATTAATTACTTAACTGTAATTATTAAATGAAGATTTTGACATAAGCCATACATTATCTGTCAAGCTCTTCACTAAATTGAATTTTAATCATTATTAAATGTCTCTGGACTCTGAGTGTGGCCGGTTTAAAACTTTTTCGGCGGCCTTTCGATATTTACTTAGGGTGGGTTGCACCAATTTATGTAACTTTGACTATAACTTTAACTATAACTACACTGCAAAATGTCAAATATTTGGTTAAGGACGCCATATTTAACGATAACTATAACCGCTCATACTTTTATCGAAATTTTTTCGTGAAAACTTACTATGGCTCAAAGTGTTGTTATAACAAATATTTTTCCTGACGATTTTTACGGATAATTCAATTTTTTATAGGTACTCTCAATCCCATTAACTGTAGCTTTAATAAAAAAAATAAACGCAACAGACATCTGTCAAATTCTGTGGTCAAAGTTAAGGTTAAAGTTAAGTTAGCCTTAACTATAACCATAACTTTGACTATAACTGTAACTATAACCACGCCTCTGGTGCAACCCACTCTTATATTCCAAGTGGCTAAAGATCGTTATGACATAATATTCTGAAATAAAACTTAGAATGTTGCTAGATATGCCTTTTTGAATCAAGTTGCGAAATCTGAAATCACCATAGACGAGTACCGTACCAGATTCTTCATCTGCTGATATTTGTAGTAATATTAAAAAATCTCACCTTGAGGTCCACTCTGAATAGTTTATTACATTATTATTCTAACACGAATTGTTATCTATATTTGCCAACGGCGACATCACAATTCACAGACTTAGAAATCGTTAGTTCAAACACGAGACACTCACTCACCGCACGAAATAAAACTGTTCGAGTTAAATAAATCTCTATTATTATTCGTTTCTTCTTTTTTAACTTCAGAAAATGTTCCTTTGTAAGGGGCAAGGGCAACTGCAATTTTTTGAATCATTAGACCAAACTGCAATTTGGGCATAGTAATTTTATATTAGCTTAATATAAAATTACTATGACTTTATATAAGCTAATATTTTATCATAGCCTTTGAAAATTCACAAACACGTGACAAAATAATAAATATTATTTAAAATCTATGCTTACTTAAGAGGGCGACTAACGCAAAAATCAAACAGCGTCCTCTCTTCACACTCACGCCCGTCTTTCATATGCCAGGTGAAAAAGGACGACGCGGGATTCCGCCAAATTAGTTTTTTCTTAATAACTCGATAAATATACAGCATTTTAAAAATCCGCCAGGTCAGTGTCTCAAATCCCAATGATAGAATTTTATACAATGTGTTAAAATATTAACTTAGTTTAATGCACGGTTATGGCAATAATATGAAAAATTTGTGAAAATTGGATGTATCTTTCTGATTTTTTTCTATCGATAAAATTTTAAGATATCGTGTTTTCGCTCATCAAATTCTTGGAAATACATATATAGTGTAGTCTATGTTAACCTCTCAATCACCGGCCGAGCGCCGGTGCTCGGGGTCACGTGACAGCACACTTCCGTCAAACCCCGGCCGAGCGCCGGTGCTCGGGCTCTTTCATTCGATTAAGTAACGTATTTCGCCGACTTAGAGACTACTTTTGTATGAAGAGTTTGGTTAGTTATGATCTTTGATACATTTGCCACATTCTGAATGCAAAATATTATACAATCTGTGGTCGACGAATATTTTTCAGTCATTAGAAATTCGTGAATTTTTTCGTGTGTGTTCTGCCATTTTGTGTGATTTGTTTGAAATAATTGATGGATTTAACGAATGTAAGTAGTAAAATAGTTTAATTTATTAATTATAAGACCATTTAGATAATCATTTGCAAGAAATACATCGTAATGATTTCTAGGTTACACTCGAAAAGTTGTGTGTGATTTATGTTATTTGAACGCAATTTGCTTCATATATTTGTAAACTAATTACGTAAAACGCTTATAGAAGTTATTACACAACGTCTGCAAGACGATTTATATCGATAGTATGCATTACGTTACTAAAACAATTGAGATAAAAGTGCGCAGGTAACGGCCATATTCTGCCGGCCGCGGCCATTTTGAACTTTATTTGTAAAGCCCTAATGACGAAGTTTGCTTGTGGGTAATACGAAACCCATTTTTTTCGGGTAATATTTATGACTTGTTTTTATAAACATCTCAAGTTGTTACAATGAATTGTATTTCTGTGGGTCTGCACTAGGGTTCCGTCGTGTAGATTATAACAAAATATTAACTTATTTCATGTGAAACAGTCAGAAAAATATTTTTCAAAATATATACTTGTGAAAAGAATATTAACTCAGATTAAATACTATATTATGGTGCGTTGAAAGATAGAAAATTTAACATAGCTATTAATGTTTTTCACACAAACATAAAATATGGTTTGGATGTAAAAATATTATATTATTTGTAAAAAGGGGGTAAGGCCGGGCGCCATTTTTTTTTGCAATGTTGGATTCCTATTTTTGACAGATTTTTTTCCACGGTCCAAGGGTTAAGAAAATGAAACAATTCGGGGCTTATTTTCAAGTATAAAAATGAATTATAAAATCGACAATTTTGGGTTAGTCGCCCCCTAATCTAGTCTAGATACAGCAACACTATACACAGGTACATAATTTTATGTTCTCGTCGACGGTCGAGGTAATAAGACGTAATAACGCGTTTAATTTACACGGGTAATGTATCATTATCTAGCAGATTGTTGTTCAACGATATTTTTTCGTGTAATATACATGAGCGTATGTGATGACTGATGAGAGAGTAATTATGATACGTCAGTTTATTATTATATCTCCGCAGTACGGACGAATTAACTTGTTATGATATGATAATTGTGCCAAGTGTACCACGGTGGCTGGTTCAGAGATTGCTATCTACTTAAATGTTCTTACATCAATCAACTGTTACTTTTTAGTCTGTAAATGGAATTCTAAGACAAACTCTTAGGTAGATAGGTAGGTAGAGAGATATAATTTCAGTTACTAGGTCCTAGGGTAGGGTTTATAAATACGTTCGTACAAATTATTTCCAAAATTATAAGATAACGTATACCTAAACTCAAAGTAATTAGTGATACCGAAAGTTTGTACATTTTCTATCCTGTACATGTTCATTACATAAAAATTAAAAATGTAGCAAGCGTCGCGTGAATGGTAATGTATTTTTGTTGTATTATTTAAATTTTTGAATAATATAATTCGGCATTTTTAATAACAATTACATAATCCTATTCTATGCGTACAACTTACGGCACAAGTTTGCAATCTAAACGCATTCACGGAGACACAGAAACGAGCACACACAGGTGATTCGCACAGCAATGCACAGGTATCGCACAGAGGCGCACAGGGACGCACAGAGGCGCACAAGTCACAGAACTGGACTCGAACTACTCTGTGGAGTAATTCAAGAAACGCGACCGGCGCGCACCGCGCCTCACACTCAACTAACTTTTGACACGGTGATTGTTTGCCGTGTCAGAACTCATACGTGTGTTTATTATTCGATAACTCAAAAGTTCTATCTGAACAGCTGAGTTATTAATTATTATAGATACAGCTATTTTGGCAATTATAAAAACTGGAATATAGACAAGGGAGTTCTTAGGTCCCAAATGAGGCAATGAAGCATTTATATAGTTTAGCCTTTAGAAAGTCTGCAGTCCGACACAAACACTGAATTCCCGAATTTAGTCAATTCGCCGTACCTATCATGCCATTAGTGATTAGAAACATATGATTCTTAAAATAACTTTTAGCTACAAATATAACATTTTACGTTACAAATCGCAAACCATTCCTAAAACACGATTAAAAGTAAAAGATGATTAGGTTTTGGACAAACCTTTCTGATAGATTAGAGAGATTAGGATGGAGATTATCAGAACTTTCGTTTATCTCGCTGGAGAAAGTGTCGACTGTGCAGTGTCGAGCCAGCAATAGTTCACAGCCGGTGAACACGATCGCACGCGACACTTCGGTTACACTACGGCAGTGTTTCCCAACCTTTTTCCGCCCCCCTAGAAAATCAAGCAGTTTTCACGGACCCCCTAATAAAATGACAGTAAAAAATCTGATTCGCCGTGCTAAGTAAGCGTAGCGATAACGAGACATTAGCATTTATACGTATGGTCCAGAGGTGACACCGCGGACCCCCATACATATTCTCGCGTACTCCAGGGATCCGCGGACCACAGGTTGGAAAACGCTGCACTATGGCACAGTGGTTGGAAAAGATAGTGTGGATTCTTTTAAAGTACAACTAGGAAAATCTATATAGTGCTATCATTGCTACCCTCTTTACAGAAAAGCTGGTCCAATGGTTACCAATACTCAATAGTCTGAAGTTTTTATTTCTTCTAGTACCAAGTCGAATTCAAAATTTCTAACTATTCCTCAAGTCTTCATTGTACCATTAAACTAAATAGAATTAATGTTATTCGGAGCTAAAACTTTGCTATTCGAATATTTAAGGCATTAAAGTTAGGTGTAACGCACATAATGTTATGTAAATCAAATGTAAATACACCATTAGGAATGGTAGGTATAATTTAAAATTCTAAAATCTAAATTATAATTCCCGGCTATAAAAATATGATCTAAATGTTTTAATGTTCAACATTTAGACAAAATTAAGTAATTAGCAAGTGATTATAATCATGGTTTAATATCCGACAATCATAAATATCTCATTATTTGTAACAATCAGACCAAAAAGATAATATTATTAATTTATTACTCATAATAAAATTACTATTTTGGCAAAAAAATATCTATTGGCAAAAAAATATTGTAGCACCTCCATCGCGGGTATCTTTTTTTTTTTTAATATAAAGAAGGCAGGTCGCTGTAGCCCTGACGTCACTGCGACCTATGAGGATCTATTGTGACTCCTTCGCACTAGAGTATCATCCCCAACCCAATACTGCTCATAAATTGAACGATATGGTTGGGGTTGGTGCCACGAATTTCCTCTGTGGATGAGTATTCGTGGCGACCAAGGTGCCTGTTCCTGCTCTGTAGTAGTGCAGGACAGTCGAGGAGAAGGTGAATAGGTGTTTCATCCTCCTCCTCACAGAATCTGCAAGTCGTTGTGCTACAAATACCCATTCTGTTTAGGTGTTTGTTGAGCTTGCAGTGCCCAGTTAGGCTTCTGGTAAGGATTCTTAATTGGTTCCTACCCAAGGTGAGCACTATTTCTGATAGTTTCTTGTTGAAGCCAGGAATTAGTGCTTTGGAGTGCTCAAGGCCAGGGGTCTCAGCCCATTGCTTTCTGCATAGTCTGTGACCCCATTCCTTGAGCACTTGCTTTGTGGTACTGGGAGTTATACCACAGACTGGTTCTGGGCCATATATGAGACTCTCGGCCCCAAGCCTAGCCAGTTCGTCAGCGGTTTCATTTCCGGGGACGTTACTGTGGCCCGGGACCCATACTAGGCGGATCGTGGGTATCGCAGACACAATAGATATTCAATTGTTATGCGGCAGCCGGCTGCCGCTTGGGGATTGATGGGTTAAAGGCGCTAAACACTCTTGATTTTATAGAAAAACTTAATTTTAGGACATTCATATGTATTGGGAAATTTGGCAGAAACACAAATTTCTAGATGTACATAATATAATACATGCTGCATGCTATAAAAAGCTCTTTGAATATTTAAGAAGAGGTTACATTCAAGAGGTTCTTCAGTTACACCGGTTTGACATCGAGGGCACTTCAGTCTTCACTGTCAAAGATCGCTGGCCTTGAAAAAAATTTTGGTTGATTCATTGCAGATACTAAGAGTACGGTTACACGGTCACTGTCAGTCTGGCATCAGTTCATTCCATCAGTCTGAGACTGACGCCAGAATGATGACCGAAAGTACATAAAAAAATTGATCAGTCCGCCAATTAAACAGTTACAATGGTTACAATACAATAAATCCAAAATGGACAGCTCAGCATTAGCAGCATGTTGCTGCACTGATTTTCTGCTGGGACCAAGGTGTGACATCACAATAGTTTGGGCAATAAAACAGAAACAAGGAGCATACTAAATTAATAAACTTAAATACTAAAGAAATTAAAGAAAATTAGTAACTAAAAGATAATTATACTATGTGCCGCTTTCAGGGTTCCGTAGTCAACCAAGTTTTGTTGATGTGGCTTCAGCTGCATTAAAACTCCGTTAGCTACTTCCCTGAACTACCTTTTCTGATATTCTGCGTGCTGGCAGGCTGTGGGCGGTGGGTGTGGGTGTAGTGGGGTGGGGAAAAAAATGAAAAAAAAAGTAGGTTCAGCGACTTAATTTTTTTTTTCCAAACAGTTGCTCTTTACTTCCTGTGCACCAAAAAAAATTTTAAATCTATCGGGTGGTGGAAAGGGGGTGTCAGCGTTAATTTAAAGTAGGAAAATTATTATTTTTATGTGGGTTCAGCTGTGATATTACAAGGAAACACTTACGGATAGTAAATCCGTAAGTGTTTCCTTGTAATATCATGAGTGATACTCGCGTAAACTTAAGAAATCATTATGGGTTCAGCTGTGTTAGCTTTCTTTGTAACGCGAGATTAGTTAGTATGTAATCCCAAAAAAAATTAGCCAGACAAAAATATCGGTGGGAAGGTACCAAAAACAATTTTTTAATAATATCTATGGACGCTTCACACCACGTCAGTCTGGCCCCGTGCTAAGTACCTGAAGGACTTGTGTTACAGGTACCAGACAACGGAAATATATTTAATACTTTTATACTATACATATATTTAAGATTTTTATTATATGATACACATATTTAATACACATCCATGACCCAGGAACTTTTGAAAACTTTTTGTTCCGTGGGCGGGATTCGAACCCGCGACCCCCGGCTTGAGCTACCAACAGCCCACCAACTGAGCCACAGAGGTCGTCAAATTCTTTTCTTTGAAAAAAAACAATTCTTGAAAACATTGAATTTGTACGAAAATTCGCCGATTTCAACAACAATTTAAAAGTTTAAATAATTCCTAAGTGTAAAGTAATATTTTAGTCCATAATTATTGTTGTCAAGGTGTGTCGGGGGACCGCTAATGACATACATATGTTTGATTTCACATAACATTATAGTTTAAGGGTCAGTTCACAGCGAACCGAATCGAGACAATCAGCGGCTTGGCGATACAAAATTCAAGTGGTTGTTGTCGTAGTTTACTTAGCGGTCAGTCAGTAAATATTATTATTTCATTACTTTTTAAAGTTTTTTGGCGGGGTTCTTCTTTTATCTAAATATTAGATTAGTATTAACTATTAATAGCTATTAAAGTAGGTAGTAATCCCACCAAAAACATAAATGTAAAAAGGAGAGCCAAGTTCAATACAAACATTATGCTTGTCTATTGACTTCGCCGTAAAAAGAATGGAGATCTAAATGAGTGCCAAGTTCTATGGAAAATTTAAATATGTATTTATAGGAACCAAATAACATTATGAACAAATAACAAAGTCTATTTCTTTGCTTTATTGAATATCTATAACAATTGCTGTTATTTAAATAATGTGAGATCTTAAAGTAGATTAGATTTAACTTGGCCAGTTTTCATTACAACAGTCATTTCATAAAGTTATTGAACATTTTAATTCTGATAAAAACTGGCCAAGTCAAATATAATCTACCAAATATCATCTGCCATCATGAGGCCTTGGAATAATACGGTGTAACACAAGTGTATTTCCAACTATTAACTCTACGGTACAACTTATTGAAAGTTGAGTAGCTATTAAAATACAGTAATACTCATTTAAAAAGAAAATGTTTATTAATCTGTCAAGAAAACTAACTACTCACAAGTCTTTTTATCTAAAGTGCTATTTTATTATAGTATAATATTTAAGTTACGCTCTTTGCGCGGAAAAAAAGCGGAGCACAACGCATTGTGGTCACAGTAAAACATCCACATGACGAAATTCGTGTTATGGCTGTACTATAAAACTATAAAGCTTAGTTTGACTTGTCTAGTTTAATATATTATGAAGCATTATGTTCAATCGCTAGTTCATATCAGCAATTCAATTTTTTTAAATAATAAAATAAATACCAACAAGATCATGTCAGTTTACAACTTGCGAAGGATATTATAATTCATATAATATTTGAAAACTAGCAAAGTCCGACCGTTATAGGGTTATGTAGTCAACCAAGTTTTGTTGATTTTCCATAATATACATTATTTCTAGTATCAATAGAAAAAGTGGATAAAAATCTCTTCTCAGGCCTAACGAACGTTAATACAAAATTTCATTAAAATCGCTGTTGCCGTTTTGGAGGAGTTCGCGCACAGACACTGTGACACGAGAATTTAATAATATATTAGATTAATATAATTATACCAAAGGTTATTTGTTAAACTACTGTTTTCTCCTACGTTTACGGGGTATAATTTTCTTTTCCGTGTTATATTCTATACCTTCTTGTAATTTTGAAATGTTCGAGTGAATTGCCCATTCAGTATCTGGATTTTTTTTTACACGTTTTCTGTTTATATTTAATTTGGGCAAATCGGGACGGTATAACGTGCGCAGACGGTTGTACTCTACAATAGAGCTCTCTTGTGCCTTGATTTGAGTCGGGTCTAAATTGATGAGATGTACTCCATCTAAGGTTTTTACTCTGGACAGTCCAACGTAAGCCTGCCCTTTACTAAATATAGAGGAGCCTATATCGAGAATAGCAGAGTCAAGGCTAAGACATTGTGATTTTTTGGCTATATCACCTCTTCCTGATAAGTGTCGGATATGCTATCCACAACTTATCTGAAAGATACTCCATACTTCATCTGTCAGATAAGTTGTGGATAGCCTATCCAAAACCTATCAGGAAGTGGAAAAGCAGCCCTTACGGCTTGTTGAGTATCAGTCGAATTAAACAAAGAAAATTCAAGCGAATGGAATATGTAGCTGCCATCATGAGGCATTAGAATAATACGGTGTACCGTGTAACACAAGTTTATTTCCAACTATTAACTCTATCGTACAACTTATTGTGCGAAAGCTAAGTAGCTATTAAAATACAGTAATACTGACAAATACAGAGTACAGACTACAGACAGATGCCAATCGCAACTCTATTGCCCCTAATTCGTCCATCCGGCGGTAACCGTACATTTTTCTAGGATTAAAAGAATTATATTATGTCCTTTCCCGGGACTCTAACTATATCTCCATACCACTTATCAGAACAATCGGTACAAACAGTTTGGGCGTGAAGGGCTAACGGACAGACAGACACACTTTTGCATTTATAATATTAGTATTTAGTATGAAATTGTAGTGTGAATTAAAGTATGAAATTATTGTGTGTTACTGTGTTGCTCTATGTATTATTAAGTTGATATGTTGACTGTTGTTGGCCGTTGACCGTTGACCGGTTGCTTAGGGTGTATTACAAGGTTTTTCGTATGAGGATTGTAGACACAACTTATTTTTGGGCTTTTTTAAAGGATTTTATACCCAAACGGTAAAAACGATATCTAATTACTGAGACTTCGATGTCTGTCCGTCTCTATGTCCGTCTCTCTGACTGTCTCCAGGCTGTATCTCAAGACCCGAGTTTTTTTCCTGAGCTTTCACACAATTACCGAGGTGAATTCCAAATTTCAGCCTTCTAGGTCATCTGGAAGTGGGTTAGAATTTTGATCTATAGGTCAGTCAGTCAGTGATAAAAATTACGATTTTCGGACGTGATTATTTAAATAACCGTTTGAGATTTGTTTATGAAATTTAGAACATATAATTATCTCGCAAGTCTTATTATATGAGCCAAATTTGAAGCGTTTATGTTAAATAGTTTTTGAATTATGAGGGGGTCAAAAGTGGCTCGAAATGGTTCGTGTAATATTACACACAGTGCTGCCCGCCAGTTCTGTTTTACTTGAACTCGGCTTGACACGCTACCGCGTGTCTAGATTATTTATGCATAGATACAGGTTAACCGCTAACTGAACACCAAAAATTTATAACAACTCGTATACATGCTTTATTTCATAATTTTTTTAAAGAGCCCTCTATCCTGGATCAACTGTACATCGTGTGATCTAGCCGTTTCCGACCCAGTACCTAGACTGCTTAAGATTTTAGAACTCACCCGGTCCGAGATAGCCTCCTCCATCTTCCCGCGCTTGAGGCCCGGCGCGCGGATCACGTTCGGCGCAGCTGGCGCCACGACGGCGGGCGGCGGAACCGACCCGCCCGCGCCGCCGCCGCTCACCGGTATGAACCCCGCCTCCATCACCACATCACAGCCACTCGACAACAGATGGCGCTAAACGCATCGCACATTAAAATCACTTCAATTCACTGCTGGACGAATTAGGTAAATCACTAGCCATGGTGAGGAACTTCACAAACACATTGAGCTTCTGGAATGGACGAACTTAATACTGATCAATTCCACTTGTTATCACCGAACATCTTCTACCTGGAACAAGAACGACTTTATTATTGTAACGAAAACAATTTATCGAAACTGGTTGGCGACGAGTATAGAATAATTATCAAGGTCGCGACGAGTAAAGGAAAACAAAATTAGGTACGATCGAGACTGGCGACTTTTTTGCTAGGTGTTTTTTGATCATTTGCACAAGTCATTAAAGTATTATTAATATTTCATATAATTTATGTTTATCGTAATGGTGCTATGATAACAACAAGTTATTAAGTTTCTCGGGGAAATGGCTACTTTTTATCGTGAATAGGCATATTTAATTTTCATAACAGCCTCAATTAGATGACTACATTACATCTGTTATTAATACTGAATATATAATATTCAAACTAGACAATACAAGGCTTGGCGACTAAGCCCCGCAATAAATAATCGAATCATAACTGAAACAAACGACATTATACGAATAACGTAGAATCGATTTGTGTGCATCCGAGCGCGGCGAAAAACAGATCGAGTCCGCCTGACGTTACGGCGAACGCATTCGACACCAAAACAGATAATTACTGCTCATAATAAAAAAAAAAAAATAATAAGCTCTCCTATGGTTCCTAGTACACTCACTTGGCGATTTGCGACGTTGCTAAGCTTACTCCGAACTATGCACACGTTTCGTCTAGCTATACTCAAATGTAAGAATTAAAAATCTAAAGAATTATACGAATCACGACACTCGACGAACTTGGATAAGACTCAAGAAGCTTAACTAAGGTAAACTTTTTAATGACATTAATCTTTCCACGGAATATAAGCTAGTTAAAAGTTTAAGTGATGCTTCAGAGTTGGTAATCCCCTAGTTAAAGTAACTGTAACAGTCAGACAAATCAGTAATAATAATAATAATAAAATGCTTTATTCACACATTAAGCCAATGCACAGCACACACTAAAGCTAACAAACAAGCAATAAACCAAAATCAAAAGAAAAAAAACTGCTTTAAAACTAAAATAAACAACATCGGAAAGAACAACAATTATTATGTAAAAGCATACAAAAAACAAACAAACAAAAATAATCGGCCAAGTGCGAGTCTGACTCGCGCACGAAGGCACAGATATACACAATCTGTGAAAATTTCAAAATTCTAGCTATAGCGGTTCTTGAGATACAGCCTGAAGACAGACAGACAGACGGACGGACGGACGGACGGACAGACGGACAGACAACGAAGTCTTAGTAATAGGGTCCCGTTTTTACCCTTTGGGTTCGGAACCCTAAAAAAATAATGGCATCATTTGGCAGTGCATTGCATAATGCCGAAAAGGATTCCCACTCAGGTGTTATTACCACGGCGCAGAACACTGCACCGCGGTACCTGATCTTCCGTGTATTTGTAGACAATGAGACATATTTATGGCACAACAGCATAGCAATTACTGTACAACAGACGCTAATTATTATTCGAGTTGGGAGGTTCTATCTCTTAACCCGCCGCCCTCGCAGTCCATCCAGAAATTATAACCTTTCAACCTTTCATCAAAATATAAAGGTATAGACAGAGTTTTAGGAATAACAAATTAGGCGGATTTTGTTAAGGATGTGTGAGTCAAAACTACTACATGGTCGACAAAATATCGAGTACGAAACATAAGGGAGGAGCATAGTTTGATGCACGTGTAAGCGTCGTAAACCCGTGTAAATAAAATTGATTTAGTAACAAATAACAATATAGGCTTTTATTTGAACCCGAGCTTACAAATAGGTACCGAATTCAAAGCTTTGACGTACAGATAATTTTAATCAAACAAGGTTTTGGAAGGCCCAACAAGGCGAAAAGAAGGTACATATATTTTTACATTTTTATGTATTAACTAATTTTACTATTATAGCCTTCTACTCTAATCCTATTAGCTTATTAATTGAATTAAAATATTGTATTTGCCAAGGATATATGAGGTACTTGTTAATTGAATAATGTTGAAGCAATTACCGCTTTAACATAAGCTTTAACTACTTTAAACATACATACATTTTCGAATAAGAATGAAAGTATCATGTTTGCCATTGTTTTAAATTTTTACTCAATAACAAAGATCTTTTATCCGAAAGTTATTGATGACTAATTCGAATGTGTGTCAATTTATTGCGCGTTTTCTTGTTCGCACGTACCGCTACCCACTTATCTATCTGCCATGACAGTTCTGCAGAATCACGACAAAAGGGGCAAAATCCTTTGTAGCTTCTTCAAAAATATTGCTTTATTCAGCCATTTATTAGGAAACAACTTTGAATGACGAGATAGGTAACTTTATAGACTACAAGGGAGTCTAGCGCTTATGTAAGCTGAGTTGTTCGTAGTTTGTACACCCGAGACCAATCTAGATACTATTGAACAAGAGGAACTTTCACGAATAGAACCAGAAATCTGTATTCATTAAGCCTCAATCGTTATTGATCAAATCTTTGATGCTTTCTATGACAAATTATTAACGCGAGCAGTGTTATAATTTCGTTTATAATTTGCGCAAAAGCTAAGAAATTTAGGCCTCTTGTTTCTCAGACTTTTTTGAAGACTGTGGTAAAAGATCAGCTATATGACAGTTGACACAGTCCCACGCTTAAGCCACAGGTCATTGGGCTTGCTAGTTGGTGTAAAATGAGATGTCATCAACGGGACAGCGCGAACACCGTCGACAGCTGAACGCTCTAATTGGCACAAAACGCCAGATTCATCTTACCAGACGTTCCCACGTGTATACATGAAGACATTATATACATTTAAATATACCTTATGTACCTCATTAGTCATTATATTTATTAGACCGTGTTTGAAGTCAACAAAAATTAACCGAAGAAGCTATAGTCCCTCTTCTGAACAGAGAAGTAAGCAATTCCAAGGGTTGTTGAATTTTTACAATAATAATTGTGGACTGATAGCTAAAAATAGGCTGCTGAGTGTCACTAACTTTCAAATAGCTGATATATTGTCAGCAGGCTTAGTATGGATACAGTAGAAACGCAAAACAATAGAAGTATTGCCAAAGAGATTTTAGATAAAAAAATATGTCAGATTCAATTTTAGTTTCTCCCGTAGAAAGAAACTTGTTCTGTGGTGGCTATGCTAAGCAATTGACGCTAGAGGTTAGGCAAGAGGCTACGCAAGATCGTCAACAAAGCCAACAAGGATAACACAATGCCATTGAGGATAACATTTTCTAAGTAATCGAAGGAAATTGCAAAACACAATGTACGCCTGCATAATTATCGTCTGCACGTAGTAACGAGCATACGACTAGAATTCGTACTTAGCAAAAATAAACGGCAATATTTTCACACTGAGTAGGTAAATTTAGCAAAGATACGGTAATATTTTCATCGAAACCATAAAATGTCCTAAAATTGGCTGCTAATGATGTAAAATTCAATGCAGCAACACAGCTCTTGTAGCCATACAATAGGGTACATGAGGATTTAAGATGTATTGTTTTGGTTCCGCACCAGTTAGTGTGACCCCCGCCGATGTCGTTAAGCCGGTTTAATGTTTTCACGCTGGTGACTACAGCATTCTACCTATTTCTAATATTGGCAGCATATTGCTTGGGAGAGAAGATTATGACCAGCTAAAAAGGCCTATCCAAACCAAAGTGACAGTGTTTCGTCTACTCTCCTTTCCGCTCAGAGTCCACGACAAGAAATCCCGAGAATCTAGAATTTAGGGAATGTTTCGACTTTGCTCTCGAGCAAAAGTCAAAGATTTCACGCAAAATTACCTTCCGGGACTTCCCTGGTCTGGATGCCGCATTTCACTGACTGGACCTTACGAGAAACCGCTCAGCATAAAGTGATTACGAGGACAGCATGGCATCTAACAGTACAACGACACTGTATAGTAATTATGGATTAATGTGGCGGTATCAAAACAGGCTTACCGTAATCTATCTAATCCCGCTATCGAATTCCAGCGGACTATTTCTATGAGGCGCCGCGCTGTATTGATAAATTCAATTAAACAGTGATAATGATTTCTCCTGTTACGCGTTAATCCTTACCACATGTCTGTATTCTGTGGTAGTACTTAATAAATAAATCTTCAATTATCACACTTAATTTGGGGTGAATACCCCCTTTGGGACCTGGTGTCCAACCATGATTGCCAACACTATTGCGAAGCTGTCTACAGGCTACAGCAAGCTCAATCAACGTCGATCATGGGCTATCGGAATGCTGCAATCATAGATGAATTTGCCTCTATCGCTCGTATGGCTATCATGGGCCAAGTAGAGTGACCGCACAGATACCATCCTGATATTCTATTAATGAGTTGCATCAAATTTCTCTGTCATGTCCATAATGATGACAGTCTCTGTCTTCTTATAGAAAGTTTACTCTTAACTCTACATGGGATTACTGCAAAGTCCTGACAGCGCCGTACTCCTAGTAAAGAAGACCATAGAAAACACACAGAGTAGGTAGTGTAAAACACAGTTTAATTTGTCAATATTTGAAAAAGTTGATATGAACATTATCATATTTTCGAATCTAATATTATATTCAATCAGTACTCTAGATAAGTCGACTACTAGAATGACACACCCATAATATCTTATCAGACGCGTTGATTGCAAACGCTTTCCGAGACAACCTTTCATTTCACTTTCTTAATAGGAAAAATAATTTACTACGACGTGGCTCAGCGGTCACAAATTGGAATAAATTCCCGACTACAATTCTAAAATTCAATTTCGAACGCGAAGAGACTTCATGCAAAATTGCTGATGGACAATTTTTGATGAATCTGTACCAAGTTCAATAAGTAGATATTATGCCTCATCTGCAACGAACTATATTCTGAACTAGACGTTCCGCGCGGCTTCGCCCGCATAAATAAGATATTTCACAGACAAATCAGTCTACAAAAAATAGCCTATGATCCTTCACGTGGTCTACTTCTTATCTGACCCAAATAACAGAAAAATTGCTCTAGTAGTTCGTGAGATAAGCTCTTTCAAATAATTTCCCCCGTTTTTTCCATATTTTCTTCTATTTCTTCGCTTCTATTAGTCTCAGCGTAATAAAATATAGTCTATAGCCTTCCTCGATAAATGGGCTATCTAACACTGAAAGAATTTTTCAAATCGGACCAGTAGTTCCTGAGTTTAGCGCGTTCAAATAAGCCCTTTCAAATAATTTCCCCCCGTTTTTTCCACATTTTCCTTTATTTCTTCGCTCCTATTAGTCTTAGCGTGAAAAAATATAGCCTATAGCCTTCCTCGATAAATGGACTATCTAACACTGAAAGAATTTTTGAAATCGGACCAGTAGTTCCTGAGATTAGCGCGTTCAAACAAACAAACAAACAAACTAACTAACAAACTCTTCCGCTTTATAATATTAGTATAGATATACGAAACCAACAATTTATGCTAGGTCTCTGAGATTTGACAATATTCGATGTATTCATTCTTTAATTTAAAACGTTAACGAATCAATAAAGCTATTTAAAATATTTGTTTACGTGAGAAACCCTGAGAAACTGCTTGCTGTCTCCCTTACGAATCATAATAATATGTTTAATAAAGAAGCAGATAGTGGTGATGATGATACCGAAGACGCGAGGTGTCGTTTTGCAGCGTTCACAACAAGAGATCGTTATCAAATAATTGCTGAACGTTCAAGATTGATAGGACGATAAAAAGTTTATTTCCTATTATTTACCAGTAACAACTAACAAGAAACACTAGCAACCAGAACATTGCAAACTACTTTAAATAATCATTTACTATAATTTTGATTGATAAATAATGTGTAAAACAAGACGTGTTTAATGTAAGTTTGGTTAAGGTTTCATAGATGTAACTTTACTTCACGCTTTTCTACACTATTTTTAATTGAATATCGTTAGTCGCACACATTATAAAGTTGCTTCGTTGTGCTTACAAGTTTAAAACAAGCCCCCGGGTTTTCCAAGCTGACTAGATATTTATATTCCCAATGACTAACCAACTGGCTCCAAGCCAGTATACTCTTCTCATTTACCAAAAACAATCAAAACTCTACTTTATTCCGCAATGGTAGGTAGTATTATGCTATTATAATATTATGCTTTTGCTGAACCGGAGCGATGAAATTTGAAGCATAATGAGAGTGTTGTAGGGTTGAAAACATCACAAGTCACGAGTTGAGGTATTAACGGCTAAATTCCACTCGAATGAGTTTCCATTTCAGTTTTGTATCTTAATCCTATATTAATTCGAATTAAGATTTAAATGGATTTCGAACCAGCTCACTGTGGTCTTCTGTGTATTTTATTGAGTGATATATCTTATATCAAAGGCAGGGGTCTACTTTACGGACCTAGAGTCAGACGACTACCAAGTAACAAGTTGCAAAAGGCACTTTTGTTTTACTTTGAAAGTCTTAAAGTCATGATAGTCGCTGTTATAAAGATGGCAGTTAGTGTAGGAAGTTATGCATCGCTCCCATACAGAACCTTTAAAAATTGTATTAAGCTATGAGCTTCATCACATTTGTTCCTTAAGTGATTCTAAGCATTTTCAGTCCGGGGGGCGAAACGAAACATGCGGCTGGCGGGGGAGAGGGGGGGTTCAAAGAAGGCCGCCACCCGGTCTCTTTAAAAAACCACCAGCTCTGTGCTCTGAAGTAGTAATATATAGCTTGCTGAAAAGATGGCAATCATTTTTTAATGTTGCAATTTTGTGTTTATCCTTAGTTTTAGTGGATTTTGTTTTCGAACTGGAAAACAAAGGCGATTTGTTCAGTTTCATCGGGTCCTGTAATGGCAACCGCCGCGCCGCGACAGCGAAATATTCTAGCTTCCCGCGCTGCCGTTTTTAATTTTTTTTAGCATATTTTTGTAGAAGGTGATATTTAAAAGTGTATATATTTAGAATCTGCATAAAATGCGCTATATTATAGTATTTTTTGTATGATATTATTAAGCACTATATAAAAGTAATGAGCTCTCAAAGCAAAAATCTCCAAGTGAGATTTTCACATTTTTACGTTTTTCTTGTAAAATTACTATGAAACTTAGTATAATTAATATCAGAAACAGATTCTACGTCTTTGGTTTATACGAAAATGATACCAATCTTGCCCCAGTAGTCACCAGGACGAGGATAGATTGTTTTTAAAGAGACCGGGTGGCGGCCATCTTTGGACCCCCCCCCCCCCCCCCGCTAGCCACGTTTCGTATAGCCCCCCAGACTGAAAATGCTTAGAATCACTTAAGGAACATATGTGATGAAGCTCATAGCTTAATACAATTTTTAAAGGTCAACTTCATAACTGCTCGCACTAAGTTGGCACATAGGGCCCAGTTGCCCACTGCACTGTGGAACTATTTACAATTTAGGTCCAACTATGTACAATATTATCTTATCATCTTCACCAATTGGAAATCTAAATTATGTCATACAACAATATACTCGTTCTTTCCGACAATCGTGACCTTGCGAAAAGGGTTAACGGCCTAAATGACGTGTCCATGACCAGTCTAGAAGTCATCAATTCGGTTTATTCTTATCTTAGCAATCTGAGTTTCAGAAATAGCACAGAAATAGGGCTGGCAGGGCAAGATTCCCTTACTGTTCTTTGTGTCTCCTGGGCAAGAGCTTTTATGCTCTGAATGTTAGATCCCTGATCCTTATTCAACACTACCTACCATAGTAACTTTCAAGGTGAGCCAAAGCTGCAAAGCATCTCATCATTTTAATGACACATCTGCAGACGTGTGTGCCAACAGCCAGCTGATTAAATGATTATGATGATAAACATCGAACGAGGCAACCTCTCTCTTCGTCAGCCAGAGCGATTAGTGAACAATGAAAATGTATCATTGCATGCAAATTCTCATACAATATTAACCGACCATGAAGAATTTACATTGCCGAGTGTAGAATCCTCTCAAATTATACAGACTAGGGGATTGATGGGTTAAGGTGACGCCTTGATAATTTGGCTGCAGCGATATCGATTTTTCTCAACAATGACTAAAGCTAAGAAATTAAAGTTCATTGTCAGTATTCATCATGTCTTTATCTTTGAATTACCCATAGCATAACACGATTGGTCAACTTTTATAACACAGAATAATTAATCAAAAAGACCTCTATAAAAACAGGGATTCTAATTTTGCCAACAGAGAGTGATTTAAGCTTCCAAAATTTGTACATAGATTAGTTCAAGCATACGCTATAATTTGCCCATAGCTTATATGAAATATATTTATGGTTTTTACATTACGCTACAAAAACCATTTTGTCGCTTACGCCCTTTCCATTTCTAGCTGTTTAGTAGCGGCCTCTCATAGAAAACAAGCGATCTAAAACATATCCAAAACGATTTTTTACTTTAAGAGGCCCCTTCCCAGTCCAATATCGTCAACGCGGGAGTCTTCGAAACGCTTGTTGTTTCATCGATTAATAGTAATTATTATTAATTAGTAATTATTATTTATTATTAGTAATTAATATAAATTATTGATAATTAGTAATTAGTAGTATTCACGATAAAATATAGTATGTGGAAATTTCATAAAACTTGTTTCAAGAAATACGTGTTTATTAGTAGGCCTTACAAGTTTGTAAAAAAATGTTTGACATTTAGAATCTCCATTACATTTGCAAGGTTTATAAAAAATATTTCCTTTACTGATACAATTAGTAAGTACATTATAAACGTCTAAATTTCAGATAAAATTTGTGCAAAAAAGCAGTTTCTGGGGGCTTATACTGTTGAGTTCGCGTTTTTTTATAAACCTAGATATAGTGCAGAAGATACCTATTAGTTCACAAGTTTCAAAGAAAGATCCTTTACAACGCCATAATCACGTACGGGCGTTTGTATGGAAAGATGGTCGGGTTGGCCGCTCTTAACGCGGCGTCACCTAAAAGTATATTACTTTAACCCATCAATCCCCAAGCGGCAGTCGGCTGCCGCATAACTATTGAAAATCTATTGTGTCTGCGATACCCACGATGGAGGTGTTAATCAAACTACGACAATCAATATTTTAAAGAAGAACATAAACTTCTCTTAAAGAACTGCAACACTTCCTACATAAACAGGAATTCTTCCTTCTCCTCTTTATGTCATAAGGGCGGATTCGATCCCTTTATTCCACAAGCATAGTTATTGTGTAGTAAGTGGTGGAAAAGGGCGATATTCCGACTATTGAACGAGTTACACCGGCCTTAGTTACCCGAGACCCAAGGTCCCTTTCGAAATAACTAACTCGAGCAGGTTGTTTCGTATGTGACACAACACTGCATCGAATGACAACGAGTATCCATGGAAATGCAGTTGATTAGCGAGAGATAAGCGTGGTTTTACATACACCTGTAGCAAATGCTTGGATTGTTATCCTCTTTTTATATAACTGGTATTGGCACACCTTACCTTCCCACCACTGCACCTTCTGCGAGCCTGGATCGACTGTAGTAACCAACCACCACCACCACGACACACCCATAAAGTGATTTAAGGGGAACTCGAGGATCAAGCTAAGACTGCTTTGGGACCCGCAACGAAATTAGCTCTTGTAAGTCTGTATATGAAATACATAGTTGAGCAAAGCTGACGAATCCAGATTCGTTATTAAAGAAGTACTAACGTGTTCCCTCGACCAATAGCCAGAAAAATCCTAAATATAGACTTATAGCAGAACTCATCGCGTTAATAAGCGCGAGTAGAGGAAAAGAATCGTAAAATTTGTCCCTTATAGACCCCTTCTGACGCCTGCACGACTCTCACTCCTTTTCAACTGTGCTAGAAGTAGTTACCACGTAACCACTACCCAGCATAGTGCGGTACTTCGCAATGTGTGAAATCTCTTACAATACGTTTTACCCAAATACCATACGCCAATGTCTGCGATTACGGCATCGCCTATACAAATACAGTGACTATTGCGTGTGACACCAATAAGACCAATGTTATCATAGTACCATAGAGAATTACAGCTGACCCTGAACTTTTGTTAGTGTGAAAAGCAACTTTATGAGATGATTCCATCACATTGCAAGCACACCTTCCTATTACACAATTGGATGTCGCCCGCATCTTCGTTGCTCCAAAAATTGGTTTGTCACGCAAGAGCCGTAAGTTTTTTCGGTATATTAAGTGAAGGAGAGGCAATAGAGAGATGGACACACTTTTACCTGTTTTATAATTTTGGATTAATATCCATGGACACACCTAATTACACGATGTCTATCGGCGGCGTAAGGACTAAGGACATGACTGATGAATGAAAAAAATAATTATTGTCCTATAATCTTAAGATAGAGGTATCTTATAATGGCAAGTCTCGCTCGTCAACGTTATCAAGAATTTACTTATTTTTGGAATTATTAGAACAAAGCGTGGACACTTAATAATAACTTCCGCAGTGGAGACTTGAGTTCATCACACCACCACCAAAATGTACAATTGTTGTACAAAAACCTTTCCCACACAACGGTACATGTGTGGTCTCCGTTAGGTTACTCATACTACTCTCATTATATTGTGTGTAATAAAGGATGTTTTTAAATATTATGACTAGCAGTGCGACAATTTATTACGTACAAAAAATAATGGCTTTCGGCATAAGTTTTTCTTTATTTTCAATCAAAGGACCATGTTGGATTAAATGTATTGGTAGTACATCTATCTATATATATTAATACGCGAGGGAATAACTTTGGATCACTTATGACGAAAAATGCGGAAACGTAGGTGATTGAAATTTTGCACAGTTATAGTTTATATGGTGAAGGAGTGCATCGAGCTAATATTATTTTGAAATTATGCGTTTATCATACATTTTTTTAACAAATAAAACATTACACACACTACAACACACACACTAGGAGATTTTGACTGACAAGCCTATACACACGAATTGTACTTTTTTATTTATGGTTGAAGTATGTTGTCAAATTGAAAATAGATTTAGTTTTTTTTTTTTTTTATTGAATCTTAAATACTGTTAGACAATTATTACACGGCCAGTCTGTCATCATTTGAGACTGTCTCAGGAATTATGTCTAAAAAATAATAAAGTCAATGTTTTGACAATAGAATATCAATAGAAAAGCGTTGAAATTTGACCTCAAATAATAAATAATATTTTTTTTATTTGAATTTCGAATTTCGACCATTGGGCGATCTCTAGTACTTTTAATAACACAAAGTGCAGTCAAGAGAAAGCAGACATTGAATAGGTACCAACACAAAAGTGCGTACTGCGCGGCGCGGCGTAAGGAGTAGAGTACATAAGATTTAAGGTTAAAGTATAAACTCTTACTTATTGTTGTGGTGGATTTTAATCACAAAATGTAGTGTTACAATTTCGGGATCAACTGGCATAATATTTTTTATATAATATTGCAGATTGTATAACTCGTGCCAAAAAATACAGATACGACGGAAAAGAACATTTTATGCTGTTTGCATTAAAAATTCATCGTTCCGCATTTTATAAAGGTCGCTAGTATTTTAAATGCCTCTAAATTCCAATTATCTAGACCTCGTCATATTAAATATTAATGGTTTTTGTATCTGGACTATTAGAGTAATTGAGCTAGCGACAACTAGACTTTCGTCATTTAAGAGCGGGCTGCCAAATTTTGCTGTGTTTTCTAAGTTCGTAATAAGTATTACGATCCCGGAAGACGATTGACTCAAATGAAATTGAGATTTATTTAATCATTGTATATTTATCTAATATTTGCCTAACGGAAAACACGATTCACTTATTTTGACTCGATAGTTATATTTTTCGAAATTATGAATCTTTCTGGGCTTTTCAACAAATATCTGTTACACTTATTGAGTTACTATCATCAAATAACTTGCACTACTACAATCACACACTTTATAAAATAATGGCTAAAGGAAATATTAGTATTGTATTTAATTTTTAAGTAATCATCAAAAACAGTTTTGGGACTTACGACCTTTACTTTCGTGCTATAATGCGGGAACCGTTGTTACGCGATACTGTTCACTATTAGCTGCAGCGCAAAGCACAATGCTCGGGGCCACGATTCATGGAATCATTATATCACGATTGGCGGATAGCGGGGTGTGTAGGCGGGGCTAGCGTGGTTTGATATTTTTGACAGCAGGCTCTTAATAAAAGCTGTAGGTTTGCCTGTTTATGACCCCTATAAAGGTAAGAACGACCAACAACTATGGAGTTTCAGTTGCGGTTACTATAGGAGGTATCGAGTTCTGAAGGTCTACCTAAACTTCGATAAAGTATAATGCTCAATTTTCTTATCTTATTTTCTTCAGAATAATTTGTACGATGTACCTATTACATAGGTACCTAAAAATTTATAATAATTATAGACAAAAATAGATAATAATCAGTACCTAAAACTATTACGTCAATTACCTAAGTCTTATCTTAGCATCTTACTGTAAGTACTGGGACTTTTACGTAATCTTAAGTAGGCCTTGTTTTACGTTTTCTGATACAAAACGTGTGTATGTGACTTGAGTATAAATATCTATTCAGTATACACATGTGGCTTCTTTTGAACGTTTAACCTACAACAAAACGTTCAACTAATCTTGTACTTTTAATATCATAATATGCGAAAGTTCGTCTTGTCTGTCTGTTGTCTCGTCACGCTTAAACGGCTGAACCGATTCGGATAAAATTTGGTACAGAGATACTTTAGAGTCCCGAGAAATGGTTAAATTTGCGGTTACATCGTGATAAATAATTTCTGCACGATCAAAGTTGTCAGCAACACAGTACATCACCTACCAGTGCTAGCAAATCTTTATTTTATCCCAGCATTTTTTTACATCACTCTACTACTCTATTTTTTTACAGAGTAGAGAGAACTACGATGGATCATAAATCATAATATCGATTTGGAACTAGTATGAACCGGTTTTTTCTTATCTTATTCAATCGCAATTAATCGTTAGGCTGCGTTTTCACCGGAGCTGAGCTATAAAGCTGCGTTGCGAAGAAGTGTTTTTAAGAACCAATAGAAACGCTTCATTTGCCTGACCACGTCTAGCGCAACGATTATATTGGTTCTTGTAAAACACATTCCTCGCAACGCAGCATAGCTCATCTCCGGTGGAAATGCAGCCTAATGATCGGCAAATGAGTGCTTGTCTTAAAAGACTGAATAGACATGAGAAATAATCATAAAATTATTATAAAAATATTATATTTAAAATTTTTTTAAGGAGACGCGATACATTACGGCTTTGTATGAAATCGCTTAAAGCAAGCCTCACTACGGACTACGCGGTAGCGACTAGCGACGCTACGCGACATATTTTAAAGAGATAAAACCGACTTCAAAATTGTACGTAATTGATAATTAAAACTCCCTATCTTCAAAACTAGTGAACCGATTTTTATTGAAACTTGCACTATTCCCTAAGTTGAACAATACCTAGAACAACAAAAAAAGAATTACTGAAATCGGAATGGAAGTTCCAGAGATATGCGAACACAAACATAAAAACATAAAAACATACATACATACATACATACATACACTTTTGAAATTTGGCACATTTGTTCAGACGCTGATATAGACTAACATATACGAAAATTGGGCAGTTCTGGAAATATTACATACATACGCGTCGAATTGATAACCTCATTTTTTGAAGTCGGTTAACAAAACGTCAGTTCTAGATTCAAAGATTCAAAGATTCAAAGACTTTATTAGCATCCAAGTATAGTATACAATATACAAACTCAGCACCTTGTACAGGCGGTTGCTTATAAAATAAGTATCTACTTAACAAATATTTTGTATTGTAATTTCTTAACCACGTCTTATGTAACATAATATTATATTATGTATTATTTGTTTCTTGATTTCTTATATAAACAATTACAATAGTGCATGAATGAAAGTAATATATTTTATGAACTTCTTTAGACCTTAATTTTCTTTAGAAAAGAATTCTTTTAGCGAGTAGAAACATTTTTCAGTTAGGTAGCTTTTTAATTTTCTCGTAAATGATAATAGTTTTGTTTCATTTTTAATTGTATCTGGGAGGTGATTAAATATTTTAACTGACATGTAGTATGGGCTTTCGTTTAGCATTTTTAATTCTGGAGTATGGTAAATGTAGTCTGTTTTTGTGTCGTGTGTTAATGTTATGTGTATCTTTAACTTTAGTAAAGTAATCTAAATTTTTGAAAACAAATAAGCTGATATCTAATATGTAAATGGATGTAAGTGTAAGTAATTTGTATTTAATGAAATATGGCCTGCAGCTGTCTCTATTTTTTATTTGTGCTATTATTCTTACACATTTTTTTTTGTAAGATAAAGAGTTCGTGGCTGTTTACGCTGTTCCCCCACAGTATGATCCCATACCGCAGCCAGGAGTATGCATAAGCATAGTATGCTGTGAGGGAGGTTTGTGTGTCTGTGCTGCATTTAAGATGAAAAAGGGCGTATGTGAATTTTGATTAAAATTATTAATTATGGACCATAAAACGTCGTGTCGCACCGCTACATCGTAGTGTCGCTTAGAGAGGTGGGACATTTTATTAAATATTAAAATATTCTAAAAACTATTTCCCTATTTCATATTACGATCCTGCTCCAATGCCACTTCGTTATCAAATAATGGATTTGCGACTTTGACTGATATAATAATATGTAGAATATGTCAAAAACTTATCATGTGAGTGAATGATAAGATATCATTTTATTACGTAAACAGATTGAACATAGTAAATATATTATAGGAACATTGTTTATAGTAGCAGTAGTAGCATTTTCTTTATTATCTACATATATATTTAATTTCTTTTGTTACCATCGTGAATAATATTAGTTAATAATATTTCATAGTTGTTTGAAAGAGACTGCTTCTAGCAGTAAAGCAGCTAATTTAAATATTTTCTATAGCTTTTTTTTTAATTGTACTTTAACTATTGTGTTCAAATAATTATTTTTAGGGTTCCGTACCCAAAGGGTAAAAACGGGACCCTATTACTGAGACTTCGATGTCTGTCCGTCTGTCTGTCTCCAGGCTGTATCTCAAGAACCGCTATAGCTAGACTTCTGAAATTTTCACAGATTGTGTACATCTGTTGCCACTATAACAACAAATACTAAAAACAAAATAAAATTAATATATAAGGGGGGCTTCCAAACAACAAATGTGGCTTTTTTTACCCGTAACCCATAATGACAACGGATAGGCATTTGAAATATTCACAAAATCTTTAATTATATTTGTACTTTAATATTTAATAATAAAATTAAAGTAAAATAAATAATTCAGGAGGGCTCCCATACAAAAAACACTATTTTTCGCTCTATAACGGTACGGAACCCTTGGTGCGCGAGTCCGACTCGCACTTAGCCGATTATTTATGAATATGTACTAAAAGCGTATTATTCTATTATTCTGCTGATTACTCCAAAATATGAAGAAATTAATGGTACTTGGAGCATCCATAAAAATTATGTCACAGTTGTTGCATATGTAACATTACCTAATACTTGTTATTGCCTGTTATGTACTGAGATAATAGGGCATATTTAGTGTTAGATGTTACCTACTCACAACCCCATTGACTGCTAAAAAAACTACTTAACAACCTGGGAATCAGTCAACCTCCATGCTAAAGTTCATCCAATTTGGTTCTGCATTTTATATGTTCTAGTTTTGTAAAATAAAATGTAATTAATTTAAGTGCATTAATTTTTTAAAGAGAACTTGTGTATTTCCTACTGTGTTAATATTCTTTAAAATACAAATTATAATTTTATGATTTAATAATGTATTGTTACTTAGTCCATAAAAATACTTAATTTATTTGGTAACTCAAAATATCATCTGAATTATGATATTACACAACAGGCGGTTTAAACCAGTGACATACTAATATAGCATAATGATCTTAAAAGTAAATGAATATTAAAAAGATCTGCTCGTAATAACATTGTTTTATTACTGTGATGGTATTATGTTCCACAAACATAATTTATATGATGTATTATAATACTATTCTGTAGAATATATTCATATTATACATATAAATGTACAAAATATTTCATAACCACAAGTAATATTGTTTTTGTACTTGTTACACTTTCAATAATAAATTATTTAGTAGCTAAAACTTAGGCAAGACGTTAAATAAGAAAAATGGTAATCATTTGAATATTATTGAATAGAAATCATAATATCACAACTATAGGTTCCGAGGTCAGTGTGTCCTGTTGCTAGATATTATTTTAAGTATGTGACGATACTGAAGCCATATTACAAATAATTTTAAGCTTCACAAGAATGTCCTCATATTTTTATCAAATGATAAAATATATATGATATGTTTTTGTGTTTGTTATTAAATTAATATTATCTATATCATGAATCTATAATCAAGATGTGATAGTAGTGACAATAAGTTTCTCTTGGTGTTATCGGAAACTTAGAAGTTTAGTATTTAAAATATGTATGTTCAGCAAAATCATTTTAATTCTAAACCTAGTAGTGTGTCTCAGGCCTCAGCTGCAGGCACCTAGGCAACAGCCTAGGTGCCTGCTGAGGTTTGATCATTTTCCGGTGATAACTCAAGTGTGTCCATACCAAATTTCATCTTCAGTGGTCTCTCACCAGCTCAGTGGTCTAAGAGTGAATGAGTCACAAATAGACACATTTTTGCATTTATAATATTAGTTAGTAAGAATATTATAGTACCTACACCAAAAGATTTTACACAAATATGTTTTTACCTAAGTAAGTACTGTTTTTTTTTATATTATCAACCCAATATGAATCATAGCTATACATGCAGAACGTTATCAACATCAACATTGCGCAAACTTAAATATAAGCTTTTATTGACACCACCAAGATGGGATTTTTATGCTCAGTTCAAATAATTTTCCTTGTATGGAAATTTCATTCAAATGAGTATAAAAGTCTTTCCCCATGCCTGTTAAACTTATTTTGTAACTTAAAATTAATGTGAATACAATTACATTCAAAGGTCAGAAAAATAATCTGTTTGACACTTTCACCGTTTATCCAAAAAACGACGACTCAATCCTGAATTTTGAATTAGTAAATTGATAACAAAGAGTTGCAGGTGTGATCAAACGAATCAAGTTACTCACCAAAATAAACTATGAACGCCAGGACATCGGAAATGCAATAGTTATGATAAGGATATACGAAAAGAGTAATTATTGCGTTAAACTCGACAAAACTATGCGTCGGCCTCTTGATTTTCACATTGTTCACAGGTTTCTACAGCACAATTTTAAAAACACTGATTAAAAACTATCTATACTATTTACACGGTAAATTGTCCAGCTATGTAAATTTAAGTTAGTTTTCTACTAAACAACTCAAACCGTCTACGTAAAACCGAATTCTTCCAAAAATAATTGATTGGATTGTTCGAAGTCCTATCTAACAAGAATGCTGAATGAAAAAACAAGATCACCGGTCTCCGTTCAGCGTTCACGTCACAAAAATGTCACAAAAGTTTTGTATTGCCATTTTTTCATTTTAATTTCCTCCAAAATTTTTTCCATATTTTTTTTAGTTAATATTATTAATAAAATAACCTTTTCTGTCTATCATAATATTCTCATGGACCAGATTTCGTCCTCACGCCTCTTGGAGCACCCAACGTAGCTGCACCAGTCACCAGATTCAGCACTCCCAATCTCCCTTATCGCGCATCTATCACACTGCTGGATCCACCAACTTCTGCTTTTGTAAGTAGAAAATAAGAAAAGGAAAACCAATGACAGTGTAATTTTTTATTTTCAACATACTTTTTTCCTTTAACTTTCACTAAAATAAATATTGCATAATATAATTTGAAATTTCTCTGGTACCGATAATATAGGTCTAGCAAGTTTTCAAAAAATATCCTTCATCATTAGATATTTTTTTTATATAAATTTCATGTTTCACACACAGAATCAGCCGCGATAAGGAAAAAAAGGATCAAAATATTTTATTCCAATGAGGCATTTTCTTATTTTTTTAATTTGATTGTCAAACAGTTTTCATTTTGGTAACTAGATGGCGTATGGGTAGACAACAATCGGTAATACCATCATTAATTGCTACCAAACTGGGCAAAAGAATGTAAAACTTGATACATTTCAATTTGAAAAAGACAATATTATTCCAATGAATAGGATAATAAAGTTATTATAACTATGTTTTAGTTAAAACTCACGTAAGAAATAGCCTTATTTACCGTTATTCATATCAAAAGTTATAAATTTTGGTTTTGACAACATTTTACCTGCAGTTGTGTACGATAACGAATATTTGATGGCTAATATTTTATCAATATTGAACATCAAAAACCCAAATAACACAATTTGGGAAAAAATAATAAAAACCACACCAACAATAGAAAGTAGAAGAAGTGTCAAAGTGACATTCCCGCCTAAACTCCTTCAGTTGTCAGTTTTCAGTTTGACAAGTATTATATTATGCCAGCGTCTTCCTAAACTGTTACCAGTATACTGGCCTAATCGCTTAGGCCAATGATCACTTAGGCGTATGTTCTTCATAAAATTTAAACTAGAGAGACGAAGCAAAAAACATATAAATATATGGAAATGTATAAATACATACAGTTTCATGTTAATTTTATGATAATGGAAACTAGGTTCTAGATATTTTGATTTATGTCACACTTGACAGTACACTGATATTTTTTAGAAACACAACCAATATGTAGTCAGTGACGCCAAACTGCAGATAATTTCAGATCGGCGGGGAACCAATAGAAAATCTAGAAGTGTCTACCGTCGCGCCATCTGGTGCAGATTCTATAAAGAAAACAACCCATTACCCCGGTATTGCTAGAGTCAATTTCTTTTCTCACTTTTTGCCATCAGATTTTGGTAGACCTATAAAAGCGCTATTTTAAATTAAAAATAGAGTATTTTGAAAGTGAACTACTACTTAAATTGTTACTCTGACTAACCACCCAAATCAGAACTAGATTTTTTACAGAACCTCTGCAGGATGTTTGATCATTGATGGAGATGGTGTTTTCCACAGCTGGATGCTGTAGATCCAAATATACTTTTTAGGATACTCTCATAGATGAGAAGTTTATTTTTAAGATTTATTTGTGACTTTCTGGCCATTAACCATTGCAGTATCAGGAGTTGGGGGTCAAGAGCCTTTCTTTTTGTTTGGATATACGCCCAGATATCGTACGTCATCGGATTGTGGTACATATTTAATTTCATTTCGCTTGACCTCGGGACTTATGTAATGGTGGCACTTCACATGGCTATTTGTATTTGCGTATTTGATGTATTCGCCAAACAATCACCATGTGTAGACGGTATTCTTGACAAAGTCTTGGCCTTATTTGCCTATTTGACAAATATGACCAATACCAAATACACGTATCAGTTTGTCGATTTTTGACGCACATCAAAAGAGTCAAATAGGCAAGTAAACAAAATCAAGTAAAAGTTTGGTATTTGACGTCCATGTGTGGAAGGCCGTATTTGCTTTTATTTGCTTGTTTGTGTATACGTCAATAATATTGCCAAATGCAACAAATAGCCAATAGCAAATACCAATAGCCATGTGAAGTGCCACCATAAGCAGAAAATAAGAATATGGCAACATTATAGAATGTTTTTTTTTTTATTCATTCGGAACGGTCAACAGAAGTTTCAATCATCAATCATCAATCATCAATCATCATTCATCATCCTTTTTTACTTTGAATTTTTATTTGACTAAGATCTAAAATTAAACTTCCTTTATTACTAATATGTTAATATTTTAGTAACAAAAAACTGAAATTACATAATAAAATTAAGATTTTTAGGTGATAATTGCTACAATGATATTGCAAAGCATGTATTATTTTCCTCTATGTTGCAAAGTAAGGAAGAAAAGGCTATCAATTTATTTCTTTGACTATGGTGGTTACGGAACATAAAAATCCTAAGACCTATGAGTTATGACCTAAAAATCTCACCAAAAACATTTCTTGTAAAATATTGCCGAGACGACCACATAAGCTTTACCCTGTGAAAAAGATATGAGATTTCATGTAGAGCCAAGCTTCTGAATCTACACCAGGGATGTTGCGAATATCCGCATCCGCATCTGCAAATGCGGAGCTTCCACATAGATTTGGACATCTGCATCCGCATCCGCAATAAATCAATGCGGATTTTTATGCGGATGCGAATTACATACGAGTTGTGACTTGTGACAAGAAAAAAAAGCGGCGGTGCCTGTGAATGGCGCGTGCCGTTTGCGCGTGACAATGACCAATGGGAGTGAAAAAGCCGGCCAAGTGCGTATCGGCCACGCAGAATAGAGGGTTCCGTAGTACCGCCAGTTTTTGATAAGTTTTGTATGGTCAATGAACGTACAATTATTATAACGTATTTTAAACTACTTACAACATCATCTCAGTTACGTTCAAAGGAATTTGAACGAAAAATTCCTTTGTACTTCTCAATAACTTATGAAGTCTTCTTAGCCGTGATAGTTTTCCTTTTAAATTTAGCATATTTCCTACTCCCGTGAATTTTTCCACATTTTCAGAATCAACCGTTTAGCTGGTAGAAGGTAGGGTGACACTGGACTTCAACGATTTTTTCCACTTTAAAACATATTTCACAAATGGATCCCTAAATCGGAAAATGATATTTGAATACTCGTAATATTTTTAAAAAACCTATCTAACGACACCCCACACGGTGGAGTGGACGCGAAAAAAAAAAGAATTAGTGGGCGTCCACAAATTACGTGAGGTGTTTAAGGGGGGGGAGGGGGTCGAGTCAAATCTCATCTTACCTTACGTTGGAAGGAGGGAG
The DNA here is from genome assembly GCA_905187585.1 of Cyaniris semiargus. Taxonomy (NCBI): domain Eukaryota; kingdom Metazoa; phylum Arthropoda; class Insecta; order Lepidoptera; family Lycaenidae; genus Cyaniris; species Cyaniris semiargus. The sequence goes on along the minus strand of LR994551.1, from coordinate 20,816,340 downwards.
GGTCTCGGCAAATCTCACGTAATTTTATTTTTCATTGTTACAAAAACAAAAACTATTTTGGTCCATTTCATCCAGATTGTACGTATGCTTTAAGATTTAATCACAAGCGTAATCGTAATACGATTAAGATCATCCACTAAATCGCTGGAAAGAAAATAATTTAATTCAATCTTTAACGTTATACATCTACCTACTGACTGTCAAACCACCATATTTGTTTTACAACAAATAGCTCAATTTAATTTAATTGAATTTGGACTGAATTAGAGTTGATATTCTTTTTTTAATCACAGAAGTCACGATTTAAGTATTCTGTTGTTGATTTTTTATTACACTTATAACTCTCAGCAATATTGATTACTAGTCTTAACTAGTAGTAAATAAAAGCACGAAGCAATTTTTTTCTTTCTTTTTACAATAACAATCCAACACGTTTACGTAAGAAACCCACATTTTGAAAAATCTCACGTGAGATTAGGGGATGGGGGTGGGGGTTGAATAAAATCTCACGAAATCTCACCAGGGGGGAGGGAGTGTCAGAAAATTAAAAAAAACACCTCACGTAATTTCTGGACGCCCCCTTATCCCCGCTTGATGTGTAGAGGAGATACCATACATTTTTTTTACATTTTATATACCATTTTGTCGACATCTTTTATCTGTGCATCCATGCCGAATTACCGCTTTGTAGGCTAGTCTCTGAGCGAAACTGCGGACAGACAGACAGACAGACAGACAGACAGACGGACGGTTAGACCGAAACTATAAGGCTGCGTTTCTACTGAAGCGGAGCGGAGCTTAGCGGTGCTCGAATTGACCAATTGAACAAGAAGTGCTTGGTCAATTCGGCATCGCTAAGCTCCGCTCCGCTTTAGTGGAAACGCAGCCTTAGGGTTCCTTGTTGAATACGGAACCCTAAAAACGGTGACAAGATCCGACGCGTTTATTGTTGTGCGTCAATTGCTTTGTGTAAATAAATCACTACGTGTTTGTTTGTGCTTCATTTAATCACTTAAAGTAATTTTCATTTACAAATTATTATTTCTTTAATACAAAAGTATTATTATAGTACAGGTTCCCTAGAACATTTTTTTTATTACTATCTAGCAAATTTTTCGTAAGCAGCTTCATTTTGATAAGACGAACAACAATTTCCTATGCGAAAATTCTCGAAAGTGGTAGTTATTAGAGATAAAAAGGAATTTAATATTTCGATATTTTGATGGTCCTAAAAATATATGAATTGTTCTATTCAAAATTCGTTTAAAACGAAGCTACTCACGAAAAATTAGTTTGATTTCGCTACAGTCTGAAGTGTAACTGAAGTTAGTAACGAAACAGCCGAGCCATACATATTTACTGATATGTAGAATTTGTTTTAGTTAGTGTCAGAAGAGTTAGGCCGTGTCGATTCAGAAGCTTGGCTCTACATGAGATCTCATATATTTTTTACAGGGTAAACCTTATGTGGTCGCCTCGGCAACATTTTACAAGAAATGTTTTTGGTGGGATTTCAGTTCTTTTTGTAACTTGGTTCTTGTAAGTACTTATTTAAAGGTTCTTTAGTTAGAGTTTGTATGTTTAACTAATCTATTATTGACATCATATCCTGAGCTATCTGGACTACTTCTGGTACAATCAGAAACCAACTCTATGAGGGTTCAAAAAAACGACGAAACACTTCGAGAAAAGGTAGGTATAGGTCTACCAGGATCTGATGGAAAAAAAGGGAAAAAAGAAATTGACGCTACCAATACTGGGAAATTGGAGCAAAACGTTTGATACTTTTTTTTCCTTATAGCGGCTGATTCTGTGTGTGATACATGCAAATGTAAAAAAATATCCAATGATCAAGGATATTTTTTGAAAATCTCCCATCCGAATTTGCCATGAGATCCTGGTAGACCTATAGTGCCCTTGCGCTTCGCTTGGCTCGTCTCGGCGGGTGCACTTAAGCACTACCGTGCACCCAGATAAAAAAACAGACAATTGTCAGTTAGTTGTCACTTCTCTGTTGTCAAATGTTAAAGTAGAAGAAGAAGTTAGAAGAGCAATGCAATAAGGTTTGTTGGAATTTGTTTTTTAGCATTAAAAATAATAATTAATTTATATAAAAAGGGAAGATAGTACAAACTTGTACGTGTAACTTTTATATGTAGGGTTGAAACATATGAGTATTTAAAAATTATTGACATGGCTGAAGAAAATCCAGGTGAAATCACCGCTGAGAAAGCGGAATTTAAAAAGCCTGTATTTATTGGCCGCATAGGAAAGTTACCCAAAAAAGTTAAAACAGAAAAGGAAAAACCTGAGGTAGACAACAAACAACAGAAGCCTGACGAACATAGTAGCGAAACAACAGCACAATATGCTGCAAAAGAATTGTTGACACCATGTACTTACAAGGAACCAAAATGGTCAGGGGTTTGCCCAGATGGTATGTATATTGTAACGTACAATGGAAATGTGTGCTAGCCCTATTTTTCATAAATATTTTCATTTCTTTCTACAACATGTCACAAAAATATTACTTTCAGGTTCAGACTATGGTTTGGAAGTGTTAAAATCGGGGATGATTATGGAAAGAATAGATTTGACAAAGAAACCATACTATGTGTTTGGGAGGCAACCAAACTGTGACGTCGTGATGGTACATCCTACAATATCAAGGCAAGTTATATTTTATTCTGTTGTATTTTTACTGGTGCTGATCAATTGAAATAATATACAAAAGTTACATGCAATTAACAGACTTCAATGAAAAAAAAAACAATATAGTGACTGAAATATTTTTTACAGCTCTATTCTATATTTTGTTGTCAAATATGTATTTTTTTTATTTAATTTTCATAAGATTTTGGGCTAAACTTCTAGGCACCATGCAGTCCTACAGTACAAGGCATTCTCCGAAGTAGGTGAGGTTCCTTCAGGCTGGTACATATTTGACCTGGGCAGCACACATGGTACCTTCCTCAACCGAGACAAGATAAAGGAACGTCAGTATACAAGAGTTAGGGTCGGGCATCAAATCAAATTTGGTACCAGTACAAGAACCTACATTGTTTTGGTATGCATATTTTATCTTAGTATGTTATTCATGTTTTTCTTAAAAGTTCTCATGTCTTAACTTTAGATTTTTCCAATTTTAGGGACCAGACTTTGACTGTGAGGGTGAATCTGAGTTGACAGTAACAGAGATAAAGAAAAGAGCTAATGAAATGAAATTAGAAAGAGACAGATTGATAAAAGAAGCTATTGAACAAAGGGAGAAGGCAAAGTTAGACGAAGAGAGAAAAAGAGAGGAACAGGGCATAGATTGGGGAATGGGTATGTTAATCCTTCGATCGCGGATTCTTGAAAATCTATTGTAAATCTATAGTTCTCGCAGCCCAAGTGGGCCTTATCGGAGTTGAAGGGTTAAATTAAATGTTTGCAGAACTTAATATTGCTTGTGACTTGTGTCCAAAAAAGGGAGATCATAAGAGAAGTAAAAAAAAATAGTTTGTGTTATGTGAAAATACTTTTAAATTTTTCCAGTATGACAAATAAAATTGATTGTCTTAATCAGGTGAAGACGCAGAAGAGGAACCAGACCTAGCAGACAACCCCTATGCTTCAACTGGCAATGAAGAGCTATACCTGGATGATCCCAAAAAAACCCTCAGAGGTTACTTCGAACGAGAGGGCCATGAATTGGTATACAACTGTGAGGAGAGAGGCATTGGCCAATTTATTTGCAAGTAAGTTTACCTAATTTGACTTTATTTATCCAAGTATAAATTAATATTATATACTAGCAGGAGTAGGGAAATGGAGTGAAAGAATTACTTCATGGTACCCTAGTCATGAGAAAAGGTTATTCCTTTTCCCATGACTAGGGTACATATATATAGACAGAGAAAAAGGTGAAAGGAAAAAAAACCAATTGCTGGAGTAACCTGGAGTAGAGTGGCCAGAGACAGACGAGAATGGAAGAGGCTAGAGGAGGCCTTTGCTAAATGGCAATCAGAAATTGATAAACTTACTAGATAACTAACATAGTATTTATAAATATTGTTGTAATTCTGAAATAAAGGCTATATTATTATTATTTTAAACTAGTTGACCCCGTGAACTTCATATCACCTAACATAATATTTTCTCACTGTACTATAGAAGCCAATAGTAATGTTTTTTGTGGTCTATGTATGTTATTTGCGTGTATTTCATATGTTAGTATGTTACAAAATATTATTATGTCTGCATATTTAGGAAATCGGTAAAGTTTAGTTAAGTGGAAATTTATAGAAGAGTCGAATTTGTTTTCCAGAGTAGAACTACCTATAGATGATGCCAGAGGGAATCCAGTAATAGCAGAAGTAATACATAAGGGCAAGAAGAAAGAGGCAGTTATTGCTTGTGCATTAGAGGCTTGTCGTATTTTGGATAGAGCTGGCCTACTGAGACAAGCTAAGCATGGTAAGTCAATTCTGAATTATATAAAATTAATATTGTACTGGAATACTAATTACCTAGTTATTATATTTTGTTAGTTGCATCTTGCTCTATTTATTGCAGTAACATGCGATGCATTAAGGATAACCGGCGTAAGACGTTCGATTTTTTTGCTTTTATCACGGGCTGTCTTTCTTTTTGTGCCCTATTTATTCACTCTCTTTAATATTTCAGAATCACGTAGAAAAAAGGAGCGAGACTGGAGTGCAGATGACTATTATGACTCAGATGAAGACACATTCCTCGATAGGACTGGAGCTGTGGAGAGGAAGAGGCGGGCTCGTATGGAGAAACATGGTGTCGTAGAGCAGGAGCGCAGCAAACCACTCACCTACGATGACCTGGTGATTAATTTAGAATATTATTGTCTTTATGGCCTCTATGGATATTTTCATTGCTTATATTTGTGGTCTTATATTCTCTAAGATTTAACACCAACATCAAAAATAATAATTTTAACAGGCATTCAAATTGGTAACTTTTGATCTAAAAGATTTCAAAAATTGTTTTGATTACTTACAATTAATATAATGTCTTAAGTCCTAATAATGTATGAAATTTTAATGCAGCTGAATAAGATGGCAGAGATTGAGAAGAGTATAACAATAGAAGAGAAGGCCCTTGAGCGACTACGCGTGTCAAACAAGAGCGCAGCTAAAGCAGAGGAGCAGGTTGATGCATTAGACGAGTTTATGAATTCACTGGGTTCACAGGGACAGAGCATGTCACAAAAGGCTGAAATATCTAAAACAAAGGTAAAAATGTAATAGTGTGTGTCTTCTAACAACTTCAAAATGACAACATGTCTTAAGCATATTCACTGCACTGTGTATGGCAAAACAATAATAATATACTTAGTTAATAGTGTTGTTAAAGATCCATTTATACAAAATACTACTAGGAACTTTTATTATAACAATGTTATTCAAAAGTGATTTAAATGTTACAGATGAATATACAGAAGTTAAAAGCTGAACTGGCGAAAACTACAAGGCTGGCAGAGCTAGCCAGACCTGCAAATGCTCCCCCATTGGTGAAAAAACAACCTAACTCTGTTGCAATTAAGCAATCTAACTCTGTTGTATATGGAAAAAGGTAAATATAAATTATATTATGTTAAGTTGGCTATACTTAAGCCTGCAGTTAAAAAAGTTGCACTTAAAGAACTCCAAAATAAACAGCTTCAACCAAAAACATGAATAAAAACCACTCACAAAAAGATTTTGGACTGTGAACATATGGCTTGTGAATAATAATAATAATAATATCTATGGACGCTTCACACCACGTCAGTCTGGCCCTGTGCTAAGTACCTGAAGGACTTGTGTTACAGGTACCAGACAACGGAAATATATTTAATACTTTTATACTATACATATATTTAAGATTTTTATTATATCATACACATATTTAATACACATCCAGACCCGGGAACATTGAAAACTTTTTGTTCCGTCGGCGGGATTCGAAACCGCGACCCCCTGCTTGAGCTGCCACACACTCTACCAATTGAGTCACAGAGGTCGTACGTTGAATGGCTTTACTGTACAGTTTATTAATACATTTAATTGGTTTAAATCTGTTGTTATTACTTTCATGTGTTATGTGACAAGTATTCAATTAGACATTGTCTTAATTTTAAGGATAAAATTAAAAGAAGACACGGAAAAAAGGCCTAAAGTGAAACAAGTAAAGCAAGAAGAGAAGGAGTTTGTTGAAGAAATGGATTCAGATGAGGAAACAGAACAGAAAGAAGTTAAAACAGAAGAAATATCTAAAGATACAACAGACTCAAACAATGTGGTAACAAATATAAAAAAAGAAGATGCTAAAAATAATGTGAAAGACGATCAAAAGAATAGTAAAATTGAAGAACATAAGGAAAAGAGAATATTTGGACCAATGAGACCTCCTGAGAACTATGTTATACCAGAAAATTACTTTGATCAAGAAACTGATCGGGATCTACCAGAAATAGAAGAAAAGGATAACATTTAAGTAGTGATTTTAGTAAAATCCGAAATCAGCATGTTTTGTTTTGATTAATGACCCGACTGCTTAAAAGCCTGGATGAACTTTTTATTCTAAAGGCAAAAAAGTTAATTAGGTGTGTAAATAAAAACTTCCAAGTTTAATACCCACAAAGTTTATTTAATTTAATGCTTAAATTTATTATTAAACTTATATTTACACACCATCGTTCCGAAAACAACTTACAAAAAGCTAGGTTATGTTTACTATCTAGTAGAAACAGTAGCTTCTTTTCTTGCTGCATCCTGAAGGAGTTGGGTGTCCACTTCGTCTGCTGGCAACTGCACATAACGTACAACAGATCCACGAATAAAACAATTCTTCACCGACAGCATATGAGGATACTTGTCTGGGTCAATGACGCTTATATCCGAAAGTTTAATATTTAAATATTGATCCACTGAGTGCAGTGTTCCGCATATACTGAGGTCATTTTTTAGTTCAACCACAACATCTTTCCCGACTAAGGACTTAAAAAACGAGTAGAATAACATTTTGTTCAACAAATTCAGTAAATAAAAGCGGCGAAATTGTTTGAGGTCTCGATTTGCAAATGTCAATTGCCAGTTGTCTGTTGTCATTTGTCAGTTGTCACTTGTCAAGCTAGTGTTGTGCTGTGCCGATAAATAAATCGATTTTCTAAAATTTGATTGGCATTATAAATTATTACGGACGTGGATGAAAATGTTTATGACAGACTATAGGTCTACAGTCCGACAAGGCTTTCCATATATAAAAAGTACTCTGTGGACAAGGCTTTATATGAATGTGTCAAACTGTCAATGGGCGCTGCTGCTGGTAAGGAGAACTGTCGGAGTTTTTTCGGGAATACGAAAGAGTGACGTTGTGTTCTTGTATTATTTTCCTAAAATTGTGTTATTTCGGTTTTTAATGTGTAATGTTGGTAGAATATTAACCATTAAATATTCGATGTCGTGCACAAGTGTGGGCATGTGATACAACTTCAAGAAACGTGCAATTTTGTGTTCCCTCCAAAACTCCATCGAATGTTTTAGTAAAGGGTGTACCACTTTACTAAAACAACTGACTTGACTCGTTGACTTTATTGACTACTTTTTTAGACTTTTACTAGACTTTCGACTTGACGATAATCTGGAAAAACGACTTTAAATTTTGTAAACTTTTTACGAATTTTTTTTTTCCCCGCCATATTTTACTTGACACTGGCCATGGTTAAAAAGCCGAGCGCCATAATAAGAAAAAAAAAAAAAAAAAAAAAAAGGAGAACTGTCAAAAATGACGTTCTTGTATGATAGAAGCGTTAGTTCCTTTTCTCGCCACGTTCATAAACAGCCTTGTCGAACCTGTACCAGAATCTGATGGCAATTTTTGACAGCAGATTTTCATAAAATATCCTTGATCATTGGATAAATTTTTTTATTTGCATGTTTAACACAGAATCAACCGCTATAAGGACTAAAAAGGATCAAAATGTTTTATTCCAGTTACCCCCGTATTGCTAGAGTCAATTTACTTTCTCACTTTTTGCCATCAGATTCTGGTAGACCTATATCTTATATTATTAAACATCTTTCAGATTCCGTAAAGATGGGTAAGTATGTTTTTTTCTAAAAAAATAAAATCCTTGTGGTCATTAGGCTCTAATTGTTATAATATGAATTCCTTATCTAATTATTACGTATGTTTATTATCAAAATTATATTAAATTTACGAATGGGTTGTTTTCTTTTTTTTGATCTCCACCAGACGGCGCGACGATAGACACTTCTAGATTTTCTATTGGTTCCCCACCGATCTGAAATTATCTGCAGGTTGGCATCACTGACTACATATGGGTTGTTTCTAAAAAATCTCAGTGTACTGTCAAGTGTGACATAAATCAAAAGCTAAGCGATCATTGGCCTAAGCGATTAGGCCAGTATACTAGTAATAGGTTAGGAACACGCTGACATAATATAATACTTGTCAAACTGAAAACTAACAACTGGAAGAGTTTTGGCGGGATGTTACTTTGACACTTCTTCTACTTTTTATTGTTGGTGTGGTTTTTATTATTTTTTCCCAAATTGTGTTATTTGGGTTTTTGATGTTCATTATTGGTAAAATATTAGCCATTTAATATCCGTTATCTTGCAGAAGTGCAGGTAAGATGTTGTCAAAACCAAAATGTATAATTCCTGTGACATTTGGTGTGAATAACGGTAAATAGGGCTATTTAACTAAAGCATCGTTATAATAACTTTATTATCCTATTCGTTGGAATATTATTGCGTCTTTTTCAAATTGAAATGTATCAAGTTTTACATTCTTTTGCCAAGTTTTGTAGTAATTAATGATGGTATTACCGATAGTTACCCATACGCCATCTAGTTACTAAAATGAAAACTGTTTGACAATCAAATGGGTTGTCTTCTTTTTTTTGATCTCCACCAGAGGGTGCGATGATAGACACTTCAAGATTTTCTATTGGTTCCCCACTGATCTGAAATTATCTGCAGGTTGGGATCACTGACTACATATGGGTTGTGTTTTTAAAAAATATCAGTGTCCTGTCAAGTGTTACATAAATCAAAATATCTTAAACCTAATTTCCGTTAGCTTATTATTAACATAAAACTGTATGTATTTATATAGTTCTATATATTACTATGTTTATTTGCTTCGTCCCTCTAGTTTAAATTTCACGAAGAACATACGCCTAAGCGATCATTGGCCTAAGCGATTAGGCCAGTATACTGGTAACAGTTTAGTAACACGCTGACATAATATAATACTTGTCAAACTGAAAACTGACAACTGAAAGAGTTTTGGCGGGCATGTTACTTTGACACTTCTTCTACTTCTTATTGTTGGTGTGGTTTTTATTATTTTTTCCCAAATTGTGTTATTTGGGTTTTTGATGTTCATTATTGGTAAAATATTAGCCATTATATATCCGTTATCTTGCACAAGTGCAGGTAAGATGTTGTCAAAACCAAAATGTATAATTCCTGTGACGTTTGGTGTGAATAACGGTAAATAGGGCTATTTCTTTAGTGAGTTTTAACTAAAACATAGTTATAATAACTTTACTATCCTATTCGTTGGAATATTATTGCGTCTTTTTAAAATTGAAATGTATCAAGTTTTACATTCTTTTGCCCAGTTTTGTAGCAATTAATGATGGTATTACCGATAGTTGTCTACCTATACCCTATATAAGAAAATGCCTCATTATGTTTAATTAAAGGCTAAAAAACATATTCTGTTATATTTGCAAGTGAATACTGAGCACAGATTAATGAGGCATTTTCTTATTTTTTTAATTTGATTGTCAAACAGTTTTCTTTTTAGTAACTAGATGGCGTATGGGTAAACAACTATCGGTAATACCATCAATAATTGCTACAAAACTGGGCAAAAGAATGTAAAACTTGATACATTTCAATTTGAAAAAGACACAATGATATTCCAACGAATAGAATAATAAAGTTATTAAAACGATGTTTTAGTGAAAACTTACGGAATAAATAGCCCTATTTATCGTTATTCACACCAAATATCACAGGAATTATAAATTTTGGTTTTGACAACATCTTACCTGCACTTGTACACGATAACGGATATTTAATGGTCAATATTTTACCAATAATGAACATCAAAAACCCAAATAACACAATTTGGGAAAAAATAATAAAAACCACACCAAGAATAAAAAGTAGAAGAAGTTTCAAAGTAACATGGCCGCCAAAACTTTTTCAGTTGTCAGTTTTCAGTTTGACAAGTTTTTATTATGTCAGCGTGTTCCTAAACTATTACCAGTATACTGGCTTAATCGCTTAGGCCAATGATCGCTTAGATTTAAGATATTCTTATTTATGTCACACTTGACAGTACACTGAATTTTTTAGAAACACAACCAATATGTAGTCAGTGATGCCAACCTGCAGATAATTTCAGATCAGTGGGGAACCAATAGGAAATCTAGAAGTGTCTACCGTCGCGCTGTCTGGTGGAGATTTAAAAAAGAAAACAACCCATTACGAGATCGCATAATCTGTGGAAGCTACGCCCCCCAGGGTCGCGTGGATTTCAAGAATTTTTAAAATCTGTGATATTAATTATTATCATGATTCTGGGATTCGGCCTCTTACACCATCAATATTATCACGGAATCATGATAATATTGATACGTGTAATATGCGCCTAGTCCGTCAGGCGTCAAGAATGACGGCAGTTCACGGCACACCGTGACACCGCACGAGTGTACAAGTCACAACACAAGACATGTTGAACAGTTTTTTTTTAGTAAAAAAATATATTATATACCATAAACAAAGAAGAAGAAGTTGTCAAATGTAAATTTATCGTAGCGTTCGCGTTCGTGTGCGGTACGGCATTTTTACTTTTTGCTGTGAAATAAATTATAAACGGGTGCAAGCAGCTCTTTACCGGGTGCTTAGAGATTTCCTGGCTAATTTAAGACTTTCTTTACGTAAACCGTAACCAACTTAAACTGTGTAAGCTTAGCAGCATTGTTTGGTATCCGATAGCAAAATGATGGACGATAACGCTGAGATTGTAAGTATCTTATAATGGACGTTTATAAATTATTGGTATATAACATGCTATTGACCGGCTTATTATTGTATAGGATTGGGGAAACGAAAGGTTGAGTCGCGCCCAGCGTGCCGTGGAAGCGAACATTTACGATGTGGACTCGTGGTCTTTGCTCATTCGAGAGGCGCAAACCAGACCTATAAATGATGTGAGGACCATGTATGAGAAGCTAATTACTTCCTTTCCAACTACAGGCCGATATTGGAAGATCTATATTGAACAGGAAGTAAGTGATAGCTATTTTAATTTAAAAGTTCCTTCCTTTTTACCTATGCGTACCAAGGTATTTATTTACACCCAGAAAACTGATTTCGTTTTAATGTATCTTTTGACACCAAGTCAAAAGATTTCTATTAAGTTATAGTTTGTCCAACTTGATTCATGTTAATAAATTCTAGTGTCGGTAATATGTATTTGTCGTTTTTATGTGATAAAAGTCCTAGATCTGTAAATGAATGCAATATTGCAATGCTACAAAGCAAGCGAAGAACACAAAAAATAACTTGGAAAATAACAATTTTATTCTTTTACAGATGAAGGCAAGGAATTTTGAAAAAGTAGAGAAGGTTAGTATTGCATCGGGAATAGGTTAAACAAATTAATGAAATTATATTTTGTGAAGGTAGAGATGTTTGTAAAATATGTCCCAGTTTAAAGGCATAACTTTCTATGAAAATCTTCAAACATTGGAGGAAAAGTGTATAGATGTAAGAATAAATAAATAAGAATTGGAATTTCTTATCTTTTTTTTCAGTTAGGGTGTCTGTGTTCAGACATGTTGGAGGCGACTTTCTTTGGTTAATTTAAATATAATAGATGTTTAGAATAAATAATAACTAATAATTATTGTGCAATGTAACATATTGTGCAATATTATTGACTGTCTAGGATTAATATTGAATGCGCCCGCCTTTCAATCTTGTTGTCAAATAAGTTGTTCAATAAATATTGTGTATGATATTGCGCAGTAAAATTGAATGTCTAGGGGCCCACTAAAGCAAGAACTCACAATAAAAATAGAAAATTTAATCAAAGAAGGTCACTTTTGACATGTATTTATCCCTATTCAATATAATTATTTTATATTAGTCAGATAATTAGTATAAGTTATGATTCCATTTAATTTTTAATTTTAACAAGTTAACTGTTGTATGATGACGTTATGCAATCCACCTTACTAATAAAGACTATGAAAAGAACTGATTGGCTATTCAATGTTCTTTTCTTTGTCTGTTACTTTAGTAAATTGATAGAAAAGAGTATAAAACTAATCAATGATTCATGATTTTTTATTGGTTAGGTTGGGCTAGTAACCTTTCATTATACACTTCAGAAAATGTCTTTTACCAGTGACACATAGACAACTTTTTATAGTCTGAGTAACGGCCGTTCCCAATATTCAATCTATCTCTGGTTTGACATACGACCGATCGCAGCTAACATTGAATTGACATAAAATATATGTCTCTAATGTCTAATGAGAGCTATTCCTATCTCTAGTAGGGCAAAACCAGAGATAGATCAAATATTGGGAACGGCCGTAAATCACACATAACCACACACGTCATATTCAGTTGATAAAATTTTTCCAATATCTATCACTACTTTAGCTACAACCACTAGCTTTATGCCAATAAGGTAAAGTATAGAGGTTTCATTAAACCTAAAAATTTTCAAAAAAAGAAAATATAGCAGCAAAGATCCAATTTTACATTATTTCATGTAATATTAAAACAGATCGAGTAATTATAATATCATAGAAGAAAATACATTACATTTATGTTTTATGAAGATATCCAGACCAAATGAACTTCATTTATACACAACTAATTGAATACAATTTAAAGAAATTGTATTAAGAGTCTGGGTGCCATCGTACAAACGTAATACCAAGATCATTTCCCATACAAGAATATTTACCGTATTTGAGTTATTATTCAGCTTAAGATAGTAATTACCTAGGTTCCTGTACAAAGATTCACTGCAAAATATTTACATACCAAAAATATGAACAATTACAATTTTGTATGTAAATATAGTAATTGTTCATATTTTTGGTAAGTATGTAAATATTTTGCTGTGAATCTTTGTACAGGAACCTAGGTAATTACTATCTTAAGCTGAATAATAACTCAAATGTGGTAAATATTCTCGTAATTGGAAATGATCTTGATTCTTGGTATTACGTTTGTAAAAGAATTTCGATGGCACCTGGACTCTTAAAATCAAGATTTTTAAACAAAATAATACATATAAAATATGTTTGTCCTATAGCTGTTTCAGCGATGCTTGATGAAGATTCTGAATATAGAACTGTGGAGGCTGTATCTCAACTATGTGAAAGAGACAAAATGCATGTTACCTACTTACAAGTATGTAGAAAAAAGCTTTATGTATGATTATTAATTTAATTATAACAGTGACGAAACATCTCTAGAGTCAATTGACGACATTGTTGCTACCTACACCATTTTATCTTTTAATAATTTATTATTTAAAAAATTAACTCTGCACTATCAGAACCTAAAAGTTAATGCCTGGTAATATTGCTTATCTACCATAAGCTATAAAAGTTAACCACATAATATACGCCAAAACTTAAATATCAAACAAATTGTCCAAAGTGAAGAGACACAAATTTTTTTTCATAACGGTAAGAAAAAGATCGCTATAGTGATATATATGTCGTCTCAGGCGCAGTTATTTCGAACTTATTACGTAACTACTTAATCGTTTTGCGAGAAAGAGATGGACAATATTTTTTTACATCATTAAAATTTTAATAGCGTCAACCTCAATTACCAAATCCAGTAGATTAGTCTATTTCTATTCAACAATTTTATGCTTTAATTTCATTTAAAAAATGTGTGTTAAAAATATTATTATTAAAAGACGTGTTTGGTAATATAGGGAGAAAATGGCCCAGGCGTATGACTTCGCGCTGGACAAGATTGGATTAGATATCCACGCGTACCCAATCTGGAACGACTACGTCACCTTTCTAAAGGCAGTGGACGCCGTCGGCTCCTACGCCGAGAACCAGAAAATATCTGCTGTTAGGAAGGTACGACAAGATGCTTTTAATATTATCTCTGCATAGGAGCATGCCAGCTGATGAATAGTATTTTTCGTTACAGCAAATCGCTTTCGCTCGTACTAATCTTCATAGACTTAAACTAAAAATACATACTATTCCTACCTCCCACCCACATCTTAATAATCTTGCCAAACTTAATAAAAAGGACTCTACAATGGGGACTACCGCGTGTGAATTTTCCGCTAGAGGCGCTAGTGTCGCGCGAGGTCCAAAAACGTCTATTTTGTACTAGTTTTAGCGGTCTTCGTGACATAAATTATTATTTATGCAATTCACCTGTTGAAAAGCGATCTCCTTCGTAAAATTATCCCAAAAAGTATTATTTAGCGATCAATGTAAATGCTTTGAGGGCGAAATTTAGAAAAGAAATAATAATCGTATTAAAAATATTCGGTTATTAAAAAAAAAGCAAAAGTAAAGGAGATATTATTTAAATTTAATTAAATAAATAAATGGGATTCTAGATTATTATAAAGTCGACTTTAATAGCTATACTTCGGACCTTAGTCGACAGTTGCGCCATCTAGTGAGCAAAAAAACGGTAGCCCCCATTGTTTTATTATAGCCGATAGAATTGTGCAAATTACTCCGTTAGCAATGGCAAAAATATTATCTGTCGTTTCTGAGTATAATTTTATCCAAACAAAAGTGGCATTCGGTATTTGTTGTAGGTATATCAACGTGCGGTGATCACACCCATCATCGGCATTGAGACGCTGTGGAAGGACTACATAGCCTTCGAACAGGGGATCAACAATATCATTGGTAATTATATAAAAAAATAAATTAAGTTAACACTACTATTATAAAGAGGAAAGATTTGTATTTTTGTATGTTTGTAATGAAGAAACTCAAAAACTACTGTGCTGATTGCAAAAATTCTTTCACCATGGGAAAGCCATATTCACCCTGAGTATCATAGGATATATATTTTATTGCTAGAAAAGATTAGGGATCCTTACTAATACTTAACTAACGTAATCCAAGGTGTAAAAAAGTGCCCTAAAACGTCTTTCGTCGCATGCGCTGCGGAAACTATTGATGATAGAACAAAAGTATGTTCTACAATATTAAAGAACATATTAATATCTACAAAAAAACTTTTTTTGTTGGACATATGTCCAACTATATTATCGTTATGTCGCAATAAGCAATTTTTACTTTTTAAAAGTTATGTCCACCCGTGCGAAGCCGGGGCGGATCGCTAGTAAAAATAAATGTGAAAAGTGAAAGAAGTAACACTAAGCTTTCCAAACGAAAATATCCACATTCTACACTGTGTATCGAAACGTTATAATTTTGTTATTTGTATTTCTTTCGTCCTTGTTTGCCAATCAACATTTCCTACTCAAATAAGGACTACGAATTTGTATGTGTGTAAGATATTTTATTAATTAGTTAGTAATAATTTAGTTACTAAAAGAAGCATATTTTAGCGGAGCGCATGGCTATGGAGCGGTCGCGCGAGTACATGAACGCGCGGCGCGTGGCCAAGGAGTTGGAGACGGTGACGCGCGGCCTCAACCGCAACATGCCCGCTACCCCGCCCACCGCAGACCGCGAGGAGATGAAACAGGTGAGATGCAGACAGTGTTGGACGTAGTAGAGTCACATCAGCGGAGCGCATGGCTATGGAGCGGTCGCGCGAGTATATGAACGCGCGGCGCGTGGCCAAGGAGTTGGAAACGGTGACGCGCGGCCTCAACCGCAACATGCCCGCCACTCCGCTCACCGCAGACCGCGAGGAGAAGAAGCAGGTGAGAATCCCCACACCAGCATCTATTCAACATCTGAAAAAAGTCAGCTATCCAGCTTTCATGGTTGTCACCAGGCAGACAGACGGTGCACTCTCAGTTATAGGGTACCGCTTTAAGGCCTCCGCTAGTTGATGGGGACGCCCGTCGCGTGCTCCCGGAGGTGCATCGGACGAAATCTATACTAATATTATAAAGCGGAAGAGTTTGTTAGTTAGTTTGTTTGTTTGTTTCAACGAGCTAATCTCAGGAACTACTGGTCCGATTTGAAAAATTATTTCAGTGTTAGATAGCATTTATCGAGGAAGGCTATAAACTATATTTTATCACGCTAAGACTAATAGGAGCGAAGAAATCGAAGAAAATGTGGAAAAAACGGGGGAAATTATTTAAAAGGGCTTATCTCACGAACTACTAGAGTAATTTTTCTGTTATTTGGCTCAGATAAGAAGTAGACCACGTGAAGGATCATAGGCTATTTTTTGTAGACTGATTTGTCTGTGAAATATCTAATTTACGCGGGCGAAGCCGCGCGGAACGTCTAGTATAAAGATATTATAGGAAATATACGATACCCTCAAGACCTAAATTGTTGACTTATCCGTTTTAGGGCATCATAATAATATTATTGTTTAAAACATGTGCGAAAAATTCATACGATGTATTCGGGGGGCTTATCTACAGAGGTTTGTATGTGCGGCGCGGACGCATTCAGATTTCAGACCATTCTAATTCATTCAGACCGATTGCAATTTTCGCGCCGCATTTGTATAAAACTGTTCAACTGTTATTTTACCGCGGTAATCTAATTTATGACGTGTATTTTTCTAATCCAGGTGGAGCTATGGAAGAAGTACATAACCTGGGAGCGGTCTAATCCCCTCCGGTCTGAGGACACTGC
This sequence comes from Cyaniris semiargus, assembly GCA_905187585.1. NCBI lineage: Eukaryota > Metazoa > Arthropoda > Insecta > Lepidoptera > Lycaenidae > Cyaniris > Cyaniris semiargus. The sequence continues at coordinate 20,799,482 of LR994551.1, read as the reverse complement.
GCTTGTGGCGCGTCGAGTGATGTTCGCGATCGAACAGTGCCTGCTATGTCTGGCTCACCACGCCGACGTGTGGCACCAAGCAGCACAGTTCTTGGAGTACTCCGCCGCGCTGTTGACGGAGAAGGTACGAGTAACATGCTACCTCTTTCGTCAATAAAGGACAAGATAGATATGATATTATGTAATCAATGTCTCATGACAATTTAACACGACAATTACCAACCGATTAAAATCTGTCCTAAGGCCGTGTTCACACCAAACCGACTGTGAGACGCCGAATGTGAGCGAACGTTACGCAGTTTATTGTATTTCCATACATATTCACTTTTTCGTTCACACCTAACCGACAATACGCCATTACGCTAGGCGTAGGCGCGGACATTCGATACCGTATATTTTCACGTTCACACTGGGGCTCACAGTGAGCCTGAAGAGTTAGTGCGAGTTTTTTTCGATCATACGCATCGAGCGCGTAAACGCGAATTTATATGGGATCAAAGCAGAATCCACGTTAGCCAGTAGATGGCGCTGCTTTGATCCCATATAAATTCGCGTTTACGCGCTCGATGCGTATGATCGAATAAAACTCGCACTAACCCCTCTGCTCACATTCGGCGGCGTATAGTCAGTTTGGTCTGAACACGCGCTAAAAGTAGTGAATAACCAAACTGCAGACTCTTATAATGCTAATTTTATGTGTGCGAGTGTATTTATATTGACGAACCTGTGTGCGTAAACGTGCGTGCGTGCACATACTGTATACGTAAACGTGCGTGTGTGTACGTACAAACGTAAATGTGTTTGCGTACACGTTTGCCTGTCACGTGCGTGCGTGTACATACACATTTTATCTTCTACATATCGAAGCCCTGATCCTCAACTATAACACCATCAGGGTGACGCGGCAGGCGCGCGGCTGTGCTCGGACGAGGCGGGCGCGGTGTACGAGCGCGCGACGGCCGGCCCGCTGCGCCGCTCCACGCTGCTGCACTTCGCGCACGCTGATTACGAGGAGTCTCGCCTACATTATGCCAAGGTATGTTGTTTGTTATAAAAAGTAATCTATACTATAATATTATAAAGCGGAAGAGTTTGTTAGTTAGTTAGTTTGTTTGTTTGTTTGAACGCGCTAATCTCAGGAACTACTGGTCCGATTTGAAAAATTCTTTCAGTGTTAGATAGCCCATTTATCGAGGAAGGCTATAGGCTATATTTTATCACGCTAAGACTAATAGAAGCGAAGAAATAGAAGAAAATGTGGAAAAAACGAGGGAAATTATTTGAAAGGGCTTATCTCACGAACTACTAGAGCAATTTTTTGTTATTTGGGTCAGATAAGAAGTAGACCACGTTAAGGATCATAGGCAATTTTTTGTAGACTGATTTGTCTGTCAAATATCTAATTTACGCGGGCGAAGCCGCGCGGAACGTCTAGTTGTGTATAATAAGACAAATTCCTTTTCCTTAAAAAATACGTTTGATGAATCTGATTTAAATAAACACAGATGACGCATTTCATTTTTAAATAAAGTAGTTTACAAATAGGCTTTCGTCATAAGTTCCAATTCATTGACAGCTTAAACTTGTTAGAGGAGAGGGTAATTTTTATTAGTGAGAACTTTTTTATCTGTATATTATTATGCCAGACATAGACTACAAGGTACGCTTACAATAAGTAGGCGCAGTCCCATTATAAAGTAGTAGTTAATGTTAACTTGTTGACCATCGTACCCAGGTGCATCAAATCTACACGCGGTACCTGGACATGGAGGAGATCGAGCCGACGCTAGCCTACGTGCAATACATGAAGTTCGCGCGACGCGCAGAGGGCATCAAGTCCGCACGCACCGTGTTCAAACGCGCCAGGGAGGATCCCAGGTAATGTCGCAGATCCATACTAATATTATAAAAAGTGCGAAAGTGTATCTGTCTGTTTGTTACCTCTTCACGCCCAAACCGCTGAACCGATTTTGCCATGGAGATACTTTGAGTCCCGGGAAAGAAATAGGATACTTTTTATCCCGGAAAATATAGGGTTCCCGCGCGATAAATGAATTTTGGCGCAACGGAGTTGCAGGGCTCATCTATTATGTATTATTAGCAAGCCAATATGACGCCTTGCTCGCTTAATTTTCCCTAATAATTAACTGGATAATTGACGACAAATTCATTCAGCGCAACATCCAGTACCTCGGTTCTGCTGTTTTAATCGTTTTATGAGAATGCCAATTTGCATTTAGATAGAAAATGGAATGGATCGAACAAGGAACGAAGCTGAAATATTAGATGAAATTATTGTATAACAGGTATTGCAGAATGGTGTTATTTAGTTGAGTTGCATAATATTATTAAGTTACTTGTAGATCTGTCACTTTTTAGGGTTCCATAGTCAACAAGAAACCCTTATAGTTTCTGTCTGTCCGTGGTTTTGCTCAGAGGCTATAGGGCCTACAAATCCGTAATTTGGTATGAATACACATATTAATGATGCCGAAAAAATGGTATATAAAATCCTAAAAAATAAAATTTTATGGTACCTCCTCTACACATCAAGCGGGTATGAAGTTTTTTTTTCGCGTCCACCCCATCGTGTGGGGTGTGTTGGATAGGTTTTTTTAAAAATATTATGAGTATTCAAAGATCATTTTCCGATTTAGGGATCCATTAATTTTGTGAAATATGAAGTTTTAAAGTGGAAAAAATTGTTGGAGTCCAGTGTCCCCGCCTTCTACCAGCTAAACGGTTGTTTCTGGAAATGTGAAAAATTTCACGGGAGTAGGAAATATGCTGAATTTAAAAGGAAAACTATCACGGCTAAGAAGACTTCAAAAGCAATTGAGTAATAGTCGATCAACTAAAAAAAATGTATGCGGCGAAGTATAAAGGAACTTTTCGTTCAAATTCCTGTGAACGTAACTGGGATGATGTTGTTAGTAGTGTAAAACACGTTATAAATGTACATTCATTGACCATACAAAAATTATCAAAAACTAGCGGTTTTTTCCCTTATAATTTAAACAAATCTTGTAACTTATCTACTTCATCATCTGGCTAAATGCACAGTTTTTTTATTTTAAATCATTTTTACGGTCCTAAGGCCTCCATTTATGAAAAAAGGTGGCAATTTTTTTTCACTTACCTGGTTCTTCCACTCACGTCTTTAAATGTATTAACAGGTCCCGGTACCACGTATTCGTGGCGGCGGCACTCATGGAGTACTACTGCTCGAAGGACAAGAACATCGCGTTCCGCATCTTCGAGCTCGGCCTCAAGAAGTTCTCGCACGTGCCAGAGTACGTGCTCTGCTATATCGACTACCTCTCGCATCTCAACGGTGAGTTGTGATCTCAGTTAGCGGTTTAAGGTGACGCCGCGTCAAAGTAAAAAACCGTGTTGGATACGTTGTAGATTGCTTGTTTTCTATGAGAGGGCGGGCAATGGAACAGCAAGAAATGGAAAGGGCGTAAGCGACAAAAATGGTTTTTGTCGCGTCATTTAAAAACCATAAATATATTTCATATAAGCTATGGGCAAATTATAGTGCTTGCTTGCTTGCTTGAACCAATCTATGTAAAAATTTGAATCCCTTTTTTTACAGAGGTCTTTTTGATTGATTATTCTGTGTTATAAAAGTTGACCAATCGTGTTATGCTATGGGTAATTCAAAGACAAGGACATGATGAATACTGACAATGAACTTTAATTTCTTAGCTTTAGTCATTGCTGAGAAAAATCGATATCGCTACAGCCAAATTATCAAGGCGTCGCCTTAAGTAATAACTCCCACACCGGTTACGGTGACGGTGGCCGGTTTCATTGAAACCAACCTAGTTACGCAGAAGTAATTTTATAGTGCCCAAGTGTGTGCGAAGTACACAAGAGCACTCTCTATTCCTTTACTCTCGTAACCCAGTGGGACGGAAGACCGACACGACTAGCGAGAGATCAGGCGCAGGACCGACTTTTTACATGCCCATCCGACGCATGGATCATCTTACTTGTCAGACAATCAGGTGATCAGCCTGCATTGTCCTAACTAAACTTGGAAATAACATGTTTTGAACGCGGGAATCGAACCCACGACCTCCGAGTCAAGAGCCGCGCTCTAAACCACTGGACCACGGAGGCGATATAGCGGTTTAAGTACTAGTTGTACAGACTACAGCCTGAGGAAGAACACTGCATTGCCTACGAACGATATCCGTGGGCTTATACTGGAAATCTCTTGGCGTGGTATGCCTCAGTGCGATAGGTTGGTCGCAAGTTACAACACTTGTCCTTTGATTGTCAACTCACCTGATAGTTTATGTAAAAGGAATGTTCGCTGTTAACGTAGGGAAAAAATAATAATCTTTTACAAAAAAAGTTGCTTAATCGAAGAGTGATTAACTATCCCTCTCGCTCATATCTCTATCTCACTCGCACTCATACCTATACAGAGGACAACAACACGCGCGTGCTGTTCGAGCGTGTGCTCTCGTCAGGCAGCCTCAAGCCCGAGAGCTCAGTGGACATATGGAACAGGTTCCTGGAGTTCGAGTCCAACATCGGGGATCTCGTCAGTATTGTTAAGGTGGAGAAGCGACGACAGGCGGTCTTGGAGAAGGTATGTTGACCTGGTAATTTCTTTTTTTAATAAAATAGAACAGTGTCTCAATTTAAAATTAATTTGCTATCCTGTTTAGCAAAAATGGGACAGAATAAATACTGACAAATATATGAGACGAAATGACAGATTTCATTTGTCAACCTGTCACAAAGATTCTTGCCTGTCTAGTGGCCGTGTTTGTTGGCGAGTTATTGGAGAATGGAGCATGCGCGAAAATCAAACACACTATTAATAATATTTCAGACAGTTTACTGTATAAAGTCAAATGAAAGGTCAATTTTTATAGCGCATGCGTCAATAAAAAAGCCGACGAACACGGTCAGTAAATAATACATATTTTTTCTTCAGATCAAAGAGTTCGAAGGCAAGGAGACGGCTCAGCTGGTGGACCGGTACAAGTTCCTGGACCTGTACCCGTGCAGCATCGCCGAGCTCATGTCCATCGGGTACACAGAGGTACGTCAGTCATTTTATATAAACAGCAGAAGACTGCCGGAGTAAGAACTCCCGAAACTGATACGATTTTGATTTACGAGTCTGATTAGTTCCAAATTGAGCTGCAGCATGATCGTGTGCTAGTATAGCTGTCACTGATCAAATTACGTTATTCCAAATTGAGCCGCAGCACGATTTTGCGCTAGTATATATGTTGTGAGTAGCAAAAGCTGTTGAGATCGAGCTGATTCGATTCTCGATTCGATTCTGATTCTGTCAGGAGTAAAGTTGTGCGGAACCTAAAGTACCTTATAGGTTCCGCACATCTTTGAGATCACCCGACAAATGTAGTGTGTTGTTTATCACTGTATATTATTCTGATGGATACCACCAGACATAGAAAACGATAACTACGATTCTTCCATTCCCATTTTTGCCGAGGAACTTGAAATTGTATACGACTTAAACTTGTCTATAACTGTGTCATAATGCAACATTTATTTTAATATTTTATGTAGGTGGCGTCGATGTCAAACAAATCATGGGCTCTTGGCGGACCACTCGCTGGCATCTCCCCTGAGCTGGCAGCCGTTATATTAGGACAAAAGTAAGTATCCTTATCCTATTACAATATTGAATATTATTCGGTATATTAACGTGAGACTCACTGGTGAAAAAGATATGACAGAGACGCATGATATTGTGAAAGATATTATAATAAATATATTGGAAGAAAACAAATAAGTTAATATTATGTGTATGCTCAAAGAAAATAGTAGAGAATATGATTTATGAATCGGATTTCGCAACAATTCTTTTACGTCTGTTTTTTTAAATTATAAAGTGCTTTCAATATTAAAAATCCCTTTTCTTCTAGGGACCACGACCCAAATAAGGACATCGCTCGGCCGGACACGAATCAGATGATACCGTACAAGCCGAAAGCGAACCCGCTACCTGGCGAACATCCCATACCCGGTGAGCTAATCTAACTAGTCTTACGTGACTTAAGAAGTAACATAGTAAAAGGAGGGGAAGTAAGACAACTTCATACAAACGCACCGCGCGCGGCTTGAATGTGTGCGCCATAGTATCTATGCGTCGCCGCACGCACACTTAACAAAATCTCAGCATGGTTTCGCTGTGCGCCAGTCGGGGCTAACACTGCACGAGGTTCGCGCGTCCGCGTCACGCCTTTTCGGCGCCGCTAAACGAATCAAAAATGTCCGATAATCGCAGGAGAAACTATTGCTGTGTGTTTTGGTGTCTTAATCAAATCAAAACCAACCCGCCGCCGCCGCCTAAAATTGACAACCCTATGAAAGTAGGTAATTATATCGCGGATTGGGCCGGAGTTAACCTACTCCCCTCCTTTTATTATGGTAACGTACCAGACTCTTAACTGTTCAACAACAAACTTCTTAACTAGTAACTATTGTTTTTACTTTTCGGCTTCCAGTTTACCTTCACAAATAAAATATTTACACAATGAACGCGACCTTGTTGTAGTAGTCAAAAAAGTATCCCCTGACTTGTTCAAAACAAGGACAGCAAGTGGCAACATTTCAGCTATCCATTGAGTAAATATTTTATAGGTTATATGGGTAAGAAAACGCGAAGGTCAAAACGACAAAATTATAGTAGGTGTATAATGGTAAGGATACACGACGACATTAGGGCCAGGCCACAACACTGCGTTGCAGCGTCGTATCGCAAAAACAACATCTCACATAAATGAGATGCGATATCGCAAAGCAAAAATTTCATATAGCATAGCAATCTTTACACGGAAATTTTCACGATGCGTTCTGCGGCGTCGTAGATTTATACGATGCGACGCCGCAACGTAGTGTTGTGGCCTGGCCCTTAGACACTAAACACTCAGTGTATACATGGAATGTCTGTGTGTGTACACTGCCATGCCGCGACAGTTAGTTGCAGATGTAGTATGGACGCAATCGACACTAGTGTCGACATGCCTGTCAAGTGTAACTTAGCATTAAACTTGTGTCAGTTTATACTAAATTTAAATATGTTCAGGTGGCACATTCCCGCTGCCCGCGGCTGCGGCGGCGCTGTGCACGCAGCTGCCCCCGCCGTCGTGCTTCCGCGGGCCCTTCGTTGCCGTCGACCGCCTCATGCAGCTGTTCAACCGCATCTCCTTGCCGGACAAACGTGAGTATACGCTCGTGTGCGTTCACGTACGCAAATTGCAAACGTATACGTATTTTTGTGCCATCAGCATCATCATAATTTGATTAAGAGCCTGCTGTCAAAAATATCAAAGCACGCTAGCCCCGCCTAACGACCGCCCCGCTAACCACGCTATCCTCCAATCGTGGATATGATTCCATTCATCGTGCCCTCGAGCATTGTGCTTTGCGCTGCAGCTAATAGTGAACAATATCGCGTAACAACGGTTCCCGCATTATAGCACGAAAGTAAAGGTCGTAAGTCCCAAAACTGTTTTTGATGATTACTTAAAAATTAAATACAATACTAATATTTCCTTTAGCCATTATTTTATAAAGTGTGTGATTGTAGTAGTGCAAGTTATTTAATGATAGTAACTCAATAAGTGTAACAGATATTTGTTGAAAAGCCCAGAAAGATTCATAATTTCGAAAAATATAACTATCGAGTCAAAATAAGTGAATCGTGTTTTCCGTTAGGCAAATATCAGATAAATACACAATTTTTTTTTTTTTTAACGGGCTTTGGCCCACCACACATTCCCACCACTGTATCTCCTGTGTACCAGAATCGACAGCGGTATCCAACCACGAAAACCCTTTGATATGATCTCAGGGAGCCCGAGGGACATGCTTAAACTGTCTTGGGACCCGCAACGAAATTAATCAGAAGAGAATAGGAGGAGTAGGAAGAATTCCAGTTTCCCTCCCCATACAAAGCGGGAGACAGCACAAAGTTGCAATGACCGAAAGTCAGAGAACTTAAGGGGGAGCACCACGGAAATAAGGCTAATGGTTGTGACTCCTAAGCTGAAGCTAAGTTAATATTGGAGTTTATTGTGTTTGACTGTCGCCAATAATAATTTTGACAAAAACGCTTGAAGGCACGGAAGTTCCTAGCGCTGTCCACGAGATCAGTGTAGTATGCGACTCCAGATTTACAATATAGGTTATTCAGCATTGTAGTTCGTTCCTCTTGCCAAAGACTACACTCCCAAAGAACATGATGGGCGGTTTGTTCAAACATACTGCCCTCGGTCGAGCACTCACACATAGGTGATGCAACCAATTTAAATCCGTAAAGTTTGGCTTTAAAATTTCCATGACCGGTCAGGAATTGAGATACGCTGTGATCAATATCTATCCAGTGTTTGGACAGCCGTTCACGAATATTAGGGAAAAAGTTATAAAGATGTCTCCCTTTAGTAGATTTGTCCCAACGCGTCTGCCATTCGGAGATTAGACTACGTACCGAATCCTCTAAAGGTTCAAACAATCTTGTGATTTTTATTTTATCGCGGGCGTTTAAAAAGTAGGGATTCGTAATGTTTTTGCTATGAAAGTAAATTGTCGCACGACGCTGTATCTCAAGGTCAACGGGTAAGACTCCGGCTAAAACAGGTAAAGCTTCGGTGCTTGTGGTCCTATAAGCTTTACATAAGAAGATAAGCGCAAGACGTTGGCTCTGTAGCAACTTTCGACGAGCCGCGCCAATAGTTGCTCTATCGGCCCACACGGGGGCCCCGTAGCAAATACTGCCGAGGTACGTCGCGGTGTAAATTAATTTAAGAGTTTTAAATGAGAGGCCCCATGTCGAAGTAGATATTCTAGTAATCGAGTAAAAATTACGTTTGGCTTTCTCACCGGTTTGAATTATATGTTCCAAAAATGTAAATTTATTTTCCAAATGAAAACCAAGGTAACAGAGTGACTGTTTGCGTTTAACGTTAATATTGTCAAGTTTAATGCTAGGGGAAGATATAAGGGAACCTTTTAAAAGAATTTGGTAAGTTTTATGCGCGGCGAATTTCAGCCGATTACGCTTACCCCAGTCAGATATTAAATTTAGACTACTGTTGGCTTTAGACTCAATTTCGGAACGCGAGTTTGCTTGAACGATAAGAAACCCGTCATCAGCGTAACCAACTAGTATGCAAAGCGGTGGAAGTGGAAGACTTAACAAATCGTCGAATCCGATGTTCCATAATTTAGGCGAAATTACCGATCCTTGAGGGCAGCCGCACGTTAAATCTTTGGCGTGTGTACAATGTCCTAGACGAAGCTTAGTTTGACCGTTAGAAAAGTAAGAATGTATTATGGAATAAATATTACAGTAACACCCTCGATTTTTTAGTTTTAATAGTATCATCGGCCACCAAGCATGGTCGAAGGCCCCAGATATATCTAATGAAATGGCGACCACGTATTTAGTTTCCGATAAATTAACTATTTTTCTTACTTCTAACGCCGCGTCAACAGTCGATTTCCCGGCGGTGAAACCGTATTGTTGACTATGAAATTTAGGACCACCGGGTAGCAGGCGAGGTACAATAAGGCGTTCTAGTAGTTTACCTAAACTCGGCAGTAGCGTTATGGGACGATATGATTTTGGGTCGTCAGGAGGTTTGTTACCCGCTTTAGGAATTAATTTTAAACAACCGATACGCCAAATTTTCGGAAATACGCCTTCTGCGATACATCTATTATAAACGTGTAGTATCGATGAATTAGCCGCTAGACACGCTTGTTTTATCATGATATTTGATATTTTATCCTCACCCGCTGATTTTTTAATCGGTAAAAGATTCACGATTTTTATAAACTCCTCACAAGTAGGTAAATCTGAGACCGGTGAATGGATGGGGTGTAACATTCTACTCCTAACGTCGCGGTGGTGTTCATCATCCAAGGCGGGATCATCGTCTGGAATGAGAACGTTAAGGTATGCCTTAGCCGTTTCCTCTAGGCCACAAGTATAAGAGTTATTTATTTTAATATTAGAGAAAAAGAGTGGTTCGTTACTACTACTGGGTTTAAGCTCGTGGTATAAAGAGGACCAGGGGCCCTCTTTATCCAGTCTATTTGCGGCATTCCTTAACATATTATTTTTCGCTAATATAACGGCGGCACGATATCGTGACCTTGAGATGCGGAGGTTATTTAAACTTATTTTGTAGTTGTCGTCCGAACGATCGCAACCAGATTTACGGAGATTATTAATTTTGCGCCTAGCTCTTCTAAATTCGCGTCGAAGATTAAGAAGGTTACTGTTCCACCATTTACAGTTGTTATCTTTTTTAAGAGGTCTACGACCTAAGGCTACGTCTGCACAGTAAACAAAAGTGTTTGTCATTATTTCTGCGCACTCATTGACGTTTAATTCCGGCCGAGTGAAGTCTTTGGCATGAGCGGTGATAAGGGAGCGGAATAATTTCCAATCGCCGTTTTTCACATTGTATTTATAGTCGTTAGAATTGACTACGAGATCACTCGGGACCGCACGAGAGAACTCGTACACCAGTAAGCGGTGATCACTACATGACGCATCGGGAAGGACACGCCAATGCCTAAGCTGGACGTACGCGCTAGATAGCGTGACGTCAATCGACGATTCGCCCGTTGGGCTACTGTAGGTAGGTGGTGCATCGGGGGTATTGTGAATTTGGAGGTTAAACTCCGCAATAAAGTCTTCAACGGCGCAACGTCGTTCGCGGTCCGTGTACCTAAGCTGGCCGTGCCATAAGGGCGAGGATGCATTGACGTCGGCGCCTATAATGATTTTATTACCCGCGAGAGATTGTAAAACGCAGCGAAGTTGATGTAAGTGGGGGCCTACGGGATCCGCGTACTGAAAATAACAGCTGACAACGTATAACCTAAACTGAGGACATGATACCTCCGCCACTGCACAGTGCGACGTCGAAAGGTTAGAAATAGCAGTAACTGAAAATCTAGACTGAGGTGTGAATATACCCGCGCGAGCTAGGTTATTTATTTGTACCATTTTCGACCGTAGCGACGCAAGTTGGTATTGTTCTTGAACAAGAACTAAGTCTAAATTATGTTCAGAAGCTAACTTTTCTAATTCTAATGTCGCGTGCTTATTGTTATGTAGGTTTAGCTGTCCTATATTTAATCTATCCATAGTGAGTCGTTAGAATAAGTTGCTCCATTTTTGCCTTATATGTTGGACACTCTGAGGAGCCCGTGGGGTGGTCTGTCGATCTTTTATACCGCAAACAACTCCCGCAAATCGGTTTAAAGTCGTCTTTATCTTTTTTCGGACAGCTATCCGAGCTATGACTTTCGGCACAATGTTTGCAGCAGGGCTTTGAGTCGCGACAGAATTTAGCGGGGTGCCCGTACTGTTGGCAGTTAGCGCAGCGCACGAGTTCGACGTCATCTACAAAACGGCACATCGCCCAGTCGATAAATAGTTTTTCTTTTGTCTCGATCAGATGTTTACGTACTTTAGGGTCTAGTTCGATGCCTATCCATTTTCTGTTATTATATTCTTTGTTTAAACTGCGGCGCCTTACTATTTTTGTTGAGCTCAAAAATTGCTCCTGAGACATGTTGATTTCGCCGTTTATATTTTGGTTATACAGAGACAAAAGAAAGTTATCGTCCGTAATATGTTGCGGAACATCTTTGATTAGAATACGCGGGTTACGGCCTTTAGGTGTCTCGAGACGCAGGCCGGCCGATTTCAGCGCTTCGACTGACTTTAGTTTGCTTACTTGCGACTCGCTAGTGAGACGCAAGATCACGCCCGAATTTGCAGTTTTCTTTACGCCATGAAATTGGAACCCGTCGGCGGGTTAATGACTTTCATAAGTGCCTGCTTAGTCTCAGTTGCCGATTTTAATTCCGACGATTTTTCTTGCGTGGGGTAGGCTATAACGCACGGGAGCGGTTTACGCGTCTCGACCGGGGGAACCGATTTCGCGAGTTTCAGTTTGAGCGCCTCGGAATAAGAGACCGCAGGCGCCGCGGGGACCGGTTTCGTGACCTGAATGGATCTAGCGGATAGTAAATCACGCTCCAAATTCGCGACTTTAGTTTCGAGGGTCGAGTTTTTAACGGCAAGGAGGGACACTATGGTTGTCAGTTTTTGTGTCATGTTCATTATTTCCGATTTATTAGCAAGGTTATTGCGCCTCGAGACAGTGTCGTTAGCGAATTCGTTGATTTTTTCTAAGTACGAGGACGCTTCGCGGACTAACTCGCAATAATTAAAGTGGTCATCGGCTACGCGGCTAGTGTCTAAAAGTGAGATAACTGGGGATGGCAGCTCGTCCCTTAAAGGTTGGTGACGTTTCTCAACTGGTGACACAGAAGAAGGCGATAGATCGGACAGTAAACGTTTGCCGGACGAAGTTGGCGGAGAACGAACTGTTACGTCACTTCTTCCAAATGGGTTAGTATTTTTATCCGGCGGAATGTTATTATGGCTCGACATTTTGTCTTATTTTAGAAGTTTATTAAACAAAACACTATTTAAGATTCAATAGAAATTAATATTAAGTATGTACTTATTTAGTTGAGCGATCAGCTGTTCGCAAGGCCGGGCGCCCGGCGAAGCGCGCGCGGTACCGACAATAACAATATTAACCTACCTACGTTACGGCCAAATAAAAAGTGAACAAAGAAATTACTTACCGAGTTAAATCCAATAAAATACGAACAAATGTGCTTCAAAAACTTACAGTAAACGTAGATTATACCGTTACCTAGCTTATTACACACACTCAGCACGCAATTAACGATTTTAACCACCAAAAATAAATTTAATTCCCGGAGCGCACGTCAGACGATGTTAACCGTACGGAGACCGCGGGGGGAGGGGCGATAAATACACAATGATTAAATAAATCTCAATTTCATTTGAGTCAATCGTCTTCCGGGATCGTAATACTTATTAGAAAACACAGCAAAATTTGGCAGCCCGCTCTTAATAGGAAGATGACGGACCTATATTGTTGTCGAGTCAAATGTTGTTTATAATCTATCGACCGGACTTGACGTAACTCGACCAAATTACGTAGGTCCGTCATGTGGCTTTAAACCAATTCATCTGATTGTACGGTATACATGCGTACAAGTATTGGCATTTCATAAGTATGGACTATGGTCCAACTGTACAAAAACAAAATGTTGTGAAAACGATTAACGACATTTAAGACTTCAATATTTTTAGTAACAAGATTCGTCTTATAATAACTTAAAAGCCTACTAAATGCATATCATATTATTATTAATTTATTTAAATTATTTAAATAACTTTACAATTTGATTCAGCGCCGGCGCCGGCTCCTGAGAACGGATGCGATACTAAGCTGTTCGACTTAGCGCGCTCCGTGCACTGGATCGTCGATGACGACGGCCTCACCACTGTCTCCAATAAGGTACCGTAGTATTTTTGGTACCTAGTAGCAAAGCCTATTAGCTATTGTCACCAATTTCAAAAGGTAAAAGCGTTGCATCACTCCACAGTCCACTTATATGAAGTCATAATAACTAACAATCCACACTTAGTACTTAATATATCTGTCTGTCTGTCACCTCTTCACGCTCAAACCGCTGAACCGATTTTGCTAAAATTTGATATGGAGATACTTTGAGTATCGGGAAAGGACATAGGATACTTTACTAAAATGTACGGTTCCCGCGCGATAAACGAATTTTGGCGCAACGGAGTTGCGGGTGTTATCTAGTAATAACTAATTTTATCTTCAGGTGAGGCGGAGAAAGCTGGGGGATGATTCAGACGACGATGACTTGGGCTTCGCGCCGCCCGTCAACGACATCTACAGACAGCGGCAGCAGAAACGAGTCAAGTAAACTGACCACCGAGTTGGATAGTAACTGTAACAAACCTGCTCGAAAAAGATATTTTTATCTGTCTATTCACCTGAAAGTCTTAACGGGAGTCGTTTTTGTCATTGAGGTTTTAAAGTGAGGGTTTTTAAGTTCGTGATATATGTCAGCTGTTTGACACGCCAATTGACGCAAAAGACCATATTATCAGAATATTGACAGAAACGTTGTCAAACGCCGAACAAAACTTTTAGTTTAATGTCTGTGCTAGTGCTGCCGTCTAGCGTGAAAACATTGCAGTGACAAACTCTATTCGCGGCGAAGTGTGTTAACGGCTTTAAAGTTCGAAATGTGAATTCTTTTTTTTATGATAATTGTGTACTATTCAATGAACAAGTTATAGGAGTAATTAGGTTTAAGGTGACGCCGCGTGAAAGTAAAAAACCGTGTTGGATATGTTTTAGATTGCCTTTTTTTTTCTGAGAGGCCGGCCCGGCCTCTCATAGAAAACAAGAAATGGAACAGCAAGAAATGGAACGGGCGTAAGCGACAAAATGGTTTTGATCGCGTAATTTAAAAACCATAAATATATTTCATATAAGCTATGGGCAAATTATAGTGTATGCTTGAACCAATCTATGTACAAATTTTGGAAGCTTAAATCACTCTCCTCTGTTGGCAAAATTAGAATCCCTTTTTTACAGAGGTCTTTTTGATTGATTATTCTGTGTTATAAAAGTTGACCAATCGTGTTATGCTATGGGTAATTCAAAGACAAAGACATGATGAATACTGACAATGAACTTTAATTTCTTAGCTTTAGTCATTGCTGAGAAAAATCGATATCGCTACAACCAAATTATCAAGGCGTCGCCTTAATAATGAAATTGTATTATATCATGTGAGACGTCGATAAAATTCTTGATTGTTTTAACGAGATGTGTAAATAAGTCTTGTCAGTCAATGAACTGTTGAAATGTTGAATAGGAGACTTTTTTATGATACAATAAATAAATACGATAAGTAAAAAAATCTTGTTTAATTTATATAATTCCCATTAGATTTCATAAAAAATTTCACACTAAGTTTAAATGAAATACAGGCATTACTTTACCTAAGTAACTTTAATAATAATAATACAGTGAAACCTGGTTAGGCGGGACCTGGCCAAATGAGAAACCTCTATTATTGACCGTTGCAATGAAGTCCCGGCACTATTTCATTAATTTACCTCTGTTAATGGATTTCAAGAAACTGATTAAATAAGATTTGAATTCTAAGACTTCTTCGATATTTTACTCTATAATTGAGACTCGCAGCTCATTAGCCTCTATAAGTGGGACAAATTATAATATTTGTAACAAGTTTTGACGTGTTTGTTTACATACATTTTAATGTAATGCTTTTCTGTCTAGTACTATCTCTTAGTTACTAGTTTTAGACCTAAAAACAAGGGAATAAAAGTGTACAAAATGTCCTTGACGTAAATATAAAACGTTATCAGTATCTGAAAAATTTAAACTTCTATCAGATTATGATTGTGGAAAGTCGCGTGATAAACTGTGTAGGGAGAATAACATACCAAAGTCAACAATGTGTAGAATTATTAAGAGCAACAAGGAAATTCAGTCTCAGTGTATTGGTATATTGGTGGGAAAGGAAAACTCAAACGAATAAAAGCTTTTAAAATTGAATAACGGCACATATTGCCACACCTCTGTGAGTGCCGGCCTCTGTAAAAGAGACACCCATAATTTTAAACCTGCTTAATTGGATAACTGCATTATTGGGAGCCCTTAATAATTGGTACAAAAGTCTTGGTCCATTGAGATCCCAATTAACCAGGTTTCACTGTAATACATATTTATAATGTTTCGTCCTTTAAGCGCCTTTCTTAAATTAGTCACAAAGACAAAACATTATAAATACATTAAATACTTTTATTATGTTCTGAGGGGGTATATGTATAACAGGCAATTAAAACCCGATGAAAAGATTGAATAAGTTGACAACATAAACACCAACGCAGTTGCTGTACATCTATTTATTTACGGAAACATTTAAATAGACTGGATTTTATAAACAAATATCACTTATTCATAGAATGATCTACAAGCAAGACTAAAAATACGCAATTTCGGTCACTAAGATTTAAGTATCCAACTCCCATCTTAGCATTTACCTCTATTTTTGTATGCTGATGATTCCTCTAGTGCAGTGGTGCCCAACCTTTTTTTCATACGGGCCACAAACATGTTTTAGTCTGGGTATCGCGGGCCACAACAAAAATTTTTTAGGGTTAAAAAATAACGTTCTTCAAAATTAACAATTTAAAAGTCGAGAAAATTTCACGGCTTTCACGACGACTACATTATTTTACCGGTGGGTGTGAATTTCAAAATGGTTTAACATCACGCGGGCCACAAATAAAATCCCGGCGGACCGCATGCGGCCCGCGGGCCGCGGGTTTGGGATAGCTGCTCTAGTGATAAATTATAATATTATGTAATAACCAATTTAGACAACAGTCTCTCTAAAGCTGTGCGTCCACCGGGTCGGAATCGGAGCGTACGGTGCGGACGGAGCGTCGTCATTTATAATTTGTCAGACGCAGAAATGACGTTCCAGTGCGCGCAGTACCATAGAAATCAATACAAAGCAACAAATCCGTCCGCTGCGTACGCTCCGATTGCGATCCGGTGGACGCGCACCTTTAGACAGTAGCCCAGTATTCGAAATTAATGACCGAAATTGTGTCTCGTGTCGGATTACACTCTAGTCGTACGACTTATCGGTCAATCTCGCCGAAGACGACATCGAGCGTGCCGATGATCGCGACGATATCGGCCAACATGGAGTTCTTGCCGACCTTCTCCAGCGCGGCCAGGTGGGCGAAGCCCGGCGCCTTGATCTTGCATCTGTAACGCATAATATGGGCTCATCATCTTATATACAGGGTGTAACAAAACTAAGGGATAATACTTTAGGGTGTGTATGTGTTCCTTGTAGAGAGTTCACTGTGAAAGTAGCAGCGCTAAAGACCAAAATTTAATTTTCACTTTTGTATGGGCAAGCGCCCCAGCGTCACTCTCCCCATACAAAAGTGAAAAAAAAATAATTGGTCTTTCAGCGCTGCTACTTTCACAGTGAACTCTATGTCAGGAACACATACCCTAAACTCTAAAGTATTATCACTTAGTTTTGTTACACCCTGTATACAGAAATATTATCATCTCTACGGGCTCTCACACAAAACTGCGAATTCGCATCGCATCGCAATGTCATTTTTATTATCATTTTTTTCGCAGATATTTGCAATGCGATGCGAATTCGCAGTTATGTGTGGGTGCCCTAATATAACACGAGTATCATGTGGATTGAGACAAGGAACATACTGGACCAATTTTGATGATATTTGACACAGATATGGAGTAGAACATTGGGAAAGACAAACTACTTTTCATCATAGGATTCAAAGGCTACTCATCAAGTCGCAATAAAATAAAATCCATGATAACATTTGGCGCAGTACCAAAATATTTCGCATTTCGAAGCAGCGTGTTTTAAATTGCGTCTTATTAATTCAAAGAAGGTAGTGAAGTCAATTTCATATTTTTAACATGTTCAGTGCCACCGACTCGCCCGGAGAGTTCACGTAAATTTGATTCTAGTGCCGACGACTCGCCTGGCGAGTTCAGTGTTTTTCACGAATATTTCCAAAATGCATCCGTATTTTCTGTTTAAAATTATAGTTTAGACTAAATAATATATTATTTTATACGTGGGAGAGCCATGCTTCGGCACGAATGGGCCGGCTCGACCGGAGAAATACCACGATCTCACAGAAAACCGGCGTGAAACAGCGCTTGCGCTGTGTTTCGCCGAGTGAGTGAGTTTACCGGAGGCCCAATCCCCTACCCTATTCCTTTCCTTTCCCTCCCCTATTCCCTTCTCTTCCCATACCTACCCTCCCCTATTCCCTCTTAAAAGGCCGGTAACGCACCTGCAGCTCTTCTGATGCTGCGAGTGTCCATGGGCGACGGAAGTTGCTTTCCATCAGGTGACCCGTTTGCTCGTTTGCCCCCTTATTTCATAAAAAATATATATATATATATATATGCTAAACTAAAGTTTTAAGTGGTGGGTCGGGCGTGGAGATCCCGTTTATTTTTGAAAGGAAAAAAACGATTCTGCAATGTCTTGGAACTCGCTAGTTCCCGGACATAGATCCTCAAACTGTAAATATGTACAATATTTTAGAAAACGACGTTCACATAATAGCATGGACACATACATACTTGTGATATGGAACTAATATACTACAAACTAGTTATTATTATTGTTGCATATTAATAAGTTATCATTTAATTTTAATTCGGCAGATTTTAAACTTTTTAAAAAAGGTTTCTTTTTTAATTATTATCAATTAAATTCGTCGTGTCCACAATAAAAATAATACATTTTTATCTAAAGCCCGTATTAAAATATTTCAGGGTAAAATTGACTATTCACAAGTTATAGAAATTCAAAACATAACCTTAACAATAACCAAATTTTAAAAGATTGACAACCACTGCTTAAATTACGAAACAAATTTACCTTTTATTTTATCCAAAGAGTTTTTTGCCATTTTTACAAGCTGAATAGTCCTACAACAACACCTAACACTTTTTAATTGCGTTAAACACCTTAGTTACACTGTAACGGCCACAAAAATAACAAAAAATTGAATTTACCCTTACGTAGTGCCAGTGAACTCGCGTGGCGAGTCGATTCAATTTATATTGCAGTGCCGGCGACTCGCCTGGCGAGTCCGCCGTACAATGCAGGCGGCATCCGAGAAGACATCATGAAAATCGTAGAGGCAATGAACGTGTTAAACTTAACGGCATTGGCCTAGTTTATTCTGTGTATTTTCATTAAAACACCAAAACTGGGTTAAATGTGGATTCATCATGTCATCTCTGTCGTTCTAATAAAAAAAGAAGACATACAATGAACGGACTTACCTAGACTTAGTTAAAATTGTCTAACCAACATACCTGTAGGGTTTGGATCCACCGTCCGACACGAGGTATACGCCGAACTCGCCCTTCGGTGCCTCCACAGCCGTGTACGTCGCTCCGGGCGGCACCTACAACATTTAATTAATATTATTATACCTTACATCTAAACTCTAAAGTATGTTTGCATACCGACACCGCAAACCGCGACTAACAGAATTAGAAGTTAATACGAAACTTCACTCTTGATTGATTGTAAATTTTATTTAAAAATATTAATTTTTTTCTCACTTTTTTTGGTAAAAAAGTGGGCCCGGTGCGAGTTTCTTACGCCGGTTCTTCTCGCCGGGTTAGTTCCCGAACCGGTGGTAGGCACCATGTAGTATCAACATTCTGAAAGCATTTTTTTAAAATCTATTCAGAAATAAAACTATTTTTATTTTATTTATTTTTATTCGAACGATAAAACCTGTATCTTCCTGAGTCAAATATTTTTGAATAAAAATCAAATTCTGGCGTCTCGCAACGCATTAATCTTGCTAGGTTACTATGCGAGCCCATTGTAAGTTTTAATTACGCGCTCTACATATAGATGACATGGTGTCACATTTTCGACTATTTTGACATTAACAATACAACAACGCACCTGATAACCCTGTGTGAAGAGCTTGAAGTGGTGTATGAGCGCCTCCATGGAGGTCTTCATCTCCTCGCGCGAGGGCGGCGTAAGCTTCGCGTCGTCCGTCTTGATCTCGCCCGCCGGCATCTGGTTGAGACACTGCTCGATGATGCGAAGCGACTGACGCATCTCCTCCACGCGGACGAGGTATCTGTAAGAAATATTAGCCTTTGAAAACCGACCTGCAGGGCGATTCACAATTTCCGTTCGACTCGCGATTCGGAAATATTACCGTCATCAGTCAGTGCCTAACGCGGCGAGCGCCTATTGGATGTCGTGCGATGGAGTTTCCGAATCCGAGTCGAATTGCGCATTGTGAATCAGGGCCCTGTAGTCAGATAATTATTATCTCTTCTACATGGACTAGGTATCTAAATAGATGTGTACTCTGTAGCCAAAATCGGGCAAACCTTCATAAAAAATCCTCGAAATTGCTAAGAACTTCTCACCGTCAGCAACCCACTATAATCTTACACCAGCATTTTACTCTAATTTTAGACACCATTCTTCCGTGATATGGAAGAAGGCGGTTCTATGTGCCGGTACGCCTTATGACTTGACTTGACGTTTATATGCCTAATTACAAGATACAGAATACTCTGATTATACATTTTCGTTCATTTACACAATTTTAAAGACTGTTCTGTCAACTTTATGATAGCTGATATAAATAATGTTTATGTGTGTGTATTTGTGTAAGTATAGCAGACATTACCTGTCATAGCAGTCGCCGTGCGTGCCGATGGGTACGTCAAAGTCGACGAGGTGGTAGGCATCGTACGGCTGACTCTTGCGCAAATCCCACTTGATGCCCGACCCGCGAAGCATCACACCACTGAAACGAACAATATTCATTCACTTTGACAACCCTTGCACTGCTGACTGCTTTTAGTACTTACAGCTTTTTTAGTCACATGTGCTTTATGCAACAAAAATTTGAGTTTTCACCAGAAAGTCTTCAAATAATCATAAAGACGACTTAGGCTAAGAACTCACGGCGCGGTTTTCGCCCGCGCCCGCCGCGGTTGCGGAGCTGCGGTTTTATTTCAGAACTCACGATACCGCTGATTTGTGCGGGCCCGCAGCCGCTGCGGTCGCGATCAGCGCCCGCAAACTCTGCGGGCGATGATCGCAAGACGGGCGGTTCCTACTACGATCGGCTACTACGCCTATTGCGATCTCCCGCTAAACTATCGCAGAGCGCGCGGGCGCAAACCTCCGAGGCTGCGGGCGATCGCCGCCCGCGGGTGCAGCGGGAGCCGCAAACAACCGCACTCGCCGCGGGCGAAAAAGCGCCGTGAGTTTTGCTTCAATTTTTAACATACAAAACTGAATTCTACGAAGGCTGCGGGCCCGTATGTGCTTACACTATTGAATTTTAAATAAATTCAACTGGCTGGGCTAGCTTCTGGCTAGTAGTACTCCTCATATAAACTATACAGTGTAAATTGTAAACTCAACATTCAAAAGATTAAGAAATAGTAATTCAAATTTTAACACACTTTTATTAGCCTGGGCTGTATGTATATAACGGAATCTTTGAGCACAATTTTTACCTATCTCCAGTAGTTTAATTAATCCGAAACTTTGCATACATATTAAGAGCCAATGACAATGCAATAATTTGTTAAAATTTTTGAAAAAAAAAAAAACGTATTTTTTTAAACTATTATTTATTAACACAAAGTTAGTTTACCTGAAGCCGTAGTTGAGGGCGTCCTGTGCAGTGACGACGCCCACGTCCTTGGTCCGCTGCACCCAGAGGCGGTTGGTGGTCAGCACGTCCTCCATCTCGTCCAGCCGCTCGCTGAACTTGCTCGCGAACTCGTAGATGTCGTCCATCAGGCCGAGCGGCATGTCCTACATTAAAAATATTTGTTAGTTCTAGTGACGACTCGTATCACAGTAGAAAGTGCCTAATACTGGATACTGGACTGGATTAAATATTCACATACAAGATATGTCTACAATAACACATGTCCTGTTCTAGAGCCAGAATGGTATTTCGAGCATCATTATAGCACCCGCTACTGTATCACCAAATAATAATAAAAATAATCGGCCAAGTGCGAGTCGGATTCGCGCACGAAGGGTTCCGTACCGTTATAGAGCGAAAAAAAATAGTGTTTTTTGTATGGGAGCCTCCCCTAATTATTTATTTAATTTTATATTAAATTACGAATATAACTAAGGATTTTGTGAATATTTCAAGTGCCTACCTGTTGCCATTATGGAATACAAGCAAAAAAAGCCAAAAAAAGCACAATTGTTGTATGGGGCACCCCTTTAATTATTAACTTTATTTTGTTTTTAGTATTTGTTGTTATAGCGGCGACAGATATACACAATCTGTGAAAATTTCAGAAGTCTATCTACAGTGGTTCTTGAGATACAGCCTGGAGACAGACAGACAGACGGACAGACATAGAAGTCTCAGTAATAGGGTCCCGTTTTTACCCTTTGGGTACGGAACCCTAAAAATACCAATTACGGTTTCTCTCAAATACAATGAGTATTTGAGAGAAACTGTAATTGGTATTTTTTGTTATTGATATAAATTAGAAATTTATTTGTATAAAAAAATTCAAAATACGGTATTTTAATTAGGAACTTGTCTATAGGCTTCAAGCACAATTTTTGAGTAATCTTGACTAGTATACAACACTTACAAGCGACACGCCCCCGGGGCGGACATACGCGGCGTGCATACGGGCTCCGCTGACGCGCTCGTAGAACTCCATCATCTTCTCGCGCTCCTCAAACAGCCAGAAGAACGGGGTCATTGCACCCACGTCCAGCGCGTGACAACCCACAGCCACGATGTGGTTGAGCAGACGGGTGATCTCAGCAAAAAGGGCTAGGACAAAGAGTAAATTAATAAGATTGTTATTCATAGGTTTTATGATGCTTCTGATGCTTAAAATTGAACTAAAAAAGACCTCAAATGATGCAAAATTCCAATTACATGTCATTTCAAATTTAATTTGCTAAAAAAGCTGGATCAAATATATTTCATAACTAATTAAAAATAATTATAATTATTATTCAAAAACATCTAAATAACTTACTTCTGATGTATTTTGCTCTCAGAGGAATATCAATGTTGAGCAGTTTCTCTACCGCTAAACTGTAGCACTGTTCATTGCACATCATGGACACATAGTCCAATCTGTCAAAGTATGGTAGCGCTTGTGTGTATGTTTTGTACTCAATCAGCTTCTCTGTACCGCGGTGGAGAAGACCAATGTGAGGGTCAGCTGAGCGAACAGTCTGAAAAATAGAGAAAGTTGTTAAAAATCAAAAGTAGGGTGCATCTAAAGTAGTAATAAAAATGTTGAGTACATAATATAATGTAAAATATTTGGTATTCACCTCACCGTCCAATTCGAGGACCAGTCGTAGCACACCGTGAGCAGCCGGATGTTGAGGGCCAAAATTCAAAAACATGTTCTTTACTTGTTTTTCAGTTGGCCTTACAATACCTAGAATCATGCAAAAAAACTTACTCATTGGAGACAAATTTATTTATTTATTTATTTATTGTTTATGATCTAGCAGCATTTAGCTGATATGATCATATCACACAGTGTTGTAATTCATACACTCGTTATTAATTTCTTTTGCAGGACTTATTTGAACAGTATGATAATTCAATTTATTATATTGAATTAAGACATTGATGGACAGTACTTCTGTACTGTTGTTCCTAGTTTGACAGTACTTTTTTTCATACATTGCCTATAGACGTAGTGTCACAATATGCAGGAAATATATATATGTAGCACGACAGTTATGCGTCCATAGGCGTCATCCGTCAGTTGGCTATCGTCAGCAAAAGGGTTTTTGCTTGATCCGGGATACAAAGCCGCATCAAATAAGCCCTAGTCTTTTTTGCTGCTGTTCATAGGAATCCCTACCGGCCATCTACAAAAAATAATTTTATTTTTATTGAAACCATTTAGTGACCCGTGATGCACCGCCGCTGCGCAGTACTGGGCTAAATGTATGAAAAGACGACGTCTAGAGGCGTAGTGTGCGGCGTGGGATGACAAAAAATTTTCAATGTGTGCATGACCTTTAAGTGTGTGTAATTCATTACATGGTGACAGTACAAAAGTCTAAGATACCTCTACGGTGACACTACAAAAAGCCGCAACTAATGCTTGTATGAGAAATCGATTGTCTTGAAGCATACTCTGTGTGGCTTGACCTAAACTCATATGTCGACAGGCGTACTGTATTTCGCTGTTTAAATATTTACGTCTATGGGCGGTACTGTCCATCAACGCGTTAAAAGCTAGTAAATGCCGTAAAATAATTTAATGTTTATGATTGAGAATCATTTTGAGCCAAGCAAACTTTTATTTTTGTGTAATCTTAAGATTGAGGTTGCACAAGATTAAAAACCAGCAAAAATTTCGGGCAACTAATGGTAAGAACTTACTGTCATAAGGTGGATGTTTCAGAAGGGCCAATGGTCCTTCTGGGTACATGACGGGGCCCGCGAACTGATCTATGAATGCCTTGTCTGGCATCCATCGGTGACCATTACGTTGTGAACTAATTATTAAAATATAAAGATGATGTTACCAACACGATATTATAAGTTAACGATTTACAAAGAGAGATGTTTATTTATATATAGCTTCGAAATACTACAAATTATATTTACAGTAAATAACACTTAAATGACGTTATTTTAGTAATAATTATTTACAAAATTTGCGCAGAATAACCTGAAATGTTACATAATTCCTGCATAGCGCTTTAAAGACCGTAGCACTACGTGTAATATTTATATAGATAATAAGACTCACTTCACATTATAAATAGCAGGTATATTCGTTAATAAAGCCTTGGAAGGGCTAGAATTCAAACTTTTCCGGAGCAAAACATTCACCAACGAAGCCATTTTTGATCGAATCCACAACTGACAGTTCCAACATGTCTCTGATGTTAAGTTTTTTTAAAGCCTAGAATAAAGGCTCCCGCACAGAGGCGCGTTACCATCAGGGCTTCATAACGTTATCGAATACCAGAAAAAATATCGTTACGTACCGTTATTTTCATAATGGTAGCCAGATAACGGTATTTTTATAAACGATATATAGTAACATAACGAAAAAATATCGTTATAAAATACCGGTATTTTTACCGGTAAATATATCGATATTTTCTGGTATGCGACGTTGCCAGCTCGACGCGACAAATTTTATTTTTACCGGTATTTTTTGGTATGCGAATTGCGACGTTGCCACCTTCCGTTCAATGTTTGTAGATGCACGAAATCAGCATTCAGCAATCTCACTCGTAGCCCAACTTTTGTTTTGAAGTAAAAATGGGCCGTAAAAAGCAAAACACTGTATATAGATACTTTGACTTAATAAGTCAAGATGGTGCTGCAATTTGCGTAGTCAATGAATGCAGAAAATTATGCAAGGTATGTCCGTATTTATTTACTTGTTTTAATTGTGGCGAATGCGGGGAATGGGCTAAATATGGATAACCATATTTTGTATGTCTTAGTTTAGAGCCAGTGCACACGGCGCGTTGAGTTGCGTTGCGTCGTCGCAACGCAAATATTTTAACACATAGCCGGCCACACGGGCGCTGTGCCATCGCAGCGTTATTACGAAGCAGTTGCAACGACGCAGCGCGCCGTGTGTACACCTTAGTTATTTGTATGTAAAACAACGCAACGGCAGCACTGCGTCGACGAAACGCTGACACAACGCGCCGTGTGGACTGGCTCTAAACTAAGACATACAAAATATGATTATCCATATTTTGCCCATCCTCCGCATTCGCCACAATTAAAACAAGTAAATAAATACGGACATACCTTGCATAATTTTCTGCATTCATTGACTACACAAATTGCAGCACCATCTTGACTTGTTAAGTCAGTGTCTATAAAATCAGCCAAGTGCGAGTTGGACTCGCGCACAAAAGGTTCCGTACACAGAAATAAATCAAGATTTCTTTATTTATTTCTGTGGTTCCGTACCATTATAATTATGTCGAGCAAAAATGATGGCTAAGGTTTAGAATCATACCCAACGATTTTGGTGGTGAGATGGGTTGAGGAGGGATGGATTGGATGAGGAAAACCCCCCCGCACTACTCCCACCCTCAGGAGACCCTCCGTTTATGAGAAATTCCTATTTAAAATTTTCTTAATTTCGAGGTTAGGTCATCTGTTCTCTGGTGTTTAAGAAATGTTTCCAAGGCATCACAAGGCTGTGGTGAGTGGAGGACTAATATTTCAGCATTCGAAAACTATATACAGGGTGCAATTAAACCTTCCTGCCAATTTTTTTCCAGGGCTTAGGTATCATTAGGAGAGTCCATTTAACCAAAAAAAATTGGGTGTTATTTTTTTTAATGACATATTTTATCCCATTTAAAATCGTTGCAGAACGTTTTTTCAAAAAGTTGGTATGATTTCTGTTCGTTGAAATCTCTACTTTCCGATGGTGAAAAAAAATTTACTATAGTAAATCTTCTCAGAAAATGCAAAAAATCGAAAAAAAAAAATCAAAAAATTATTTTTTGATCATTATGAATAATTGCATGTATAGATCTACCAGAATCTGATGGCAAAAAGTGAGAAAGTAAATTGACTAGCAATACCGGGGTAATTGGAACAAAACATTTTGATGCTTTTTTTTTTCTTATAGCGGCTGATTCTGTGTGTTAAACACACAGACCTATGTTAAACATGCAACTATAAAAATTTATCCTATGATCAAGGATATTTTTTAGAAATCTGCTGTCAAAAATTGCCATCAGATTCTGGTAGACCTATAAAAATGTTATTGCTGCAATTTGTTTCAATTAAAAAGTTGATTTATTTAATTTTAATTACATTTCTGTCATAGAAAATCTCATTATATTATATACATAAAATATAAATGTAAATCTATACTTATAACATAACATGTCCTAACTGACTGACTCATTCATCATCGCTGAGCAAAAACTGTTAAAGTTACAGCCACAAAATTTGGTGAGTAGGGTTGTTTTATTAAGTAGACGTAGACACCCACTAAGGAAGGAATTTCGGACATTTTACACCGAAGGGGGTGAAATAGGGGTTGAAAGTTTGTTTGAAAGTCCGTCATTTCTTAAGTAAGAAACATGAAAGTTTATTTTTGGGCAAGTGATTAAAAATGAATGGATACGACGTATTTAAGCGGGGGGTGAAATCGACGGTCCCTACGTATAAAGAGACATGTCAAAAGTAGTGGTTTTCAGGAGAGCGTTTTTAAGATTCAAACTGTTACTGTAGATTACCATAAAACATAAACACAATTATTTTTGTTGATCTGTAAAGCTTAATGTAGGCCGTTTGTCATGATATAACACAATTTTAAATATTTACTGTATTTTCGCCAAAATTGCAAGATGACCGTTTTTACGGTGACAATTCAAGACTGCCCATAACGGTTAAGTTGTACATGTCCGTTTTTACTTTGGAAGAATTAAAATATTATATTAGGTCCTAAATTCATTCAGCACTATATAAAATGATGCGTATTGTCATAATTTATAAGTTTATAACATAAAAGTAATACAAATTCTGTCTCTTGAGTAAGAAAAACTAAAAAACACAGACATATCTTTTTATACGCTGCTAATTTAAGTAGTTTTTTCTATGTTATAATGAACGAATAAAAGGACATGTCATCAATTAGTTTAAGTCCATAATGAAAAATTCTAATAAAATGTGATTATTTGATAAATTAAACTGTTTAGTTTTAAAAAGTCTACAAATTTTAGTATCTATGTATTAATTAATTCTGTTTTACTAAAGGGTAAAGCATAAACATAGTAATGTTAAAGATGAAGAAGTTGTATTTTATTTGTAACAAAATGCATCGTTGCTATGATTTAGATTTTTTATATAATATTTTTGAAAATTTGTCAGTGATACCTGCTGTAGAAAAAAAAACTTTTAACATATTTTACATGTCGAAGATAACGAATGCCCAGATACTTTGCCTTTTTTTCTTCTTGGTCATTTCGGATACTTGAGCAAGGTCAATTCCTTTTCCAATTTTGAGACCTAGGTGACCATTCACGACCTTAGACTTTTATTGCATCTTACATGAGTAAATTCTTTGAGGTTTCGTTATAACTTCTACGGTGGACAAGTCTGGACAGTAAAATATATTTCTGAGTCGATTATTATATTCAGCTTTAACTGACTCTTGAGCTTTTCTGAAGGTCATAATTTTTAGTATTACCGTTGAATACAGAGCTGCATTGATGTAATCGTCTAACACGTTCCTCACAGGAAGAAAATAGTATTTCATCCCAATTTGCGATTGCCAAATTGACTACAGAACACCTTATCAATTCTATACTAATATTATACAGCTGAGATTTGTTTGTTTGAATGCCCTAATCTCAGGAACTACTTATCCGATTTGGAAAATTCTTTCAGTGTTAGATAGCTCATTTATCGAGGAAGGCTATACGCTATAAATTATAACGCTACAATTAATAGGAGCAAAGAAACAGGGGAAAATGTGAAAAAAAAAACGGGGAAAATAATTTAAAAAGGCTTATCTTACAAACTATTGGAGCAAAAAAAATAGCCCATAAACTTTTTAATTTCTAGGTTAATCATGCACCGATGTCACTTTAGATTATTTAATATGAGCTTTTCTGGAATTTTTTTCAAGCCCTTCTCAACCCTACAACCAAGCGATACCGCGTTGTAGAGGGAGTCCATCTATAAAGTGAACAAGAAGTGTTCTTAATAGTTTTTTATTAATTTTATATAGTTTATTAGCGTTTTTAATACTGTTTTATATAAAATAAATAACATTCATATTCATAATTAAACAAAAACATATCAGACTTCGCATTCTATCTGTCGTCCGTTCGTCTATCACCAAGCTTTATCTCAAGAACCGCAATAGTAGAAATTTTCACAAATTACGTTTTTTTGTTGGTGATACTTAAAGAAATACAGTAAAATTAAAATAAAATAAATGACAATTGTGGGGCCTCGTACAACAAATGCGATTTTTTTGGTCTATATCGATAACGGTAAGGTCCAGATAGTTGTTCATCATGAAAACAAGCCTCAGCCTCCGTTGCAACTATTATTTCACGTTGCTGATTATTTATAACACTCAGATGCTCATATTGGTTTGAAATTAATTGAATTTGTGCCACTAGTCCCACTGAAAAAGAACTAAAGTCTCATAATAACTGAACGTAAATGATAACAAGTCTATAAATAATTCGCTACCTTAGAGGTAGAAACGGACATGTACGACATGACGCGGAATGGCGTGTAATTTCCAACGCGGTACAAGACAGTAAGTATAGATGTCCATATACAACAGTAAAATCTAATACAAGTCCCAACTTGTCCTCATTTACGTCTTTTTATCTTTGGAATTACTTGTGATAGAAAAATAATAATAATGCAGGAATATGCGTCTCATAATATACGGAAATGCATGATGCAATAATTTTTTTTTTGCTATTTTGGACATGACTTTTTATACGTAGGGACCGTCGAAATATTGGTTGAAAGTTGAACTGAAAGTCCGTCATTTCTTAAGTTATCAATTATCATGTACTTTAGCTTTTAGTTTACTACTGATAATGTTTTAGATATTAATATGTTGTATATTATTACTAAATCTCAACTGGATAGTTAGAATTATTATAGTTAAGTAATTTGTAGTTAACGCCGTTGGTTCCGTAGTAACTAAGTTTCTGTTTATATATACAAGACAAGACGTTCCGCGCGGCTTCGCCCGCGTACATTAGATATTTTACAGACAAATCAGTTTACAAAAAATAGCCTATGATCCTTCACGTGGTCTACTTCTTATCTTACCCAAATAACGGAAAAATTGCTCTAGTAGTTCGTGAGTAGGGATTGCAATCCGGATACTTCGAAATCCGAAAAATCCGGATAATCCGGATTTTTCAGGGCAACGAAAAATCCGGATTTTTATATTAGAAAATCCGGATTTTCGGTTTTTTCGAATAGTTGGTAAAATTATGAAAAAGAAGCTTTTACGTAATATAAAATTAATTAAGATGTATTGTGTAATATCTGACATACAAATTCACATTTGTTTAAAGGCGCTATTACAAATTTGCGTGGTCAATAGGTACCTAACTCAGTACTTCATATGTCCAACATTGCATTGTTTAGTTATTTGGTGGTTGTAAATTGTTTATTTAAATTTTTTAATCTTATTTTAAAAAAAGGACGACATTTTTTAATTTCTTATGACCTACCGTTTATTTAAGTACAATATTTTACTATTTAATAATATTAATGATAAGAAATGATTAGAAATGTACAATAATTCTTTTAGAATATTGTCACTATTGATTAAATGTTTTTCTATAAAATCTTCTGATTTGTAAGTCTGTCTAAAAGAAAATAATAAGATTTTATAAAATAATAAAATGTTGATTTGACCCTTCGATCGCAGATTCTTGGAAATGCTATTGTATTCATTGTTGTCGCAATCACCGGTGCTCGTATGGGGCTTGATGAGTTAAAGCTTAAATAATTATTTTAAGTTATTTATTCTTTACAATAGCCTATATTATTTAAATGCTGGGCAAAGGTTCCCTCAGGATCTTCCACTTATCTCGCTCCAGCGTCACCGCTGATATGCCTCCAAGAAGGAGTTTGCAACCATGTTCTAGGCTTTGCAATCATCGGTTGCTCACTAGAGAGCCAAGAGATGGCCATATTTAATAAAAATATTTTCATCTTCTCTGACAGTCAAGATGCACTTAAATTACTGACTGCAGCAGAAATTTCGTCCAAATTAATTGGTTGTAGATTGTGGTGATACGTAAAACATGCTGAAAGGGAACAACAATGTCTGACTTGTATGGGTACCGGGTCACAGTAACGTCTTTGGCAACGAAACCGCTGACGAGCTGGCTAGGCTAGGGGCTGAGAATCTCATATACGGTCCAAAAGTGGTCTGTGGAATATCTCCCAGTACTACAAACCAAGTGCTCGAGGAATGGGGTCGCAGACTAAGCAAACAGCAATGAGCTGAGACCCCTGGCCTGGTAAATTCTAAGGCACTAATTCCTGGCTTTTACAAAAAACTGTCAAAATTAATACTCACCATGGGTAGGAAATAAATAAAAATCCTTACCTTTAAATAATAAGTGTTAATAGAATTACGACTTGCAGATTCTGCGAGGTAAAGGGCGAGACACCTTTTTATCTTGTTTTGTTTTTACCTCGATGACTCTCCTACTCTACTACACAGCAAAAACTCACCCACTCTACTAAAGAAGTAATTAGTGGCACCAATGCCAACCACATCGTTCAATTAATGAGGATTAGGGAGTCACAAGAGATCCTTGAGGGTCGTCGTGGCATCAGGGTTACAGTAATCTGCCCTCGGAGGGAAAAAATGCCTCTAAGAGTGTCGAGCTATCTTTTCCTAGGCCTAGATACCCACTCTCTCGATATCCAGCCTAGATGCATGAGGATAATACGACCAGTGCCACTTTAGCGGGCAAGTTTTGACTTTTAAGTATGTGATTCTTGTTTAGATGGTTTTTTTTTTATTTTGACGAGACGACTTACTTCCAAGTTACTGCGCTCCATTGCTCTTTGGCAGACCCCGAGTTGGATTTTGTGTAAATCAGTCAATGGAGTTTGCGTACTGTTGGTTAGGACGAGCGAAATACTCATGTCGATGAATCTGCGCTTCACTGATGTATTTCCGGATAATCCGGATTTGAACATGTCAAAATCTGAAATCCGGATTTTTTTAAAAATCCGTTTTTTGCAATCCCTATTCGTGAGATAAGCCCTTTCAAATAATTTCCCCCATTTTTTCCACATTTTCTTCTATTTCTTAGCTCCTATTAGTTTTAGCGTGATAAAATATAGCATATTATAGCCTTTCTCGATAAATGGGCTATCTAACACTGAAAGAATTTTTCAAATCGGACCATTAGTTCCTGAGATTAGCGCGTTCAAATAATCCCTTTCAAATAATTTCCCCCCGTTTTTTCCACATTTTCCTCAATTTCTTCGCTCATTAGTCTTAGCGTGATAAAATATAGCCTATAGCCTTCCTCGATAAATGTACTATCTAACACTAAAAGAATTTTTCAAATCGGACCAGTAGTTCCTGAGATTAGCGCGTTCAAACAAACAAGCTAACTAACAAACTCTTCCGCTTTATAATATTAGTATAGACTAGACGTTCCGCGCGGCTTCGCCCGCGTAAATGAGATATTTCACAAACAAATCAGTCTACAAAAAATAACCTATGATCCTTCACGTAGTCTACTTCTTATCTGACCCAAATAACAGAAAAAAATCTCTAGTAGTTCGTGAGATAAGCCCTTTCAAATAATTTCCCCCGTTTTTCCAATTTTCTTCTATTTCTTCGCTCCTATTAGTCTCAGCGTGATAAAATATGGCCTATAGCCTTCCTCAATAAATGGGCTATCTAATACTGAAAGAATTTTTCAAATCGGACCAGTAGTTCCTGAGATTAGCACGTTAAAATAAGCCCTTGCAAATAATTTCCCCCCGTTTTTTCCACATTTTCCTCTATTTCTTCGCTCCTATTAGTCTTAGCGTGATAAAATATAACCTATAGCCTTCCTCGATAAATGGACTATCTAATACTGAAAGAATTTTTCAAATCGGACCAGTAGTTCCTGAGATTAGCGCGTTTAAACAAACAAACAAACAAACTAACTAATAAACTCTTCCGCTTTATAATATTAGTATAGATTTTCAAATCGGACCAGTAGTTCCTGAGATTAGCGCGTTTCAACAAACAAACAAACAAACAAACAAACAAACAAACAAACAAACTAACAAACTCTTCCGCTTTATAATATTAGTATAGATTTATAATTATGTACTATGGTTACTGTTTGTTAACTTCAATAAATAAATAAATAAATGTAATAAAATGAAGGAATTAAACTTAATATAATCAAATTAGTGACATTAGGCATAGATTGAAATGCTACCTAGTTGCGTAGTTAATAAAGTTGCATTTTATTAAAATTTACTTATTTACTCGCATGTCGCGGATCTCTGCGGCCATGCGACGCTGGCCACGTGGTTATTACAACGAGTGACTTAGACCAAAATGATAGCTATAATCGTGTCAATAAAGTAGCATTTTACTTGAATCTGATGATGGGATCTATAAGCAATCGAGGGAAATTCTTGAAATTTATAAAAACACACATAGTGGTTAAGATGTTTTTTCTAGTAACTCAAGCATATATGTTACAAATAAGTGAAATTTCATACGAAGGTGTCTCTGGATCCAAATGTGTCGAGTATAAATACTTATATGAAGAAATTAAATAAATGTTGAGAGTACAAAACTTTCTAAGTTTTATCATGTTGTTTAATAATAAGGATTAAAATTGTAAAAATATGCAAAATATACCAAACCTTCTAAGTTTTTTATACTTTTATTGTGACTGATAGTGATAAGACCTTAGTCTTCCAGGTTTTATTTAGCAATAGGTTGTTAATTAATAGATTTAAATAAAAAAAAATTAAAACAAACAAATCATTCTAAGTTTTATTAATATTAATTTTTATTATGACTGATAGTTATACTTAATATTTATTTATATTTGTAGAATAAAAGCCTAATTTATAATTATACTCTTAATGAAAAGCCCATAAGATTTATTAAGAGTATATTTTGGTAATTCATTAGATTAGATTTAAATTTTAAAAATATTTCAAACATACCAGAACCTATGTTGAATATAAGTTTGAATAAATAAAATAATTGTTAATAGAACAAATTTTTTAAAAAAATTTTATACTTTTATTGCGACTGAAAAACCTTATTATTTATTTGTAAGAATAACTGAAAATTCTAGTCTCATTGGTTATTTACTGAGAATAGGTTGTTACATAGGTTTAAATAAAAAATATTAAGTTCACATACAAAGCATTAGTTTTATTATTAACTTTTATTATGACTGATAAGCGTACAATTAATAATTTAAAAAATATATATATTACATAATTTATACACTTTTAATGGATGGGATATTCAAGACCTTCAATCTTATAGGTTTATATTTATTATGAATATTTTGTTAATTGATAGATTTGAATTTTAAAAATATTTAAAAGAAACCAAAATCTGGGTTATGTATAATACGAATAAATAAAACAAATTGAATCTTTTATTTACTGTGTTTATTAACCACTTCCAGCACATCTTTCCAAAAAATTTCGATGTTTTTTTCTGGTATTTGATTGAGCAGATATCTAAATGTGACTGCTTAATTCTTTCACATTTTGTGGGCACGAGCATAATGCCGCGTTTCCACTGACGCGGAGCGGAGCTTAGCGATGCCGAATTGACCAATCACCATGCTCAAAATCTTCGCTCCGCTTTGCTGTCATTCCGCTGGAATAGCACGATTGTTTCTGAACTCCGTAAAGAGAACTGCAACCGTCGCATCATCCTCCATCACGACAATGCGAGTTCTCACACCGCGCACAGAACAAAAGAGTTATTAGAGCAAGAAAACATGAATTATTAGACCATCCGCCGTACAGCCCCGACCTAAGCCGTAATGATTTCTATACTTTCCCTAAAATAAAGAATAAATTGCGTGGTCAGAGATTTTCATCACCTGAAGAAGTTGTGGACGCCTACAAAACGGCTATTTTGGAGACCCCAACTTCCAAATGGAATGGTTGCTTCAATGATTGGTTCCATCGTATGGAAAAATGTGTCAAATTTCGCGGAGAATACTTCGAAAAGCAATAAATACATTTTTAAATAGTAATGTTGTTTCACTTTTCACTAAAGTAAACCCTTGTTATCACACCTAAATATATAAATTTTATTATGTAGATTACTAGAATTCTAAGTTTAATACATACACATATATATATATATATATATATATATATATATATATATATATATATATATATATATATATATATATATATATATATATATATATATATATATATATATATATATATATATATATATACGCAGACGGCAGCTAGCTCTATTCTCTCTATCTCCACTAGAACGAACCTCCTGAACTGACTGCCTCCACCCGTCGTGTGCTTTGTGTACCTACGCGGCGAGGGCAGCCGCAAACATCAACGGGCAGACGCGGTCTTTATTCCTTCGTGGACAAAAAGCCCGCCCCGCCCCGTCGTTGCAAAACAACAGAGTCCGCCCGTCAGCCAGCGCATGGCGCACGTACTAGCAATACAATAATTTACTATACAAACCATAAATTAGTAATATTTGAACAAAGATACTGAGTACTGAACTACTGACCATGACATTCTCATTGGACGTCATTTTCCTATATACCTTTACCTACTGGTCACCAGACACGTCTAGTTTAACTTTGTGCAAACTGCATACTGAACTGACTGATTAAATTAAGTATTTTACAAAAGGTAACGTTATCAAAGAACATATTCTTACCGTTATAAATCCTATTTACCGTTATAACATTTACCGGTATAAATACCAATTTTTACCGTTATTATTAATACCGGGTAAATTTTCATACCGTTATCTATGCCCTTGAAGCAGTAACGTTATGAAAAAATACCGGTATTTGAAGCCCTGGTTACCATCGGTCGACATGACCATCCCAATACAAAATGTACTGAAAACAGAATACAGATATCGCAATAACGCATGCGTTATTATCGACCGATAATAACGCGTGCGGGAGCCTTTATGAATATGTTGGATATAATATCATGGCAGGCCTGTCTCACTTCCATACAAACGGCGCAAAATTGCCGAGATATTTACGTACTATTCTGTAAAACAACCTAATTTCAACCTTTTGCATTGCGTTTAGCGTTCATAGTACAATAACTGTCTGCCGTCTCGCTTCAATCTGCCAGGGCTGTCAAGCGAGCGGCGCGGCGCGGCGGCGCGGGGTCGGGTACTATTACTTTTGTATCGCGGATGCGTGCGTTGCGCGTGCGACAAGTCGAGCGAGTGCCAGCATATCGAGACTAGTCCGGTGACCGGACGTTTGCGTTTATCATACCTAAACTCGGGAGTGAGACTTCTGTACCGTAAGGTACTAATTATGTATTCTGTGATCATGGACAAAAGTAAATCGATTATTGTAAATTATCGAATAAAAATATCGGTCATCACTATTGACATTTATATATATAATCTATGCGTGTCAAACTTGTCTATCGTCTATCGAGTTCTGTTGTACGTTGTCTATGACACATCATTAAATAGAGAAAACATAGAAATGGCTGTATGGGCAACGCTCCCTTTGCCTGTCCCGACCGGGACGAATTAACAAAAAAAAAAAATGTCTATGACACAGCTTTTTGCTCCGCTCCCCGATGAGCCGTACCTAGTACCAGTACCTACTTTTCGAGTCTATTTTTTGTGTGTGTTTTCATTAGTTTCTATCAAAATTCAATAATGTATTTTATCAATTCTTTATCTTGGAAAGTAAATTCCTTGAAAAACTCGTCATCAGTGATTTCATGTGCCTAAACGCGAATAGTTTTTTATTTATAGAACTTGTTTATCGAGTACAATCCGTTTACAGATTTACAAAAAGTGTAATACTCCTAACATAAATGTAGTTCTATTAGTTCCAATACGTGATTATCGCTAATGTAAATAGTTATTTCTATATTATGTTATCGTTTACGTTGAATAACAAACGTTTCCCTGTGTACGTGTTGTGTAGATGAGTTCTAATATTTTATTTTCTTTGTGGGTCGTGTTCAAAGACTCTTCAGAGCTCATCAACTTCGCGGTGGACATAATGTAAGTATATTTTGTTAATTTATTAAATTATCTTTAACTTTACTTCAACATGTTCATGAGAACTCAATTACAGTATTACACTAACAATGATTAACAAATAACATCTGTCTTCAACATGGTGTATGAGTCATGGTTAGTTTTCATTTTATTGTTTTTGTTTATAATGCTGCGTGGGTCTCGCATGATAAAAATTAAGGTCAATTCATACATAAACTGTCCTTTCTACTCATAACTCCACTACGCTGTTGTCAATTCAATAAAAAAAATAACCTAAAGTATTTTATTAATTAATTTTTAAAATACTGTAAAATAATCAGCTAATCAATTATTATGTCACTCTGGCAATAAAATAGATTCAATAACCATAATAGCCTTGGGCACTAAAAATTTAAAGAGCAACAAAAGTCTTCAAATAATTACACTGTTTATTACCTTATCAGCCTATACCGTATTGCTAATATATTAATCCTTCGATCGCAGATTCTTGGAAATCTATTGTAAGTCTATTGTTCTCGCGGCCCAAGTGGGCCTTATCGGAATTGAAGGGTTAATATGCTTATGTATGATTTTTTCCATAATCCTTAATTCTACACAGTATAAAATAAAATGAAGAAGTACAAATTATTCAATCATCAGCATCTGTTTTTCTATAATCTAATAATTCACATTAATTAAATAGGCAATGAAGTTATAAAGTCCAATGTATAATTATTATTCCATTTCATTAACACTAATAATATTTTTATGCTTAATTCACCAAAATTGGTTGACATGCAAACAGCCTCCAGTCGAGTATATTTGCCATGTTGGCGGGGGTTTTCAACCCCTCAAGTGTCCTTGTAAGTGCTCTAAACGTGTGTGTCAACACTCTCTCCCCCATCGGTATAATGAGGTATTTCAGCGGAGTATGTTTAGCTAACTGTACTTTTATTGGGGTATTATGATCTACCCTTAAATGATTATATGCCTGTAGCGAAATTAATCTCTATTTTGTATCTTTTAAAAAAGTGTCCAGCAATTTAATTCCAAAGGCACAGTAGTAATACCTTGATCGTGGGAATCGCAGACACAATAGATTTTCAATTGTTATGTGACAGCCGGGTGCCACTTGGGGATTGATGGGTTAAGGTGCCGGTTGGCAGTATGAAAAGTGTCGCTATCTGCGGTCGCTATTTTATAGAAATACATAGAAACCAGTAGTGTCGCGACGACACGTCGTCTGCTGCCGCTTCATGTAGCCAGCTTCCAACTTGTACCTTTAAGTAGCCCAGCTAATGATATAATAAATAGAAAGGTTTTTTTTGTCTGTATTATATTGGTTTGAGCATGAAAAGGTAAAAGTTAAAAAGTTCTTGTACGTTGAAATAGTTTCAGTGTGAGCTAAATGGCAGGCAAAATCTAGTAGAAATGCTGCGCAACAACAGCTAAATTTTTCGTTATTAACCCTTCGATCGCGGATTCTTGGAAATGCTATTGTATTCTATTGTTGTCGCGACCACCGGTGGCCTTATGGGGCTTGATGAGTTAAAAAGAAATAATAACCCATTCTATATTTAACTAAAAATGTGCCATTTAATCCTAACTACGTGTTGCAAGTAATTTCGTTACGCCAGAAACCGCTTATCTCGCGAAAACAGTTTTTTTTTAGTAAAAACTATCCTACGTCGTTTTCTCTCAAATATCCATACCAAAATTCATTAA
The DNA here is from genome assembly GCA_905187585.1 of Cyaniris semiargus. Lineage (NCBI taxonomy): Eukaryota > Metazoa > Arthropoda > Insecta > Lepidoptera > Lycaenidae > Cyaniris > Cyaniris semiargus. The sequence continues at coordinate 20,761,443 of LR994551.1, read as the reverse complement.
AATCGGTACTAGACTTACGCGCGAATAGCAAAGAGACAGACAGGCCGACATTCATAATATTCGTATTGATGTATGCTCGCGAGTCGCGGATCAGGTACAAATTCGTCAATTATTGTCCTATCTCCAGTTGTCTCGATAGGAGCGCGACAGAATTATTTTAGTGTGCGACCTAAAGAGGTCTTACGTATGTTGAGGATATCATCTCAGGATTCACCCCTAAACCGCCATACGTTATGTATGATATATTGCACGCATGGATCATCTTACTTGTCAGACAATCAGGTGATTAGCCTGCATTGTCCTAACCAAACTTGGAAATAACATGTTTCCAACGCGGGAATCGAACCCACGACCTCCGAGTCAAGAGCGTCGGATGGGCATGTAAAAGTCGGTCCTGCGCCTGAGGGGTTAGTGCGAGTTTTATTCGATCATACGTATCGAGCGCGTAAACGCGAATTTATATGGGATCAAAGCAGTATCCACGTTAGCCAGTAGATGGCGCTGCTTTGATCCCATATAAATCCGCGTTAACGTGCTCGATGCGTATGATCGAATAAAACTCGCACTAAGGCCTCTGATCTCTCGCCAGTCGTGTCGGTCGTCCGTCCCACTGGGTTATGAGAGTATAGGAATAGAGACATTAGAGAGTGCTCTTGTGTACTGCGCACACACTTGGGCACTATAATCACTCCTGCGTAACTGGCCTGGTTTCAATGAAACCGGCCACCGTCACCGAAACCGGTGTGGGAGTTATTATGATATATTGCAGTAAATCTAGCAGTACTGCGGAAGCGCCGTATTGACCGGAGAAATGGTCATGCTCTGATTGAGGCGTTGCGTCATGTCTGCGGGCTTATTCATCCCGTTACCGCCGATGATACATCGCCTTACCTGTTTTAGTTTAAAAAAAAAACTGAATGACGCCCGCAACTCCGTTGTGCCAAAATTCGTTAATCGCGCAAGAACCGTACATTTACCCGAGATAAGAAGATCCTATGCCCTTTCCCGGGACTCAAAGTCTCTCTATCGGTTCAGCGGTTTGGGCGTGAAGTCGTAACAGACTAACAGATACACTTTCGCATTTATAATATTAGTATGGAAGTACATTTGGTACAGATTGAATCAGCCTTAAAGCTACAATAGCTGCCAAGAAATATCCACTCAGCCTCGTCTTTTTTGGCTGGAGTTTATCTGTTCAATAGCGTTGTTTCTTGCGCATCACGTTAGCGGTAACCAATCATACGCGCTTTTGAACGTTTAAACTTCTATCAAAAGATTCAGAAACCGCGCATATAGGGAATAATTTCCACACATTTCATGCATTTCTATGAGGGCGTGTTCAAAGTGAGCTTTTGGCTGTCTGCAATAATATTTGTTCACCTACTGACGACGCTGCTCTCCGATTGTCATTGATATGGAAATATCAAAGGATATGGAAAATTCAAACTTCCAAAGCAATTGATAGAGCTCCAGAAAAGGATCTATGAAAAATCCGAATTTCTAAAGCATTTAGAGCAATTGAGGTCGTGATCATAATGTATAGTCACTATAGTGTATATTGCTAGGCAGTGGCGGCCTTACCTATAGCGAGGCCCCGGGCGGAAGGTCTTTGCGAGGCCCTGGGCGGCAGGTCTTCGCGAGGCCCCAAATACCTTGCGAGCCCCCTGCAAGAGCGAGGCCCTGGGCGATTGCTCTGTTCGTCACCCTCTAGGGCCGCCACTGTTGCTAGAAGAACTAAATACTAATTGCGCTGTATTGCCACTTGCAATGATGTTGAAACTGCATCCAAAGTATTTGCAGATGGGTACATTATAGTGCTAATCAGGTTTCAACTTGCAATGCCATTCCTGTATTATTTCAAGCTTTCCCATCCGACGCGACTGCTTTCTATATTCTGCATAATATTATTATACATAGTTAAAAAACTTAACCCTGTGATTGTCATAATATAATACAAAGAATATTACGTTGTTCACCACCTGTCGTAAAACAGACACGGCAAAATGCAAGATATCGATACAACCAATTAAGTATATTTTTTTACACCCGGCTAGTTATTAAATAACTAGTTATGGTCATCGCACTTTTATCTGCGATATAACGGAAGCCGTCTGCGTGTTAACTATATATCGTAATTACTAATTATGCACAATCGTTGCAGCTGACTGCTGACATGATATCACGCCTTTGTTCGCCGCCGAAGTCATTGACGCGATTGTTTTTGCGATTCTACTCGACTTTGAACATTTTTATTTACTTAATATTCCGATTAATGGTTATGAATGAAATAGATTTTGCCCGCGACTCCACCTGCGTGGTTGTTTTTTTATGGTGCTTCCCATCTGACACCTTCCCTACTATGTTTCAAAATAATTAGTTCTCCTTGCAATATTATTTGATATTTCTAAAACAGACACGTAGTTTAACTCGCGGTTATCGTACATCTTTCCGCGTAAAAGACAGACATACAGACCGACACACTTTCGCATTTTTTAAATTACACATTTCTATTGGCGATGAACAAAGATATTGTTGGTTTTATATTTTCGTGCAAAAGTTACCTAGAATTCGTTTTCCTCGAAAAGATTTACATCCGACGCGTGGAAACGCTAAAGTTAATTTCTACAGAAACACAGCAAAATAAACAGCTCTCGAAAAGGTAATCCAAGCTTAATCCATAACAACACGTGATCACGTCGCGTCGCTGCAGGTGGGGTAAGCTAGACGGCCATTACGCATTTAATTTTGAGGCTTCAGAGGATGATTGAGAGGTCGTCGACTCGTCTCGTCTGCCATCGATTGCCGGTCAGGCCACCCCTCGCATCGAAGGGTTAAAACTTAATCATACAGACAAATGTACTTGCAATTTGTGTTTTTATTGCTATGTAGACGATTTTTCATTTCAAGCCAATGAAATAAAATATCGTCTAAATAGCAATTGTGAAGTGACTTTTTATTGCTAATTAGACGAAGATTTTTCGTTTCAAGCCAATAGCGAAATTATTTTTTTTCTATTTAGACGAAGATTTTTCTTTTCAAGCCAATGACGAAGTAATTTTTTTTTCTAAAGATTTTTCGTTTCAAGCCAATCAAATGGCGAAGTGATTTTTTTATTGTTTTCTAGACGATTCTTCTTTTCAAGCCAATGTTGATGAAATTGGATTTCACTCGTATATTTGTGAATAGATTGATTGAACTTTGATTGAAAAGTCACTGCAGTGAAAGTGAAAGCTTTTGCCGAGTCTGAAGCCGTCGATTATAAAATACATAAAAGGCTTTTCTATTACATACGAGGTTTGTTTTATGAATATTAAAATATGTTGACATAAAAAAAAACGTTTTTTAAAATGTCTGCAAACGACGGATTAATCTTTTAAATTAAAACCTCCTCCTTTTTTAAAAGTTGATTGAAGAATAAAGATATAGCCGAATGTTTATCCTCCTTTTTAGGGTTCTGTAGCCAAATGGCAAAAAACGGAACCCTTATAGATTCGTCATGTCTGTCTGTCTGTCTGTCCAACCGTATGTCACACCCACTTTTCTCCGAAACTATAAGAGCTATACTATTGAAACTTGGTGAGTAGATGTAGTCTGTGAACGGCATTAAGATTTTGATACAAAAAAGGAAAAATTATTAAAAATTTTAGGGGTCCCCATAGGTACAACTGAAACAAAAAAAAAATCATCTAACCTATGCGTGTGTATCTATGGATAGGTCTTCAAAAATCATTTGAGGTTTGTAATATCATTTTTTTCTAACCTGAATAGTTTGCGAGAGAGACTCTTCCAAAGTGGTAAAATGTGTGTCCCCCCCCTCTAACTTCTAAAGTAGGCGCATGATAAGTCTAAAAAAAATATATGATGTTCATTACTATAAAAACTACCAACGAAAATTGTTTTGAACGAGATCTAGCAAGTAGTTTTTTTATATACGTCATAAATGGTAAACCTTAATTTAACTTTCATTAAATCAACTGAAATGTAAACCTTTTAATTTCATAAAAACCCTTCATGGGCGAGTCCAACTCGCACTTGGCCGATTTTTCAAATAAGGTTAAAAACGGCTTCCTATAACAACTAGGTTAGTTTTAAACTGGGCTAATAAACTATTTATTATGCTGTTCGAAAAGTGTTCGTAGTTCCACAAACTGTTGCAGTTAAACAAATTTATCAGTACACGTCTAAACTTTCCATAAATTGTTGGAGAGTTTGTCTGTTTGTGTTCAGCTCGGGAACTCGACAACAGGATTATAAAGGATTCCATGTATATTGTACACTTGTTCTATGCAGCTGCATTCTGTATTCAACTGTTTCAACAGTTTACAGTTCGGAATTATTGGATTTGTAAATATTGAATGCTTTAAAATTCACAACGAAACGTGTTTACAATATGTTGTATATTTTAATGTAAAAAGTACCGTAAAATAAATTAAAATAAACAGCTAAAATAGGCTTTTCCTTTTTCGAAGTCGGTTAAAAGTTATAATTCCTTTTGGGAATTAACTAAAATTTAGAACTCACGCGTCGCGTTGTTAGACCACGAACAATATTAGTTTAACTGATTACAGTCCGCTAGGAATAGGCTTAATTAGTATAAATGGCCACTGTTGATTCTGTGATAAGTGGAAAGGCCAGCTGATAGTGCTGCTGGCCCAAAGTTACTGGCATCGTGATTTACTGTAACAAGTATAGATAGCCTAAGTTTATTTTTATATCCATTTTACTGCTTCGGAGAAATGGGCCACATATCTTTATTTTATGTGTGCCTTATCGTGACCAGCCTAGCATTGTTTTTGCTATTACTTTTATGGGACTACTGTTCCTTGTCAGATGGTTTAGGTAACAAACCTTTAGAGCCTCGAAAAGGCTTGCAAGATCAGGAATAATCACGATTTGTTTGATAAAGAAGGTAGTCAAACACATGTAGAGATCAACGAAAGAAAATATGGGTATTCAGTCCAACTTTGTAACAAATTATGGATAGCTCAGTCAAAGGACATTAATTTCCGTGAACATCCGAGGCTGGACGCCAGCCTAGCGTCGCTAGGCCTAAATTATAGTGCATATCCTGGTGTAAAGTCAAAGAATTTCCGAAAGGATACTTCCTATTGCACAATGGATGGCCCACTTCGCCTGGCTATTCGAGGAATCGATATGTTCCTTACATAAAAGTTGTACATAAATACACACTAGGATCCTCCCGGTTGGGCGGTGCTGATAAGCTGAATGTTTTGTATTGGAACCATTTTACTGCCTCACGAATAAAAGATTTATGGAATTGTTTATGCATCTGAAAATGGATGAGATTGTTTAGTATTAAAATAACGTCTAGATTGGAGCGTTCGTGGCCTAGTGGCAATTGTTTCAGAACTCAGATGCAATTGAAAAGTTTGGGGTTTGATTGCAAGAGGCATTCAAATTCTCATGTAAGGTACTGGAAAATTTGTCAGAAAACCTGCCAGACTTCGAAGGTATCTTAAGTATCTCCTTATATTGAAAAAATGCGAGTGATCTTGTACTAGAGATTCTCTTGATGATAATGATGATTATGACGCTCATTTAAAGTCCACCACACTTCGTTCATTGTCTTTTCATGTCCAGTAATGAGATGCGTTAGCTCTGAAAGCTTTCGCTTAGACACTTACGACGGTGGAGCTTTATTAAAAGCTCACTATCACAATGTGCTGTGACGCATTGCAGTAATGCGTAGCAGAGACTGGAGTAAGGAGTTATACATCACGTCTGTGGAATAACAAGAAAAACAATATAAGAGTGACTTTTACTTACATGTAGAGTCCAGTGTCCACCGAATAAACCAAGTGCACCAAGTCGTAAGTTCGACGTTGCATCTTCTTTACACAGTGTATTAATTTCCTCCGTTTTTTGCTTATATGTTTTTAAGGGGATCGCACATTTATCAGCTAGCACGCGCCGTACGCGCCGCATTTTAGAATTCATTACATTATGTGTGTACATGTGAAACCTCGCACATTCGATCGCACCGTACGCGCCGCATTTCGTGTATTATGCGGTGCGTTCGACGGGTACGGTGAGGACAAATGTGCGATCAGCGGGGCTAAAATGGTCGCATAGCAATTCCTCTCAATCAATTCACAAAATGAATTGTCAAAACTGTCAAAGTCACGAATGTCAAATTAGTACGAATTTAGACCAATTGAATTGGTCTAAAGACATTCGTGCGTTTGACAGTTTTGACAATTCATTTTGTGAATTGATTGAGAGGAATTGCTATGCGACCATTTTAGCCCCGCTGCTTTAATCATCCAACGATATTTTTGCATTTTTTTTAGAACTAGAGCGATTTAAGAAGCAAAAATGTTAGATAATACATTGCACCTTTCATGCGGGTATAATATATAATATAATATCTATGGACGTGTTTCACACCGCGTCAGTCGTGCTAAGTACCTGATGGACTTGTGTTACAGGTACCAGACAACGGAAATATATTTAATACTTTTATACTATACATTATATATTTAAGATTTTTATTATATCATACACATATCTAATACACAATATCCAGACCCGGGAACATTTAAAACTTTTTGTTCCGTCGGCGGGATTCGAAGCCTCGCCGGCTTGAGCTGCCACACACTCAACCAATTGAGCCACAGAGGTCGTCAAAGAATAGCTAGTTATAATTACACCAGCAAAGATAATAGAAGATGACGAAACTAATGATGTATTCGAGAAGTGCATGCCACCATTTAAATCATAATTAAGTTTAAATGCAGGTAATACGTGCGAGGCATACTAGAATGCGAGGTTTGATCGCTGAAGGCATCATTAGTGCAGTCTTATCTGGCACTTGACCAACCTCTACACCTGACTTCAAAGAGAACAGACTTGTATGGTCATTTATTGGAAGCTATTTTTTGTATCAAACATGCTGGTATTTGACAAGAGAAAGGGCTTTGTGTACTGTCGGAATGAACACTTTCAGGCATGAGACTATTTTTCAAGTTTATCCAGTGTCTGCTGGTGCTATAAAACTGTGTATGTACGTAGATATGCAGCAAAATTTAAAAAATAGCTGTATTTTGTTTTAAATAGAGTCTGTGATGCAGGCTCGCAGGCTGCGAGTTTTCGATAGCGTTGGAGAACTAGGGTTGACCTTTGCCCAGTAGTCCTCATCCTGCGGCAAACGATAGCTGGTAATGGCCGTTATCGGTGTCGCGACACCACCGGGTGCCAACATTGACATTCAGCGGGTTCAACTGTCACCGTCGAGATAAGACCTGTCAATGCGCGTGCGTCATAAGACTGCACTTTGTTATAACTTTAGTGTCTAAACACACCATGCCGAAGTTCCGCGGCGGAAGTTCGGCATGATTACGTCAGCAATGTCAAACGCATACAATATAACGCGACGGAATTTCGGCATGGTGTGTCGTCGGTAATTTAACATACATTGCAGGCGGAATCAAGCCGAACTTCCGCCGCGGAAATTCGGCATAGTGTCTTTAGACACTTATTGGCACCCGCCATACTTAAGGCGAGCACTTACCTCAATTCCAAAACGATAACTTTGCGAACGCGAATGCCAAGCGTGTACCCATCGCAATAAGATTCATTTTAGCTTAGCATTAAATTGTAAGTTACGACGGGCGGATCTTCTCTATTTTATTTTTCGTGTGTTTTTTTTTAAATATCTTTCGAAATAAATATTAAGAAAAAAGATTATTCGTTTCAGACCTTTTTAAAATAGATTCATTGACAATTTATTGAAAAAAAAAATGTAAGTTATTCTTGTTAATACTTATATTTCGATGACAAAGAGTTTTGTCGGAGGTGAGTTTGTAAATTAATTACAGCGAAAGTATTATTTTTTATTAAAGTGTTTTTGATTTAAACCCTTTTAAATATTGTGCTCTATATCTCATATTTTTTTACATTTCGTTATTATATTGGAACTAGGTAAATCGGGTATCAAGAAATAACAAAATGGGGTTTCAGCCCGCCTTAAGGGCCTTCCCCTACGGAGATTCCGTAATTTACCGTATTTAGAGCCTTATAAACTCATTATTTGAAAGCTACAAAGTTATAATAAAAATACAGCAATAATCTTCAGTATATCAACATTCCTTTCCCCGTTTTAAATTTTTTATTTTTGTTTATTATAGGACTCATGATATTAGCTTCCAAGGTAATACCAATTTATTAAAATTGAAGCATACTTTCAGCATCTCCCTAGTATTTACAAATTACGTTTATTTGAAACACACGACAATAGATAGACAATTTCATTACCTACATATTCCCCGTTTTAATTTTTTTTTAGTTCAATTTCGAACTAGATAAGTAGAAAAAAAAAATAGGATTTTTGTGCGATCTCGGCGACGCGTCAAATGTATGGTCAAGGTCGTTTGCTCGGGGGATGGCCTTAAGTGTTTGCTAGCAGACAATTGCATACTCTTTTGTAAGTATGATTGTAAAAGTGACTTTCCGATCTTTTAGGGTCAGCGCAGACAGAAAGGAGCGCAGCGGAGAGGATTTTATTAACGCACTTGAAACTAAACTTTAAAATTATTACACTAAAGTGCATAAATGCTTGAAACCTTACAAGAAATGCTCGCGCGTCCTCGAGGATACGCGGGAATGTCTTTAAATGGCACTTTAGTGTCATAATTTTAAAGTTTATTTTCATGTGCGTTAATAAAATCCCCTCCGCTGCGCTCCTTTCTGTCTGCGCTGCCCCTTACCACACAGAATACATAAGTACAACCGCGACCGACAAAAAATCAAATAAAATGTCACTTTATGACATAGACTATAGGTATCATTCTCTATTGACATGTGTGTGGCGATCCCTGCTGCCCTGCTGTTGCGTAATAGTGGCATAGAGTAAAATGAAACCTATAGCCTATGTCATAAAGTGGCATTTTATTTGCATTTTTGTCGCTCGCGGCAAAGATCGGAAAGTCACCTTAACTGTATATCAATGTATTAAAAATTCGATTCAGAAATCACCGTGCATTTTATAAAGAAATTGGATTTTAATATTTTTATAAGAGCAGAGTTCAAAACTCGTCCTGAACTCCTGACCTTGACCGTCTTGAATTATATTGTGAACTCTACTTTCTATTTGTATCATCAATTTGTAGCTCTATTTCTTCAGCGCTCGATCACGCTAATACATTATACACCACTTCAAAGAATATTTCATAACACATTTTGAATCGCGCGTCATTCTACTGGCGCACCGTCTGATGTTAGCCCATCTGCTCCGTTTCAGCGGCGTCCAGGATAAACACAGGTTCCATTAACGCTTCTCCAAGTTCCAACAGGAAGGGCTTAATGGTTCTGTCACAAAGGGTTGGGTATTAGGTACGGTATCGAAATGGGTCAAACGGTAATGTCAATCGAGCTATTTTCTATACCCACGAGACTCAACCTAGTTGGCTTTATCTTTAAGCGTTAGATTCCACTATGCAGATTGGAGTTAAGGGATTTTTATTTTCCGAGTTGGTTGGTCGGTTTTAGTTGGAAGACGAGAAATATGGATGCTATAAATCTCCTGAGATTATTTATTGCAGCTTATTCGTCTGGTGTTGGGTTAGTTTAATCAAATTATTTTCCCTGACATTTCTGGTAACATTATATGAATCATGTTAAGTGTTGTGCCCTGTTCTGTCTTAACTCATATGGATAGCTTCTTCCCACTCGTCTATGTATTCATATTGGGTGTGTGTACACAAACTAGTGTATAATATGTAGACTATTGTCTCACGTGGTGCCAGACGAGTGCTCTAGACTCAGGAGTGAGCCCTGAGCACAAATACGTTAACACGTAGCCGAGTGTGTGCATTATTTTAGTATGTTGAACTCGACGCGTCGCATTATAATTTATGTCATATTATTTCGCGGGTAGAGGCGAAAATTGCCCGACCATTTCGTTTTCACTTAGTCTGATTGGGCGATAAAATTTGGTTGAATGTAGACATGATCGAGCGGGGACATTAGTAAATCGCGCGTGATTTATATGAGGATGCAGACTGCGGCTGTGATTTTGTTTTCATTTACTGTCGTTTGTCATCGTTATGAGCTGATTTTACCGAGATAAACCGTATCAATAAATGTTTAGCTCTTCCATGAAGTGTAGTGTATTAATCATGGATGTGACAGTTTATGTCTCGGGATATGCTAATTATTCTAAGGTTTATGATGATGCATGCTCATTGCTCGACATCGGTTGCTGTCTTCTGAGAATTCGAGCACAAACTTCTATGTTTGGTATTCTGCAAGAGAAAATAAAACTCCAGAGTTGTTCAGTAAATTGATTTGACAATGTCATGGTTGTAATCCGCGAAGATTACCGATTTTCTTCTCATAAGTCAATTGTTGTTTGGAAATTGGTAGATTCAGTAAATTAAGATTTTTTCCGCTTTTGCATGTAGGTCTGTATGAGTCACTGGTTTGGTCACATCACATGCATCAAAATTAACAATATCATGTTGTTGAACCCGGCGTAGTCTCAATATCAAAATATGTTTATGGTTATTTTTATGTCGGGAAGTATGAAAATAGTAAGTTTACTAGGCGCGTCGTACAGTTAACTGAAGATAAAATATCATGTAGAGATTGATTTACTATTCAATAAATTTTTACGAGTAAGCATCGATTATAGTGAAAGTTTCTAGGTAGTATTATAACCGAGCATAAAATTCGTTTCTACCTTTAGGTAATACAACTCTGTATTGTCTTTACTACCAAAAGAACTATTGGTAGAGTAGCAGCATTCTAGTAAACTAATAATTATAAGACCTTTCTTGTTCCTGAAAGTATTCTTAGGACCTTTATTTAAGTTTGTTTAACCTTGTGTAACACTGTATACACACATTCATAGTGAAAACATAATTCATTCATAACACTGGTCTTGGGTAGAGGTGTGATGACCGCGAGCTATAAACAGCCCACGCATTTACACACCGACTGAAAACTTAATAAAATATGCCTTATCTTATAAAATATTATATATCTACTTCAAAATTGAGTTCCATAATTCCACCCGAACATACATTCTTACATACATACAGAGGAAGTTAAATAAAAGCTTTTAAAAAGGACATTAGATTTAACATGCATATTATATAGTCCTGAGCTAATAACTTACAGAAAAAAAAATGCTTCTATGTTAACTAAACAAGATATTTAATTGTTTAAGACTTATAGAGCAAACTGCAGACTCTACAGTGTAGTCTGTAGAGCTGTTCTATTCTATTGTATCCTTATGTGCTTCCCTAATCCTATCTTACCCTAATTTCATAGGGAAAGTAACGAAAAAATCGTCAAGCACCTTTAAATATTGAATAAAGAATTGACCTGCGAGGAATACATAATATAATAACGGTATCAACTTTACGTTTAGCAATATCGATTATTGACCGATTGAAATTTTTAATTTTATTAGAGCCAAGAATATCAATTTCAATTTCACAACGTCTTCAACGGTCAAAGCTTGCATTGCAATGGACCTACTTTTATTAACTTTATAACCCAATGTAGCGTGAAATAAAATTTTATTCCCTCATTTCTGCTCGTTACAGTGTTGTCGGGCAGTGTTAAATTATGCGTGTGCATACAGCCGTGAAGTGGTGTAAAAAAGCATAAAAACGCGGGAAATAACCGCTCGTGCCCCGCCATAATAGAGTGAAGGGTTCTCGTTCAAATTTCGCGAATGAATGCAATATGGATGCGTTCGTAATTTAGGGATGGGATAATTTTTCGTATAAAATCGTTTTTTATGGAAATCGATTTTCAATTATTATTGCACATTTAAGACCGGTTTCTTACGAGTGTAAAGATTTGTGGTTTATTTGATATTCTATAGTCTATACCGTCGCTAAATTGACTTTGTGGTCTGTGAACAAAACGCGGTAACAGTATCTGATCCATAGCATATTATGTTTTAGACACCTTAAGATTTTTTTTTTATTCTTTCATCTAAGAATAGTGCGATTTTAATTTCCACTCAGCCGTACAATACTTATTCGGGAGTGACATAATGACATCATGTAGATAAAATATTTGATGATACTTTCCGAGAAATGTGATATTCGATCGAGATGTCACATTTCACACGTTTTTGCTGTAGAAATCCACCAGTAGAAATTCTCTAGGGTATGAAAGACGAAAGTGTTATGAATTGTGATAAAAATTCTAATGATATCACGGCCGCACGCAGAGAGATTTTATGGTTACTTAACTTTAATTTAATGAAGATTTTGACATAATAGTACGCCGTACGGGAGCCCTAGAACAATTTTTTTTTTATTACTATCAAGCTAATTTTTTGTGAGTAGCTTCATTTTGATAAGACGAACAACAGTTTTATTTGCGAAAAATCTCGAAAGTGGTAGCTTGAATTGATGGTCCTAAAATATGGACTGTTTTATTTGTAGGATAATGTTACTCTTAAATTATATAACTAACTAGCTGTGCCCCGCGGTGTTACCCGCAGTTTAAGTGATATATAATAAAAGACTATGAAAAGTACCAATAATAGGGTCAAAACGGGACGATACATGGTTCTATAATGGTTTATGGTAGTGATGATGATGATGATGAATGTAATTTGCATAGTAGCATATGCTTTCCGTTCTTAAAACAACATCGAAACTCCCAAACTTGTATCTATGTATAAAGAGTCAGGAGTTCTCTCAGCACCTTCCGAACCATGGTATACCTTGGTGCAAAATCTTGCTTGTTGGTAGCATATGCTTAGAATACTGCTCACGGAACCGAAGTCACCACATGTTTCCATATAAATTTTGAAGAGTTCCCTCGATTTCTTGTGGATCCCTTCATCAGGTCACCACCTTATGAATATGGTACCAAATTGGGATGATAACCTATACACCAAAAGAAAATTTTTGAAAATCGGTTCACAAACGGCGGAGTAATCGTTGAACATAAAAAAACGAACATAACACCTCCTCCATTTTGAAAGTCGGTTAAAATTGTAGCCTATGTGTTATTCTGATGTATAAGCTATATTATTGTAAAGTTTCATTAAAATCCGTTCAGTAGTTTTTGCGTGAAAGAGTAACAAACATCCATACATACATACATACATACATCCAAACTTTTGCCTTTATAATATTAGTAGGATAACCTATCAATATCAAAAAATCAGCTCGTTAGGGTTCCGTTATAGGGTTCTGTAATCAACAAAACTTGGTTGACTACTGAACCCTAAAACGGAACCCTAACAAGCTGATTTTTTGTATATTGATAGGTTAATAGTTATATAACTTAAGGGCACCTTCTCCCTAAATTAGCAGGTCGATGTCTGTCAGTGCGAATATCGACGTAAATGACATTAAAATAACATTCATATCAGCGCGCCTTGTATGGTGGCGGTTACGACGCTCGCCGCGTCCATGATAGGGCGAAATAGGAGAAAAAACCTTTTTACTTAGATAAATTTTTTTATAACTAAACATGTATCCAATCATTTCCCTGTAAAATTTTAATAGTAATCGAACTGTCAAAATTATTTTTTGATTGAGTCCCTGTAAGTCCTATAAAACTCAAAATGTTTTTTAAAATCGAGGTTGTTTCGGAATTTTTTTTTATCGAGACAAATTATCTGTATTGTGTTTCTAACCAAAAAAGTCACTAGTTATGTATCTATACATGTATATATTTTTCAGTTTTTTTGAATGGCGCTTTCTTTAAAAATTACTCATTCTAGAAACGTGAATTTGGAAGAAGGTTAAGAGTAACATTGTCCTACAAATAGAACAATCCATATTTTAGGACCATCAAATCTAAGTATGAAATCCTTTCTATCTCTGTTTGCTACCACTTTCGAGATTTTTCGCAAATAAAAATGTTGTTCATCTTATCAAAATGAAGCTACTCACAAAAAATTTGCTTGATAGTAATAAAAAAAAAAATTGTTCTAGGGCTCCCGTACTGTAAGCTCCATACATATTCTGGTGGATAGATACGCAAACAGTAATAATATACAGCTTCGAACAAGATCTTCCTTCTAGCATAAAAAGAGTTTTTATAATCTATACTAATATTATAAAGCGGAAGAGTTTGTTAGTTTGTTTGTTTGTTTGAACGCGCTAATCTCAGGAACTACTGGTCCGATTTGAAAAATTCTTTCAGTGTTAGATAGTCCATTTATCGAGGAAGGCTATAGGCTATATTTTTTCACGTTAAGATTAATAGGAGCGAAGAAATAGAGGAAAATGTGGAAAAAACGAGGGGAAATTATTTGAAAGGGCTTATTTGAACGCGCTAATCTCAGGAACTACTGGTCCGATTTGAAAAATTCTTTCAGTGTTAGATAGTTCATTTATCGAGGAAGGCTATAGGCTATATTTTATCACGCTCAGACTAATAGGAGCTGAGAAATAGAAGAAAATGTGGAAAAAACGGGGGAAATTATTTGAAAGGCTTATCTCACGAACTACTAGAGCAATTTTTCTATTATTTGGGTCAGATAAGAAGTAGACCACGTGAAGGATCATAGGCTATTTTTTGTAGACTGATTTGTCTGTGAAATGTCTAATTTACGCGGGCGAAGCCGCGCGGAACGTCTAGTTTCCATATAAGCCTGCATGAACTGAAATTAATATAATAATATCAAAACCAGGCATCATATTTTCTCTAATTAGTTCATGTTTGACAAAGACGAAACACGAAGGCGGGTCCCTCGTTGTACTGAGTTGAATGTTGGCGTGTTAAAAGTTTTACTTAGTATTCTAAAGTTGGTCCAGGCATTTGTTGACTCAACTAAAACTTAGTCTTATTATGTAGCCTATAAAGCCGGTGCTTTATCGGCTACATAATATGCTATGATCATCCATGCTATGACCACGTATCGTGATCGCTGATCTCCCCAGGGGTTCGGGAATCAGATACATCCACCCGAAGTGGCCATTGTTTTATAGATGCGCCGGCAGTCGACACCCACATCCCTATTAGGCGCGCATTGTTCGCGGCTGCCATTGTTTCAGCCTTTATTGGGCCCAACAGCTGGATTTGTAGGGTTCCGCACCCAAAGGGTAAAAACGAGACCCTATTACTGAGACTTCGATGTCTGTCCGTCTGTCTGTCTGTCTCCTAGCTGTTTTTCAAGAACCACTATAGCTAGACTTCTGAAATTTTCACATATTGTGTATTTCTGTTGCCGCTATAATTAAAAAATACTAAAAACAAAATAAATTAAATATTTAAGTGGGTTCCAAAACACAATTTTTTGCCTAGTTACGCACTATAACGGTACGGAACCCTTCGTGCGCGAGTCAGACTCGCACATGACCGGATTTTTCCTCTACGGCCGCCTGATTCGCTTACGCATCGCTTTCAATACGAATGCATGTGCAAACTTTGCATATTTCGTTTGGATATTTGCCACATTCGGAGCGTCTATAGTATTCTATTCAGTGGTGGAATTAATTATGTTCTAGTTTCATTGTGATATAGAATTAGACCCAAATTGACTTAGAATAGACTAGATGTTGCCCGTAACTTCGTTTTGTCACTCGTTTATTACGTGGACACCGTGTTTTTTTCTCTGATTAAGACTGCTACGTCCTTTTCTGCGACTCAAAGAATCTCCATACCAAATGTCATCAAAAGTGGTTTATCTAAGCGTAAAGAGGTATAACATAGAGAAGCACGTTCACATGGTATGTTTTAGTACGTACTTACAAATATGTACCATCGAGGAAATTGATTCCTAGGCAGTTGAAGTACGTACTTACAAATATGTACCATCGAGGAAATTGATTCCTAGGCAGTTGACGGACCTACGTCATGTGGTCGGCCTATGTCAATTCAATGTTAGCTGTGATCGGCCGGATGGGTTTGACGATCGGCGACCAAATTAACTTAGGTCCGCCATCTGCCAAGGATAGTCAGTCATTACGTCAGAAAAATCGGGTTAGAAATGCAAATAACCGAGAAAGCCAAATTTTGGATACGGATACGTATCTCGAAGGACTAGGATCCGAGTCGATCATAACTCGGTTCCTCGTCGAGATACGTAAAAAAAAAATCGTATCTCGACGGGGAACCGAGTTATGATGAAAAAACTGAATTTAACCCTTTTTTCAAGATGGCGGAAAACCCACAAGGTTATTTTGGTCGACAATTTGAACTTAAGCTTTTCTAGCCATCCCCCACGTAGTATCCAAAATTTGACTTTCTCGGTTCATTTGCATTTCCAAATGCATATTATAAAGACTGGAGTAAGGAATCAACTTCTCTGATAGTACACCATAACAATAAACATCATTAACAAGGTCAGCTGTTACCAAGTTTACAAAATTCATACGTGGGAGAGCCATGCTTCGGCACGAATGGGCCGGCTCGACCGGAGAAATACCACGTTCTCACAGAAAACCGGCGTGAAACAGCGCTTGCGCTGTGTTTCGCCGAGTGAGTGAGTTTACCGGAGGCCCAATCCCCTACCCTATTCCCTTCCTGTCCCTCCCCTATTCCCTTCTCTTCCCATCCCTACCCTCCCCTATTACCCTATTTCCTCTTAAAAGGCCGGCAACGCACCTGCTGATCTTCTGATGCTGCGAGTGTCCATGGGCGACGGAAGTTGCTTTCCATCAGGTGACCCGTTTGCTCGTTTGCCCCCTTATTTCATAAAATAATAATAATAATAATAAGCCCGCAGGGCAGCTTGTGGCGAGCTGTTGGGGAGTAGCGACCCCACGTATCCGAGTGCTCCCAGGGAAGCCCCTGTTCTCCATCTCCGGCTTGCCTTCACTGGCCGGCCGGAGTGAACACTGACGGAGAATCAGGCCCTACCTCTGCCTTGCCTTAACCGGCCGGTCAGAGTGGAGTCGCGAGAGCTTCGGCTCGGAGGGAGGATGTGAAGCGTAAGTGGCGAGTGGGCGACGTGATGGGACCCTCTGAGGGTGCAAATGATCGGCGTTTAAAGTCCAGCGACACCTCTCCTGCCTCAAGCCGCTCTGTCAATGTTGCCGCCTCGGTGCACCGTGCGTGCGACCATTTTGAGGGGCCCATTCAAAGAGTTGGCGAGTCACCGTCTGCCAACTTTATGATGCATGTTTCCACGTTGTATCGGCAGACGCCATAGTCCTTCCATAGTCCCAGTTACCCAGTCCACTAGCACCTCACCCCCATAGCCCGGTATCATTTCTAATATCTATTCCCTGTAATAGTCCTACACTGGCCGCTGGCTCTCCTTGGTCGTACTCCCATAGTGCGGACAGGGAGAGTCGCCGGCTAGTGTCACATTACATCTAGATTAAAACTGTGTAACGGGCCTCTACGTGTTGGCTTCGGCCCCGCGCATGCCTTCCAAAGGTCCGGGATTTAATTGCCCGTGAGCAAGGAATACCTTACACAAACATAATAATAATAATAATAATAAACATAATGTTAGTGTAACTGTTTACTGACATAACAATGAAATAATTAAAGCGTAGAAAGTGAAAGGAATTTTGTCGCCCACAGCTTACAACGAACAAACTTTTGACACATTAAAGGGTGATGTTTTGCTATGGAAATAATTGAATTTGCGAAAATGACACAAGTCGGTATCATTTTCCCGTTTCTGTTGTAAGTTAACTCATGATTTAAGGAAGGCCTGGTGTAGATCTCAACAAAATTAAATTCTTCAAAAGTTTCTAGACTTCTAACTCTCTACAATTATTATTGGCCAGAAGTTAAAAGACGTTTTCAATTTTAAAATATATTCTGCCAAAGGCTAACTACACCAAGCTTAAGGGGTGCACCCGGCACACTAAAAATATTTTTTTGTAAGTAAATATTTTGCAGTAAATTTTTGTGCAGGACTAGTTAATTACTGCTAGGTAATTACTATTTTAAGCTGAAAAATAACTCAAACATGTTAAATATTTTCGTATGAGAAAATGATTTTGGTATTACGTATGTATGAGAATTTCGATGGCACCCGGCCTCTTAAGGCTAACAAATTTCTTAATTCATCAAGCCCCATATGCTCACCGGTGATCGAGACACAATAGATGTGTCGTTTTCCCACGATCGACGGGTTAATTAGTAATTTGTGACCGGGATAATGTGCCATAATAGTATTTAAAAAAAAAAACGACTCCAAAATTGTACGTAATTGAGAATTAAAATTCCTTATCTCAAAAACTACTGAACCGATTTTGATGAAACTTGCAGAGTTTCCTAAGTTAAACAATACCTAGTACAACAAAAAAAGAATTACTCAAATCGGGCTTGTAGTTCCGGAGATATGCGAACACAAACATAAAAACATACATGTAACATACATACATACACTTTTGAAATTTGGCACATTTGTTCAGACGCTGATATAGACTAACATATACGAAAATTGAGCAATTCTGGAAATATTACATAGTAAATACATACGGGTCGAATTGATAACCTCCTTTTTTTGAAGTTGGTTAAAAATAGAATAGGTACATCTCAATTCAAACGGAGTATTCGTTTTGTAGAAAGTGTACATGTAATTTGTCTCTAATACGTGCCATTCTGTAAGGCGATGATGATGGTAGGATATTATATCGATTGCGGTTGTCCCCGGATAGCGCTAAAGAGCTTTTACCGCGTGGGTGGCTGCCGGCTGGACACCCACGCCGCGCCAAACGGCACGCCGCGCCGCCTAATCCGACCTGACATTCAAATTAACAACCAGATATCGGAAATGCTGAAATGACATTTAAAGGTGACTCATAATCACCACTCACAGAAATATTCGCTGCGACAAAAAGGTATCCCACCAAAAACATTTCATGTAAAAGAAAGTATGTATGGCTTCGCTGTTTCGCTACCGTCGTGGAGGTGAGGCGAATATTTAGTTTCTGATCTGAAGTAAGTAACGAAACAGCCAAGGAGTTAGGGTCGATAGAGTTAGGCCGCGTAGATTCAGAAGCTTGGCTCTACATTAGATCCGATGTCTTTTTCACAGGGCAAACCTTTTGTGGTCGTCGAGGTAACATTTTACATGAAATGTTTTTGGTGGGATTTCAGTCCTTTTAGGGTTCCGTAGTCAACAAGGATCCCTTATAGTTTCGGTCTGTCCGTCCGTCTGTCCATCTGTCTGTCCGTCTGTCTGTCCGTCTGTCCGTCTGTCCGTCTGTCTGTCTGTCTGTCTGTCTGTCTGTCTTGTCTGTCTGTCCGCGGTTTTACTCAGAGACTGTAGGTGTAGGACCTACAAAGCTGTAATTCGGCATGAATGCAGATATTAATGATGCCCACAAAATGGTATATAAAATCTTAAAAAAATATTTTTTTTTATGGTACCTCCCCTACACATCAAGCGGGGATGATATTTTTCTTTCGCGTCCAAGTTGACCCTCATCGGGTCCCCCATTTTAGGGGATGGGGGGCGAAAATTATAAGTTTATGAATTTTTTTGTTGGTTGTATAGTAAACTTAGATTACATACCAAATTTCAGCTTCCTAGCACTTCAGGAAGTAGCCAAACATTTTGATGATCATCAGTGTGTCAGTGACGAAATCGGCGTATTTTAGATATCTATAAAATCTAAAGTATTAGAGCTGTTCAATTGAGACTTTATATGCTTAATAAGTCTATTGATGACATCACAACTTGAAAATATGAACTATCTGCTACAACGAAAACCAATTCTATGAAGGTTAAAAAAAAACGGCGAATCACATCGAGAAAAGGTAGGTAGTGCCCTTGCGCTTCGCTTGGCTCGTCTCGGCGGGAACACTACCGTGTCCCCAGATTTGTTTCCTGGCATAGTGTGCCTCATCACGTTCTTGCCCGGTTTACTGAGGATTGTCAATTCACACCCGTTCTCGGCCGATTTTTGGATGGATAGGAGTTTGTGTTCATTAGCGCTTTTGATTGGCTAATGTTAAAATGTTAACGTTAACCAAACAACAATGCCGTTAAACTCCAGCCAACAAACCTCAGAAACCGTGAATCATTATTTTTTTGAGATGGTAGGATATTCTTTACCGTTACCACACGGTATCGTATTGTATCATCACTAATTTAGGGGTACAATATTCCGTACCATATTTGCATTACCACTATTAAAATTAATAACTTAGAAAAACACCGAAAAATCTAGTTTTTGAATGGGTGTCCCCTCTCCGCAGTATTTATTAGCTCTCTTTCATTTCATAATATTATAGGTTATGGGCAATAACATCAAAACATGCTTAAGTTTAAAAATACATTATTTCCTCGTCAGGCGTCTGCGAGGCGAGGCATTATGCATGATCTCGCGATACATTATACGTAATTTGCAAGTCTCTATATCACACCTGTACCGGTTTGCCGTATCTAATCATACGTACAAATGATGCACTGTTGCAGTACACGCAGGAGCTACGGGCAATGACAATGTTGTCCAAGACCCTGATTCACGATGGGTTATTCGACTCGGATTCAGAAACTTCACTGCGCGACATCCAATAAACGCCCGCCCCGTACTTACCATTGACCGATGACCGTAAGGTTTTTGGAAAATCGTCAATCAGTCCGCAGATTGAGTCAAGGATAGTTACGATGTTTTTTGCTATCGCGTCAATAGCTAATAAAGAAGGGAGGAAAAATGAGTTTCTTTGTTGTTATTTTAGGAAATAAATAGGTTGTTCGTACTTTATAATACAATTTTTATTCTGTATCCAGTACTCGTTCGTAGCAAAAATAGTCGTCATTGATTCGGCAGCATGCAGCTCAAACCTTAAAACATAATATTTTGGTGGATACGACTACTCAATTAACAATGATTACGCTGAAATTAGCACAGATAATTCACCACATGAGGGTAAAGAATGAGACTCCTTTTTTTTGGTATGAAGAAACTAAGATTAGCCTTGAGCTTAGCCGTAATCAAAAGCTTTCTATAGTCGGCATTTTCAGACGAGGACACCTAGACATATAATATTATGTGTGTAGGCGGTCGGTAGTTTTGCAGAACCTGCAGTCTTATATAATTAAATCCGACGCCTCGTCTGCAGTGGTCTGGCACGGACTTCATTCTCTTAGGCCATTTACACACCATGCGGAAATGCAGCTTTTAATTATTATTTAAAAGTTAGCAGGTGGACGGAAAATTACCTTTTCCTAATTTTAAATTAAGATTAAAATTAATTAAGTTTAACATTCTAAAAATAAATTATAAGCATTCAATAGATTAGCTCGTTCCTTGAGCGGTTACTTACTTCCAGCACTAAGAAATTTCTAAGATTGTTTTCTAAGTTTCATATCGAAACAGAGAAGAAAGTACTCGAAATGAAAACAGATTTTTGCACAAGAAATGCGGAATAGCGGAAGTCTTAAATTCCAAGCTATAGCGAATATTCCAGGCATTAAGCTCGCGTTAATTAATCGCTAAGCTTTAATAAGAGTCGAGCTACCGTGGCCCTGACCTGAACCGCCGGATTATAAAATATAAAAACAACTATAGGTCTACCAGAATCTGATGGCAATTTTTGACAGCAGATTTTCAAAAAATATCCTTGACCATTGGATCAATTTTTATATTTGCATGTTTACCACACAGAATCAGCCGCTATAAGAAAAAAAAAGGATCACAATGTTTTATTCCAATTACCCCGGTATTGCTAGAGTCAATTTATTTTCTCACTTTTTGCCATCAGATTCTGGTAGACCTATAATATTGTATTGATCTGATGCAAATAGGTCGAATAGGAAGCGAGATAGCGGCCGTCCCACGAGATGTTACATAAACCGCAACTTGAGCTAATAAATGTTATAAACTAGACTGCTGCCGGCCTAGCATGCGTTTAACGAGATATCTCACTCTCGAGCGTAGTTATATTGTCGATATCGACATAATATATCTCTTTTTCCCTAACATGCGTACGTCGAGAGATACATTTCTCGTTCGTAGACTAGCTTACTCGATAAGATATGTCGATGATTCCATTTGAGATATATATTTTTATTAAAATAAGGGACAGACATTGCAAGCGTGTTTCTTTACCTTCCAAACCGTAGACGACATACTACTCTTCTCATAATGTCAAAATCTCAACAAAACTCGATAAAAATGTGTTGTCATGTTAGGGTTCGTAGACAACAATAGCACAGATTAAAAAAAACACAATTATCTCTAATTTTGTCGACAGACACGAGAAAAAAAGTATGTCATATTAGGGTTAAAAACCATCAAACATCGAAAAAACATGTAGACAAAATTTTCTCGTTGTGCGCATGCTAGGCCGGCTGAGTGCCACAATAGAGATAGATGGAGGTTTTATTTGTAACTTTTGCTACCGGCTTAGTCCGCTTGAAATGGGCTTTGAGTCTCTTTTTAATCCTTAAATGGCCGCAATCAAAGACATATTTAAAACATTAATTGAGGAATCACTTAGGTTTTAAGTTTTGATGTAAAGTCCATCTGACAAAGGCATGATCAACTCAAGTAAACGGTAATGTGTCTTTTGAAAAAAAATGTGATAGCCTGTTTGGCATCACATTTATTTCTCATAATACAAAGGGACTCCGTGTGAGGAGAATTAGAGTCTAATGCCCTATACCCTCCAAGGTAAACAAGAGGACTCGAATCTCGATGCACTCGTGATGACCGTAATGATGATGATGGTGACGTAGATCCAAGTGAGCGTAGGCTGATTACGTCAAACAACTTTGTAACAATATAACAGGAATAATTTAGCGGACAGTAATCGGAAACGTCGCCCATAATGTCGGCAAGATAAGGCCCAAATTGGAACGCGTGGCCCTCCATCCAATGATCCCTAAGGTCACCACGCTTAAGTGAAGGGCTTCCTGTAATGGAGAATTAAGAAGGAAATTCACTTGTGACTTTAATTTAAAAGCATCTTAGAGCTAGTACTTAGCTCTAAGTCTACAGGCACTTAAGAGGACTCACTCGGTAGGTTTTAATTTTTTTTTTAATGTAATAAGGGGGCAAACGAGCAAACGGGTCACCTGATGGAAAGCAACTTCCGTCGCCCATGGACACTCGCAGCATCAGAAGAGCTGCAAGTGCGTTGCCGGCCTTTTAAGAGGGAATAGGGTAATAGGGGAGGGTAGGGATGGGAAGGGAAGGGAATAGGGGAGGGTAGGGAAGGGAATAGGGTAGGGGATTGGGCCTCCGGTATACTCACTCACTCGGCGAAACACAGCGCAAGCGCTGTTTCACGCCGGTTTTCTGTGAGAACGTGGTATTTCTCCGGTCGAGCCGGCCCATTCGTGCCGAAGCATGGCTCTCCCACGTATAAATTTAATGAACCTTTATTGCTGTCGGATAACTTTATAATGCATGACAGGCGCGACTGAAAATTGTTTGAACAGTCTTAGAGCATGCCCTTAAGGTGACGCCGCGTTAAAGTAAAAAATCGTTTTGGATATGTTTTAGATCGCTCGTTTTCTATGAGAGGCCGGGCCGGCGTCTCATAGAAAACAAGAAATGGAAAAGCAAGAAATGGAAAGGGCGTAAGCGTCAAAATGGTTTTTGTCGCGTAATTTAAAAACCATAAATATATTTCATATAAGCTATGGGCAAATTATAGTGTATGCTTGAACTAATCTTTGTACAAATTTTGGAAGCTTAAATCACTCTCCTCTGTTGGCAAAATTAGAATCCCTGTTTTATAGAGGTCTTTTTGATTAACTATTCTGTGTTATAAAAGTTGACCAATCGTGTTATGCTATAGGTAATTCAAAGATAAAGACATGATGAATACTGACAATGAACTTTAATTTCTTAGCTTTATTCATTGTTTGAGAAAAATCGATATCGCTGCAGCCAAATTATAAAGGCGTCACCTTAAATAGTACAAACTAGCCGTGCCGCGCGCCTCTGCCCGCGTAATAAACAAATTCCGCGGAAACCGAACATTTTCCCGAAAAAAAAGTCGGTCGGTCTTCGGCCGGTCCAATAGTTACGTAAACAAACTCTTCAGCTTTATAATATTACACGGGCCAACCTACACGTACCACAACGTTACGTCATACGTGTGAATGGTGTCGCTGCAGCTTTTTGTAGTTGCGTTGTGGTACCGACAAAATGCCGACGTGGCGTTGTCGCCAGTGGTTGCGATGTGGTTACGTACGAAAGTCAATGAAACGGAGGGGGGGAAATGCGCGGGCGGTGTGCGCGCACTGTCGTTGCATCGACGCAACGTTGTGGTTGCGATGTGGTTGCGATTTGGTCGGCCGTGGTTGCGATGTGGTCGGTATCTGACAAGTGGTAAGGAATTCTTAAATTTTCTAATTATTTATTAGACAAATGCATTTATCAATATAAAAAGTAGATAAAAACCTATTCTCAGGCCTAACGAATGTACATACTATACAAAATTTCATTAAAATCGGTTGAGCCGTTTTGGAGGAGTTCGCGCACAAACACTGTGACACGAGAATTTTATTATAATATAAGAAAAAAATTAAAGCATATGTGACGCAGGCACTACTGAAAATTTACTGAACACGCCTCGTGTTTAAATGCCCTTAAAATAGTACAAAGTTATGCGTAATATGTAGTATGCAATAAAAGTTGTAATATTAAAGTGACTTAAGTGGAATTTAATATACGCAGACAGTAGCGCCGGGCGATCTTCTCACGTACGCGAAATTAATTGATGCTATTTTACGACGCTCGACTTCTTATCGGTTTATTATTGTGTATTAAATATTATTTATAAGTATTCCCTTTGTCTTCAGTATCATTGTTAATTACACTCATTATCGTAAATCAAGTTCTTAACATATGTACCGAGTATCAATGGTAGAGTCTTTTGGGAACCTTTCAAATCATGGCTAGCTTCTGTCCTCTGCCCACTTTTTTGGCGGCCATCCGTTCAGCAGTTACTGCCTGATAGACTAAAAAACATCCATCCATCGTCACATACTTTCATTATGATTAGGTGATTATAGTGTTAAGAACCTATGCCTGGTATTCCTACATATCCCCCAATCCGCCGGCGATGCAGAAAGCATTTTCCCAAAATAAAGGTTAAAAAGGATAGGAGTATATTCACATTTCACGCATCTTTCAAGCAAAATGGATACTGGACAGCGTGCGATTTCGGCTAAATGACTTTAGCCAGCGGCGTATAAACTAGGATGTAGGCCGCACCGTGTGAAAGGGGATTTATTTTAAACGTTCCCAACTTGAATAGACACGAACGTCTTGCGTTCTAGGGCTTTCAGCGTTGTATAGGAGACCTAGATCGAGTATTGGGTTAAGTGGGACGCCGTTTTGTTTGGATCCTCTACTTAAACGTACGTACAGATGGCGTAGGATGTTGTTGAAAAAAGAAATAGGGAATAACGATTGCTACTTCTTCGTTGCTGAACCTACCTCTTTGAACTTGGTCATCATTAGTCAGACCTCATTTGATTCTAATTAGATTGAAATAAAATATGTTCTTGGTTTTATCGTACCTCTATTTTAATGCAACATTAATGCAGATTGCAGCCTCGATCCAAACGTAAAACATGAGTTAATTTCGGAGTCTCACTTGCTCTAAGACAATCAGAACTCAACAGAAAACAGAAAAAAAGTTAGTTTGATATTTCATGAAAATACCACTTTGTAACATAAAACGAAACAACGAACTTACTGCTGTAAGTTGTAGGGTTGCATTGAAATACCAGAAACGAGGCGTTATAAAAATATCCTTTTATTAGTCAAGTCGCTATCACTTATTCACTTGAGTGAATTCCCCGAGCTGGTCAGTTTATCTCCAGTCATGTCCGCCGCCGCTGGACCTATTTCCTGCATCCTGGTGCGACGATACCCACGGCGCAGGAAATTTCATTTGCAAGGCCGACAAGACACGATGACGAATATATTTTGACATTTTTGGGTCGGTAGCTTGGGTATTTGGACGTAATTTGTGGGAAGTCATAAGTAGGTGACCTCTTCTCCGATCTTAAAACAGATTAACATAATTTAGAGATAGAACTAAATCACTCGGTCATAATGTGAAAGTGGCCATTACACCTTTCACGAGGCCTATCGGCCGGTCATCTATTATTGCGTGATCGAGTCCGAATCGCGGTCCTAATGTTTTGACCTGAAATTAGGGTTGTAATAGATTTTCTGTTTCGTTTCAGATAAGCCGCCCGCGACCCGCGCTATGCACGAGCGCCGAACGATCGACGGAGCTCCAAGCGACACCCGATCAATTCCTAACGATGACTAGAATCTCCCGCGAACCTCACAGATGTGATAACAGATACGTAAATAGAATTATTTTAATAGGAAACACTTTTGAGAGAACCCACGTTCCTTTAGATTGTAGTAACGAGCCAAAGCCGGATGGAGAGTGATACCCTACGGGGGAGCTATTTTTTTACGCAACCAAAGCTAGTTTAAGATGTCTAACATGCCGATATACAGCCAAGTGGTGCCCAAGTCGCAATACCGGGCGAAGAACTCGAAGAGCGCCGCCCGGGAGGCGCGGGTCCAGAATTCCGGGCGGGACTTCGACCCCCTCAACTACAATCACGGGGGGAACATCCAGCTGCTGAACGCCCCCCTGGAGAGCCGGATAGAGAAGATGGAGAAGCGGGAGTCGAGGCGGAAGGAGGAAACGAAGGCGCGGCGCGGCCAGATCCGCAATGAGGCCAACGAGGGCAAGGTCGAGGCGTACCTGCGCCAGAACCAAGTGAGCATCCGCCAGCAGCAGCACCGCCACTCCGCCGTGCGCCAGGCCGAGCACAGGGTCAACTTGAGGTGAGCGAGACATTAATATTAATAATAAATATTCTTATATGACTTTTTTTACAAGTTTTTATGAAGACTAAATACCAACCTGGGCAATGCCTTTATCTTAGGAGTCAGTAGCTGCTCTCAATTCAACGAAATGTCGGAAACCAACACACTTTACAATTACATTCTTAAAACCTCTTAATAAACTAGCGAGTACCGTTCCCGGTGACTTCTATGATTCTTTAAAAAAGCTATAGTTTCTGCATAATTTGGGTTGTCGCCTTGATCCGTTAAATGTTTTCAGATCTTTACCCCTGAACGAAGTGAATGCTCGCGGCCATGACCGAACACCAACGGAGAGGCATCGGGGGTTTCCTGGAGACAGGGAAAGAAGAGACAACTATGAGTTTGATGGTAAGCTAAAAGCTTTTGCCATTTGCTTGTTTACTATGTCGCATAGGTTGAAATAACTCTAAATAATCTTTGG
Organism: Cyaniris semiargus; assembly: GCA_905187585.1. Lineage (NCBI taxonomy): Eukaryota > Metazoa > Arthropoda > Insecta > Lepidoptera > Lycaenidae > Cyaniris > Cyaniris semiargus. Next base: position 20,734,287 of record LR994551.1, on the reverse strand, counting down.
TCTTTTTTTTAGCGTCCCCGTTGAGTCCCTTAGCACCGAGAGCCAACGACAAGGAGTCGAGCCGTCCCGTTCGCAAGTCGTCGTCTGCGCAACGTGTGACAGAGACAACGATATCCACAGACAAGCGGCGCTTCTTCTGCAGGGAGTGGGTGTTTCAGAAGATAGCACATTGTTTGGAACAGAGGGCAGTCAGTAAAACCAGCGGAGCGCTTATATTAGGTAAGACCACAGACATACATCTTGATCTATGTTGTGGGTAAGACAAACTTTAAGAAATGATTGAATCTCATTGAGTGTTGGTGTAAGTCTAGAATAGGCTTTGTTTTATCAAGAGATCAACTAATTTTTTTTTTATGAAATAAGGGGGCAAACGAGCAAACGGGTCAACTGATGGAAAGCAAGTTCCGTCGCCCATGGACACTCGCAGCATCAGAAGAGCTGCAGGTGCGTTGCCGGCCTTTTAAGAGGGAAAAGGGTAATAGGGGAGGGTAGGGATGGAAAGAGAAGGGAATAGGGGAGGGAAAGGAAGGGAATAGGGTAGGGGATTGGGCCTCCGGTAAACTCACTCGGCGAAATACAGCGCAAGCGCTGTTTCACGCTGGTTTTCTGTGAGAACGCGGTATTTCTCCGGTCGAGCCGGCCCATTCGTGCCGATGCATGGCTCTCCCACGTAACTTATATGCATAACTAGCTGTTGCCAGCGACTCCGTCCGTGTGGACTACAGTTTATAGCGCGCGGTAGCTGTGCCGCTGTGCACATCTTTCATAATTTGAAATAAACAATATTTATGCCAAATTTTAAAGCAATAGCCCATTTAAAAAAAAAACTGAATATAAACTTAGACCCCCCATTACCCCCCACATTACAACCCTTTTTCCAGTTAAAAAGTAGCCTATGGCTTTCTCAATCTCTAGAGATTGAGAAAGCCATAGGCTACTTTTTAAGAGACTCTAGAGTCTAGACTATATGTGTACGAATTTCATTGTACAAATTTCATTAAAATCGGTTCAGTAGTTTTGGCGTGAAAGCGAGACAAGACAGACAGACAGAGATACTTTCGAATTAATAATATTAGTATGGAATATGGATTTTGTGCATAGTTCTTGTAAAATACTATTATAAAATGTTTGAAAAAGTATTTCAATGTCAAAGAAGTTTCAATTTATTATTATTTGACTCAATAAGCAGTCAATGATCGTGATTGTAGAATGTTCTTTAACCCCTTTTGTCGTCGTCCTTTCAGGTGACGCGGGCAGTGGCAAGACAGCTCTGTGTCAGGAGCTGAGTCAGCCGGGCAGCGGACCGCAGGCGCGGCAACAGCGCGCGCTCAACAGACGGCTGTTGGCCAGACATTTCTTGCAGGTACTGATATTATTGAGAATTTAAGTAGACTTCAAAAATCTAGATTAAGAATAATAATTTTGAACAGTACAGTATTTCCTTACTTTTGAAATATTTTCTTCCTACAAAAAAAAAAAAATAGAATCATCAAAATCGGTTAATGAATGAGTAATTAATATTAATACAAAGTTAATTATTATAAACGGCGAATTAAGAAGCCTCCTTCCGACGTCGGTAAAAAGTTATGGCAAGTAAAAACTTATAATGTCAATGTCCATACGATGTATTTAAATTCCTGTTGTATTGCCCCAATTTGTCCACCAGTGGTCGAATAATAGGGAATAAACATCACACAAACCTGAGTTATCTTATCCCTAGAGGTACTTAAGTGTGCCTCACTAGTCACTGTGTATTATTTATTTGCGCATAAACATACAAAATGAATAAGAAAAAACAAGAGAAACAAAACAGTGACAATACAATTTTATAAATGTGCAAAATGGCGGCCTTACCGCTGTAAGTGGTTTATACTAGACAACCATCGTGTATATTCATGATGATGTTTCTAATTTTCACCATGGTGTTCCCCAGGGCCCGGGCGAGTGCAGTCAGCGGCCGGGCGAGTTCGTGCGGTCGTTGGCGATGCAGCTGCTGAGTCATTCCAGCCACGCGCGACCCGCAGATAGAGAGCACTCGCCCAGGGACGAACCGACAAACAATAGGTAGAATAGTATACTGACCCACTATAATGACCACTGACCTCCATTATACAAGTACGCTGGACCTATGATACCCACTTTTTTTGTGTCTATTTGAAGCGGAATCAGCGCCCCCAGTGAGACGAGTGAGAGTTTGACGTAACTTGCAAATGGCCGCTTAATCGTTATTGGTTGTCATCACTAGTATTAGTTCCAAATACTCCCACTACTGCTATCAGCGCCAATATGGCGACTTTCAAACGTCATTTTTACGTCAAATCATAGACAATATATTTGGTCAATGGTCAAATTTAGTTCCTATCCCTCCCATCGGGGGAGCTGATTCCGCTTCAAATAGGCACAAAAAATAGCTGTCATTTCAAAGGGTATCATTAGTCCAGCGTACTTGTATAATGGAGGTCAGTGATAATGACTGTTATAATATTACTAGATGACGCCCGCAACTCCGCTGCGCCAAAATTAGTTTATCGTACGGGAACCGTACATTTTTTCGGTATAAAAAGTATCCTATGTCCTTTCCCGCAACTCGAAGTATCTCCATACCATATTTCAGCAAAATCGGTTCAGCGGTTTGGGCGTGAAGAGGTAACAGACAGACACACTTGCCCATTTATAATATTAGTTTATTAAATGTGTTGTGTCATGACTATGATGAATATCTAAGCTGGTGAACCTAAATACAATGTCTAATGTTTCAGACGTAACTCGGAAGAAGAGCGGCTGATCCAGAGGTTCCGAGGTTTGGGCGACGACGGCGGGGAGAGCTCCAAGCCTCTGTTGGCGGATAGCGAAGGTTTATTCATTGTTTTGCGTACACATATATTTTTATAGTGGTACCAGTCTGTCTTCCCGTGGCTCCACCTCTCTCACTCTCTTTGCCTTATTTCGATTAGACACTTCACTTAGAGATAGAGGTCTTTAAAAACAATGTGTTCAAAGTTATCACTTCTGTTCGAAACAAAAACGTAAGATACCTTTTCGTTACTGTGCATGTATGAGACAGATAATGTCATAATACAAATTACTTACAATGTTTTAGACCAACGGACGGACGAGGAGGAGTGCGGTGCGAGTGGCGTGCGCACACGCACCATCGACCGTCTGCACGAGAACGACCACTACCTCGACATGGCCGACGCCGCGCTCAGTTCTAGTCAGGTGAGCTTATAACTTATCATAATATGTTTATGTTTATTTTGAAGTATGTTCTATGTTGTGCCATTTACTATTTAAGAAATGTCCTTCCTGTTGAAAAGTCTGCTGTATACAAATTATAATAGACTTTTGTCTCTGTTTTCAGGTGCCAGAAATCTTGCCTAAAGCATCCGTAAGGCCTACAAACCCATTTGTGAACAACGAAGAACAAAACGACGTCCGATTATATGAAAACCACGAGAACCTATTTTTGAGAAATATTTCGCAGCGACAATCCAAAGAATTAAGGAACTCGAGGCTCCTACGGCAGAGCTCCGAGCCTCTGACGGAGAAGAAAACGGCAGTGCTGCAGAAGAGCTTATCCACTGATCAGAAAGAGGAGGAAAAACCTAAGACGGAGTGCAGTAGTCCACCAAAGTCTCGAATACCGGTGGCCAACTTTAGGTATCCCAATAAGAACGATCTTAAACCGAGCTCCGTGGAGAGCTCCCCAAAGAAGTCCGATAAAGCGTCAGCCGAGGAGACTGAACTACCGGAGTATACTAATCTAGTGAACCCGCCGCAAGACGACTTGCAAACTGATTTAGAGAAGCTTCTAGAAAAGAAGAGGGCGGCCGCGGAAGATGTTCCCCCACCTATACCGAGTTTGCCCGTCAACCCGAGAACTTTGATCGCAAACGCTTACTACGAAAAGCTCCTATCAGAGTCGGAGATCCAGCAGGCCCTGTTGCCACAAAATTTAGACAAAAATCCAGATGAATGTTTCAAGAAGGCCATTCTGTTTCCGCTGCTGGAAATCGATCCGCCTAAGCAGTGTTTGTTTTTGCTAGTCGATGCCATCGATGAAGGCGTTACTGGTCGTAAGTGTTTTTTGTATCATATTCTTCCTTATACAATAGTATAAAATTAGTCTTTTATGCGAGAAATATTATTATATCGCTCGCATTGTTTGTTTGAGATACAAAACACCAGATAAGTCTACACTTTTAAGTCATCTTTTATTTATTTATATATCTTATTGACTCACCAACAGAAAACAGCATTTGAAGTCATATTGTTTCTTCAGTCGGTTCTTTTAAAATTTTAAATGGTAACAAAACAAGGAATGCGGCTACTTTAAGTCATTCACATGTAAAGTAAAACCTTTCTAAACACTAATAAAACATAATTTTTCAACGAAAAAGTGCATGAAAAATTGTGTTTTATTAGTGTTCAACATGAATTTCCACCAAGAACCGACAGTACAATCAATTACATACATAAAACCTTTCTATAAACTTTGCAGCAGTGAGCGAGACGGAGGGATCGACGTCAGTAGCGGCTCTGCTGGCGCGTCACCAACACCTCCTGCCGCACTGGCTGCTGTTGCTGGCGACGGCGCGCAGACACTCGCGCGCGCTCACTAAAATGTTTACTGGTAACTTGTGTTTTGTAACCCCATATTGTTAGAATAGAATAATAATTAAAAATTGCATGAAAGGTGATGAAAAAAGGTCTTACAATATTATGGGCATAGCGTGCCGTTTTATAAAGTATAACTAAAGTCACTATACAACATCCATTGCAAAAGCGACGCCGCGTTTTGCAGCGCAGTGCAGCTTAAAATTCTAGTTAATAGAAACAGGCGTTACTTTGCGGAAATCCATGGCTTTAAATTTAGTTTGTTAATTAATTTTGTATTGCTAAAAATAATAACAAACTAAATTTAAAGCTTAAAATTCTAATTCTTATTTGATTTTGTAGCCAATATAAATCGACTGATAATAATATTATTGAATTAATTAAATTTCATTTTATTAATTCAATAATATTATCGATTCAACGATTAATTTGATTATTATCTTCCCTCAGGTTTCCGTAAGATAACCCTAGACGAGCTGCAGCGCGCGCACGTGTCGGCCGACGTGCAGCGCTACGTGCTCGCGCGCCTTGACACCGAGCCGAGACTGAGGTAACTCATCCTTTAATCTTAAGGCTTATCCTGGAGTCAAATTATGATGGCATTTACAAAACTTTATATTTATAATTAAGGCTATGAAATTACGTGTTACGTTTCATAGTTTGAATATACTTATATCACTTGCATATTTCATCGCTTAGTCGGGTCTATCGCATGTTAACTTAGATCTTTTAAAGTGCTTACAGATTTCATTTACTGCTTTCCAACTGTTATGTAGCTTCTGAAAATAGAGAGCCAAATTCTCGTGTTTTACTTAGCAATCGATGATATTTTGTAGGCTACTACATAGAAACTGTATTATTCTAAGAATAGAACATCGGAATCGACGTATAAAAGCTTTTTATATCTGTAAATTTATCAGTCTAAAATGTTTGCAGGGCGCGTGTGTCGAGCGACTCAGCAGCGGCCGCCGCAGCCGCCGCCGCGCTCGACCATCTGCGTATCAAAAGCGATGGCTGCCTCCTTTACTTGGAGAAGGTATTTAATCACAATGCAAACCATTATGGCTACATAGCCGCCAATTAATTATGACCGATTTCATTTGTGGGAGTAACCGTGGTTGCCGCAAAGGAAGATCTTCCGAGTTCCGACCGAGCTATGAGGTGCTATGCTCGGTCAGGCCGGAGCCCACGTGATTAATTTCAGCTATCGTATATATGTTACGCTCAAAGACCGAAAACGCTCAGTGAGCGAAAAAATGGCTCACAACGCGTTGTGGTAACAGTGAAACGGCCACGACGCGTTCTGGTAATCGAGAAAAGCCATGACGCGTTCTGAGCATTTAAAAACAGCCACGACGCGAATTCGCGTTGTGGCCCTAATGAAAACGGCCACGACGCGTTCTGAAACCAGGCCAGCTACGCAGGAGTAATTTTATAGCGCCCAAGTGTGTGCGCAATACACAAAAGCACTCTGGTTTCAATGAAACCAGGCCAGTTACGCAGGAGTTATTTTATAGCGCCCAAGTGTGTGCGCAATACACAAGAGCACTCGAAGAGAAGAGCACTCGCGAAATTCGCGTCGTGGCCGTTTCACTATAACCACAACGCGTTGTGAGCCATTTTTTCGCTCACTGAGCGTTTTCGGTCTTTGAGCGTAACATATATACCGATGCATTTAGAAAACTTCGATAGCGCGATGCAGGCGCTAATTGTTGGTACCACTACATATTTATTACATTTAGTTTACCGCTATAATTAGAGCTAAATACGGATAATGAGGAAATGTCTACATATTTTGAAGGTGACTAAGTATTATGTCATAATCTTCTTCTTATATATAAAATTCTCGTGTCACAATGTTAGTGAGCGAACTCCTCCGAAACGGCTTTACTGATTTTTACCAAATTTTATATGCATATTCAGTAGGTCTGAGAATCGGCTACTGGGTACTTTTTGATAAGTGCATTTGTTGAATAAATAATAGTAAATTATTACAACCTGAGACTGACGGCGACCATTGTTTGTGCGACGGGATAGCGATCGACGTTGCCATGGCGACATACTTATTTTGTCACTTCAATAAAATAATATGGGCAAAATACTTTATATTATGGCAAAGCAACGTTTGCCGGGACAGCTAGTAATGATATACAATTTTCCCTATAATTACAAAATACGCTATCAAATTATTGTGTTATGACCTGTTTGTTGTACTCATAAATAAAATAATTATTTGTATGGTAATGTTTAGGTGCTAGACGGCGTGGCGGACGGCTTTATAGCCCTGCGTGAGATCCGCGAGATACCGGGCACGCTCAACGGCTTATACCTGTGGCTAGCGCAGCGCCTGTTCCACGGGAGACGGTTTACCAAGGTATATATTGTTCTCAGGTTGTGCGTGCCGCACAAATCTGCGTAAGAATTCTCCCATTTCTAGGACCATTGCCCTGTACAATAGCATCTCAGATCAAATTGATATATTTTTTGATAGTCTTTCCAAAATTAAAACTGTTGTATTACAGAAATTTAACCACGTTCCAAGATAGCATGACGGCATAAACCTGATTTTATAAATTGTACTTTTTCTAAATTGATGTTATAATTAATTCATTTTTATTACCACTATTTGAACTATATCTTTTATTGTAATTTTAACGTAATTTAATGAATAATTATTGTATTTAATGAATTGTAATTTTTTTTTTTTTTAATATTTTATTTCAAATCAGTATTTTCTAACAAAATTTTAAATTATATTATTTATAAAAGGTTTATAATTTATTTTACAATTGAAATTTATTATTGATATATTTTTATTTTTTTTTATTGTAATTTTAACTTAATGAATTTGTATTTTTTTTTTTAATTCCAAATCTGTATTTTTAATTTTAGTATGAGAGCATTTTTATTGATAATTTTATATAACTTATTTTTATTTCAAATTGTGTTTACTGTTAACTTTATAATGTTATTGCATGCTGTGACCAATTGTAATTAGTTATTGCATGTAGCTTGTATTTTTTAAATATCCAAACCTATTGTTGTAATTAATGCAAAACTGTTTTTGGTCCTAAATAAATAAATAAATAAATAAATAAATATAATATATTACATTTAAATTCTAATAAAGAAGAAAAAGAAAATTAAGTTGCTAAAAATATAAAACCATATTAACTGAATTAGTGCTAATCACTGACCTCCATTATACAAGTACGCTGGACCTATGATACCCACTTTTTTGTGCCTATTTGAAGCGGAATCAGCGCCCCCAGTGAGAGGGAAGAGAACTACATTTGACGTAACTTGCAAATGGCCGCTTAGTCGTTATTGATTGTCATCACTAGTATTAGTTCCAAATACTCCCACTACTGCTATCAGCGGCAATATGGCGACTTTCAAACGTCATTTTTACTTCAAATTCAGTTCCTATCACTCACATTGGGGGAGCTGATTCCGCTTCAAATAGGCACAAAAAATAGCTGTCATTTCAAAGGGTATCATTAGTCCAGCGTACTTGTATAATGGAGGTCAGTGATGCTAATGCTTACTCAGTATATTGTCTTGTAAATTTCCACGAATCAAAATTGATACAGCTGTAGTGTGCGGATTCTATCGAACGACGTCAAAAGACTTTTTGAATTTTGATCAATCAGAATTTAGAACGTGTTTGACGTTTTTTAAAGATTTTTAACTATTATTTTAAGTAATTTGGCTTTAGCGGGCCCCCTTTTTTTACATGGGGAAATGCTTTGCGCATCCCCGGCGGATTGGGGACATCGGCCGGGGTATGTGGGACTCTCCAAGGAACTACCCACTAAAACCCCATGGTGCTCCACTCCCCGCTTAGGCACAGTCACGGGCACGATTAACCCACCGCAACTCTACCAGCGGTTGTCCGCCTCTCGCAGACTCATCAAAGCATGTAGACTTTTCTAGGTCGTCCCGCGGGGTGGCCTAGAAAAGCCCACACGTGGGCCGCGATGTGCAGGAGCACCATGCGCATCACGGCTCTCTCTGGAACTCAGTGCAATGGGCAGCGGTGTCCCCACACTGCTACCCCGAGTATCCCGACTAAGGCAGGGCGCTGCGGCCACTCCGTGGTGCGCGTCTTCTCCTCGGCCGTCTCAAGGGGTCGAGCGCCTCCCGTTCTCTGCTGCGCTCAGCCTCCTCCTTTGCAGTGTGGGATAATGTGTGGTGGCCACAAAGGAAGATCTTCCGACCGAGCGAGGTGGTATGCTCGGTCAGGCCGGAGCCCACGTGATACATTTCAGCTGTCGTAAATATATATACTGACGCGCTCAGAAAACTTCGATAGCGCGATGCAGGAATGTTAGGCGAATTGTGGGTACCGCCACATCACTCCCCCCGAAGACCGGAGGTCGAATCTTGAAGTCTCGTCGCTTGAGTCGCCAATGCCAGAGAATTCCAGTGCGTCGGAACTGTTGCAGTGAATTCCAGTGAGTCGGAACTGTGAAGCTGCTGCACGGGATCCAGTGAGTCGGATAGCTGCCGTGCGGGGCCGATGCTACGTGCTGACCAGGAGAGATGTGCTCTGCTTGCTGACCGGTCGGTGTAGTGAGAAAGCCCGATGATGCCGATGCGGAGTCCGCCCAGGCCGCGGTACATTGCGGCTAGTGGACGATGTACCCGATGAGGCGATGCTGGCTGGCGCGGTGCGGAGGGGCGGGGAGTGATGATGATGAAGGAGGCGTGTTCTGTCGAGGGTCACCAATGTGGGGATAATGCGTAGTGGCCGAAAAGGAAGATCTTCCGACCGAGCGAGGTGTTATGCTCGGTCAGGCCGAAGCCCACGTGATACATTTCAGCTGTCGTATATATACTGACGCGCTCAGAAAACTTCGATAGTGCGATGCAGGAATGTTAGGCGAATTGTGGGTACCGCCACAGCAGTGATGAATTCCTGGGCAAAGTCATTCATCGCCTGCCACGCAATCTCGCTGCTCAGCATTACCCGGATTATTGCTGGCAGGGAGAAAGGCCTGATAGACGTACGAACTTATAGCACGCGGGTTTTAAGTTTGCGAACTTACTCGGCTCGCGTCGGTGATAGACGTACGAACTTTAAACACGCGGGTTTTAAGTTCGCGAACTTACTCGGCTCGACGTCGGTGACACACGAGAATGGCTCACACTGGATTACCATGACCCCCGGCTCGCGGCTCGCAGTCTTGCCAGACGAGCTACGAGTAAAATTCCAAGACGGCGAACTTGCGCGGCAATCTTTAAGTACGCGGTTTTTAGGTGACACACAGGCGATTAAGATCGTCGAGCCATAAGTCCGCGTACTTACTCGCACGTCTGTCACTCCTTAGAGGTCCCATCCAATGGCAGCCGTAAGAGCCGCTCGTTGTTTCGTCCAGGATGGACAGGTCGACAATGTGTGCTCGGCTGTGTCTATCTCGTCAAGGCAGTGGTGACATCTTGTGTCACTCTCTCTCCTCGCGATCTGGCACAGGTACCGACCGAAGCAGCCGTGCCCGGTCAGCATCTGTGTCAGATGGAAGGAGAGCGCTCCGTATCTCCGTTTCACCCACTCTTTCCTCTCGTTCCTGCAAACGCTCCGCCCAAATGTCTAACGACCTCTCGCTCGCCTCAGCCCTCCACCGACGCGCGATACCCGCGCACCGCTCGCGTCGCCATCACTCTTTGCAACCGCCCCAGTACAAGCCTGTTGACGGCTGACAGTCTCCCAGCCCAAATCGGAGCTCCTAGACCTACAATAATATTGAACAATATTTTATTGAACAATTTATTTGACATTATTATGAATGAAAGGCGGGCGCGTTCAATATTAACCCTGGACGGTCAATAAAATTGTACAATACGTGATATTGCGCAATAAAATTGATCGCCTAGGGGCCCGCTCACACAATCAATTTAGAGTGTTCCAACTAAGTGATAATGTAACTGTAGGTCCGTCTGCTGCTCGACGTGTTGCTGGCGGCGCGGTGCGGCGTGACGGAGGAGATGCTGTACAAGTGCCTCCTCACCAAGGAGTACAGCGTCACCCGCGAGGACTTCAGCCGCCGACTGCATCTGTTGCGACGGTATTTATACATCTTAGTCACAGGAGTGTTGACGCATTACGTCGACCTAAGGATTGTGGGCGAAGCCTTGAAACTCACAAGATGTCCCATAGTAAAGGTCGAAAGAACAAATTAAGTCGTCGAACTAATCAAATCTTGAAATCGCTCTAAAGTTTACTAGAGAAGCACGGCATAGAAATCTTAGTAAGTCGAGTCGACTGTTCAATTTCAAGGGATATAAGTACAGTTTATTTTTGTTTTAATTTAGATTAAGCATGAAAGTCGTCTAAGTATAACCCAATTTAGTATAGATATAGTTAGCTATGGACAAAAGCTTGCGTAAATACCCTCCCCGGGCATAAAAGTATTGCTTAATTAATCTTGAATTTCGGCTATAAAAGATTGTCAATACGATATGTGCCTGCCCTAAAACGTGTTACGTGTTCGCAGGATCCTAGTAATGGAGCGGTCGACAGGCTACCTGTCTCTGTTTCACCACTCGTTCGCCGCGTGGCTGGGCGACGTGAAGCACTGCACGCGCCGCTACCTGTGTTGCCCCGCGGATGGACACGCCGCCCTCGCTATGTATTATACGCTCACCGCTAAGAGGTACTTACAAATACGCTAGTGACGTCACAATTCTACCACTTGTAACCTGTATCATGTTTTGCTGGAGTGTGCTCGGACTGCAGAGCTAAGATCAAGGCTCTTAGGAGACTTTGGTTGCCTGCACAATGGACGGATCAACAGTGTACTTTTGGAGCCGTTGTCCCCAGAGGCAATAAAATTGTATAGTTATTTGGATCTGTCCCTTGTGTAGGGGACACTGTGTTCACCTATGAGGCTCACATTAACACTGAGTGTTAAAAGCCTCTATAAAAATATGTAGATTAAAAAAAAATCTACCACTTGTAGTAAAAACTTGGCGAAAAAAGAGTGCATTTGATAAAGAATTTGAGAATCCTGTGAGTACTTTGACTATTACACCAATTTTTTTTTGTAGATTGTCGGCGCTGGAGATACATTACTACGTGTATCACATGACAAGTCTCGAACAACATTTGGCCGCACAAAAGAAGAATAAAACCAGGTAAAGTTTCTTTAAAAATGATATATTTTAATATGTTATCTACGGCTCTGAAAAGCCTACTGTAACAGAATTTTGCAGTTTGAACATAACGTGTACAGTAAGATCAAGACGCATTTTCATTTCTAGTGACACTGAAGACCCTCTGGATCTCCATACACTAATACTTCTATGGGTGTTGGATTCTGGCTGTGATGTGGAGGCCGCATTGCGTCGAGAGACCGACGCCGCACGGCAGCTCCGAGTCACCACAGTGCAGGTGCGTGCGCGTATGACGTACTATGCGCACGCAATACGTACACGAATACGCGTAGACGAACGCATGCAAGAAGTTAATACGTATACGAATCGGGCTGTTGGCATAATTTAAATTCAAATTCTTTATAACTTGTATAATAATTATTTAAGCTAATTGTTACTAACTGTCAATAACAAATTTATGGACAAAATTAACCTGAAATAAAATTATATTTATATATACAATAGTATAAACTAGGTAGCGTACATTACATAGTCCAATCCCATGCTCAGTAAAAACTTGTGTTATGGCAATCAGACAACGGATGCACGCCGAACAATTAATATGTGCATGTCTTCTATTTGCAAATAATATTATTATAATTTACAACTAGAAGACATACAACATATTATGTATTTATGTATACGCGTATGCAAACTAGTACGAACAAGCATGTAACACGAAATTATATCGACTGGAGTGGAGTCACATTATGGTGTTATTTTTCAGAACGAAGACTCAAAATCGGAGAAGGACATCGATCCAGAATCAGAAGGAAAAGAATCACTTTCCTGTAAGTTATTATAAAATAAATCTAATTTAGGACAATTTAGGCCAACATTTATTACTTTTCCTGTGCGATTTGCACTCATATAAAACACATGTTGTCATATCCTAGAAATGATTTCAAAAGCCAAAGGAATTTGGACTTAACGTTTATTATTAATGAAGTCTAAATTTAATTACTAGCTATTATTACAGGAAAATACATTTATCACCATCCACTTTTAATACTTAGTATTAGTTATCCTTTAAATATTCCATTTACCGTATTGTTTAGTAGTGCGCTTGCTTGTAGTTCAATTGTATTTAAAAGAATGGGTCGTTACAGTACGTATTATTAAACGTTTATTTGTTTACAAACCGTTTTTGGACCGTTTCTAATTTTTCTTGTCTAGTTAGAACCAAATTGTATGAGAGTAGTTCTACGTTCAACGTAGAACTACTCTCATATAACTTCAGCACTTTATGCTGTTAGTTCAAACCTAAACATTTCCTCACGTTGCAATTTTACAAATACCTTTCTTAAAATTAGTTTTATTAGCGCCCGTTTTGTTAAATGTGGCTTTATCATAATAATTGTACAGTGGAGCCGTCGACGTTGGAGAGTATAATGCCGGAGCTGACCGGCGGCGCGGACCGCTGGCCGCGCGACCGCCGCGTGCTGCGCGCGCTGCTCGAGCTCAGCCGCGCTGACTCGCGCACCGACCCCGACCCCGACCCTGACCCTGACCCCGACGACATCAATGACCTCGTGAGTTTTGTGAATACTGAGCCTGTAGCCGACACTTTTTCTTTATCGCTTCTTTATAGAATCGCCGATCAAAATGTATGTAATTGACATAAGCGTTTGATAATATGACGTTAACGTTCGACTCTAATGTCAATTTCATACATTTTGATCGGCGATTCTATAAAGAAGCGATAAAGAAAACGTCTTGGCTAAAAAGCCCGTTTACATAAAAGAAGTAATGGTATTCTAATGGGTATAATGAGAACCATAAAACCTATATCAAGTACTAAAACGTCGTTATTCGACTTAATTATCCTTCACTTAAAACGGCTAACATGTTAGAATTTTTGTAGCATCCTACATGCTTTGAAATGTTAGGTTAGCTTACAACCCCTTACTAAAATACCAACGTTGATGTTTGTTGTCGTCGATACAGTTGTCGACGGAGCCGGCTATGGAGAGCGAGGACAACGGCGACGGCAGCGGTGACGGCGACGGCAGCGGCGACGGCGACGGCGAGGTCGCGCTCGATGCCGCCGCGCTGCTCGACCTCGCGAGCCGCGGGGACGACGACACGCTCATAGCGCTGCTGAAGGTGGGTGGTGATGATATACAGTCGTCGATACAGTTGTCGACGGAGCCGGCTATGGAGAGCGAGGACAATGGCGACGGCAGCGGTGACGGCGACGGCAGCGGCGACAGCGACGGCGAGGTCGCGCTCGACGCCGCCGCGCTGCTCGACCTCGCGAGCCGCGGGGACGACGACACGCTCATAGCGCTGCTGAAGGTGGGTGGTCATGATATACAGTCGTCGATACAGTTGTCGACGGAGCCGGCTATGGAGAGCGAGGACAATGGCGACGGCAGCGGTGACGGCGACGGCAGCGGCGACAGCGACGGCAAGATCGCGCTCGACGCCGCCGCGCTGCTCGACCTCGCGAGCCGCGGGGACGACGACACGCTCATAGCGCTGCTGAAGGTGGGTGGTGATGATATACAGTCGTCGATACAGTTGTCGACGGAGCCGGCTATGGAGAGCAAGGACAACGGTGACGGCAGCGGTGACGGAGACGGCAGTGGCGACGGCGAGGTCGCGCTCGACGCCACCGCGCTGCTCGACCTCGCGAGCCGCGGGGACGACGACACGTTCATAGCGCTGCTGAAGGTGGGTGGTGATGATATACAGTCGTCGATACAGTTGTCGACGGAGCCGGCTATGGAGAGCGAGGACAATGGCGACGGCAGCGGTGACGGCGACGGCAGCGGCGACAGCGACGGCGAAGGTCGCGCTCGACGCCGCCGCGCTGCTCGACCTCGCGAGCCGCGGGGACGACGACACGCTCATAGCGCTGCTGAAGGTGGGTGGTGATAGTATACAGTCGTCGATACAGTTAGCGATGATGAGGCCGGACGACAGCGGTAACAGTAACCATTGGAGAGTAAAAACCACAGCGACGGTACTAGTTACTACAAAGTGCACTAACGTCGTTGTCATTGATTTGATTGTAGATTTCAAGTAAATAAAAATAAAAAAATACAAAACGAACAGTGTCAAATTACGTGTTTCGAATTTAATAAAACTCGTGTGATTTTCAGTAACGCACTAACGCTTTTATTTTTTTACCATAGATAATACAGGATGAGTATAGATTATTTTGATACCATAGACATAGCCACAGACTGCTAATACAGATTATAAATTTTACACCCCCACTTATCAAAATAATCCTATGTTCACATTTGTAAAACAAGAAAAAAAAATTAATATTAAATAAACTAACAAATTTGTGACAGCCCTAGCATCTTTACAAATTTATAATGCTTTACACTACTGAGACTTTTAGTCTAAACATCAGCTGGCATCTCTGCTGAAGGCATATAAGATACTTTGACCAAATCATTAACTATACATTCTCTGACAAAGTGATGCCGAACATCAATATGTTTAGTTCTTCTGTGAAACAAAGGGTTATATGCTAATTTTTGAGAACTTTGGTTATCACTTAATAAATTTACAGGTACATTATCAATATGGCCTCCATTCATTTCACAAAATAAATTATTTAAATATACAGCCTCTTTGCATGCCTCGGAGAGAGCCATGTATTCGGCCTCCGTGCTAGATAATGCTACTGTTGTTTGTTTCCTACACTCATATGAGACCGCACTACCAGACAATTTAAAAATGAATCCTGTATAAGACTTTCTGTCTATTGAACAAGATGCCCAGTCTGCATCAACATAGCCTAACAATCTATTATCACTTTTTACATATTTTAACCCATACTCTTTAGTTTTACTTAAGTATTTTAACACTCTCTTCAGATGTTTCCAGTGAGTCTCATCATAACAGTTATTATACTGGCTGAGAAAACTTACTGCAAAACTTATGTCAGGTCTAGTTAAAACACACAAATACATAAGAGCACCTAACAATTGTTGATATGGATATTTCTGACAAATACTTTTAGCCTTATCTAGTTTTAAATTCTTTTCCATAGGAGTATCTGAACTCTTACAATTTACCATATTGAATCTTTTCAAAATTACATCTACAAAATCTTTTTGATCTATAGTAATTGAATCTTGTTTTACAGTCACATTCATACCAAGACAAAGCTTTATCTGGCCTAAATTCTTTATATTAAATTTTGCTTTCAATTCACTAATTACTTTATCACATATTTCTTTACTATTATAAAAGACAAAAAAATCATCCACAAATATTGCTATATATACTCTGACATTATTATTACACATCATAAATAAACATGGTTCATACTGTGACTTGGTGTAACCTAGTTCTAGTAAACAAACTTCCACTCTTTGATACCAAGCTCTGGCTGATTGTTTTAAACCATATATAGCTCTTTTTAGTTTTAACACTTTATTTTCAGAATTAGGTATATCTGAACATTCTGGTATCTCCATATAAATACATTCATCTAACACACCATTCAAAAATGCAGTAGGCACATCAAGGTGTAATACATTAAAGTTCTTATCTACACTCAAAGCTAACAATAATCTCAAAGTGGAATACCTGAGAACTGGTGAGTAGGTTTCCTTATAGTCCATACCCTGTTTCTGGTTAAATCCCTTTGCCACCAGCCTTGCTCTGTACCGCACTTCATTTTCACTATTGTATTTTATTTTAAAGACCCACTTGCACTTCACTATAGTTTTATTCACTGGTCTGTCCACTAGTTCCCATGCATCTCTATCACTGAATGACTGCAATTCTTCTCTGATAGCTTGCCGCCACTGTTCCCTATCCGGTCCATTGATAGCGTCCTTCAAAGAAATGTTCTCACTCGGCACTTCATTCTCGATGCATAAGTTTGCAAAACCATAGTAATCCGGCTTCCTCCTGACACGTTTCTCTCTAGATTCAGTATTGACAACCCCTGTGTCCTCAAGTGAAGTTGAATCATAGAAACTGTCCTCTGTGTCTGAACTGGACTGCTCCGGAACATAGGTCTCATCTTGTTCGTTATTCTGTTCATCTTCTGAACAAGACTTTTCCAGAGTACTATCTGACTGCTCATCCCCCACTGAATCCTGTTTTCCTTCACTACTCTCCTGTACTGTAATCTGTGTTGTCATACTGTCATTTTCTTGTTCCATGACGACAACATCTCTTGCTGTTATAATAGAGCGTGATGCGGGATCGTACAGTCTATACCCTTTAACGTTTTCAGCATAACCAACCAAAAATAGCTTCTTCGCTTTCCTGTCCCACTTTAACCTTTTTTCTTTTGATATATGTGTCATGACTAGGCTGCCATAGACACGGATATGGCTGACATCTGGTCTTCTACCTGTCCAAAGTTCAAATGGTGTACGATGTTGAAGACCTGCAGCTGGGGACCTGTTCTTTAAGTAAACAGCAGTGTGCACTGCCTCTGCCCACAAGAACTTTTCAAATTTTGCATCAAATAAGAGACATTTTGCTTTTTCCACTATTGATCTATTTAAGCGCTCACATAACCCGTTCTGTTCTGGACAGTAGGGATTCGTTTTCTGGTGTACTATACCATTAGCTTTCAAAAAATTATCAAATGTATTATTGCAAAATTCTTTGCCATTATCTGTTCTGAGCATTTTAATTTTAGTAGATTTTTGGTTTTCTACTAAGCTTTTGTACTGCTTGAAATAAGAGAAAGCTTCATCTTTTGTCTTTAGAAAATATACATAAGCCATCCGGCTGTAATCATCTACCAATAGTAGAAAATATCTAGCCTGTCCGAGCGACTTGTTCTCCATAGGCCCGCAGAGATCAGCGTGAACAATATCCAAAACATTTTTGCTCCGTGATGTACTAACTGGGAAGGGCAATCTTGTTTGCTTCCCCTCACAGCATACTGTACAGTTGCCTCTACTTATATCTGCCTTATCTCGGAATGACAAGCCATCCACTGCTCCATCTCTCATGATCTTTAGGTCGTTACTGTTTATGTGGCCAAGCCGTCTGTGCCATGTCCAGCTAGAAGTCACTGCCGTCGCTGCCAAAAGTTTTTCAGACTTCACAATGTTCAACTTATACACACCATTTGTTAAGTTTGCTTCTCCAATGCATTCATTCCTTTGATTGTAAATGTGGCAAACATTTTCATTGAAAATAATTCTGTTTCCACTAGATATAATCTTACTAACGGATAGAAGGTTGGTAGTAAGGTTTTGTATGCATAAGACATTGTTGACATTTACTTTGTATTCCATATTCTTGACTCGCGTCGTTATCTCAATGTCTCCGGAACATATAACTGGCACGCTTTCTTTATTTGCCACCACAATATCACGAGTTTCGGTGTTGTAAGATACATTCTTCATCATGTTTTTGCTCGATTCAGAAATCATATGAGTACTCGCTCCTGAGTCGACATACCAATCCTTTTCACTGAATTCACCCGTTAGGAACATCGCACTAAATGCATTTACGTGTTTATCTTTTTGCATTTCGGGGGATCGACACTGATTTTTGTAGTGTCCTAACTGCTTGCACTTGTAACAACGAATATTTTTCACCGGCTTTCCGTCACTTGATTGACCGCCATTTTGGTTTGACACTTGTTGACGTTTCCCGCCGTAATTTGCTTTTTCCGTGTTCGAATAACGGTGATTTTGATAACTGCTTCTGAATTTGGAGAAGAATGCTCCTTCTGTTTTTATTTCACTATCTTCACTCATATCGAGCAACTTTGTCTTTATTGCATCTGCACTAATTTTCATGCCAGAGTGCTCAATGGCCATTATCATTGGCGCGAATTTGTCCGTCAATCCAGCCAAAAGAAGTGAACCCACCCACTCATCATTGATCTCAAAACCGGTGCCTTTAAGCTTCTGAGCTGTATCAACTAGCTGAGTCACGTATGCAGTCATTGATTCTGAAGTTTCTAGACGAATCGAGATCAATGTTCTTAGTAGACTTATGCGACGCGTGAATCCTGAATCGTCAAATAACGATTTTAATTTCGCCCACAGATCATGCACCGTACGTTCATTCTTGATATGAACATATAGTGAGGGGTCGATAGTCATCACCATCTTAGCCTTGGCCTTCCGATCATCTTCTTCCTTTAACTCTGAACTCTTCGCGATGTCAATGCCCTCGAGAATAAGAAAATTTTCCACTGCGAAAGCCCAATCATCGTAGTTATCTCTTCCTCTGAGTTTTTGGACATTCAATGAATAATTTCCGGTCATTGTAACTGCACTTAGTAAAGACTTTTTCTGTTGGAATTGTAACTGGGCCCATAACCTAATAAAACTCGTGTGATTTTCAGTAACGCACTAACGCTTTTATTTTTTTACCATAGATAATACAGGATGAGTATAGATTATTTTGATACCATAGACATAGCCACAGACTGCTAATACAGATTATAAATTTTACAGAATTGGTATGGATTTTATATACCTATTTTCTTTTTAGACGGTGGTAACCGGCAAGACCATATGACTGTGTCGGTTTCCACAGTAAACGCATTTACTTCATCTTCCCGTAGCGCTGGCCGGAACTAGCTCGCGTGGCGGACGGCGCGGGCGTGACGGCGCTACACGCGGCTGCGCGTGCGGGCCGGTCCGCCGCTGCGGCTGCGTTACTCCGTGCGGGCGCCACGCCTGCTGCGGCAGACGCTGATGGGTGGAGCCCACTGCGCGCTGCGGCGTGGGCGGGGCATACTGAGGTACGTGTAAAATGTTTTAAAGTGAAAAGTCTTGGCGCGTTGAAAGTGAAATTTCATGGTCACGTCACGAAGAAGAGAGTAGAAATAATGATAATATTGCGTCACGACGCTATTATGACTTTGTACACCTGTCAGAAGATTCACTTCTGACAGGTGTACACTGTACACAAGTTCTTTTTTAACTGTTAAGAAACTAGGAGTGAATAAAAAAAAGTGATAATATATATTTTTTTCAAATTGGGATATTAATTTTACACACTTTTGTAGTCCGTGAGCCCGATTTAAATTACACATTTTATTTTTGGCAGGTCGTAGACGTTCTACTGGAACACGGCTGTGATGTGGACTGCGTAGACGCCGACAATCGGACGGCGTTACGGTGAGTATTTCATTTGACTATAATGGTTGATTTACACGGGTGACTAACGGGTCGATTTTAGTCACCCAGCAAGTCACCAGTCGAATTGCCTGTCCAAGTCGAATCGCCACCCCATTTACACGGGTGACTAACGGGTCGATTTTAGTCACCCGGCAAGTCACCAGTCGAATCGCCTGTCCAAGTCGAATCGCCACCCCATTTACAAAAATCGCCTGTGACTAGTTCATTCTGCGTGAAAATGTCGCGTCAAACAGTCGCTTTGCATAGGGGCATTGAAGGAATTGAAGCGATCGCTTGCGACTGAGCGTTTGCACGGTCGATTTTATACACCAGCCGCATGCGGCCATTGGCCGCACGACTTTGGGGCTTGCGACTTTAGCCGCATGCGGCGTAGTCGAATTGCCACGAATTTTGAATTTACACGGTCGATTTTCGCCGTGTGGCGTAAATCGTGCGGCTTTAGTCACCCGTGTAAATCGGCCATAAGGGAGCTAGCTTGCGAGAATCAATAGCATTGGTTTACACGTACATCGCAACGCAACCTTGCTCAACTCTGCTTTAAGGCTTGAAATATTTATCGATTTATTGGTGCATTAATCGTGTATTTGTGTAGCGCTGCGGCGTGGTCGGGCCACGAAGCGGTAGTTGCGCGTCTGTTAGCGGGTGGCGCAGCGGCAGACCGTGCGGACGCGGAGGGCCGCACACCGCTCATGGCCGCCGCCTACATGGGACACGCGGACATCGTGCGACTGCTGCTCGATGCTGGTGCTGATCCTAATCATGCAGATGAGGATGGTATGCAAAATGAATCACTTTCTAAATAAATTTTTATTTGTAGCAGGTGTAACTATGCTATACTTTTAGTTAAATCTAGTACAAGTCGATTGTTTTCTAATAAAACTAGTTCTGGCCGTTATTGTACTGACTAATACTAAGTCAAGGCAATCTGTATTGGCTGATGGTAGGTTTAGTCAATATTGCGCCACTAGTTTGTTTTAGACATTTTGTTATCTAAAAGTATATCAATAAAATAAAGAAGACAAATACTGTAATTTGCGTGCAGGTCGCACGGCGTTAGCGGTGGCGGCGCTATGCGGTGCGGGCGCGGCGTGCGCGGCGCTACTGCTCGAGCGCGGCGCGGACGTGCACCGCGCGGATCGTGACCGCGCGACACCGCTACTAGTCGCCGCGTTTGAGGGCCACACGTGAGTATTATTGTTTCGCTCTTATTTGCATTTTTTTTTTCTGACGCGAAAGACTAATTATTGTATAACTTACTCATACTGTAACAATT
Source organism: Cyaniris semiargus (assembly GCA_905187585.1). Taxonomy (NCBI): domain Eukaryota; kingdom Metazoa; phylum Arthropoda; class Insecta; order Lepidoptera; family Lycaenidae; genus Cyaniris; species Cyaniris semiargus. The sequence continues at coordinate 20,713,143 of LR994551.1, read as the reverse complement.
CTTATTCACAAGGGGACTTATACAATGTGTCCCGAAACCAGTGTCTCATCCTTTAATATTATGATGAATGTGAGAATAAACAATTTTGAGAGCCAATTTGTCGATAAAACATGCCCATACATCATGACATTGAAGGATAGAACACTGGTGTCGGGACACGGTTGCGGAAAACGTAGATCCATTGACCTGTCTCTAGTCATATGACGTATCTTTTACTCACCTATAAATATATCTAATAATTGACACTGATGCCCGATGGTAGCGTGCTCGAGTAGCAATTGATCACTGCACGAATTCGTGACCGGAGTATAGTTATGAAAATTTAATATTTAGCAAGTCAGTTTTTTTTTTTGCTTTTCAAGCAAATGTGAATCGTAATTTGTTCGTGATTCAAGGACGTATCCATTTATTTTCTAAATTCAGAAGTATGTAAAATTGCTTGGTATTAGATGTTCTGATTGCATTGCATTGTCGAATAGGAAAAAGCCATTAGATACACGAAGAATTCTCTTACCTAATAATTAATTTGTTAACAACAAGACATTTTTACGATTAATTTATTTAAAAAACTAGTATTTTCTAGCGTATATCGTGTTAGTGGAGTAGTTGATAGTGAGCGTGTCACTCAGGTAGCCCTCGGCCTTCGCTACACGTATAAATTCCTCTAGATATTCCTCCATCAGCTCTTCCGGTATTTGGAAAGGATTCAGTGATGTCATCATGTCTGAAAATAGTAGATAAAGTTTACATTTTTTTGGTTTTATTTTTTATTATACGGGGTGTAACAAAACTAAGTGATAAGTATTAAGAGGTTGTATTTGTCCCTTACATAGAGTTCAATGTGAAAGTAGCAGCGCTGAAACAGCAATTTTTTTTGTGATTTGTATGGGCAAGCGCCCCACCTTCAGGAATTTGTCCATACAAAAGTTCAAAATGAAGTTACTCTTTCAGCGCTGCTACTTTAACAGTGAACTCAATACAGGTGACTCATACACAGCCTAAAGTATTATCACTTAGTTTAGTTACACCTTGTTTTTTGGGGTTCCGTAGTCAACAAGGAACCCTTATAGTTTCGGTCTGTCCGTCCGTCTGTCTGTCTGTCTGTCTGTCCGTCTGTTTGTCTGTCCGTCTGTCTGTCCGTCTGTCTGTCCGCGGTTTTACTCAGAAACTATAAGACCTACAAAGCTGTAATTCGGCACGAATGCAGATATTAATGATGCCGACAAAATGGTATATAAGGAGTCCAGTGTCCCCCCCTTCTACCAGCTAATCGGTTGCTTCTGGATATGTGAAAAAATTCACGGGAGTAGGTAATATGCTGAATTTAAAAGGAAAACTATCACGGCTAAGAAGACTTCATAAGTTATTGAGTAATAGTCGATCAACAAAAAAAAATATTCGGTGAAGTATAAAGGAACTAATTATACTAATATAGTAGAACTTACATATTATTATCTTATATAATAGTAGTGTGAAAGTAAAGAGCGTGAAGCCCGCCGACAAACCGCTATGTGGTTTGGCGGGCTACTAGATTAAGTTATTTTTTGAATATTTTCAATAAAGGCTTTTTATTATTATTAAAAAAAAAAACAAATTCCTTTGAATTTCTTTCCCAGGGCTCAAAATACATAATAATATTATTATATCTTAATATTCAAATTCGATAGACTGGTAGACAAAGCATTGTAATACTATTTGTGTGAACACTAGTATGGATTAAATTAATATAAATTTAAATCCAGTACAGAGTTGAACAGTGGAATGAATAATAATCATGCATTATAATGTTATTGCAATTGAGGAGTATGCATTACGTCCTCATATTTGTTTTACATCACGTTGTAAGATAATTCAAATTAAAAATTTAATTACGAATGATTTATATATTAATTAAAAATAATAATTACTTTTTATGTCCTGCTCGCTGGCGTACGTGTATGTTGACTTTGTGTTTTTTACGTGAATGTCCTTGAAACCAGCGACTTCTGCGAATTTTCTTAATTTCATTTCCGGATCCTACAAAACAAATATTATATAAGTAATTAATTACCATATTATAATTAAAATTTTATCATAGATTTTTTTGTCTATTTGATCATTAAATAGACAAAATATTTTCCTTAGGATAGATACTTAGTTAAAATATTATCAGTATAATCGTATTAAACACACGCGACAGTAAATATTGATAAGTATGGATATGTGTTATCTTTATATAGGCAATATTGGAAGGTTTACAGTTTCGATTGCTATCTGCACACGAGACTTTTCTTTGTCTGTTTGTTACCTGGTTGAGCTGGAACCGCAGAACCGATTTTAATGATATTCGGTACAGGGATATTTTGAGTCCCGGGAGGGACATAGGATAGTTTTTATCTTAGAAACCACATTATAATATAAACTCTACTCTGTTGATGAATCTGTACCACAAATAAAACTCCTTATAATAATAATTAATATGGTATCCAGCGATGTATCGTGGATGGCTTCGTATTGACTATTGAGTCTCGATTCGAAATTAATATTATTTTAACATTGTAATTTTTAAAGGATAGTTTAAGCATAGCTTATTCGATAAGTTTAGTCAGGTACCCCGTATCAGTGCAAATAACAATATTTTCTACTTCAATTTATATAATATGGGATACCGCTTTACTATGAAATTTGCGCTGGTAACTACAAACTCAACACGAATAATGAAGATATAGAGGACTATCTCACTTCACAATCGTGGTAGGGTGATGTCAGGGGATCTAGATCGTAGACATATTTCGACCATCGTTTCGATCTACTGAACCATCGGTAGACGTCGTACACGATCGGGAAGTAGGCCACCATGAGCAGCAGACAGTCTCCACCGTCAGTTAGCATATCGTAGGTTTGTGAGAATGCTACTCTGAAACATGACATAATATTACAGGGATTTTTTTATGCCTGAAAGCTTTTAAACTGGGGTTTATCAATTCCCATTGGGTTACGTTCATATATTTAGCAACAACGCAGTTGAATAGACAAGCTCTTGGCCGAAAAAACGCAAAAACTAGACATAAGGCATATGGGCATCGGTCCTTACGCTCCGGACGCATTGTAAATATTTACAAAATCCTGATAGATTTGATACCATAAAAACCGATACAAAGCAAAATATAACAAAGACAATAGAAGCTTACTTATGATCCGGTATCCAGTGGTAACAGAAGAACGAGAAGATGTGATCGAACGCGCCGATATAGTGATCAGGGAGGGGTTTTCCGATCTCCACCAGCTCAAAATTGACCCCGTTACCAGCATGGTGTGTGTTCGCGTGGTCTACCATAGCTGGGCTCTTGTCGCAGCCAGTTATTTCGCAGTTGGGCGGTAGAGCTCGTCTTAATTCTTCAGACGTAAAACGCCCGTCCCCGCTGCCAACATCCAACACGCGTATAACTCTACCTAAGTCCATCCACTGGTTGTTGCCCAGTCCATTCTGTAGCGTATCCAGTCCATTGATAGGGGTGTCTCTCTCGTTTTTTCCATCCAGGCCATTTTTCTCCATGCCACGTCCATTCTCCACAACCTTCCATTTGAACCGTCCAATATTCTCCTCCAGACACCGCATGTTGTCCCGGTACTGTAGTCTATGGTACTTAATATACGACTCTGGATTGTTCATGTTTGATTCCTACGCAATTTTAACGTGACTATTTTACTTTACTATGCTACATGATTAATATATATGTTTTTTTGTACTTTTTACTTTTTAAAGCTAATTTAATTTACATAACTTGGTATATAAAATGTTATCTTTACTTGGAACTACAAAAAAATATGCATCGGCTTGTTAGTGCACGGAGACGCAAGTGTAATTAAATGAAACCAGTATAAGACAGGTCATTGCCGCAGATAGAGGCAGATATCGATACGATAACACTTGATAAGCCTAGCTGTTCAACGATATTCTATATCTATACGCTTGTATTAGGTCAGTCACGATTGATTAGGCACATAATATAATAATAGGTAGTGCCGGGGTTTCCTAAACATTTGTACTGCGATGTTTTTAGGAATGGACTTTTTGCGACGGCTCACTCCCCACCGTCTAATAGTATGCCCGAAAACAGTTTAAATATGTTTGTCTTAGATTTTTAGGGTTCCGTGGTCAACAAGGAACCCTTATATTTTCGGTCTGTCCGTCCGTCTGTCTGTCCGTGGTTTTGCTCAGAGACTATAGGACCTACAAAGCTGTAATTTGGCATGAATGCACATATTAATGATGCCGACAAAATGGTATATAAAATCATTAAAAAATATATTTTTTTATGGTACCTCCCCTACACATCAAGCGGGGTTGATTTTTTTTTTCGCGTCCACCCCACCGTGTGGGGTGACGTTGGATAGGTTTTTTAAAAATATTATGAGTGTTCATAGATCATTTTCCTAATTGTGAAATATGAAGTTTCAAAGCGGAAAAAATCGTTAGAGTCCAGTGAGTAATCCTGTGGTAGAAGGGGGGGGGGACCCCTTCTACCAGCTAAACGGTTGCTTCTGGAATTGTGAAAAAATTCACGGGAGTAGGAAATATGCTGAACTTAAAAGGAAAATTATCACGGCTAAGAAGACTTCATAAGTTATTGAGTAATAGCACAGAATATAATATATTAGTAGTACCAACAGAATTCCCACTCGCGAAACCAGTTTAAAGAAATAACGACTCATGCTACGATACTATAAAGTTCAAATTCCGACCGCGCAGTGCTAGGTGCCTACAATTATATTCACCTACATGTGCGCTCTCTTTCTATCGCATAACTCGTACCTTTTCTGACGAAATCAGGGTTGTCTCTTTTTAAAAATAATATTATAATCTTTATACTTAATTAACTACATTTTATTTAACTCGAAATAATCTAAGATATTATGTCTTAGTACTATGTAGATTTAATTATCATAAACTAGCCGTTCCTCGCGGCTTCGCCCGCGTAAATTAGATATTTCACAGACAAATCAGTCTACAAAAAATAGCCTATGATCCTTCACGTAGCCTACTTCTTATCTGACCCAAATGACAAAAATTGCTCTAGTAGTTCGTGAGATAAGCCCTTTCAAATAATTTCCCCCGTTTTTTCTACATTTTCTTCTATTTCTTCGCTCCTATTAGTCTTAGCATGATAAAATATAGCCCGCCCGCCTTCCTCGATAAATGGGCTATCTAACACTGAAAGAATTTTTCAAATCGGACCAGTAGTTCCTGATATTAGCGCGTTCAAATAAGCCCTTTCAAATAATTTCCCCCCGTTTTTTCCACATTTTCCTCTATTTCTTCGCTCCTATTAATCTTAGCGTGATAAAATATAGCCTATAGCCTTCCTCGATAAATGGACTATCTAACACTGAAAGAATTTTTCAAATCGGACCAGTAGTTCCTGAGATTAGCGCGTTCAAACAAACAAACAAACAAACAAACTAACAAACTCTTCCGCTTTATAATATTATAGTATAGATTTGCGTGTAACTAGTTACGCGTACTTATTTAGATAGGTATATCATATTATACGTATAAACGGCCTTATTAGTTATTATTAACTTAAAAATAATAACGTAATAACCGACCAAGTGCGAGTCGGACTCGCGCACGAAGGGTTCCGTACCGTTATAGACGAAAAATAGGCCAATAATTGTTTTTTTGTATGGGAGACCCCCTTAAATTTTTATTTTATTTAAATATTATTATTAATTATTAAAGTAGACTTATAATTAAGGCCTTTGTGAAAATATCAAGTGCCTACCTGTTGCCGTTATTGATATCGAGCAAAAAAGGCCAAAAAAATCACATTTGTTGTATGGGAGCCCCCCTTAAATATTAATTTTATTTTGTTTTTAGTCTGTTTCAAATAATTCCCCCCCGTTTTTTTCACATTTTCCTCTATTTCTTCGCTCTTATTAGTCTTAGCGTGATAAAATATAGCCATTGCCTTCCTCGATAAATGGACTATCTAACACTGAAAGAATTTTTCAAATCGGACCAGTAGTTCCTGAGATTAGCGCGTTCAAACAAACAAACTAACAAACTCTTCCGCTTTATAATATTAGTATAGATTAGCGGTACTACGGAACCCTATATTGCGCGTGGCCCGACACGCACTTAGCCGGTTTTTTTTATCTGTTATCATTTCCTGTACATAATTTTACTGGAGTACAGCAATTGTGTCGCATAATGCAAGATATCGCGAATTACAAAAAAACCTTGAACGCTGATATTATGCTTATTGCACAATTTTTGTCAAAAATCATGCAATAAACATGCAATTTCATGTAATTATAATTGTCCATGTTGCCGAGGGTCATCGATGCATCTACGAAAATATAATTTGACGCCCTATTTCTTCACGACGCACTGTGGTCCGAAATCGTTAAATAGTGGACATTCGCAAAAAAGTTGGATTTTGGTGTGGAAAAAAATACCATTCGATATATTTTAAGAAGAGTAACAATAAATCCTTAATAAGTTTTTTACAAAAATGTATTTTTTAAGGTGAAAAAAAAAATCATTACGAAAATGTTGTATGGGAAAGAATCTATAAATAGATTTTTTGCAAAAAATACTAGGGCATACTGGTTCATTTTTGAAACAAGTAAAGTTCTAGTAGTATTTAAGGTTTGGAAAAAAAATTACGCAAATTTACGTGCAGCCTTTTGCAGTAGAGGGGTTCAAAATTTTGAAATAATTTTACTAACTTTTTAGGTGTGGAAAAAAATACCATTCCATAGATTTCTTAAATAGTAAAAATATATCCTTAATACATTTTTTTACAAAAATATATATTTAAGGTGAAAAAAAAATACGAAAAATTCTGTATGGGAAAGAATCTACAAATCGATTTTTTGCAAAAACTACTAAGCCATACTGGATAATTTTTGAAACAAGTGAAGTTCTAGTGGTATGTAAGGCTTAGAAAAAAAAGTGCGCAAATTTACGTGCAGCCTTTTGCAGTAAATTTTCAAATTTCAAAAAAAAATTTTTTCAAAATATTGAAATGTTTGTACTAACATTTTAACAATTTTTTGCTATTTCTCTAATGGCTGTTGCGTTAATTGTTTAGGTTTTTAATAATTTACTTATATCATTTTTGTACAGATTTACAAACCAACTTCAGGGTCTTGGGTCAACCCGGATATTTTTCAGGCTATCATGAACACATTGGTGAATAGGCAGATCCCTACAACCCCTAATTGAAATCCCCTAGGGAAATAGCAGAGCTGTATGTAAAGCTTTATCCATGGTACTACATGCCTGCAAGTGTTCACAAACTTCCTACTCCTCCTACCTTCTTCTGATTAAATTCGTTGCGGGTCCCAAGACAGCTTTAGTATGTCTCTCGGGCTCCCTGAGATCATATCAAAGGGTTTTCGTGGTTGGATACCGCTGTCGATCCTGGCGACACAGGAGATACAGTGGTGGGAATGTGTGGTGGGCCAAAGTCCGATTAAAAAAGTGTTCACAAACTCCTTATACATGGTGCTGATATTTGTAATCATTTTGGCTTTATTCCAATTAGCTATTTAAGTGAAGAAGCTTCAGAGACAAGGAATAAAGAATTTAGAAATACTAGTGATACATACTAGGAATATGAGTCGAGCAGAAACTAATGAAGATTTGTTGCAATTTTTTTTAATAAGCTTTGATCCATATTTGTCTTACATTCGACCAAAGTTGTCTAAAAATAAACACCAAGAATTTCATCCAGGCACAGTCGACCTGTTGCTTGAAAGACTTTTAAGGACTCGTTTTATATATTATACCCATACGGTTCTATGAATACATTCTATAGCGGTATACAAAAGAGGTATTATATAATATTTGGTTTTTCTGTTTAATTTTCAATTAGGGGTTATAGGGATCTCTGCCTATTCACCAATGTGTTCATGATAGCCTGAAAAATATCCGGGTTGACCCAATACCCAGAAGTTGGTTTGTAAATCAGTACCAAAATGGTACAAGTAATATTTTGAACCCCCCTACTGCAAAAGGCTGCACGTAAATTTGCGCACTTTTTTTTCTAAGCCTTACATACCACTAGAACTTTACTCGTTTCAAAAATGATCCAGTATGGTCCAGTAGTTTTTATAAAAAATCTATTTATAGATTCTTTCCCGCGCAAAATTTTCGTAATTATTTTTTTTACCTTAAAAAATACATTTTTGCAAAAAAAATTTTTAGGATTTATTGTTACTTTTTTATAAATCTATCGAATGATATTTTTTTCCACACCTAAAAAGTAAGTACAATTATTTCAAAATGTTGAACCCTGCAAACTGCAAAAGGCTGCACGTAAATTTGCGTAATTTTTTTTCTAAACCTTATATACCACTAGAACTTCACTTGTTTAAAAAATTATCCAGTATGGCTTAGTAGTTTTTGCAAAAAATCGATTTGTAGATTCTTTCCCATACAGAATTTTTCGGATTTTTTTTTTCACCTTAAATATATATTTTTGTAAAAAATGTATTAAGGATATATTGTTACTATTTAAGAAATCTATGGAATGGTATTTTTTTCCACACCTAAAAAGTGATTTTTTTTTCACCTTAAAAAATACATTTTTGTAAAAAACTTACTAAGAATTTATTGTTACTCTTCTTAAAATCTATCGAATTGTATTTTTTTCCACACCAAAATCCAACTTTTTTGCGAATGTCCACTACTTAGCGATTTCGGACCACTGTGCGACGCACAGTTTTAGAAGCCCTCTTATAGATTTAATCATAATCATAATCATAATCATATGTATTTTTACCGCCATTAACTCTATAAAAATGTTATGTCGGTAATAACCATAAAATATGCAAAAACCATTCGATAACATAATTTATTATCATTTAGACCCAAAGAACGTGTTGGTTGTGTAGGTAATGGTCAGGTCGTCGGTGATGTACCGATGCTCTTTTGCAACTCTCACGAACTCCTCCAAGTACTCATCACAAAGCTCCTCGGGGATATTGAAGGGGTTTATGGAGACAATCATGTCTGTAATGCAAAAGTATAAGATCATTAGTGGAGCGGCAAAGCAGGTTCGATTTTAATTGGTTAAACTGTTGGGTACAACTCTGTAAGCGAAAACGTGACACGATAAGCCTCTTCTTTCAGAATCTAGTGCTATGTGCTGGTCGCAAAATTAGCCTAGAAGACTCATATTATCTTCAAGCACGCAGTGAGCTAATATTAGCCTGATATACTATCACATAATATTGGCATCATCGGGTTAAGGATGAAAAGTCACCCGTTTTCACCTCTTGATAATAATATTGTACAAAAGGGACCAGTTTACTTACTTTTAAAATCCTCAACGCAGTCGTATTTGTAGGTTGATTTGTTGCATTTAACGAAGATTTTCTTAAATCCCACCTCCTCTCCGATTTTTCTTATTTTTTCTTCTGGATCCTGTCAAACCCATAAAAGTATCCAAGTTATTGCTTTGTAGTTCGTTCTGCGGCCTTTTCCTAAAGTTGTTCGACTCGGATTCAGAAACTAACCGGGCGTTTATTGGTCAACGCATAATCGATAAGTCAACATTGATTAGTTACCGTTTGACAAATTTTCGAATCCTAATCGAATGTGGAATATGCATCAATACACATAATTTATAGTGCCTGCTTAGCACTTAAAAACGCAGAGAGAAGACAGCTATTTGTATGCAAATACGATTTTTTGACCAAATTTGGCTATGTATTATTATGACTGATTTAGGACACAAATGAGTGAAGACGGCCGTTGCCATCACTACTTACATCACAGTCATGGTACGGTGACAACACGTTGTCGTCCAGTCTCTTCACCCAGCGGCACCACTTGGCCGTCTGAGCGAACACCTTGTACACGTCGAATACCGCGGGGAAACTGCCCACGATCAGCAGCAAGCAGTCCCCGCCGTCAGTCAAGATGTCGTACACTTGGGATAGAGCTAGCCTGAAAAAAAAACACTGAAAGGCTTGAGCAGAGATATAGGTCGCGCGAGATTAAGATCGCTCGGCGAAACAAGTATAAAAAATTACAATATCTACCGCCACGTTATTTTTTTTAACATAAAAGTACAATATCTATAATACCGACCGTTTTATTTATTCGACCCGAATTTTAACTACTGTACCAGTAACGTCGTCTGCGGCCTTAACGAGATGGCCTGAAATGGGGTTTATCTCTTAGAGAAAGAAATGGCTCTCAAAGTTCTTTGCGTCGTGTCGTAAATATCACGAGAAAATACAAACATAGAAACTACAGTTTCGATTGTTCCAATCACAGAGATTTGAGAGAAGTAGTACCTTTGGTCAGTAACCCAGTGAAGGGAATAAAACGCGAACACGTGATTGAAGGAGCCAATAAACTCCCTCGGTATGTGCTGGCCGATCTCCAGCACTCGGAAGTTGATGCCGTCTCCGCCGAAGTTTTCGTTGGCGTAGTCCACCATCTCCCTGCTGCGGTCGCAGCCGACCAGCTCGCTGACGTCATCGGGTAAATACCGGCGTAGCTCAGTGGCTGTGAAGCTGCCGTCCCCGCTGCCGATGTCCAGCACTCGGTCGCCGCCTCGCCAAGTCATTCGAGCGACGTTCTCGCTCAGACACCTCTTGTTGTCTCTGTTCTGCAGCCGGTTGTACTTGTTGTACAACACGGGGTCCGTCATCGCCAGTATGCTCATCTTTCTCATGGTTGCGAACGTTTGCGTCTCCGGACTTGCTACTGAACGGTGGCTTCGGGCAGCGACGAGGCCCGCTAATTGTAGCTTCTTTTTAAATACGTTATACAGTAATGTTGGTAAAGGTGCGGTCACATTGAAAGAATATTTTAAAATTAATGAACGAAAAGTAAATTGTTTTGTTAATGTTAGAAAGAAGTTTTTCCCTTGACTAATCTTAATTTTTTATTCGCTGTAACGCCCGTACTTAACACTTGTCTTTTTTTATTAACAATAATTATCGTTTCTTTTTGTTTGTTTCTTGACATATAGATCATATTTTCATAAAAATTGAAGAAAAAATTGTCCTAAAACTTTTGAGACTTATCAAAATTATAATATTTCGGATGGACTGAGCCTTACTTGTTAAAATTTAATTAATTTGATAACATGTATTACGTACTAAGATATTTGTATGTTATGAATATGTATACATGTTAAGTTAATACATTTGTTACATAGGCTAGAAAAACATACAATTTGTAGCATTCCTCCTTTAGTATGATATAAAATGTATAACGATTTCATTGTTTTCTATGGTAAAAAATTATTATTAATTTTTATATCCATACATAAAGTGTGTCTGTCTGTCTGTTACCTCTTCACGCCCAAACCGCTGAACCGATTTCGCTGAAATTTGGTATGGAGATACATACTTTGAGTCCCGGAAGAGGATGTTCGCTACTTTTTATCCTGGGAAAATTTACGGTTCCGGCGCGATAAGCGAATTTGAGCGCGACGGAGTTGCGGGCGTCATCTATTAGTTATCAATAAATGTGCATAATAACTAATAAGTATTTAGTATAATATGTACTGAGTTTTTATATGGGGAAATATTTTTCGCGTCCCACTCAGTTTGGGGACATCGGCCGGGGTACGTGGGGCACCCCAGGCGTGGGGTCTACCCACTAACCGCTCCACTCATAAGGCAAAGTTGCGGGTACCTACGATAAAACCCGTCTCTGCCATTGTGTACTGAGCCTAAGGTATGAACTGAGACTCTCATTATTGGCCGATGCTTCCTAGTCGCATTCGCATCACAAAGTGTGCAGACCGCATTCCCGAACCATACATGGTTCGAACAATCAATGAACAATTTTAATTAAATATAATTCATGAAGTGAATATATGCGATTAATCGAAACATGTTTATTTATAAGGATTATTATAATCTAGACACGCGGTAGCGTGTTTCAAGCCAAGTACCAGCATAACAGAACTGGCGAGCAGCACCGTGTGTAAATATTACACGAACCATTTGCAGCTACTTTTGACCCCCTCATAATTCAGAAACTATTTCACATAAACGTTTCAAATTTGGCTCATATAATGAGACTTGCGAGATAAATATATGATCTAAATTTCATAAACACAGCTCAAACGCTTATTAAGATATTAACGTCCGAAAATCTACATTTTTATCACTGACTGACTGACTGACTGACTGACTGACCTATAGATCAAAATTCTAACCCATTTCCAGATGACCTAGAAGGCTGAAATTTGGAATCCAGCTCGGTAATTGTGTGTAAGCGACAAGCGTAGGGAAAAATCAAAAAACAAAAAAAAAATCGGTCAAGTGCGAGTCGGGCAAAAATTGTGTTTTTTGTATGGAAACCCCCCTAAACATTTATTTCATTTTGCTTTTATTATAAATTATGAAAGTAAAAATATAATTAAAGATTTTGTGAATATTTCAAGTGCCTACCGGCTGCCATTATTGATTTTGAGTAAAAGAGGCCAAAATAATCGGCCAAGTGCGAGTTGGACTCGCGTACGAAGGGATGAGAGAGGGTTTGAATATCAAATATATAACAATTGATGTTATTTAAATAATGTGAGATCTTAAACTAGATTAGATTTGACTTGGCTAGTTTTCATCAGAATTAAAATGTTCAATAACTTTACGAAATGACTGATGTAATAAAACTGGCCAAGTTAGATCTAATCTACTTTAAGATCTCACATTATTTAAATAACATCAATTGTTATATATTAGATATTAGATATATTCAAAAAAGCAAAGAAATAGACTCTGTTATATTTTGTTCATAATGTTATTTGGTTTCTACTTCCTATACATACATATTTCAATTTTCCATAGAACTTGGCACTCATTTAGATCTCCATCCTTTTTACTGCGAACAAGAATAATGTTTGTATGGAACTTGGCTCTCCATTTTTACATTTATGTTTTTGGTGGGATATCATTATTATAGTTAGTAGTCTCTGAGCACTTGAAAATTCGTACATTGATCCAAAACTACGTATGTTATTTCTTTTTTCGTTGTTAATCATCTCGGTTGATACGTTTTTACGTTTATGTATTTTCGACAAGGATATTGGGAATATTTTCAATTAATTTTTTGGTATTATTGGATGTTTTTTTTGTGTTTTATTTGGTCATAAGATTCTTAAGACCAAATAAAACACAAAAAACACAAGAATACGTTGTAATAACAAATTAGCAGCGCGTTATAATTACGCAGCCGATCAGCTGTGTTCGACTAAAAATCTCCTCACTAGCCCCGCGTCTTACTCCTCCTACAATTTTTTTGTTCAATCCTCGGAGCTCGCATGCGAAGTATAAGCGTATTTGTCATTTTGTACTTACCAGCAAAATAACTCCCACACCGGTTTCGGTGTCAGTGGCCGGTTTCATTGAAACCAGGCCAGTTACGCAGGAGTAATTTTATAGTGCCCAAGTGTGTGCGCAGTACACAAGATCACTCTCTATTCCTTTTTACTCTCATAACCCAGTGGGACGGAAGACCGACACGACTGGCGAGAGATCAGGCGCAGGACCGACTTTTTACATGCCCATCCGATACATGGATCATCTAACTTGTCAGACAATCAGGTGATCAGCCTGCAGTGTCCTAACCAAACTTGGAAATAACATGTTTCCAACGCGGGAATCGACCCTACGACCTCCGAGTCAAGAGCCTCGCTCTAAATCACTGGACCATGGAGGCATTAAATTTATACTAATCATGTAATAATTTATTACAGTGAGATCTGCGAGCTGCTGCTCGAAGCTGAAGCGGACGTGGAGGCGGCGGACGCGGCCGGCCGGACGGCGCTGTGGGCGGCGGCGTCCGCAGGCCACGCCCCCGCCGTCCGCCTGCTGCTGTTCTGGGGCGCGTGCGTCGACAACATGGACGCCGAGGGCCGCACCGTGCTCAGCACTGCCGCCGCTCAGGGTACGCACACTCATGCACGTGTACGTTCAGACGTACATGCATGGGCATACTGAATCGCACGTATTTAATTAAATAACACAGTATAATATTATGTACTACGAATAATAAAAACTAGGGAAGAGTAACCGTGTCAAAAAATTTGTTCCGATTCTACAAAATGTGACCCGAATACATGTATACTTTATGCAAAAAGAGACCCGAATACATGCAAGAATTTTGTGTAATTATAGAAGTGACAATTATTGTCAACGGCTTTATTTTGTCAATTTGAATGTAGTGTTTCGTAGCTATTGCCATATTATTTTAGTGTGCGAAAAGAACTAAATTCAAAACGATTGAAGTATAGGAGTTACGTTTCCTTAGTTTTTACTATTCGTAGAATATGTAGATAAGATATTATAATATCTTACATAAATTTTACAATATAGATAGTAGGGTAGTTTGAAAGTTTTGAATTTAGAAGTTTTATTTAGGAATAATAAATAATATGTTTTATAAAGTAACAACTGATAGAAGGCTTGCAGTTTTGCTCATTATTAAAAAAAATGCAATTTAATCACTTAAAAATGTTCATTATAAAAAAAGAAATAAAAAATTAGCCAAGTGCGGGTCGGACTCGTGCACGAAGGTTTCCGTACCATTATAGAGCAAAAATAGGCCAAAATTTGTTTTTTTTTTGCATGGGAGCCCCCTTAAATATATTTTTTTATTTAATTTCACTACTAATTATTCTTGTGAAAATTTCAAGTGCCTACGTGTTGCCATTATTGATATCAAGCAACAAATGCCAAAAAATAGGGCTGTAGCAAACCGTATGTATTCGGTACTGAGAAACGGGTACGACATCTAGTACCGAGTAACGAAACGTTACTCACGAATGCATTTTGTTACTCGCATTTTTCGTAGTTGCCATATATTTTTTTATTTAATATGTTTTTTTTTACTAATATGTCACGACGAGCATATCGCAAACCAGCTGATGATAAGCGTTAACGCTTGCAGTATTCTAGGTTTAATTATTTTTTTTATAAAAAAGATTTTAAAGTCCGGGTAATTTTTTAAAATTATTATCAAATTTTTCGTGAGTAGCTTCATTTTGATAAGACGAACAACAATTTCCTCTGCGAAAATTCTTCAGAGTAGTAGCTAACAGAGATAGAAAGGATTTAAAATTTTGTTTTGATGGTCCTAAAATATGGATTGTTCTTTTTGTAGGATAATGTTACTCTTAAATTAAATGACTATTAACTTATCAAATATACAAAAAATCGGCTAAGTGCGAGTCGGAGTCACGCATAAAGGGTTCCGTACTGTGATAGAGTGAGTGAGAGGGAAAAATTGTGTTTTTTGTATGGGAGCCCCCCTTAATTACTTATTTTATTTTAATTTTATTATTAAATTTTTAAGTATATACAGGGTGCAATTAAACCATCCTGCCAAATTTCGATATATTGATCCTTGTTAAAAATAAAAATACACGTGTTTTTTCTTTTATAGTCACTCAGTACTAAATTATTGAGAAATAGCTTCCGAAAGTTATCCTAAAAAACACTACAATAAATGGATACGATGCGTCGATCGCGCGTGACGTGCCCCCGCGCGCGCGCCTCATCCCGGCGTCACCCCCTCTCATTCCCCCGCGCCGCGAGTGACCGTTCTGCAACGATTTTAAATGGGATAAAATATGTCATTGAAAAAAAAAATAACACCCATTTTTTTTGGTTTAATGGACTCTCCTAATGATACCTAAGCCCTGGAAAAAATTTGGCAGGAAGGTTTAATTGCATCCTGTATACAGGGTGCAATTAAACCTTCCTGCCAAATTTTGATATATTGATCCTTGTTAATAATAAAAATACACGTATTTTTTCTTTTATAATCACTCAGTACTAAAATGTTGAGAAATTGCTTCCGAAAGTTATCTTAAAAAACACTACAATTAATATATTTAATAGCACCCTGTATAACTCAGGATTTTGTGAAAATTTCAAGTGTCTACATGTTGCCATTATGGATTACGAGCAAAAAGGCAAAAAAAAAATCACGTTTGTTGTATGGGAGCCCCACTTAAATATTAACTTTATTTTGTTTTTAGTATTTGTTGTTATAGCGGCACCAGAAAGACACAATCTGTGAAAATTCAGAAGTCTAGCCATATCGGGTCTTGAGATACAGCCTGGTGACAGACAGACAGACAGACGGACGGACGGACAACGAAGTCTTAGTAATAGGGTTTTATCCATTGGGTACGGAACCCCAAAAAAGATAAATAAATATTGTAATTAATAAGCGTATTAGTATAGGAGGTAGCAACGTTTTCGAGAAAGTATTTCAGGACGGCTGATTTTGTGATATGTCGTCATTCTTGCTCTTCTGGTTAGAGTCCGGGCGGTCTGGCTGCCGGTAGTGGTTGCGTTCATTAGTGCGCATTTCATTTATCCAGGTGATGCTATTAATATAAGGAGCGCCTGTAAAAAAGAAATGGCAATCTCTCGCTTCTGGCTCTTGTCATGTTAAAGGCCAGGCTTTAATAATTATTATTATTATTTTCATAATTATTACGTTTGTTTTAAGCACTCCTTGCTCACCAAAATGATTTTAAAATCATTTAAAATCACTTAAAATGATTTAAAATCATTTTATTATACATACTGTATACACAAAATGATTTTAAGTGATAAATCCAGGATTATAACCTGGACAAAAAGGTTGCGCACTAATAAACGCAACTACTACCGGCAGCCAGACCGCCCAGACTAACCAGAAGAGCAATAATGACAACATATCACAAAGTCAGCTGACCTGAAATACTTTTTTTCAAACGTTGCTACCTCCCGTACCATAATATGTAATTACTAAATTAAAACTAATTAAATAACTTTTCATACTTCTGTAATTACTCTGAATTATGTGTTTCATGTTGTATCTACTTGTTGTATCATTAAGAGTTATTTCTTAATAAATTAGGGTTAAACAGAGTATAACGTTTTATCTGATTCTAATGATATAAGGATACGACTTTTGGATGTAGGTATCGTGTCATGATAGTGATTTTATTCACTTACGGATCACGTGATTTCCCGCGCTATTGGATGATTAACATTGTATGCCGTTCCATTCCAAAAGTTCATATCCTCATATCTTGCATTCTGCTTTTGAGAATATAATGGTTACAATATAGCACTATACAACGTGACATTTTAGTGGTTGTTTTCCCGCAGCGGAACAATTTACTTATAGTAGTACTATCGAATTGAATGCATTATTTTTTGAAAATTAAAAATATTTTGTATGACGTACTATGGCAACTTTATGCCGAAAGACGCGAGCGGCTATGACCCGGCCGAGTTTTGTTTATGATTTGAATTAAAAAAAAACTTCAGAAATCTATTGTACTACTATGATAGAATCATTTTACTGCGGGAAAACAACCATTAAAATTTCACGCAGTAGACTGGCTTATAAAATTAGTACCTGGATAGTAATTATTGTAGTTAAAATTTTGCGATTGAAAAATATTTTTTATATACTTCTCTTCGTTGATAGAGCCAAAATCACCCATAGCATTACTTTGTAGCATTACCTAAATAGAAATAATGGGTTTGTTTGTAACGGTCGCACTTAGGGAGAGAACTGATAATTACTTATTATTAATTTACTATGATATTGGCATAAACTCCATACATTTTCTGTCATACACTTCATTAAATTAAAGTAAAGCAATAAATCATAATCAAATATCTCTGAGTGCGACAATTATAATTCGTCTCCTGACAAAGCCGTGTGGTTCCAATTAATTCTGTATATTTTATTTTTATTATGGTTTTCCTTATAACGTCATTATAATTGCAATGCGAAAGGATTTTTGATTGTGCATAGTTGATTTGGATAGATGCAATTTTGTAAATAAAACATAATCATCGTGTACAACTTTAAATACATTTATTTGAAATGAAAACGCTGTCTATGGGCACTGTTGACTGTTCACATTATCTTGAAAGCTTGAGACCAGGTCACTCGATTTCTATTAGAACAGACCGCACCATACATTGGCATACATGACTTTGAAAGTCGATATTAAGTAACGTTACAATTACTTCAAAAAATATTCTTGATTTCTATGGCAGATTCAGCTAGTAACTTCACACTAACAGTGCTATATTTTTGTTTAAAGGGCAAAGGTCATTCCACAGTTTACGTGATGAAAAAGTAACAAGAGGGGCATATCGTAATGTAAGCACTTTGAGACATATAATATACCAAATGAAAAGGCTTGACATCCTGTATTATTGCACCATTCGCTAGTATTGCTTATTATAAACAATTTCTTCAAAGTAATAATATACGATTAAATCCCGGAAAGTTTAGATTTTTAGCATTTTATTGTTTTCTCATACATTTCTTTATAATATTTTGAAATAATATATTTCTTTATAATATTATATTTCTTTTTATATATTTCTTTTATATAATTTTTTTTATTATATATAATTCTTTTATTATATTTCTTTTCTATATTTCTTTATAATATTATGAAATAATATACAAAAATACAACACTTTCCTCAAGTTTGCCATATACGATTACTTTCTAGTTTCTAGAAATGATTCCTTACCAGCAACACTATAAATTGATGCAAAAATACAGGATGTTTTTATATTTTTTTTACCTTCTACCCTCGTTAACTTTTTTCTCCCATGGTTTAGAGATTTGCGTCATACAATAAAATGTTCAGCTTTTCATTTGATATAATATGTGTAGATGTGCTACAGCTTGGGTACGGGCTCCATACAAAAATGCTCCTTGTCCTTTAATATTTTAGTGCTAATAATAGTGTGGCTTTACAGGTAACGTGGAAGTGGTATGCCAGCTACTAGACCGTGGGTTGGACGAACACCACCGTGACAACTCCGGCTGGACGCCGCTGCATTATGCTGCTTTTGAAGGTAAGATGCGAAAGGCGTACGCTAGAATTGTAAATCTTCTAGTAAGCTAAATAAAAAATTACATAAAAAAAACATACTGTGTTTATAGACGTTATGGTACGGGAGGTAGCAACGTTTGAAAAAAAAGTATTTCAGGTCGGCTGATTTTGTGATATGTCGTCATTCTTGCTCTTCTGGTTACAGTCTGGGCATTCTGGCTGCCAGGTTATAATCCTGGATTTTAAAATCATTTTAGTATACATACTGTATAGTGTATACTAAAATTATTTTAAATTATTTTAAGTGATTTTAAATGATTTTAAAATCATTTTAGTGAGCAAGGAGTGCTTAACACAAACGTAATAATTGACAATAATAATAATAATTGGTAAAGCCTGGCCTTTAACATGATAAGAGCCAGAAGCGAGAGATTGCCATTTCTTTTTATCAGGCGCTCCTTATATTAATAGCATCACCTAGATAAATGAAATGCGCACTAATGAACGCAACCACTACCGGCAGCCAGACCGCCCGGACTCTAACCAGAAGAGCAAGAATGACGACATATCACAAAATCGGCCGACCTGAAATACTTTCTCGAAAACGTTGCTACCTCCTATACTATTATAGCTGTTGTACAATGTTATCGTTGTCTGGTAAGCAAGTATTTCTGTCATACCAGACAAGGACACTGTTTAAGTAAAAACGTCTGTATACAGTGTAGATCTTTTTATTAGCAAGGGGCAAATTATCTTGTTAACCATAATGTTTTTGATGTTGACGTAGGTATGGTTGTTAAAAGTACTCATAGAAAAATGTTTTACAAATTGTTTATAAAATATCTGATATATAAAATTCTCGTGTTACAGTGTTTGTGCGCGAACTTCTCCCAAACGGCTCAATTGATTTTAATGAAATTTTGTATGTACTATCAGAGAAGTTGATTCCTAGGCAGATGGGGGACCTACGTAGTTTGGTCGCGTTACTTCAAACTCAGCCGACAGATTATAATTAACATTGAATTGACATGATCCAACCAAATGACGTTGGTCTGTCAACTGTGTAGGAATCAATTTCCTCGGGTATACATTCGTTAGGCCTGAGAATTTTTTATCTACTTTTTATATTGATACTAGCAATAATTCCGTGGATAATTAGAAAATTTAAGAATTCCTTACCACCGTATAGAATTATGATGACATAATTCTATACGGTGGTAAGGAATTTTTGTAATGATACACTATTGACAATTTAAACTTCATAGATATGACGGGACGTCGTCCGTCGGGCCCGCTAGTTTTTCTAATAAAAATTAGATAATATCATTCATATTCATTCCATAATTTTATTTGAGATATTTTGTGTATTTTAATTCTTCCAAAAGATGATTATGTAATAGCCAAGGAATTCATTTAACATGCCAAATATAATATAATTATTATACCTATTTTTGTTTGAATAATTCAAACAAAAATAGATATGATATAATAAGTGATCAAAAGTCACCTGTAGGTTAAATGGACTACGTTGTGAATAAAATATCTGAAAAATGAAGCGATTCATATAATAATGATCGAACTTCACACAAGGTTAGTTCGTTTGATCACTTATTATATTTCATCGCTTCATTTTTCAGATATTTTATTCACAACGTAGAATTTTAGAGTAGAAAGTTTTTCCTAATAATAAGGTAATGATAAAAAATAAAAAATATAATATAACATAATATGTTATATATTATATTTTATTTATACCGGGGTGGGCCCGACCAGTTTCCCGGATTATTATAGGAACGAAAGGACGATTAGGATGTGAGCCGGAAGCTCTCGGATTGGTCTTTTTAATTTGTTGACCCTGTCATTCGATCGCTTTAGCCGCTTTAATCTTTTCCGGCAGCTTGTTTACGAAAAGAGTGTCATCTCTCACTGAATCCTGGACTACATGTAGAAAGTTCTTGTTTGGTGTTATTAGTTTAATTCTACTGTGAGTATTCGTGGAACGCAAGTCCAACAGCAAGCGACAGGCGTTGCTAAGGTGGTTAATGACACTCTTCTTGTCCGGGAGGAAGGAAAGGACGTATTATGTCCTACGCCCTACGCATAAAAGTCCCATACAATATCTGACTGGTCTGTACAGGGCACATAGAAGTGTGCGAGGCGCTTCTCGAGGCCGGCGCCAAAGTTGATGAGGCGGACAACGACGGCAAGGGGCCGCTGATGCTAGCGGCGCAGGAGGGCCACACGCGCCTCGTCGAGATACTCGTCGACAACTACGCCGCGCCCGTCGACCAGCGGGCGCACGATGGGAAGACTGCCTTGAGGTTGAGTTGATATTTGACGATTTATTTGAAACGATATGTTTAATAGTTATGACAGTCATGATCAATGAAGCAGAAAAACACGATGTGAAAATATATAAGCTCAGTTTACAAATATAATTTAGTATTGTATAGGTCTACCAGAATCTGATGGCAATTTTTGACTGCAGATTTTCAAAAAATATCCTTAATCATTGGATAAATTTTTATATTTGCATGTTTTACACACAGAATCAGCCGCTATAAGAAAAAAGAAGGATCAAAAAGTTTTATTCCAATTACCCCGGTATTGCTGGAGTCAATTTATTTTCTCACTTTTTGCCATCAGATTCTGGTAGACCTATAGTTATTTTTATTAAGTAGAAAATAAACAAACTATATTTGACTGTTGGCTCATGAATTACGTCAGTGTGAACTTTAGTGAAATGTGCCTTAGTGATTCTAAAAATTCACAGCAAATTGATGAAAATTATTCAGGTTGAGCGGCCCGAAGCGAAGCCCGAAGCGGCGGTCGAAGTTAGTGGGCAAAATTATGAGGGTTGACAGCACTGTTAAAATTGATGGGAAAATAATCATGAATATTTGACAGGTTGGCAGCCCTGGAGGGTCACTTCGAGACGGTGACGGCGCTGCACCGGCGCGGCGCGGACGTGGACGCGCTGGACGCGGACCGCCGCAGCACGCTGTACGTCCTCGCGCTCGACAACCGGCTCGCCATGGCACGGCATCTGTTAGCGTGCGGCGCGAGCGTGCACGCCGCTGACACCGAGGTGAGATATTGCGCGCTTATGTTTATGTTCAGAATTGAGTTGACAAATTTGTTTGCTTTGCAAGGGTCCTTAATTATTATTTGAACTTTTTTTTTTTTTAATTTTCGTACAGATATAACAATAATAGTAGAGTATACTAGTATCGGCAAGGCCACTTTTTATTGCGGAAAAATCAGTCAGTTTCAGTTATAGACATCTAGTGTAGTGAAATATATTATGTCCTAGCTTTTGTTTAAAACTCATTTATAAATGTGTCTTGTGTTTCAATTTTTAGGGTCGAACACCTTTGCACGTATCAGCCTGGCAAGGACACACCGAAATGGTGAACTTACTCATCAAAGTTGGTAAGTAATGATTAATTTTGTTTAAATCTTATTTTTTTAAGAAATAAACATATTAAAATTCATAGAATGATTTCATACATTACAAACACTTGCTATATTATACTAAAATAACACTATGATATAGGTGGGGCCTCAGTAGACGGCCGTGACCGCTGCGCCCGCACTGCGCTACACGCGGCCGCATGGCGCGGACGCACGGCGGCGTTGCGGGCGTTACTAGCGCACGGCGCCGCCCCCGCGCCAGTGTGCACGCAGGGAGCCACGCCTCTTGGTATGTTTAATTGGATATTACTTTTGATATCTTGAGACGTATTAGTTTCAGAAAGATCATTTGAATTATTTGGGTTTGAATCATTCAACTTCTAAAATATGTGTACTTTAATTATCCCTTTTTCTACAGGTATAGCGGCACAGGAGGGCCACGAGGAGTGCGTGTTGTGGCTGCTGCAGCACGGCGCCGACCCGTTACAAGCCGATCATTGTGGTTAGTTCGGTATTATAATATTGAGATTTTAATATTTAGGTCTATTATTTAGAGTTTACTTACATTAATAATCGCGACTTGGCTCTTTTTTTTTCGTATATATCGTACTTCTGTTGCGTATACCTATCTTACTATCTCGTTCTCACAGGGAGAAATAATACCATAAGTATTCGTGCGCAATTGAAAAAGATAAGTAGCCATGGACCAATCTAAGTCCATACAACGTAATAGCATTAAAAAACACTAATTGTTTAATATGATCTGCTTATTGGCAAAAAATTATGATTTAATTGTACTAAAACTGAGAGTTTACTTGTTTAACGATTTGAAATAAATATTGACTCAAGTAACAATATAACACAGGTCGCACGCCCGCGAAGGTAGCGTGGCGCGCGGGTCACGCGAATATCTGCCGTCTGCTGGAACGGTGGGCGGCGCCCTCCGCCCCTGCCCCGCCTATGGAAGAGCTCCGCCCACCTAGATCAGGTAAACTTAATAATATTATATTATCTGGTATGCTAGTGACCGCATTTAGTACAAAAATCTGGCGCTGAACATTGATTGCTGGTGCTGCAGATTTGTTTAGAAATCTAGCATCAAGCTGCCGCTGCTGTATTAACGTAAATCAGCACTGACTTCCATGTTGCCGTAACAATTTTGCGCTTTGATATATGTGACAAAGACCGTTTACATAATTACAGTACCGTCGTGATCCTAAGTAGTCTTTGCCGCAGTATTGACATAAGACCTACCATCTAATAATGATATAATTCTGTACCCAGGTTCGCCGGACTACAAGCGGCGAAGCGTGCACAGCTCCAACTCAACCAAGTCGTCGTCCAACATGACGGGCGGCTCCAACCGCTCGCACGACGTCGACGACGCGCAGGATAAGGTACACAAATATATACCTAGTTGCACCAGGTTTATGTAATAATCGTGAATTAATGTTATTTCTCTCGTTTTACGTACTATCGAGGAAATTGATTCCTATTTCCTAGACAGTTGACAGACCTACGTCATTTGGTTAGGTTATGTGATATGTCAATTCAATACTAATCGTGATCTGACGGTTAGGTTTGACGTAACCGACCAAATTATGTAGGTTCGCCAACTGCCTAGGAATAAGCTTCTCTGAATATACTAAAAAGATGACATAAATGCTAGCTCCACAAAGGCATAATACACTTAAATAAAAAACTATACGTCTTTTAAAATTATATTTAATGTGTAAAATATTGGTTGGCTAAGGACTCCTATACAACTATAAAATCGCATCGCATTTCAAGTATCGTAAATAATAAACTCATTACAAAAATAGAATGCCATGCGTTGCGAATTGGCAGTTTTGTGTGGGAGCCCTTAATTATTGTAACGGGCCAAACAACGAAACATACGTACAATTGGGCACAACTTTACAGATAAGGACTTATATTGCGCTATCGAAGAAATTGATTCATAGGCAGCTGACGGATCTACGTCAATTTGTCAGGTTATATCAATTCTATATAGGTTGTGTTCTGTCGGCGACCAAATAACGTAGGTCTTCCATATTATGCCTATGAATCAAGTTCTCTGGTAGTATGAACTTTTTTAAATGTCCGTAGGCACGCAGCGCTGCGAGCCTGTCGTTCGCGCAGCAGGTCGCTCGCTGCGGGCGCTCCCGGCGCGAGCGCGACCGCGAACACGAACCGATACCCGAGCACAGCGCGTTGCATAACGACGCCAATAGGTACACTGTCTTTCATTATATTTTTTAGTTTTTAAAACGGTGTTTATACTTTTACGTTCAGCTGTTTATATTTTTATAATTAAGCTTTTGATCCTGTAAAGTGAAGTCTTAATTCTAAATGAATTGAAGTTTGATTTCTATACAAGAAGATATAAGCATTATTGCTGATATAAAACTTCGACCTGCACAAAGCTGCGTAGCGTGATGACGCTCGAGCTCAAAAAATTTTCGTTAACAAAAACGCGTATAAAGATTAATTTTGACCACAATTAAAACGCGGCACTACGTCGCATTTCAACGTGAACTGAATAATTAACGTCTTTTATGTTCAACTTTACCTTCCAGGAGTTACATAGCGAACGAGCGAGACAGCGAGCTGGCCGGGTACGCGCGGGAGCGGGACAGACGGCGTGAGCAGCGGCACGGCGCGGCCAGCCCGCTGTACGCGTCCCCACCCCGCAGCCCCGCCAGCAGCCCCGAGCACGCCCCTACGTGCGCCGATAGCTTAGGTTCGATTCAGATTCTTCATTGTACACAAAATATAAATCGTTGATTCAACAAAAGAAAATTATTGTCATCTAGCAACGAAACTATTAAGTCAACGAGTTGAACCTTTTAAGATGAACAGATCCGTAAAATCACCAAGTATGCGAATATAATGATAACTCAAAATTCACGATTTTTAAGTTGTCTCAGTATAGATAGGGGTGTGCGACATAATAATATCTAATAGTAAGTAAGTACAAAGCCGTCAGCACTCAGCATACATCACGTCCTCGGTCCTATGATCCCATGCTAAGTTATACTCGTGTTACGGCAATCGGACAACGGATGTATGTACACCGAACAACTTTCTCCTACAATAATATCCACACACACTTTCACACAATACCTAATATCATATTCATATTAATATTTATTTTTACAGTGTCAGCGACCGCGCCGCAGCCCCCGGTGCAGGCGGACACGCACTTCAACCGCGATACCCACATGCGCATCATACTCGGCCGCGACAGCAAACAGCCAGAGAAGAGCGACAGGTTAGATGTGTGGACAAGTGGACAGCACAAACTATTGACAACGTATTCGTAACGTTATAGAATGAGAGTAAGCGACTACAACATTTTTATCGCTTTCTTTAAATAAAAAAATTAAAAGATGATAACAAAAGTTGGGAATACGTTGTTGTTAATTGCGCTAATGTATTGAGTTAGCGAATATTAGGATAACATGAGGCGCAGTCAGTCAGCTTTTTGTATAATCTGAGTGAAGATGGTGATGAAACAGGGCATTGCAAAGTGTCGTAGGTAAGAATGTAAGAGGAGTGGACATACCGGCAAATATGAAGAAATATGTGTACCGTCAAATGGTTCATATTGTATGTGTGTCATCGTGCTCCACCGGTCAAACCATGTCATCATTTATGTGCTATTTTGCTAAAGTTTAGCTCATTCATTAATATGAATGTCATGTATGCGAACAGGACTGAACTGGAATACTGTGCTATGAATAGAATTAGCTTAGAGTAGACTTTCCATTTTTGTTATTTTTGTTTCATATCATTTGTGATATTTATACCTATTACCTAGTAGCGAGATGGTTTTGGCGACGCGGCTCGCATACGCTAGAATAGTCGGCAGCTTGGGGCGAGCGAGAGGCAGGATATTTAAGAAAACGTGAGTGACAAGGACAAATATATTTTGATTGAGGCTTACAGTGGCTGGGACTGATGATCGTTATGCTGGTGGCAGGATCACATCGTTTTGATATGACATGTTGAGGTTCATACGTAGTGTTTATGTTAGATCATAGCTTACAACAAGCGTACAAGATATAAGTACAGTATGAAGCTTACAGTATCTTCAATTTAAGGATGATATCATAAATACTAAATATTCATCTGATCTTATACTTTTAGGCTTTCTTACTATCGCATTTTTAATTTTTCCAATACGTTTACCGAATTTTACCTTCATTAAAACACCCTAATGCATCATTTTAGTTATTCTCACCTGACCATCTTTCGGTGCACCGTACATGCATTTTTATTCATTCATGAAAAAAAAAACTCATTTTTTAAGTTACGATATCGCCTTCACACTACATCGAGCTTCCAAGCACCAATAATAATAACAGCCACTAATAAAACTTGTTAGTAGGATAATATCTTTTGTGAGTTCAGTAGATTTTTGACAAGTGTTAGTTCAGTAGATTTGTGATAAGTTACTGATAAGTGTCACCATGAGTGTTTTCACCTACAAGGAACTAGGAAGGAGCTAGGATATGGGAATTATCAAAAGGATTTGACAGCCTATTTATAAACATAGACCGATGTTTACTGACTACTATCTGCAGCAAAAACCAGAGACGTGAAATATGTTGGTTTACTGTCTTTACTTTTATTTTTTGCAGAGTTTTAGCTTTTTTTTGGTTTGGGACAACTTTGTTATAATAATAATTGTTCGTGCCTTAACTTTTTTCTTTCTAATGTTAAATTGTGTATTCGTTTCCATTAATATATTTAAAAGGTGATTGTTTTATTATTTGATTTTAAAAATAATAATAAACGATTTGACTATTCAAAACTGTGAGATACGATTGTTCGTAGTAAGACACAAAATTATATGAAGTTTTGTGCCACTTGTCCCGATTTTGACAAAATCATATAATTATTTAAAATTTGTATTATAATAGTTCCGTTTTGTCCACAGCAAGAGCAAGCGGAACGGCATCGTCACCAACCCCGCCATGCGGCTCGTTGCCAATGTCAGGAACGGACTCGGTGAGTTATTTATACGTCGAAAAAAAAAAAAGAAATTGTAAGCATACGTCATATTATAGACCGTATAAGGCTTTAACCTTAAGGTTGCTCAGTGGATTTAAAGGGACAATGATGCATGTGTATAAAAACTACCAATGAAGTGTGGGGCTAAATGATCTCGATCTACAAATACCGCCCCGGTTTGGTCACTAATCTACCAATAGTGTGGGCGCGAGCACCCGCCTCTCAAATTTAAATGTTTCTATCTAACAAAACGCAAATCTTGATATAGATATTTCTTGATATACATGTTTTTTTCAGATAACGCAGCAGCGAACATTCGTCGCACCGGGGTGGCGTTAGCTGCCAGCGCCAGTTCCGCCAATCCCGCGGTTAAAACCAACGCCTTTCAATGGAGGAAAGAGACGCCGCTATAAAGACAGAGATAGATTGCTTACGGCTTTAAACGTGTTGAATGCTACGCTTAAATGTGCTATTGTAAGTAGATTTAAATGATTAGATACAGAATGGGGAACGCACTTTGATTTTTGGAGCTATTTCACGGGTGTGCTTAGATTCGTCTTTGCGTGCGTGTGTACGTAAATCTGCGTATACGTATGAAGTGCGTACACAGTGCTATTGGTCGCATTTCTAGTATAAACTTTGGGCTTCGTAAAAAGTTATAAAACAAGTTAATTATGAAAATATTGGACAATGTACGCTGAAATTGTAAATTAAAATATTCCTCCGTCTTTCCAAAAAGACGCTATTCTGTAAAATTAACCGCTAACTTTTTGTTGGTTGCCATAATGTTATAAGGCCCATACTATTTTAGGATCAAACTAACATCAATAACTTAACCATATAACTTTCCCCTTAATTTGGTAACTTTATTCCATGTAGTAATTTCCAGTATAAGTACGTCACAATCATTTAGGTCATCAAAATGCATAATATGTGAGAACTCTTTAGAGGACTTTGAAAATATGTTGAATATTTTACAAGCGATATTATAATAGGTATACACGAACAAAGTTAATAGAAACAAACTCAATACATCAATAACATAAGAATTTAACATGTCTATTAGTTATCATAAATAAAAAATGCCCGAAAAGAAAAAAAGCCTAAAGATTTTCACTGCTAATCATACGTAATCATTTAAAATGTAATTGATCTCAAAAACTAAACTAACCTTAGACTAAAATACACTAACCTAGATCGTAATTTTGGATGTGGTAGTCGGTCGCAATAATTAAGATTATACTCATTACACTAGTGTAAGGCCACCTTTGTTTTGATCTTATGTAAGGTAAGGCTGTTTAGCCCTCTCTATGGTGTAGCTAACGATAAAATTTCGTGTTATCTTTACTGTTTTTATACAGAAAACAGAAAAAGATTTCAAAGCTGCACCTTCCATACTGATACTACTCGTCATAGCCATATTTTATAGTTGGTCTCAACATCTTGTCTCTACTATTTGATTTTCTGAAGTAAAGATTACCGGTCAAAAATCTGTAGATTTGATGACGTAACTATGGCGCTGCCATATTATATCGCGTACCAGCTGAGTCTACAGATATTTTGATAGTCGTATTACTCAATCTCATCAATTGAGAGCTAAAAATATAATATGATCGAGCATTTAAACTAATCTTATATGCACAAGAATGGTGTGAATATTTGTCATTTCTCACAGTAAGGGCGGATTCGACCAAACTGGAGTAAAATTTTACTCGAGTATAACTGTTTCTTAATCTAAGAGTAAGCTGATTTTGCGTTTTACCAACTTCTAATCAAAGGGTAAAGTAGTTACACGGTAATAAATATTTACACGGGTGATTTTGACGGAGTAAATACTCTCAATCCCCAACCGGTCGCATGCGACCGGACCAAATATTCCGTCAAACCCCAAGCGGTCGCATGCGACCGCTCTCTTTCATTCGATCGAGTTACGTATTTCGTCGACTTAGAGACTACTTTTGTATGAAGAAGTTTGGTTAGTTACGATCTATGATACATTTGCCACATTCTGAATGCAAAATATTATACAATCTGTGGTCGACCAATATTTTTCAGTCATTAGAAATTCGTGAATTTTTTCGTGTGTGTTCTGCCATTTTGTGTGATTTGTTTGAAATAATTGATGGATTTAACGAATGTAAGTAGTAAAATAGTTTAATTTACTAATATTAAGAACATTTAGATAATCATTTGCAAGAAATACATCGTAATGATTTCTAGGTTACACTCGAAAAGTTGTGTATGATTTATGTCGTTTGAACGCAATTTGCTTCATATATTTGTAAATTAATTACGTAAAACGCTTATAGAAGTTATTACACAACGTCTACAAGACGATTTATATCGATAGTATGCATTACGTTACTAAACAATTGAGATAAAAGTGCGCAGGTAACGACTATATTCTGCCGGCCGCGGCCATTTTGAACTTTATTTGTAAAGCCCTAATGACGAAGTTTGCTTGTGGGTAATACGAAACCCATTTTTTTCGGGTAATATTTATGACCTGTTTTTATAAACATCTCAAGTTGTTACAATGAATTGTATTTCTGTGGGTCTGCACTAGGGTTCCGTCGTGTAGATTATAACAAAATATTAACTTATTTCATGTGAAACAGTCAGAAAAATATTTTTCAAAATATATACTTGTGAAAAGAATATTAAATCAGACTAAATACTATATTATGATGCCTTGATAGATAGAAAATTTAACATAGCTGTTTATGTTTTTCACACAAACATAAAATATGGTTTGGATGTAAAAATATTATATTATTTGTAAAAAGGGGGTAAGGCCGGGCGCCATTTTTTTTTTTGCTTGTGTTGAATTACTATTTTTGACAGATGGTCTCACGGTCCACGGGTTAAACTGAGAATAGTTGCAACTTGTACAACAGGGTGTCAACTGTCACGGCCGGTGTCATCGTGAACTATAATTGACATTTTATTTCATACTCTTCGAGTAACTTTGTAAAACGCAAACGAAGATATCCTAGAGTAAATTGAAGGAGTAAAATTATTCTCATGATAGTTACACTCGTGCAAGTTCAGTTTGGTCGAATCGGGCATAAGGGATGTAAACGACATTTTGTAAGGACACAGCGCCCCAGTGGCAAATGATGGTAACTAATTCGATGCCAAACAAATTGTCGTTAACGTGCTCACTGTGAAAAGTGACAAAATTGACATTCAACACTATGATCATTTCATCAGCACTAATACGGTCGCTAAGTCTAGTCTTCGTGGTTCATTGTAGACTGAAACGTACTAAAATAGCCGCGCACCGATTCTCGACGTTTGGGGTTGCCCGTACAAAATATACTTATGTCGGCTGTGTTGCCAGTAAATGTAAAGTATTTTTGAACTCTCGGTGGGTAGATGTAGGCTTAGAACGAATTTAGCGTAAGAGAAATATATACGTGTATATTGAC
Source organism: Cyaniris semiargus (assembly GCA_905187585.1). Lineage (NCBI taxonomy): Eukaryota > Metazoa > Arthropoda > Insecta > Lepidoptera > Lycaenidae > Cyaniris > Cyaniris semiargus. Next base: position 20,682,446 of record LR994551.1, on the reverse strand, counting down.
CCCTGTTTCCTTCGAAATATAGAAATATTATAACATCGAATATGTAAGAGTTGAATAAGTCATATTTATTCGTATTAGGGAATAGTAAGAATCGAAATAAATAATGTGAGTGGTCGTTACTACGTAGGATGTTCTAATAAATCGTTTTATTCGTCACTTCTCGGTTGAAAATTCGAGTTTTGTGATTGATGTTGACAAACTGATGCGAATAATCTTACGCCTCGAGTACACCGACACTGCGAACTGCGAAACAGCGGCAAACCGAACGCGAAAAATCTGCGAAACAGGAATAGAACGAGATGCAATATAAGCCATTGTCGTGTGGCGGGTGAGACAGTAAATCGGTTCGCCGCTGTTTCGCAGTTCGCAGCGTCGGTGTACTAGAGGCGTTATACCCGAATTCATTTTTTAATTTATTTTTGCATGAAATATACGACTTTGAAATCATGTTTTCCGTTGTATATTTATGTATATGGATGGCATTTTATTAGCCGTTTCAAATTGTGATTTGTAGTACGTATATTATTTTATACAATTTCAAGCGTTGCAATAATATACAATAACAAGAAATCAATTTTATACAATAACAAGATATCAATTGAGACTTTTTTGTATAAAAACTTGGTTGTTCTAATTTTTAAAGTGAGCTTACGTTTCCGTATGTACTCGAACAAAAATCAAAAGTATTATTATTTGTAAATATTATGATATTGAAATATTTTTTGCAACATATTTTGTTCTACTAAAGTCTGATCGCGGTGCACGTAGAGTTTTCGTATATTGCCACATCTAAACTTTTCTCGTTGACTCGCTCATATTGCTAGCCCATGAAAGAGACAAGTAGCGACGCGAGATAGCGAGAATACGTAATCATACATTCTCTGCTCCCGAAATTTATTTAATAGTCTTTATGAGTTCGCGAATTTCAATCTTGCTAGAAAATATGTTATGCTGATATGTTTAAATTGTTTTTAATGGCAGCAACATTGTGACTTAACTGTAATACGTGGATTGTGGGTAGTTGAAGTTTTAATGTGTCATATTTTGAGGCTATACGATGAAGTAAGAATGTCAATTCGTGAAACTACAGTAAGTGGTGATCAGGGAAGGCTATTTTCGTAATTATTTATATTCAATTCGCAGTTGGGTTCCAGCGTCAAATCGCTCTTAGGCGCTTACTCGTGTGTGTGAATGCGATAGCATACGCTGACACTTGAGCCGCACTGTGTCTTGAACATTTTAATTACGAGAATTTATCTTCTTAAATCTAAATTGTCGACGAACGAACTATATTATATAACATGCGTTTTGACATTGTATTATTAATTATTATCGATCATTTTATTGATTTATCACAATATTCAGTTGCCACGCCAATAAAGAAACGCGTGACGTCATTATGCTGACATAAATGTTACGTGATAGTAAAGCGGCGGCGCCAACCGATTTTTAAAAAGTGAAAGTCAGCAAGCAGTAGTAGTATCGATAGATGAATAGAGGCTTATAAAATCTCTTACAAAATTGTCAGAATTTCTTGTTTCGTCTCTTTATTGGCGTGTCTACTAGAATTAAGTTTGCCATGTTTTTGGATGATTTCTACAAAATGTATTGAGCGTAACATTGAGTTTGGTAAACAGACTGTAGTCGATGTAGATAGAGAGACATAGGTATATATTAATGTAAACTATTTCGTAAACTGTTGCGTCTGTTTTCTTCACTCGATGGCAAAGCTATTGCTTTTGATGAAGGATTGTAAGAGATGCATTTTTGTTTGTACAGGCGAGGAATTTGAATGATTAGCAGATTAATAAAGATACGCGTATATGTACGGTCGCAGTGGACTGGTCGTATTTTTCTTACATTTTGAATGGTTTCTACTTTCTTAAGTATGAAATAATGTGTGCGTACCCTTTAATAACATGGAATGTTTGTTCTTCTATTTGTTGATCTAAATATCTATCGCAATAATTGAAATCATTCAAACAGGATTCAAATTAGAATACAAATAAATTATAACCGTATCGATCTGCTAAATATTCTTTTTTTTAATGGCAGAATATCATGGGTATTTTTATTAATTAGAAAACCGACAAGCATCAGTTCTTTTAGCTAAGAACATGTCTATGTATGGTCATTAGTTATTACTTATAACATTCTGTATGTATGTATAGGTCTACCAGAATCTGATGGCAAAAAGTGAGAAAATGAATTGACTCTAGCAATACCGGGGTAATTGGAATAAAACATTTTGATCCTTTATTTTTCTTATGGCGGCTGATTCTGTGTGTTAAACATGCAAATATAAAAATTTATCCAATGATCAAGGATATTTTATGAAAATCTGCTGTCAAAAATTGCCATCAGATTCTGGTAGACCTATATTATTTATTATACATTGATTTCTTATGTTTACTCTGTGCGACTGCAACTACATTAAGGGTCATTCATACCGAGACACAACGCAGCGCTGCTATTTTAATCGAGCGATTCAAAATGCAAGAAGATATAGGCTATACCTATTGTATTACGTCAAATTGTCTCGATATGTAATGATCCCTATCATGAAAAATCCATAATAGTAGTTTTATTTAAAATATGTACACATTTTTACACGTATCTAATATTGTTTACAAGTTAATTATAAATTTTCGAACAAATCTTTCATCAAAACCACTGGCATACGATAGTTTGACGCTTATTTCGTATAAGATAGAGTTATTTATTTATTTGTGGATAGTTTGCGTGCGTGTTTTGCGTTTGTTTGACGTGAGTATGTGATGTAACGTAGTGCTACAAGTTGTAAAGATATATTGAAATATATAATTTCTCTTACTATCGTCTTTTATTTCATTATGGTTGTGATGGCTCAATTTGCTGTTTTTGTTACAATCATTAAATATTTGTATGTAATATAACTCACCCCAACGATGGCACTAATTTGACAACTGTTTGTGGTTTCGACTTTATATGAATCGACCTTATAAGCCATGTCTAGCCCTTATTGTAATGGAACTTGGATTTATCATGAAAGCGTAACTACAAGCATAAGTATTATAATTTATAACGTTATTCGCAGCTATTGTTTATCAACTGACCAATTACAAGGCGGCAGCATTATGGTCGATTTACAGTGTCCGGGTGGTTAGGTCTCGATGTCAAAATGTACTGATCTACATAACGTACCTACGTACTTCAAAAAGAACTTTTCCCAAAATGACTGATTTTCTATAGGTCTTTATTATTAAATGTCGGAAATCCGTAAAGCCTAACACAAAGGGTACATTCAGCTCCATTATCTATTAACCCAGGAAAATTAAACATTCGACCTCGGAATAATTCGCATAGAGCTGAAAATTTGTAGAGACGTTAAATACAGCATTGTAAATAAAACCTCAAAAGTCCCCGGCGATCCTCCTTGTGCTAAAAATTTTATTCAAGGTCAAAGGTATGAAAATAAAATTTTTCCCGTTTTTCTTTCAAATGGCACATCACTACATATTATAAAACAAAGTCGCTTTTTCCCTCATGTCCCTTTGTTCCCTTTAATCTTCAAAACTACGCAACGGATTTTGATGCGGTTTCCTTCAATAGATAGAGTGATTCAAGAGGAAGGTTTATAAGTATAATAATATTCATTAAATAGTGGAGAAATACTGCTATTGTTGGTGTTTCTAATATGATGTCGTAAATAATTACATTTTTTCCGCTTACATTGCAAACGCAGGCTGAACCCTACGAGATTTATCAAAATAATGTACCAAGTATTGTACACATTGAAAAGGTCTACAGAAAACTCCGCGATAGTATATGTCTATCTCTTATGGATATCCCACAATAACATTTTTTTGTCATTTACTTTTTACGACAAATAATGGCTAATTTTCGAAGCAATTTTAATAAATACAGCATTAATCCTTATCCAATTAAATACCTTAAATACATTGTTGATTTAATGTAGATCTATGTATATGGCTATCCCTTTACAGCATATGATTTAAATGAATATTTTCGAAGATATTACAGATTTAAAAATTGCGGGACGTAGCTATTGCGGCGGTACCGGCCATTAATGTGATGAATACAAATCAAAACTACTGAATCGATTTTAATCATTTTTTTCCAGTGAGTGACAGGCTATTTATTTTATACCCGTGCGAAGCCGGGGCGGGTCGCTAGTTCTATCATAAAAATAAGTAGGACAAGATTGTAGATCATATAATTCTCTACAAAGAATATCGTAACACTTTTTTTCTACGACCTTATGAAAAACGCGTTAAAGTTTAGGAAAATCATATCTATGAACTTATATTATAAAGCTAAAGAATTTGTAGAACTACTGGTTCGAATTGAAAAATTCTTTTTGTGTTGGATAGCCTTATATATCGAGGAAGGCTTTAGGCTATATAACATCACGCTGCGACCAATGGGAGGGAAAAAATAGATGAAGATGTGAAAAAAACAGAAGAAACAACTTGAAAGGGCTTATCGTACGAATTGCTGAAGCAATTTTTATGTTATTTGGCACATATATACAACAGATCACGTGGAGGGACATAGGCTATTTTGTTTTTCAGGAAAATGTACGGTTTCTGTGAAATTTATAATTAACACGGGTATGTAGTCAGTAGTACTAGACGTTAAGCGTGGCTCCGCCCGTGCTAATTACAATTTGAAAAAAAACGGGAAAAACTTAATTTTCATACCTTTGACTTTGAATCAAATTTTGGCACAAGGGGGATCGCCGGGGACTTTGAGGTTTTATTTATAATGCTGTATTTAACGTCTCTACAAATTTTCAGCTCTATGCGAATTATTCCGAGGTCGAATGTTTAATTTAGATAATGGAGCTGAATGTACACTTTGTGTTAGGCTTTACGGATTTCCGACATTTAATAATAAAGACCTATAGAAAATCAGTCATTTTGGGAAAAGTTCTTTTTGAAGTACGTACGTTATGTAGATCAGTACATTTTGACATTCTAAATGATAATACTTTAATAGGGTATGTATGAGTCCCGTGTATAGAGTTCGCTGTAGAAGTAGCAGCGCTGAAAGAGCAAATTTTTTTTCACTTTTGTATGGGAAAACTCGTGACGCTGTGGCGCTTGCCCATACAAATCCCAAAAAAAATTTGCTTTTTCAGCGCTGCTACTTTCACAGTAAACTCTATATAAGAGATATCTACACACCCTAAAGTATTATCAGTTAGTTTTGTTACACGTTACTGTATATAATAACAAACTACCACTAGTCACATCACAATCACATTTATTAGACGAGATTGTCAATCTCGTTGAGTTCGTCGCAGCTGGGGCAGGCGGGGCAGGGCGGGCAGGGCGTGGTCACGTTCGCCTTCTCCGTCGGCAGCGTCACGTACCGAGGCGGCGTCACCTGCAACGACAATATCAGACTAATGTGGAGAAACTACCTATGTAATTTAGTGGGGTTATTTCAAGCCCAGCAGCAGCGTCACCTGCAACGTCGCCACGACAATATCAGACTATAATTAATAACTCTGGAACGAACTGTCACCAGTAGTATTTCCGGACAGTATACGACCTACAAACCTTCAAAAAGAGAGCGTATTCCATCTTGAAAGGCTGGCAACGCACCTTCAGCTCTTCTGATGTTGCGAGTGTCCATGGGCGACGGTAGTTGCTTCCCATCAGGAGACTCGTTTGCTCGTTTGCCGCCTTATTTTATAAAAAAAGTAGGTACACAAACTACCTATATTTTGTAATTTCATCAGCCAGATTCACAAGTCACAAAAAAAAGTCTTCTAATCAGCCTGTACTCGTCAATTGTTGGACATAGATCTCTCTCAAAGGTCAATAGGTTGCGGGTCGCAACTAAACGCGTCCCACCACAATTCACCAAAAACATTTTTTTTTTAATTTTGCGACTAAAGGAAGTTTTTTGACTACGACTGATATAATAATTATTAATGATAATAGCAATGTTACCTTAATTTTCTTAAAGTGTATGTTTCCAAAGAGTTTCATCCGTGGCAACGGAGCTCGCGTCACGCAGCAACACTGTAAACGTCATTATTAGGGTGGGTTGCACCAACTTACTTTAACTATAACTGTAACTTTAACTATAACTTTAACTACAATGCAAAATGTCAAATCTTTTGGTTAAAGTCAATAATGGACGCCATATTTAACGATGACCACAAGGTTTTAAATGAACGTGGCGAAAAAATCACAAATGGAACTAACGCTGTCATCATACAAAAACGCCATTTTTGACAGTTCTCCTTTACCAGCAGCGCCCCCGCCCACGTTCATTTAAAGCCTTGTCCGACCAGCAACAGACATCTGTCAAATTCTGTGGTCAAAGTTAAGGTTAAAGTTAAGTTAGCTTTAACTATAACCATAACTTTGACCATAACTGTAACTATAACCACGCCTCTGGTGCAACCCACCCTTAACAATCTCCACTATGCAAACTGGCGCAAGTGAGCTTTCCACTTGCACTAGTGCTAGTCGTCAAAATGTCACGCCTTTTCTTTCAGAAATATTAAAAAATTGCCATATAATTATATACACTTAAGAAACAAAACCCTCCTGGCGCAGTTGTTTAATAAGTCGCTATCGCTATATGTGTTCTGTATCATCTTAACAAAACTGATTTTAAATTAGTTTTAAGTTCTAGCATAAAGCGATTCAAAACGAATAACCCTAACATTCGTCAGTGACGAAAAATAATAAAATATTTTAGAAATATAATTTCGAGTTAAAGCAGTTAGATAATATTATGAGATTAAATCAAAATATACTTACACCTGGCTACAATGTAAGGTGTTAATAATATTAATAATCATAATATTATAAATATTCATTTTAAAAAGATTAAAGTTGTTTCATATTATATATTTTATTAAAAAAACATTATTTTTATTATTATTTGTTATAATAATTTGTTTAATAATATAAAATACTTACTTTCTGAAAAGATTAATACGAGTTAGAATTATAATATTTATTAAAACTCATTCATGAGCACTTTTAAAAAAACTTAATTATTTAATGATTCATAAGATCATGTTACATTGGCTTTTGAAGTAAAATCTCCTCTGTGAACTTCTTAGGTAAACTTCTCTGTTATTATACTGACTAAATAAAAGTTTTAAATACATGTCTTATAGTCGCACTCAGAGACATGAAATGATGATTTTACTTTAATGTACCTAATGAAGAGTTCGGCAGATAATGTATGTGGCTTATGTGAAAATTCAAAATCTTCATTTATTTACAAATTAATATCCGTTATTTTAAATTCAGCAGCCAGAAACGTACAAATTATTTTGTTATTTTCACAGTCCTTAAGGAAAATTGTACGATTTATTAAATCGTGTTTGAGTAGTAATCTAATCTTTGTAGTTGTATTAATGTTTACTTACCGTTGCTCGCTGCAAGAAGATCATAGTTTTTACCAAAAGTACGAGCAACATAATAGAAGTGAAATAAAATGTATAGCAAGCAAAGCCGCGAGCATAAGCATCTTTATTACCTACTATTGCAGGCCTCGCCAATTTGGAGACCGTAATTTCATATTTAATAAAAAAATGTAAGTTCTTATACTAAACTCAATAATAAAAATAATAAAAAATAAAAAATTGTTTTATTTCTGAGTAGATTAAAAAAAAAATACTTTCAGAATGTTGATACTACTGGCCATTTAGCCAAAACTTTTTCGTTATCGCTTCGCTATAGAATCGCCGATCAAAATGTATGGAATTGACACAGGCGTTCGTTAACATAACGTTGACGTTCGACTCGTCTTATGTCAATTCTATACATTTTGATCGGCGATTCTATAACGAAACGATAAAGAAAAGATCTTGGCTCACCCCCCCGGTGCCTACCACCGGTTCGGGAACTATCCCGGCGAGAAGAACCGGCGTAAGAAACTCGCACGGGGCCCAGTTTTACCAAAAAAGTGAAAAAAAAAAATCTTTTAAAATAAAATTTACAATGCTGTAACTTAAAATTATACAATATAACAATAATAATAATTGTAAGTAACAACAAGCTAGATACTTCATTATTTACGTTATTGAATCTTGTAATAATTTTTGCTTAATAAAATTAAATACGTTGCAATTTATGCAGTAATAAATGTTTTACTTACAGGTAATAACTGCAATAACACCATATTTTTACTTAGTGTTAGAAAATAATCGGCCAAGTGCGAGTCGGATTCGCGCACGAAGGGTTCCGTACCGGTATAGAGCGAAAGTAGACAAAAAATTGTGTTTTTTGTATAGGAGCCCCCCTTAAATATTAACTTTATTTTAATTTTATTATTAATTACTAAATTACAAATATAACTAAGGATTTTGTGAAAATTTCAAGTGCCTAGGTTTTACCATTATTGATTACGAGCAATAAAAGCCAAAAAAATCACGTTTCTTGTATCCAGGGAGTCCCCCTTAAATATTAACTTTATTTTATTTGCAGTATTTGTTGTTATAGCGGCAACAGATATACACAATTTGTGAAAGTTGCAGAAGTCTAGCTATAGCGGTTCTTGAATTACAGCCTGGAGACAGACAGACAGACAGACGGACGGACAGACGGACAGACGGACAGACGGACATACAACGAAGTCTTAGTAATAGGGTCCCGTTTTTACCCTTTGGGTACGGAACCCTAAAAATGTGGCGTGCAAAAGCATTTTTAGCTTAGTTTGCCATAATAATACTGTAGGAAAATAAAAGCGTGGTGGCCCGTAGGCCCGTCGTAGCTGTAGCCCGTAGGCCCGTCGTAGCTGTTGCCCGTAGGCCCGTCGTTGCTGTTGCCCGTAGGCCCGTCGTTGCTGTAGCCCGTAGGCCCATCGTAGCTGTAGCCCGTAGGCCCGTCGTAGCTGTAGCCCGTAAGCCCGTCGTAGCTGTAGCCCGTAGGCCCGTCGTAGCTGTTGCCCGTAGGCCCGTCGTTGCTGTTGCCCGTAGGCCCGTCGTTGCTGTAGCCCGTAGGCCCATCGTAGCTGTAGCCCGTAGGCCCGTCGTAGCTGTAGCCCGTAAGCCCGTCGTAGCTGTAGCCCGTAGGCCCGTCGTAGCTGTTGCCCGTAGGCCCGTCGTTGCTGTTGCCCGTAGGCCCGTCGTTGCTGTAGCCCGTAGGCCCATCGTAGCTGTAGCCCGTAGGCCCGTCGTAGCTGTAGCCCGTAAGCCCGTCGTAGCTGTAGCCCGTAGGCCCGTCGTAGCTTAGCTTAGGCTAGCCTAATCTTAGCTATAATAGCTCGTAAGTCGTAGTATTCGTCGACCGTCGTAGCCTTAGCTCGTTAGCTCATATTAGCACCTGAAGCTATATTCTTCGTAGAACTTCTACAATATTGTATAAACTTATATTTACAGACACGCTGTTGGAATTTATTATCTATTAGTCTATTATTCATATATTTTTTTTAAAATTGTACCATCGAGTAAAATTGATTCCTAGGCAGTTGACGGACCTACGTCATGTGGTTAGCTGTAATCGGTCTGCTGGGTTTGACGTAACGCGACCAAATTACTTAGGTCCACCATCTGCCTAGGAATCAACTTTTCTGATAGTACAATTTATTACTTACCTCTTCCTGAAAACAAAATGTAATCTATATATATAAAAGAAAGTCGTGTTAGTTACACCCCTTATAACTCAAGAACGGCAGAACAGATTTGGCTGAAAATTGGTGGAGAGAAACTTTGAGTCCCGGAAAAGAACATAGGATACATTTTGTCCCGGAAAAATGTACGGTTACTGCACAACATACTTTTATGATTTGAGCGTAAGCTATTCAATATATTTTGATGAAATTTGGTATGGAGATACTTTGAGACTTGGGAAAGGACAAGGGATACTTTTTGTCCCGGAAAATGTACGGTTCCCGCACAATAAACTTTTATGATTTTCGCCTAAACTATTCAATCTATTTTGATGAAATTTGGTATGGAAATACTTTGAGTCTCGGGAAAGGACAAGGGAAACTATTTATCCTGGAAAATGTACGATTCCCGCACAATAAACTTTTATGATTTTTGCCTAAACTATTTAATCTATTTTGATGTTTGGCATAGAGATACTAATTTTAATCTACTTTTTTTCCTAATTATACCAATTCGAATTAAATAATCATCGTTAAGACAGGACAACGTCTGTCGGGTCAGCTAGTTTATTATATTATTAATACAAACTCGTAAACAAAATATTACATATATTATAGGAAATCTTTATTAAGAAATTGACTTGAATAGATAAATGGCATAAAAGTTTAAATACCTAGTGTTAGAATAATGAACGTCGATATGGCCGTACGTTATGAAGTAGTATAACGAAAAAAAATGAATTTAAATATTATTCGTTTTATGTTAAGACTGAATATACTTACATAAAATATTTGCTAGAAGAAAAGAATATTTTACTTTTTAGTAAATTATGCAAAAAATATAAAGCGTCTTTAAAAATGGAATATCAGTATATTATCAAATAAAAGAAAAAAAATGTAGAACGTACCACGATCTGTAAAAAATAGATTTCAATTGTTAATAATATTTTAAGAGTTAGTTAACACTGACGTCATTGAGCGCGGCGCAGCTTTTATTTCGATCTCTTACAATATAACGGTAAATTAAGAAGTTTAAAAACAACCCCCGATTCAAAACGTCCTCTGTGGCTCAGTTGGTGAGCATGTTGGTAGCTCAAGCCGGGGATCGCGGGTTCGAATCCCGCCGACGGAACAAAAAGTTTTCAAAGTTCCTGGGTCATGGATGTGTATTAAATATGTGTACATATAATAAAAATCTTAAATATATGTATAGTATAAAAGGATTAAATATATTTCCGTTGTCTGGTACCTGTAACACAAGTCCTTAGGTACTTACTACTCCCAAGGTACTTAGCACGGGGCCAGACTGACGTGGTGTGAAGCGTCCATAGATATTATTATTAAAATTGTAAGTAGATCAAACTCAAATTATTCAGCATGGAGCGGGCTGATGATGATGAATTATAGCTAAGAACACGCTCGATAATATCAAAACTAAATCAAAATCGGTCCGGCCGTTTGGATGCTACGACGCCACGGACAGACACATACACAGACAGACAGACAGACACGTCAAACTTATAACACTCCTCTTTTTTGTCGAGGAATAAAAACATTGTCTGTTCTTGTGTGGCAAAATAAAATAATAAAAAAACAATTTTGATGTTAACTTAAAATTCACGACTGAGTCTTTTCGTCTCGTTTTATTAAGAGTAGAATTGTTGCTTACCTTGTCCTGAAAATTGAATACATAATAATCAGTCATAATATCAATTAAATAATAATAAATAGTCATATCTATTTTAGTTATTCAATAAAAGCGTCTAGGGTATATAATTAAGTTCTCTTTAAAAGTATCTACATGTAAAATACAACGTTGTTTACTTACCCCTACCTGTAATATTTATAATAAACATTTTGAAGTCTGTCTATATTATTAGATATTAGTAGAGTAAGAGCCATGTAGAGCCTTTTCCTGTATAGCCTCTATATAGGTAAGAACGACCAGCGACTATGGAGTTTAGGTCGCGATTAGTTTGAGATATTCAGTTCTGAAGGTCTACCTAACCTTCGATAAAGTATAAAGCTCAATATTTTATCTTATTTTCTTCAGCGTTACTGTTGGAATCTCGTCGTCCTCTACCGGTCATTTTGTAGCCGGCGCCTTTAAAATTGTTTTAATTACTGTAATAATAATCTACTAAAATAATTGAGTAACGTTTATAACACTCACAGTGACCTGAAAATAATTCATGATAAAAATAGGCTTCTATAATTTTAAAGAAAAATTTTTCGCTACTTTTAGAAATTACGTATAAAAAACTTAGTGCACCTATTTTAAATTTGTAAGTTTTCGTTTTTTTTTTGTTTGAATTATGAGTTAAAAAATACAGGATAAGCTTCTTGGTGCTGAGACCTAAGTTATTACTTATTATGTACTTACGTTCATCTGGAATAGTAAATACAGAAGAAGTATTTATTCTACGTAGATAAGTTGATCATCTAAAGCCTATAGATTTGACTTAAGAGGCCGGGTGCCATCGAAATTCTCATACAACGTAATACCAAATTTCTCATACGAAAATATTTAACATGTTTGAGTTATTTTTCAGCACAAAATAGTAATTACCTAGGTTCCTACACAAAAATTAACTACAAAATATTTAAACACTAAAAAATATTTTTTAGTGTTAAAATACGTTGTATGAGAATTTCGATGGCACCCGGCCCCTTAAGTCTTAATTGTAAACTAAACTTTGAACTTAGGACTCTAACTGCCGCACTCAGAGTGGAACATAGTTAATTTAAAAATTTGACATAAGCCTCATACATTATTTGTCAAACTCTTTAAGGTTAATTATAATTAAATGTATTTGAGTACGGCGATGAGGCCCCAGAGATGTGCGAGGATGCGTAGCGAGGGATGTGTTTGTAAATAACCAATAGAATCGCTTCATTTACTTCGCCTCGGTCAGCACAGCTCTGGTGGAAACGGCTTAGCGGAGCTACATTTTTGCGCATACAAAACAAGCGAAAATGTGTGCGAGGGATGTAGGATCGTAGGCACATTTTCATCGCACAGCTTTGGTGGAAACACCTACACATTTTCACAGCACAGCTAGACATTCTTACACGACACATTTCCATCGCACATCTCCGGTGGAAACGCAGCCTAATAGTCTGCTATTATCACTTAAGAGCAAAGAGAATATAAACTACGTAACAGGGGGGCGAAATTTCCGAACAAAAAATTGGGTTCCAAATTTACACGAGGCGTAGAAATAATAGTGAAATCTGTGCACATTTTTAAGCATGATTAATCCTTATTCAATTAAACACTTTAAATATATTGTTGGTTTAATATAGATCTATATGGCCCTTTACAGCATATGATTTAAATGAATATTTTCGAAGATATTACATATTTAAAAATTGCGTGACGTAGCTTTTGCGGCGGTACCGACCAATGCGGCCCACGGCCCACGGGTAGTAAATATAAATCAAAACTGCTGAATCGATTTTAATCATTTTTTCAGTGGCTATATATTTTATATCCGTACGAAGCCGGGGCGGGTCGCTAGTTTACAATACAAAATATACCCCGACCACGTGGTGTGGACGGTGTGGTTGTGGTACGTGTGGGTTGGCCCAATTACTTATCTGTAATTATTTATTAAATGAAGTTTTGGCATAAGCCCCATACAATTTTAAATCGGTCATCGGTTATTTTCCGTCAATTTTTTATTAAATTGAAGTTTAAGCATCATTAAATATCTCTGAGCTCTATTATTGAATTGGATTGCTATTGGCTAGTAATGTACCTATTGTCTAATAAAAGAAGCTGAGGATTTTGAGAAACTCGTTCGTATGGATTTTACGATAAAAAGGTACCCTACTAATGTGATTAAATGTGTTAAAAATTATACTTACAACGTTCTAAAATGAAATACAAATATTAGTTTGAAGCTGCAACTAGCTATAAAGGTGCCCATACACGGGACAATTATCGTGACGATTTGTCGCCTCGATGTTAAAATCGAACGAGTAATTGTAGGTACGTGTGTAGCAATATCGCAAACGATTTTATGGTCAAAAGATCGATTGGACGATTTTCTTGACGATCGATCGAAATGACAAATTGTCCCGTGTATGGGCACCTTAAGATTACAAGATTGGCACATGGTCGTTATCGCATCAAAACAGCCTTGCACGTCTTTAAGGTGACGCCGCGTTAAAGTAAAAAACCGTGTTGGACATGTTTTAGATTGCTTGTATTTATGCCGGCCCGGCCTCTCATAGAAAACAAGAAATGGAACAGCAAGAAATGGAAAGGGCGTAAACGACAAAATTGTTTTTGTCGCGTAATTTGAAAACCATAAATATATTTCATATAAGCTATGTGCAAATTAAAGTGTATGCTTGCACCAATCTATGTACAAATTTTGGAAGCTCACTCTCCTCTTTTGGCAAAATTAGAACCCCTTTTTTTTAAAGATGTCTTTTTGATTGATTATTCTGTGTTATGAAAGTTGACCAATCGTGTTATGCTATGGGTAATTCAAAGACAAAGACATGATGAATACTGACAATGAACTTTAATTTCTTAGCTTTAGTCATTGCTGAGGAAAATCGATATCGCTACAGCCAAATTATCAAGGCGTCGCCTTAAAGTAAACAATGGTGTCTCTTCATTTTCGTATTAATAAATTACAAGACATTTGGGTCCTATTTTCATTTTGTGGGGATAGGAATGGTGGCCGCAAAAGGAGATCTTCCGATCAAGCGAGGTGGTATACCTAGCTTAAAATTAATTTCAACTTTGATAGTCTCGCTAAAACTAGAAAATGGCTTAACCGATTTACCAAATTTTTGTCTTGAAATATTCGTGGAAGTTTTATACGGTGAGATAATTATTTAGTACCTAGTTAAGTGATACGAAGTTTACGAATTACGGGTCATCTAGTTTTAAATATATAATATGAATACACACGTCGTCATCTCACACACTCAAACGTACCTTGATCTGGAAAAAATAATAATTTTATTGATTTAAAACTGGTAGAACAATTTCATAATTTAACGAGAGAAAGGCTGGACAGATTCATATTGCGCAATAATCTTGAAACACAAGTAGGAAATATTTTGTCTGTTAAATTAATTAACTCAATATGTTTAAAATATTTATTTAGAGTTATGTACTTACTCTATGCTGTTGGTTTGAAACATGCAGCACATGAAATAAACAAAATTATTATTAAATTATTTTAATCCAATTATACTTTGTTTATTGATATTACAGTACGGTTATTATAATTACTATGTAGTTATTTAAGCGTAATCGATTTTTTTTCGGAGTTCCACAAGGTACCATGCTATCTCTTCTTGTATTGTACTGTCTCAACACTCATCCATGCTTAAGAGGGCGACTAACCCAAAAAATCAAACATCGTCCTTCTCTCCTCACACTCACGCCCGTCTTTCATATGCCAGGTGAAAAAGGACGACGCGGAATCATCGCCAAGTTAGTTTTTTCTTAATAACTCGATAAATATACAACATTTTAAAAATAGAATAGAATAGAATAGAAAATTCTTTATTTGTACAACTTAAAACTAAACTTAAATTTAAAACACAATACCAGAAAACTATGTACAAATAGGCGGTCTTACTGCTCACAGCAGTTTCTGCCAGACAACCTTTAATTTTAAAATACAATAAAAAATAAGAGTTAGTATAGTTAATATTATGACTAAATAATAAATATATACTACATAATATAACGTACTACATATAAATAAAAATCCGCTAGGTCGGATTCTCAATGATAGAATTTTATACAATGTGTTAAAATATTAACTTAGTGTAATGCACGGTTATGGCAATATAATCAAATTATGAAAAATTCGTGAAAATTAGATGCATCTTTGTGATTTTTTTCTATCGAGAAAATTTTAAGATAATGTGTTTCCGCTAGTTCGGATCCTCGGAAATATAATGTAGTATCTATGTTTAAAAAATGAAACAATTCGGGGCTTATTTTCAAGTATAAAAATGAATTATAAAATCGACAATTTTGGGTTAGTCGCCCCCTTAATTTATTTTGTTTAAAAAGACAGAAAAAGTACCTCCAAAGAAGATTTAGTTTTGGGGTCGGGGATTGCTATTCACTTAGTTCTATATTAATTATTAACCCGTCGATCGTGGGTAAACGAGACACAATAGATATTACGGGCTTTATGAATTAAACGAATTTACTGAAATTACATTTCAATCAAAAGGATGTTCAGTTTCAGTTTTTAAAAAATGGTGTAAAATAATTGTCGTCTGCTTACCTCAGGCTGTAATAATAACAAAAGACTGACATAATATGTTTTTATATTTCCATAGTAATATTAGTATTTTTTTAAACTTAATAATAGCTCCTTCGCAAGATCGCATACAGCGTTGCCGTTGAACAAACGCTAGTATTAAAACTCCAATAATTTAAATCGTTACGTACCACAAGCTAGAATCACAATAAAATAAATGAAGGATAAAAAGCCAAAAATAATACTCTTATCCCATATGACGACCTCTGTGGCTCAGTGGTTGAGCGCGTGGTCAGCGCTCAAGCCCCCGGCTTGAGCGCTGACCATGACTCGTGGGTTCGAATACCACCGACGGAACAAAAAGTTTTCAATGTTCCTGGGTCCTGGATGTGTATTAAATATGAGTATCATATAATAAAAATCTTAAATATATGTATACTGTTAACTGTATAGTATAAAAGTATTAAATAGCACGGGGCCAGACTATGGTGTGAAGCGTCCATAGATAATATAATTATAAAAGAGATATTAAGTAAGTATATATAATTTTGGTTCATTTAAGAATATTATTATCTGTACCAATATTTTTAACAAAGAATATCAATATTTTTTGTTAAAAATATTGATATTTTTTAATACAAACTATAGGTACCTACATAATATATTCTAATTTTGCAACTTAGAAGTTAAATATGCGTCAAACATTTACGTACCGTCACCTGAAATTAATTTATTTTATTTTAAACCAAGTAAGCTTTATTATTTTTCAGTAGCCATAGCTATACAGAATCACAGAGTAGCAGATATTTTTTGTATGATAGCCAACATTTTAAATAGGATCTGTTGTTTTAAAAAAAGATGTTGTTAGATGTGCTTGGAAGCGCCAAAGACATATCTCAGACCAACCAAGGTCCTGGTTGATCAGGCCGGAACCCCCAGAAACCCTTCTATCAGCTGAGGATATAATATAATAAATAATAATTAGGTATACATTTATAGTTACTCGTTCAGAAAATTCGAATAGCCCGATTCAGAATTGTGGCCCTAATTGGTACGCCTAAGGTTGATGTAATGATAACTTACTTACATTATATATCTGGCTGGCCTTCGTCGTTGACTGTAAACAGATAAGGAACAATTAAAGTTTGTCATGCGTATAAAATGTAGGCAGGCAATAGTACTTAGTATTATTAGAAGTAGGCAGTTGCTTCGAGCTACAAAAATCTTGAGACTCGAATCATTCATAATCATAGATTTTGCCTCGCTTTGGTCAGAGCGCCAGGGACTGACCAGTCGTAGTTCATAAATTATGAACTAATGACTGGTCTGTCACATCTGTATAAATCTAAACATTAGGTAGTTTATCAATTGAATCATTGAATAGTATAAGTCAAAATACAATTTTCAATATAAAACAGAATTTCAAAAATGCTTACCAGAGAAGTCTGCTCTTGATCTACTGGTTTGTCAGTTTCCAGCTTCCCTGCATCTTCTTGTTTGTCTGTGTCTCCTGGGTTATATTCGTCGTTCGACTTGGATGCGTCTTCTGTCTTGTCCTTTTCTTTCGAATCAGCTGCGTCTCCTGGCTTGTTGTTATCTTCAGATTTTCCTGCGTCTTCTGTATTTTCCTTGTCCTCCGATTTGCCTGCGTCATCTGTATTTTCCTTATCTTCCGGTTTTCCAGCGCCATCTGTATTTTCCTTATCTTCCGGTTTGCCAGCGCCATCTTTATTTTCCTTATCTTCCGGTTTGCCAGCGTCATCTGTATTTTCTTTATCCTCCGGTTTGCCAGCGTCATCTGTATTTTCCTTATCTTCCGGTTTGCCAGCGTCATCTGTATTTTCCTTATCTTCCGGTTTGCCAGTGTCATCTGTATTTTCCTTATCTTCCGGTTTGCCAGCGTCATCTGTATTTTCCTTATCTTCCGGTTTGCCAGCGTCATCTGTATTTTCCTTATCTTCCGGTTTGCCAGCGTCATCTGTATTTTCCTTATCTTCCGGTTTGCCAGCGTCATCAGTATTTTCCTTATCTTCAGATTTGACTGCGTCATCTGTATTTACTTTATCTTCCGATTTGCCTGCATCCTCTGGATTGTCTTCATCTTCCTTTGCGCATAACAATTAAAAAGGGTTAACTAATTTCAACTAAATATGATTAAAACTTCACAATCTTATTTAACACTGCATACCTGTGGATAAGGCTGAAAAAAAAAGCAAATTACATGTAGATAAAAATGCAAACCGGAACTATAATTCAAAAAAACTTACACCGCATAGTAAAATCAAGACAAACTTATTTGCTTACAATCGAACTAAGACCGCAATACTCACCAAGCTGAATGTAACAGCAAAGAGACAATACATTATGATCACGTTAAACATCAAATGACGTGCTCTGAAATTCAGTAAATATTTTTTAACAGCACCTAACTTGTTCAGAATTATGTTTACTACTGAGTTGCCAACTTTATAAGAATTACCGTATACTTCTTTGGTATAATGCACACGCCGTAAGGAATATTTAAAGATTTGTAATTGAATACTACTGTAGTCATGGAAAAAAAAAATTAGGCTAGGTTGTCTCCAAAACTTACCTTCTCATTGTGGATTTGTATTTAAGTTATTATTTGACTATTTACCAATATATTATTGTTTACATATATGATATTGTGAGCGTAGAGTGGTTATTTGAGTAAAAATTTTAAGGAAAACGCTTGTTGTTATCAAGTACAAAATCGACTATATAAATTCAATAACAGTTACTTTTACTGTGACATTTTATGGCCTGATTTATATTGAATTGTTTCCCAGTATACATTTAGTAAATGAAAAACTTAAGAGTCAAGAAAAATTGTGTTATAGTACCCACATAAGAGGTTTACAATAAAAACAGTTGTTATGTAAAATATAATTGTAAATATTTATTGAAAGCAAAATGATACAGTCTGTACAAGTACAAAAGGCAATTTTCTATTTGGATTCTTCTGTTTTTTCCTGGTACTTGATCACACCTTTCTCTATGAGGTCTGGAATTTCAACTGCCAACCATGGACCAAGCTGAAAAAAAATATTGATTAAAGTAATATCTAAATTACTAAAATAATATGCAAGGATTAAGGAACAAAATTGTAGTTAAAAAGAACAGACTTAAAATTTATGTAACAAAAATATTGTATTAGTCAGTAAAAGATTAAAGTAACTTGTTAGTTGTTATTAGATCATTAAGTAGTAATTTGGTCTATTTTAATTATTATCACTTCAAAAGTCAAAGAACTATCAGCAAAATTGATTCATAGGCAAATAGCAAACCTACCTAATTCAGTCTAGTTATTTTAAACCTAGACACCTTTTTTTCCGTGCAGTGTATAGTTTTTTCCGTGCACAATAAATCCGTCAAATATCCTAGTAAAGTTTTTAAAAATTAAAAAAAAAACAGTAAAACATAAATGGTACTTGTGACAACTACCATCGAGTTGACAAAGCATGACCAGATAACATAGGTCAATAAATAAAAAAATAAAAAAAATAGTTTTATTTCTGAATAGATTTTAAAAAAATGCTTTCATAATGTTGATACTACATGGTGCCTACCACCGGTTCGGGAACTAACCCGGCGAGAAGAACCGGCGTAAGAAACTCGCACGGGGCCCACTTTTTTACCAAAAAAAGTGAGAAAAAAATTAATCTTTTAAATAAAATTTACAATGTTGTAACTTAAAATTATACAATGTCAACATAATTGTAAGTCATACACTAATGTAGAAGTAGCCTTGCAAGAAGCCATCCTACTCCCAAGATGTGCCATCGTTTATGAAATCATTGACCTTATAATAGGCTTTGGCACACAAACGTTCTTTGACTACTTTTTTAAATTTATTAATGGAAAGATTTTGAACGTTTTCTGGGATTTTATTGTAAAGGCGTATACATTGACCTTTAAAGGATTTACTGACTTTACTAAGTCTGATCACCGGCATATCTAGCTTGTGCTTATTTCTAGTATTTCTACAGTGAATGTCACTTTTAACTTTAAATTTACTTACATTTTTTCTAACATATATTACATTATCCAAAATGTATTGAGAAGCAACAGTTAGAATACCAATTTCTTTAAATTTATCTCTCAGAGATTCTAAAGCAGACATTTTATAAATAGAACGTATGGCTCGCTTCTGCAGCACAAATATTGTATTAATGTCGGCAGCGTTTCCCCATAAAAGGATTCCATATGACATCCTACTATGAAAATAACTAAAATATACTAATCGTGCCGTGTCTTCGTCAGAAATTTCTCTAATTTTTCTGACTGCATATGCTGCAGAACTGAGCCTACCTGCAAGATTAGCAATGTGTAGACCCCACTGTAATTTACTGTCAAGTGTAATACCTAGGAATACAGTGTTATCTACCAAATTCATCTTCTCATCATTTAATAGTACATTGGTTTGGACTTGCCTAACATTGGGCAAAGTAAACTTTATACATTTAGTTTTACTAGAATTTAAAAGTAAGTTATTAACATTAAACCAATATACTATTTTTGAGAGAGCACTGTTTACCTCGTCGTAGTTCGACTGTTGTCGCTTCACTTTAAAAATAAGTGAAGTGTCATCAGCAAAAAGCACTATCTCATTATTATTATCCTTTACTAGATAAGGTAAGTCATTTATATAGATGAGAAAAAGAAATGGGCCTAATATAGATCCCTGTGGGACGCCTAATTCTATTTTGGTTCCATTGGACCTTTTACCATTTACCTCAACCCTTTGAGTCCTATTTTTAAGGTAAGAAGTCAAAAGGCTGAGAGCAGAGTCCTTTATGCCGTAGTGGCGCAGTTTCCTGATCAATGTAGCATGCTCAACACAATCGAAGGCTTTGGAGAGATCGCAAAACACACCTAAGGCATCCTGCGACTCCTCCCAAGCTTCAAAAATACTACAAAGAAGTCCTATACCAGCATCCGTTGTGGATCGACCCTTAGTAAATCCATATTGATTATCGTGTAGCAAATTATTTGAATTAAAATGTACTAGTAATTGTTTTAAAATAATTTTTTCAAATATTTTACTAAAGGTCGGTAGAATCGATATAGGCCTGAAATTCGTGGGATCCGATTTACTTCCGGCTTTGAATAAAGGAACAACCTTGCTATGCTTCATTAAGTCAGGAAAAACACCATTTTTTATGCAGTCATTAAAAATCATTGCTAGATGAGGAGCTACGATGTCAATTATTGATTTAATAATTTTTGTAGACATGCCCCAGAGATCAGCAGTATTTTTTATATTCAACAATTTAAAGGTATCAATAATATCACTGGGGTTAATTTCTCTAAACTTAAAATTGACATCACACTCCTTTACATTGTCTCTGAGTAGCTTTTCGGCAGCTTCAGGTGAAGAATTTAAATTTTTTGTCGTTGAGACCGGAATGTCAGCAAAAAACTTTTCAAAGACCGTCGCAACTTCTTGATCATTAGTAATCATCTGCCTATGAATCAATTTATCTGATGGTTTGTACCAAAAAGTATAAACCAAGCTGCGGAACTTACCCCTAATGCCATAGCATGTGCAATACCAAATCTCGGAACATTCCTCGCCCATAGAGGTTTGAAATGGTCTGTCAAGCAGATTTTGCCACCTCTGTACATTTTAGCAGTTTTTCCATCTAGTCCCGGTAGAGTCAACTCAGGAGCAGTTGTAGGATAAGTGACAGGGATCTAAAAAAATAATATTATTTAAGGTTTATAATATTTAAACACGAAAATAAATATATATGTATGGCATCACTTACAAATGACACATATCTTGTGTGTAACAAAAAGATGGTTCAAGAGTAAATAATAATAAATATAAGCAGCCCTAGTAGTAGTTGGTAAATAATAAAATTAAAATGTAGTCCTTTTTTTCAGTCAAAATTACAAAACCAAGATCTTATTGAGCAAAACAAATGTTTTTATTTTATTTAACCGATACTAAGTTTTAAAGGTCTTTGTGAGTTTTAAATGTTAAATGAGGAAGGGAATACTCACATCGAACTCCAAGTCAAACTCATATTTCAATAAGTTATGGACAAACCAACATTTGCCAAACCATTTTGTACCTGTTTTGTCTGATTCTAGTCTGAACCAGTCATTGTCTGCTTCCTTATTGTTTTGGACATACTGAAATAAATTACAATCCATTAAATTGGGTCCATTTGTTAAAAGAGTACAAGCATAAGAAAAAAAAAAAAACAAAAAACGTAAGACCTTTTAACTTTCACTCTGCCAAGGTTACAAAAATTGTTATAAAATTTTACACATATATAGTTGAAACTTTAAAACACAACATCCTAAAAGAACTAAAGTTCATTACGAATACAGAAACAGGATCTTACCTTGATTAATGCCTGGTATTCTTCTTTTAATCTTGTAACCCATAATTCCTTGTCCCTGGGCCCAGCTTTCGTTTTAAGCAGCGGTATGCTACTTAATGTTTTTCTTGTACCTTCATCGACCATTTTGTTAGATGTTTATTTCATAATTTAATAGTTTTGCATTACAAATTGAGTAGATCAGCTTACGTACACAATCAACATTTTTAAGAACTGTCAAAGTTATTTCATAGGTAATAAAACCTAACCTACCTATTTTGAGTTTTGAGTTTTGACATGGTTTTGATCAGTATTTGACACATTGACAACTGACTTCCACGCACTTCCACGTCTTTTTTTTTCTACTTATTATGGCACTTCGGCTATATAACCATGGCCAATGTCGAGTATAAATATGGCGGGAAAACAATATTCAGCATCGTTTTTCTATATTGTCAGGTCTAAAGTCTAGTCAGTCTACTTAGACTTTGACTAGACTTTAGACCTGACGTCTAAAGTCTAGTCAAAGTCTAAGTAAAAGTCAATACATACAGTCAAGAAGTCAAGTCGGTCGATTCAGTAAAGTGGTATAGGTCTACCAGAATCTGATGGCGAAAAGTGAGAAAATAAATTGACTCTAGCTAATTGGGGTAATTGAAATAAAATATTTTGATCCTTTTTTTTCTTATAGCGGCTGATTCTGTGTGTTAAACATGCAAATATAAAAGTTTATCCAATGATCAAGGATATTTTATGAAAATTTGCTGTCAAAAATTGCCATCAGATTCTGGTAAACCTATAGACGCTTTACTGAAACTTTTGATGGTGTTTTGGAGGGAACACAAAATAGCACGTTTCTGGATATTGCGTCACTTTCCTACACGATAACGAATATCTAATGGTTAATATCCTACCAATATTACACATTAAAAACCCATGTAACACAATTTTAGGAAAATAATACAAAAACGCAACATCACTCTTTCACATTCCCGGCAAAACTCCACTTCCACAGACTACTAAGGGATACTACGTACTCCACTTCCACGTCTTGCGATTTTTTTTACTATACTTAGCACTTTTTAGGCTTAAGTCATAGCTATGATGACACAGCAAGTTCATTCAAATATCTATTACTGCGTGATTTTCTTACAGTTTTTCCTATTATTTTTTAATAATTTATAATCTCACATACCACGTTTTCATGCAGTTACCAGTTACTAGTTACATGAAAGTTGTGGTCACAACTCCAAGTCACAACTCACAAGAAAGCAAAGACCTCTAAACCTATTTCTTATGTCAATGCAAGAAAGTCACAAGTCACAACGCACAACTCACAAGTCACGACTCACGCGTCACAAGTCACAACTCACAAGTTCACAATAGGCATGACGAATATATATATTTTTTCTTGGTAACTAAAGGGCCTGATACATGGTTTAAAACGACGGTTTGAAACTGAAGTTTGTATAGGTCTACCAGAATCTGATGGCAATTTTTGACAGCAGATTTTCATAAAATATCCTTGATCATTGGATAATTTTTTATATTTGCATGTTTAACACACAGAATCAGCCGCTATAAGAAAAAAAAAGGATCAAAATGTTTTATTCCAATGGGGCATTTTCTTATTTATTTAATTTGATTGTCAAACAGTTTCCATTTTAGTAACTAGATGGCGTATGAGTAGACAACTATCGGTAATACCATCAATAATTGCTACAAAACTGGGCAAAAGAATGTAAAACTTGATACATTTCAATTTGAAAAAGACAATGATATTCCAACGAATAGAATAATAAAGTTATTATAACGATATTTTAGTCACAACTCACGGAAGAAATAGCCCTATTTATCGTTATTCACACCAAATGTCACAGGAATTATAAATTTTGGTTTTGACATCATCTTACCTGCACTGCACGATAACGGATATTTAATGGCCAATATTTTACCAATAATGAACATCAAAAACCCAAATAACACAATTTGGGAAAAAATAATAAAAACCACACCAACAATAAAAAGTAGAAGAAGTTTCAAAGTAACATGGCCGCCAAAACTTTTTCAGTTGTCAGTTTTCAGTTTGACAAGTTTTTATTATGTCAGCGTGTTCCTAAACTATTACCAGTATACTGGCTTAATCTCTTAGGCCAATGATCGCTTAGGTTTTAAGATATTTTTATCTAAGTCACACTTGACAGTACACTGTTAGAAACACAACCAATATATTATACGTGGGAGATTATATATATTTATACGTGGGAGAGCCATGCTTCGGCACGAATGGGCCGGCTCGACCGGAGAAATACCACGTTCTCACAGAAAACCGGCGTGAAACAGCGCTTGCGCTGTGTTTCGCCGAGTGAGTGAGTTTACCGGAGGCCCAATCCCCTACTCTATTCCCTTCCTTTCCCTCCCCTATTCCCTTCTCTTCCCATCCCTACCCTCCCCTATTACCCTATTCCCTCTTAAAAGGCCGGCAACGCACCTACAGCTCTTCTGATGCTGCGAGTGTCCATGGGCGACCCGTTTGCTCGTTTGCCCCCTTATTTCATAAAAAATAATAATAATAATTTAGTCAGTGATGCCAACCTGCAGATAATTTCAGATCAGTGGGGAACCAATAGGAAATCTAGAAGTGTCTACCGTCGCGCCGTCTGGTGTAGATTTAAAAAAGAAAACAACCCATTACCCCGGTATTGCTAGAGTAAATTTATTTTCTCAATTTTTGCCATCAGATTCTGGTAGACCTATAGATATATTTTGTTTTATGCCAAAGGAGAATGAAGTAAAGTGGTCCAAATTTCCACCACAAACGAGACCTATATTGCCTTATTGTCCATTAAATATAGAGGAACTTTCATTATGAGACAAATTAAAAATAAGCTGTCAGTAAAAAGTTATGACCATACCTATATTATATGAAAAAATATTTTTCGTTGTGAAAATATTAATTCATGTATTTCCGTGAAAACCTAATAGAGAATGTCAAGCGGCATGACATAACATAGATTAAGTAGTTAAAAAGTCCAATGGATCATATTAACTCTATTTTGTGGAATAAAATGGTAGAAAACTTTTTTATTTCGTCATAACGTCTTTTTACTTACAGGATATTTTTAGTTGCGGTCCAGTTATAATGATTCCGTATTTAGCAGACCATTACGTAAGTGTTATTGGCTGTGGACATTTGCACCAAACTAGATACATTTTTATTACATCTACAATATTTTTCATACAAAATGGTAAAAAACATGACTTTTCATTCAGCCATAACTTTTCACTGACAGGGTATTTTTGACTGCGGTCTGGTTATAATGATTCAGTATTTAGTAGACAATTTTACTATATAGGTCTCGTTAGTGATGGAAATTTGGACCAGACTCCATACATTTTAAAACATACTCCTTTGGACCTTTAAACGCCCTTGGTAGCGAGGCCTGCGTTTGAAACCACTGGTAGAAGCGTCGGTTTGCAATTTGTTTGAAACCGTCTAGCCGCTTGTTTTAAACCTCGCGAAGGACAGTCACAATGCAGCAGCCATAGCAGGTAGACGCATGCGACGACGACGCGACGTTCGCAAAATGGCGAGAGAAAATAAGGAACGAGAAGTAGTTACTTATAGAACTTTTCCAGCTGTATTAAGACTTGCCCTGCCTTTGGGGCTTAAATTTTTTATTTTAAGTCCAAATCTCGATAATATTATGCATTTATGTTAGTCTAAGGTATTTATAATATGGGCCAAGACGCCTAATTTAACCCTTAATTAGTTCCGCGCCATCGAAAACATTCCGCGAGGAATAGCTTAGTGAATCAGGGAGCAGCTCCCTGATTCACTAAGCTATTCTTTTTGTTTTCGATGGCGGAAACTTTTTCACTTTCAAGCAAATGACAAGTGAAAACTTTCCGATTTGCTGTCATTTTGACGGTAGTGACATTTCTTTTGTATGAGTGAAATAGTTTCCGCCACGGATTCGAGAAGATCTCACCGCGGATGGGAGTTTGACATCCGACGGCGGAAAATTTTCCGAGCATTAGAGCCGTTTTCGCGGAATGTTCCCGCCACCTTCGAGATTCGTGAAATCTTTTCACTTCGAGGTCATGTCACTCATGGCGGATATTGTTAGATGAAATTATTTAATGATAAGAATAATAAAAGAAAGCAATAATTATTAAAAGTCAGTCGTGTCTTGTTTAAAATAAATGTCGTAAGTACTGTAATAATTATGTGTTAAAGCCATTGAGATGTACATCTCAATGGTTAAAGCTTTAGGAAGTGTTCATTGAACAATAAATATTTTGATTAAAAAGTCATTTTATACCGTACAAAATTTATACAGGAGAATGTTTCTACTTTGTAAATAATAAAGAAAACCGTCAGTCGTTAATATGACGGTGGAAAAACCGTCAGCCAGCGATATAAGTTATAACTTATAACCAAAATAACCATACTTCGCGCTCAATGTATCCTAGGGCGTCGCGTCGCGTAGACGACATTTCCACCTACAAACATTTAGCTGACGGCGATTTTCATTTGAATTAACTATAAAATTGTCTCACGTACCAATTCTATTCGGTAAGTAATTAATTCGATAGTCAATATTTATGAGGAAGAATTATATAGATTTTACTTGTAAAGCGCCATCTGTTACATACTAAAACTAAAATACCATCTACCGAACCTAAATGTCTATAATCTAGATATGAACCTTTATTGGGTGCGAATTGGGATCTTTATAATGTCAATACTATATGATTCCCAACAACAACTTTGAGATACTCTCAATTTTTATTCCACTCATACTGAAGTAGCTAACGACCAAAACTCTTATGTATTAATAGAATACTATTATTGTTACAATTTTCGCTCGGTATGAAATGACTTTACAAAATGAGCACTACCTCCTCTACTATAAGTTCCAACAATGGCGGGCATAGCAGCCTTGATTCTTTTAGAAAGAAGAGCCCAAAATGAGGAAAGGGAAAGCCGGCGAAGTAGGAGTTTGGTATTTAACAAAAGAATAAGAGATATGTGAGACCCATATCGCGACCCCAACTTAAGTCGCACATATCGCCTAAAGCTGCCTCCCCACAAAGGCGAGCGCAACGCCAGCGCGTTGGTCCACGCGCTGGCGCGGGCGGTGCGCTCGCCACGGCGTTTGTGAGTAATCCACACATAGGAAGGTCGTTAAGTATGCTTTGGATCGCGCCAATGTGCGGACAGATTCAAAATGGATGTTGAGTCGCTAACAGCTGCAGCTGTATAATTATTCACAGCTTATAATTACTTCGTAAATGTGGACAAGAAAAAGTTTTTAAAGGGTATTCTCGAAATAAAAAAGTATAAGGCGAGAAATCGTAACAAACAAAGAAATAAACTGACTTTTACATTTATAATATTAAAATAATATAATTATTTTATTACTTATTATTTATTATATATAATAATTATTACTTATTATTGTAATCATCATGATTAATATATATTTATTATATATTAAATATTTAATTTATTTTGTTTTTAGTATATTTTGTAGTTATAGATAGTGGCAACAGATATACACAATCTGTGAAAATTTCAGAAATCTAGCTATAGCGGTTCTTGAGATACAGCCTGGAGACAGACAGACGGATAGACAGACGGACAGACAGACAGACGGACAGACAGAAAGGCAGACAGACATTGAAGTCTTAGTAATAGGGTCCCGTTTTTACCCTTTGGGTACGGAAACCTAAAAACCATCGTGAGGAAAATAGCATGTCCAAGAACCTTATTTTTTTAGCACTTTTGGTATGATTTTTTGGTTCCACAGGCAGTTTTTACTCTGATAGAGCTCAATAAATTTAAATGTTTTCTCGATACTCATATTGTTCGCGATTTCTTCAAGTTAGATATTAATTCGCCACAAGAAGGAAACGTGCACTCTTCATCGCCGCTCCGGGCGAACTGATCGCGCGGCCTGTGTGGATGCAGCGCAAAGCTTGCGACAAATGTCCTTTGATCTTTCCGACACCGTGCGGCAAGCTCGCAAACCGGCGCGTTTGCGAGCTTGCCAACGTCTAAATACCTACCGCCAACGCGCGAACGCCCTTTCTACACATTGGGCCAACGCGTCGGCCAACGCGTTCGCCTATAAGTAGTGCCGACATAACGCCCGATATAGCCTTGGCAATGGTCCGGGAAGTGGGAACTAATGCCTGTTTGGAGGGTGCATCCACGCAGAAGCTCTTTGCCAGCAGAGCTGAAGGTATAAATTAGTATATTACACAACGGTGACGGTTTGTGTCACATACACAAATCTCGCAGATTTGACAAATTGTCATAAATTTGTCACTCGGCAGTCGGCACATTACACATAGACAATCTTATTTTTTTGGTTTAATTGTTTTAATAAGACGTAGCAATTTTTGTAGTATTCAAAATCATTCGCTCTGTCGCTCATTAAAGTTTAATGAGCGACAGAGCGAATGATTTTGAATATTACAAAAATATTATAAAATATATTTCAGCTGCGTTTAATGAATAAACGCAGGAAATAAATTTTTTGTAAGGTGAGACTAATCAGTCTTAAAAATTTAGTTCTTTAAATTAAGAGGTGCAGGAAACTTTGGAGACAATTATAATTATTTTTCGGTCTTTTATCTTGATATTGACGGCGATGAATATCCAAGGCTATATACCGTAGCACTTATTGCCAAAAAAAATCAGTTATTCTCTTTGGTTTCGGATTCATTTCCGCGACGGAAACTAGTTTGTGAATCGCTGTCACTGACCTCCATTATACAAGTACGCGTACTTGTATAATGGAGGTCAGTGATCGCTGTGTATCTGACAGAAAGTGAAAATATTCCGCGTGAGATCTTTCCGACGATCGTGAATCGGTCAGCTGGTCATCATCAACCCCCTCATCATCATTATCATCACCATCCAGTGGTCAGGGATTATTTTAGGCATCTCTGGGCTCTTAAATCTTGTCTACCCATTCATGCCTGTCACAAATCGGTGCATAGTTTTGAAGTTCGGAGGCTAGGCTCGCAAAATCTCTTTTATCTTTAGAAACCTTCCAGTCGCCAGCGTATTTCAGTATCTTGATCTATACCTACTGACATTTTTACAGAGCAATTATATAAAAAAATGTTGTCAATAGAATGACATATTCATATATTTATAAATCATCCTAAATTATATCTAAAAATAATTTAATAATTAAACATAATATTACAAAAATGGAAATTTGTCTTGACAAAAAAAGTCACGTAAGTGGTCGCATGGGGTCAGCGCTCAAGAGAGTAGCGACACATGCATGATGCATCAGCGGCTACCACATATTAGGATAGCTTAATAGGAGTTAGGAAACTACCAAAAGCGTCGTTGCATTCTTGGAACTCTAGCACATTTTTTTTTCGGTTTGAAAGTGATTTGGGTCAAATCACTTTCAAACCGAAAACATGCGACCAATTAAGGGTTAAATAAACAAACAAATAAATAATAATATATGGTACAAGGTGGGGTAAGACAATCACGCGGGGAAGACTATCACAGTGTAGTAACTCGTTATACGCAGCTTCATTCTCTAGTTTGTCACGCTGCGCGCTGGTAGGGTGGTAAACTCAAAAAGTTCTCGGCTCAAAACACGGATGTCGCTACTTTACGTACAAAAGGTGAAAATGACTTAATTCTAAGTTGACATTTGAGGACGCAAAACACGAGGTCGCCGGTTAGAGTTTTTAATAAATGTTTTGGTGGAAAAAGTGGTGTGTTTGAAAGGTTACATACGTAAGTAATATTGAAATAATACTAGCTTTTATGTAATGATATTGGTCCAACGTAAAACCAATTAATTTTAAAAATATTGATCAAAACAAATACATGACCTCAAAATCGCGAGGTGGGGTAAGACTATCAGTCTCTCAGTCATCTAGTCAGGGGCTAGACAAACATATGGTAGTCTTGCCAGTTGCCCCAAGTCCCTGACTTTAGATACATTTTTTGAGGAACTGTATTATAAAAATTATTACCTACTCGTACGGTAATGCTACCTCTCTGCAAAATTATACACAATTACTTTTCCAAATATTTGTGCCATATTATTGTTATTCCAAAAACGTAATGCAACGTTAATTTTGTTTCTTTACTTTTTCACCTCCGACCAAAAAGAGGGGTGTTATAATATAAGACAACATTAGCATTTGCATAAGCAACAATGTTTTCTTTTTCTTTGTCTGGTATAAAGTAAATGATTCTTACTCTTTTTGGTAATTTCATTACAATATTTCCCGGGTTCTACACATATTTTCGACTGCCCCTAAGTATACTGAGTCAACTATCTTTTCCAAATTACACTTTTTGGTATATTTACAGAAATTAGATCAAATTCTACCAGCTGGCTTTAAAAAAAAGTTTGTATCTTTATTAATACCGGAAATAAAATGACGTATACAGGGTCAAGTGCATGACTTTAGTCATATGATAGTCTTCCCCCTTATAAAGAAAAAACTGAATAAGTAGAAAACTGGACCTTATTCTATTACGCACAAAGTTTAAAATCTAAGTGGCAATATTAAAGTAAATAGTTTTTCTGTCAGAAGTTACAAAAGTATGTTTTAATAGAGAAAAAAAAAGTGTTAGTCTTACCCCGTTTATTGGGGCAAGACTAGCAATTCGTATGGTCTTTAGAATTCCCTAAATAAACCTGATTCTAGTATACTTGCGTAGAAATCAAAATACTTGTGTAAAAGTGTAAAGAAATCTTAATTTAGTGTAATTAGTCATTTAACAGTAAGATGTGAAATTTCATTGTAAGAACCGATTTTTCAATTCTAGAAATAAACTATGTTAGTCTTACCCCACCTTACCTTAATTTAAAAATAAAATGCGAGTCGTACAAAGACTCAATTTCCGCTGGACGATCCAGTGACATACTTTGGTATTAGGAGTGTTTAACATTCTTGGAGAGAAAAAATATGTGTAGTGTGTACCTATTGTTTGTATGTATGTATGATAAGCATAATAAAAAGTAATTTAAGTCATAATAAAAATTTAACATAATAATTATAATTACTTAAGGGCGCCATGAGGTTGTGGGTGAGTTGCGAGCGTAGAGACGTCCTATTTACGCAGAATCTATTCAACACTGTGGTTTTAAACACGTTTAAAACAGTGTAGCTGGCAACGCGCAAATCCGTTTTTAGGGTTCCGTAGTCAACAAGGAACCCTTATAGTATCGGTCTGTCCGTCCGTCTGTCCGTCTGTCTGTCTGTCTGTCTGTCTGTCTGTCTGTCTGTCCGTCTGTCCGTCTGTCCATCCGTCCGTCTGTCCATCCGTCTGCCCGCGGTTTTGCTCAGAGACTATAGGACCTGCAAAGCTGTAATTTGGCATGAATACACATATTAATGACACATATTGATGACAAAATGGTACATTAAATCTTAAAAAAATATTTTTTTGGTGCCCTACACATCAAGTGGGGATGAATTTTTTTTTTCGCGCCCACCCCATCGTGTGGGGTGTCGTTGGATAGGTTTTTAAAAAATATTGTGAGTATTCATAGATCACTTTCCGATTTAGGGATCCATTTGTGAAATATTAAGTTTTAAAGTGGAAAAAATCGAGTGTCCTCCCCTTCTACCAGCTAAACGGTTGTTTCTGGAAATGTGAAAAAATTCACAAGAGTAGGAAATATGCTGAATTTAAAGGAAAACTATCACGGCTAAGAAGACTTCATAAGTTATTGAGTAATAGTCGATCAACTAAAAAAATGTATTCGGCGAAGTATAAAGGAACTTTTCGTTCAAATTCCTTTGAAAGTAACTGAGATATGATGTTGTTAGTAGTGTAAAACACGTTATAAATGTACATTCATTGACCATGCAAACATTATCAAAAACTAGCGGTACTACGGAACCCTATATATAACAAAATATATTTTCAGTCAGATTAATAAAAGTCAATTTTCATGTTTTTTTTTTTCAATATACCAGACAGACCACCTTCTCGAAACACGTATGCTTTCGCATTTATAATACTAAGTATGGATAACCGTGATATGGTACAAACTACAAAGTAAGACAAAATATAGGTACAGTTTGTTTATTTTTATAATAATATAGGATACGTCTTGGGGGGCGTCCACAAATTACGTAAGGTGTTATTTTAAAATTTTCTGAAACACCGTACGTAATTTGTGGACATTACAACAATTACAAAAATAATTTTATTAAATGTCATTAGTCATTACTGTTAACTGTATAATATTCCTCAATTTTAAAATACTAAAGTAAAATAGTCCTAAGTAAGCATTTTAAGCTAAAAATGATATTATTTTGAACACTATGATCACACAAACACGAGCAATTCGTCGCTGATCTTCGACAAAATCTTCTGTGTTGTATTCGAGGTCACAACGAACCACATAAGAAAGGCGAACAAAACCATCTTCAAACCCATTACGAAAATTTTTAACCTGAAAAAAAAAAGATTTATCTGAAAAATTAGTCAAAATGCATTCTGCGAGTTTCGACAGCGAAGTTAGACGTCGAAAATGTATAGGATTTCACATGTCGCTAAAGGTTTTCGCGTCATTTCGTACACATCTGCCTATTCTATATAATAATTACTAAGAATAGACCTAGACTAGTCCATTTAGTAACTAAATGGACTACAGTCTAGGTCTATTCTTCATACACAAAATTTTAGTGTATGAAGCATTTGAAGGTACCTAAATTGTTTCGTCCGCAACTCCTCCGAGTTGTCAGTTCTCTGCCTGATCACGTATTTTCTGGCGCCGTAGACGCTGGTCTGCATGTATTTGTCCAGGTCTATGTTCTCTATGGCGTACTTGAACTCGTCCACGTCTTCCGGCTTCAGCTTCGAGCTCAGTTCCCTCACGTTGTCAATTCTGAAAGTCCAGTTCTTGCAGGAGAACTTCTCGAGGGACACGCAAGCCATGTAAAGGCGACGGAGCAGCTTGATTAACCTGAAGGAGTAATAAAAACCGCTAGAGACATCATTCGTGTTCCGTGAATGATAAAGAATAAAGGCTTTTAATCAAAGATATTTGGGAACTTTAAAAAAGTATAATATTTCAAAACTGTATTTCAAAACAAGATACCTGGGTTTTTTTGAAGCCAATACAAATATGTAATCAATTAGTGCGTATAGAAAGAGCCGTGACCAAAGTACCTGTAAATATATTTTTAATGAACAAGAGACATAATTAAAAGATAAACAATAACAAGATAATATTAATGCTTTGTGGCCAATTGTGGCACAAAAAAAGAGGAAGAGCCAAAAATACAAGAGCCAAGGATATATATTAAGCATCATGAAGCTAACAATATAACTGATAGAAGTCATCGATTCTATTTTTTTCACTGACCTCAAATGTAAACACAAGATTCGAATTAGTGAACTTGAAGGATGGAGGCAGTATCACATCCGCAAGGGGCATTTCCACGAGTGGCTGTTTCGAATGCTCGTACAGATCCACGGGAGTCAGGTTGAAGTAGCCACCGCCGCACATGTTGTACATCGGTATATCATCGCTGGGCTCGAATCTGTAATCAGGCAAATGTACCAAGAGGCTAAGATGCAGAGCATTAAAAACACGTAGGCAATATTATGTATGTACAAGTGAGACACCCTTAAAGGTCTAAGCGTTCGTTTGTAAAAAAATCGAGGCTCTAAGACTCATGTCTAGAATATCATAGGCTAAAAAATTCGGAGCAGAGTAACAGGTCAAAAAGCAGAATCATGGAGTCCTGCTTTTGTCTCACTGATGCATATGGCAGCAAGTGAGATAGCAGAAAATTAGAGGTACATAAGAACGCTGGCATGCCCAGCTGTGATGATTGTAATGATTTTTAATACTACCTTTAAAAAGTAAATCAATGATACTAACTTCTTGGTACCTCTAGCCCATGCTACGCTGATGATGGCCCTGGTTACCAAGTCTACAGGGGCATAGTCACTTCGTACTTCTGGATCCACGTACAGGATACTTGTTAGTCCTGAAAACGATTATTCCTTTAGAACATAATGGCGATACTACTGCTGCTGTCGCTAATAGCTTCAGAGAGGTTACAACTGTATCGGATAGAAAAATATATTTTTTAGTAATATTGATAAATTCCATGGTAGGTAAGACATAAGCTTGAAATGAAAAGTTCCTGTACCTGTTGCTAATGCCAAAATTATTCCTACAGGACCATTAAAGTTGTCGTTCCAGCCAGGAACGGGCTCTTCCACACTGTTTGTCACTAAAAAATAAACAGAAAATTCATATTTAAAAAAAACTTAGTAAAGTAGGTTTCAAGATCGCTTCGCGAAACTTGAGGCAGCAAGCAGTCAAAGCATGTGCACAAAATCTACCAATAACGTGTCACCAAGATGCAAGAATCTCGGACTGTCTCATGTTTTGGAGTCTAGACTCTAGACGGAATTGTTAGGCAATTTTAACGGTCTATACCTATGATATTATATTATAAAAAAAAGGGTCTATACATATTTTAGTGTTTACCAATAGATGGTCTGGCGATGACGATGGGCAGTTTCCCTCGTTCCTCGTACACCATATGCTCGGCGCAATGCTTCGTGATCACGTACGTGTTGGGCAGCTCGTCTATGATTCTGAAAAAAAATTAAAAAATAATAACTGCTTGCACCAAGTAGCTGTGCGTTTTGGCACTCGATTCATTCACACATTTAAACTTGGAAAGGGATTTTTTGTGTAGATGTATTGTAAACGCCGCGTGGCCGAAAGATATAATATGCAGCTATTGCCTAACAAGATACAAATAAATTTTACCTGAAAGTAAAGCATGTAATGAAACTTACTTAGGAGTTAAAACTTGTATCGTGTGGTCGTCCAGCTTGCACATTTCCAACAACTCCCTCCAATCCAATACCGGTGGGTACAGCGTCTCTTGCAAAGGATTTTGAATTTTATTCGAATAAGCTGTAGAAACGTGAATGAAGCTCTAAAAAAATATGAGTTTGTAAAAAATATTATTTCAGTACGTTACAGAAGGTAACGATGCGGGGAGCGTCTCCAAGAAAATGTTAATGCCTTCAAATGCATAAAAATTTAAAGCTCACCTCCAAATTGCGGATTTCTTTAGCCAAATCTAAGGCATGTTTGGTCCCCAATAGATTGAGTTTCGCTGCTATTTTTAAATTGTCGTTAAATCTGTAAAATGTAAACGATATTTGAAATCTTCTGTTGTGGACCTAAACTAACTGCATCAATTATCAAAAAATATTAAAACCGGCCAAGTGCGTGTCGGGCCACGCGCAATATAGGGTTCCGTAGTACCGCTAGTTTTTGATAATTTTTGTATGGTCAATGAATGTACATTTATAACGTGTTTTACACTACTAACAACATCATTTCAGTTACGTTCAAAGGAATTTGAACGAAAAGTTCCTTTATACTTCGCCGATAATTTTTTTTTTAGTTGATCGACTATTAATCAATAACTTATGAAGTCTTCTTAGCCGTGATAATTTTCCTTTTAAAATCAGCATATTTCCTACTCCCGTGAATTTTTTCACATTTCCAGAAGCAACCGTTTAGCTGGTAGAAGGGGGGGGACACTGGACTCTTAACGATTTTTTCCGCTTTGAAACTTCATATTTCACAAACGGATCCCTAAATCGAAAAATGATCTATGAATACTCGTAATAGTTTCCTATTCAGCGACACCCCACACGGTAGGGTGGACGCGAAAATAATCATCCCCGCTTGATGTGTAGGGGAGATACCATAAAAAATAAAAAAATAAGATTTTATATACCATTTTGTCGGCATCATTAATATCTGCATTCATGCCGAATTACAGCTTTGTAGGTCCTGTAGTCTCTGAGTAAAACCGCGGACAGACAGACGGACAGACAGACGGACAGACAGACAGACATACGGACAGACAGACAGACGGACAGACGGACGGACAGACCGAAACTATAAGGGCTCCTTGTTGACTACGGAACCCTAATAAAAAGCATCATTAGTCATTACAGTTATTTTGCGTTAAAGAAGTAGAGTTTTGTCTCCATGACGTAATCCATGACGATATTTTCTGACCTACCTGACACTTGCAGCCGAGTGAAGAAATATGTTTGTCTTGTTGACTACAAGCGCATAGTCATCGTCTGACATACCTGTGAACAGCAAACACCGTAGTAAGAAAGTGTTAGTAATAGTACAGTTATAGATAAGATTCTATTAAAGACAAATGAAGAAGAACATTTGAAATTTGAATATAGCATTCATTCACCTCCTACAAAGTACAAACATGAACACTCCTTAAGGTGGGACAGGGTGTTCAATTTTGCAGAAGGTCCCTCTAGACCAGGGGTTCCCAAACTTATTTTGTCTACCGCCCACTTTGAAAACAAAATTTGTTTTAGCGCCCCCCCATTGTTTCAATTTAAAATGTATCCAGATGAAATGAAATTACAAAATATCACTTCCCAAGCCTCTACACAACGCCCCCATTTTTTTCTGAGTCCCAGAACGCCCCCCTTTAGACCTTTAGCGCCCACAAGGGGGCGTTATCGCCCACGTTGGGAAAGGCTGCTCTAGACTCTACCGGTAATATAATAAATACCGGTCTTAGGCGCAGAAATGCCGATCTAGGTATTTATACCGATGACGTCATCCGCTGCAGTGAACGCGTCATTCGGATTCCGAAGGTTTCAAGTTCTGACGTGTTTGCGACGACGCGAAGGCTATACATAAATAATTATTTTATTCACGATGAATGACGATATTTTAATATAGTGAAGTTCAAAAAACTTTTTTTGAGTCATTCATATGAATGTACTTACAGCTTGGCAAAGAAGAGTCTGACGCGGTGACAGCTGGAACTAAGAGTTTTTATTTATGACAACACTACATTACTTGTCAACTCTAGTATATATTGTGTCAAAAGCGAAGCGTAGGGTTGCCTGTATTTAAAGAAAAGCGCCCTCATTTAATCCACACTCTGTACCCAAAAAATCTATTTTCATCTTCTAATAAATGAGAATACAAATATAATGTATGAAATTCTCCAAAAATTAATCTTTTTAAGTTTATATTAAGAACCCATATCTTTCGTTTCATCTTGTTTCTCTTTTCATCTTCTGATAAAATACACCTAATTACAACAACTAGAGATCGCCCAATGGTCGAAATTCGACCTCAAATAAAAAATTAAATTATAAGTAAAAAAAAAAAAAGTATGATATGAGCATAATTTCAAAAAAACATTAGCTCGATGCACTCCTTCACCATATAAACCAGGGATGGGGAAACTTTTTCCTTCGCGTGCCAATATAATACTAACGAAATTTAAGGCGGGCCAAGTTGTTGCATTTTTGGCTATGTTAATTACTGAAATAAAAATATTGATATGTATTTTCTGAAACACTAATTTACTGTGCAAAACTACAAAAATTCGAACGTGTGACAAGAGCGGACGGCGAGGCGAGTTAGCTGCGCGTCCACTGGATCAGAATCGGAGCGTACGGAGCGGACGGAGCGTCGTCATTTACGAAATGCCGATGGGGTGCGTCCACTGCATTCGCATTCAACATCGGCAATTTAGTTAGGCTGGTTTTATCGCTAAGCGTTTCGGCAGCGCCGTTGGAGCGGGCGCGTTCGAAGATGTATGGGGGTAGTAATAGCGTTTTATAGTCGAGCGCGCTGCTTACCGCTAAAACTACAGGAAGCTATCAAAGAAATAAAATACCATATCATTGGTTTATCAGAAGTAAGAAGATCTGGGAACAAGATAGAGGAATACGAAAACTTTATTTTGTGCTACATAAATCAAACTCCCGGCAAATATGGAATGGGTTTCCTAATTAAAAAGTCACTTAAAAATAACATCATCAGCTTTAATGGATTTACAGATCGAGTGGCAACTCTGAACATTAACGTACAAGGTGAAATGATATCGTTAATACAAGTGTACACACCAACGGAAATATCAAGTGAAGACGAAGTTGACGAATTTTATAACACAATTGAAGCAGCAATGGAATCAGCACATAATGTCATAATACTGATGGGCGATTTCAACGCAAAGATTGCAGTACCCAAAGACGATGAATAAGTATTTAATAACTAAAAAACATGGATACGGACAAAGAAACGAAAGAGGACAAAGGCTCATAGACTATGCATTACAACACAAACTAATGATAATGAACACGTGCTTCAAGAAAAAATAAATAAAAGATGGACTTGGCGATCGCCAAACGGACTATGTAAAAACGAAATTGATTACATCTTATCAAATAAGCCGAAAAAATACCAAAACATAGAGACATAAACTACAACTCAGACCACAGGTTAATCAGAGCAACTATAACTCTTGGTAAGAAAAAGAAAAGCCGCACCAAATACACAACAAGCCAAATACACAACACCAAATACATCTTTCAACTGAAAAGTATAAAGGAAATACAAACATACAATGAAAATGTAATATCTCACCTTGCTACTACCTGCTCTAAAGAGGAACATTACTCTGTACAAAGTCACTACGACAAGATAGAAAAGACAATAATTGCTAGTTTAGAAAAATCGAGTCAGAATAAAAAACAACATAAACATAAAATAATATCATCACGTACAGAACAACTACTGAAAAGAAGGCAAGAACTGCAAAAAGTCAAGAACAAATCTCGAAGCGAAAAGAACGAACTATCTGCATTGTATAAGGTTGTGAACAAATAT
Source organism: Cyaniris semiargus (assembly GCA_905187585.1). Lineage (NCBI taxonomy): Eukaryota > Metazoa > Arthropoda > Insecta > Lepidoptera > Lycaenidae > Cyaniris > Cyaniris semiargus. The sequence continues at coordinate 20,643,530 of LR994551.1, read as the reverse complement.
ATAAAAGCAGACTATGCAAAATATAGACTAGAAACAATAGAACAAAACATACAAAGTACTGGCAGCACAAAAAAAGCATTCAAAAAACTTAAAACGTATACGACATGGATAGAGGGATTGAACAAACATGGAAAGGAATTGCTTACTAGAACAGACATAATCAAAACAGCATCAGAATTTTACAGAGAACTGTACAGTGTTAAGGATAAAAACAGAAACAACCTAGAACTAGAAAGTAACAACATAATCGATAGCCCACAGGAACTGAACATCACACCTATTGATGGTACTGAAATAATAGAGGCCGTTAAGGAACTAAAACTAGAGAAAAGCCTAGGCTCGGACCGCATCCCGAACGAAGCTCTGAAAAACTTAAACACAATGCTCATCAACGGAATAGTTGAACTTTTCAACATGATCCTGCTAAGCTCAGAAATACCTTCTCAATGGTCTGAATCGAACATTATGTTAATATACAAAAAAGGAGACCCAAAAGACATCGGGAACTACAGGCCAATAAGCTTGTTGCCTACTCTTTACAAAGTGTTTTCCGCTATTATTAACAAAAGAATTAGCCCAACTCTTGAGAAACAATAACCAGTAGAACAAGCAGGCTTTAGAAAGTCTTTTTCAACTGTCGACCACATCCACGCACTAGAATTAATAATTGAAAAATATCAAGAGAGTTAGAGACCTTTATATATAGCATTCATAGACTATCAAAAAGCCAAATTGCATACAAGTATATGGGAAAGTCAAGGAACAAGGAGTAGAAGACATATATATTAACAGCATTAAAAACTGTATGAACACAATACAGGTAGAGTGAAGTTGGAAACTCTAGGCCCAAGCTTTGCAATTAAAAGAGGAGTGCGTCAGGAAGACCCGTTGTCTCCAAAAATTTTTATAGCATCCTAGAATCTATTATTAGAAAACTAGACTGGAGTAAATTAGGGCTCTACATAAAGGGAACCTATTTGAGCCACCTTAGATTCACCGACGACCTCGTTCTCCTGGCAGAAACAAGCTCCCAATTACAGTATATGATACAAACCTTACATCAAGCAAGCACCAAGGTAGGGCTAGAAATTAATACGAAGAAAACTATGGCAATGACAAATAGTTGGAAAAGACCTCTAATAATAAATGAAAAACCGCTGGAATATGTAGAGAAATATGTCTACCTAGGAAAACTTGTAAGTTTTGAAAGACAAAACAGAAACTTAGAAGTAGGAAGACGAGTCCAATTAACTTGGAACAAATACTGGAGCCAAAAAGACATATTTAAAAGTAACATCCCAGTAGCCTAATAATTATGAATACGTGTCTCTTACCTTGTGTGACATATGCATGCCAGACGTGAAAATTCACCGCAGACGTAAAGAGGAAAATAAACACCTGCCAGAGAGGACTCGAACGCAGCATGCTGAAAGTTAAAAAATCGACAAGATTAGACATAATGCTATTAGACAAATAACAAAAGCAAAAGATAGTCTCAATTTTGCTATGAAACTTAAGTGGAGGTGGGCCGGGCACGTGGCGAGGATTACAGATAAAAGATGGACAAAAATAATAACTTATTGGAAGGGTCCTCAAGGTAAACGAGCTAGAGGAAGACCTATAGCACGTTGGGACGATGAAATAAAGGCCACAGAAGGCCAAAATTGGCTAGAACTGGCGCAAGACCGAGAGAAATGGGGGCACTTGGAGGAGGCCTTTACCCATTCAGGGGTTCATGTAGATTAATAAATCATACGTAACTAAAATAGGATTAAAACTAATAATAATAAACTAACTGTAAATAAATAAGTTGTAAAATTAACATGTAACCTAGTTGTGTAAAGCGTCTCCCAGACAGACGCGGCCTGCGGTGGCGGTGGCGGTCAGTTGAATGGCTTGGCCGCGTGGCCGCGTGTGTTTGTGTCGTTCCTAGAACTCTCAAGTCATCCAACTGACCGCCACCGTTACCGCCACCGCAGGCCGCGTCTGTCTGGGACACGCTTAAATCTTTTTTTTTTTAATTTATTTTATACAAAGGGTAAAAAGGGTTGCAATTACAATGTTCGCTGTTTGTCTGTCTCCGGGATGTATCTCAAGAACTTCGCTAGCTAATAGTTGAAATTTTTACAAATTATGTATTTCTGTTGCTGCTATAACAACAAATACTAAAAACAAAATAAAACAAATATTTAGGGGGGGGCTCTCATACAACAAATAGTGGAGTGCCTAGAGCGTAAAAATCATGCAAACCTCCGATTTCCGTAATAGTGGATGAAAAGTGAAAAGAAAAAAGCTGTGTAGCTTATAACATAAATAAAAAAGTTTACTTATTGAAAAATTGTGCTTTTGATTTTTAAAATTTTTTCTTCCACTTCAGTTACACTCATACACAAAACCTGCATTTCTTTCAATACATTATATTATTATTTTTTTTTTTTTTGATTTATATCGTTGCTTACTATTATATTCCAAAAAAAGAAAATTAGTGGAAAAAATATATAATTTAAATTTAAAAATTAACATTTTTGTATCTAGATGAGAATACCTCAAAATACACTTGTTTTATGCCTCGACAGTAAGTACCTGATAAATGGCGCTCCTTTTTTTACGGTTTTCATAGGAAGTTTAAATTTATTTCATAGGCTTGACAAAGCCTTCTGTTTGCCAATGTATATAATTTTTTAATGGGTAGACCTTTGGTTCGCACTCGTAGAGGGTGCAGGTTCGATCCCGGGTGGAGGCGTGTACCAATGAGACATTTTCTGATCTCAAGTACATAATATGGACACTCATACGGTGAAGGAAAACATCGTGAGGAAACCCGCACATAGTTGGTCCCAGACGTATTGACTAGTTCTTTCCTCTGGACTAGGCCGACTATGTTGTGAGAATGCCGTATGTGCTTGAGCAACCATACATTTAAAAATCTTGTCCCAGGCACTACAGTATTTGAGGAGTGGTTACTTCGCTTTGAAAATACTGTATAAGGGTGATTCTTCGGAAAAAGATTCTTCGTCTCATTACCATGGTCAATTTTAAACGTTACTTTTTTGACTGGAATTCATATTTTTATGATAATATAAAGGTCAAATAACCTACTTTTACTTAAGGGACTCGTTTTCATAGCGAAGATTTAGTAATATCGAAGTTCAAAAATTTTGTGGCTAGGGTAATGATAATTGCATACATGGTAATTATAAAAGTAACAAAAAATTTAAAAAATATCTAAATAAAATATTTTTATTTAAAAATAATCGTTTTCTGACAAAAACTATAACATTTGTTATAGTTTTTGTAGCATAACATTTGTTTTATATGTTTGAAATCGACTTACATTCCTTGTATCACCCTAAAAAATTATAAAGTAACTAGTGATTATAGTACTCTTAGAAACCAGTCTTAGTTCAGTCTTGATAATTTAAAATTCATTTGCATACAAAACGTTTGATTTAAATTCATACAAAGTGATTTTTTCTTCTATACGAATATTATAAAAGGGAAAGTATGTCTGTCTGTTACTACTTCTCGCCCAAATCACTGAGCAGTTTTTTTTTAAATTCGGTATGGAGCTACTTTGAGTCCTGGGAAAGTACGCAGGATAGTTTTTATCCCGAAAAAATGTACGGTTCCCACGAGATAAACGGATTTTGGCACAATAGAGTTATGGGCGTCATCTAGTAGTAAAATAGCACGATTATCAAAAGAAAAATCAAAAGAAGTATTTATTTGGTTTTGTACAAGAAGTTGAGTTTAAGTAATTCTCAAAATTATTTTTTGTTCCCATGGTCTTTTTTTACTGAAATAGAAGTCAATAGCAAACATTAGCAACTTGAATAATTTTTTTTCTTCTTTTTTTGTTCTGAGACTTCTTAAAGTAAAAGATATCATATGACTCCGAGTCTGAATGGCCAGATAGAATTGTTTTATGTGGAGAAAAAAATATAGAACCTTAAAATCTTCACAATTATTTTTTTCTATAGGAAGAAGAATCCTTTCTGTAGATCGATGTTTTTTCCTACAGAAGAAACACTTTCTTCAAATATTTCCTCCTTCTCTTCAGAATACATATATTTTCCTGATCTTGCTTAGTTTTTTCTATTCTTTTTTTATTTTTTTCTCTTCTGTAATTTGTGACATCGTTTTTACGTTATTATAATGTCTGTAATCATAAGTTACAAACAAGTTTTTATAAGGAAATTTAAAAGAGTCTTAAGAATTAAAAAAAAACTTTATGCAAGGATATTCAATAGTCGTAGTACTCTACAGAATTCGTGAATCGCACATAAAAGTGCATATTTCAGGACAAAATTAATATATTTTATCATTACCCTGGTCTTTTGACCAGGGTAATGAGACCCACGGAAATGAAAATTATGCCTATAATTATGCATAGCTCATAATTCTTACAAGCATCAGTTTTGATATTTCATAACATAAATATGTGACCCAAGAGCATCAGTTGACACGCAGATTAAAGTTTTGAAATAGTAAAATAAGCTCGATGATATATTTACCTTCCAAACACCTGGATAGAAATCAATAAGCCGCACATCCGCCTGATAGCTTCTTTTACATATGACTGGCTTGCCTGCATGCGGTAAGATACACTCCCATTGTTTTTACCAGAAAAGTTATGATCGATCGCAACTTGTGCCACAAGAATTATAACTTTACATTGGACACTCTTTTCTTATTTATTTATAAGTACTGTAATGTAGCCATGCCTACTATATTTATTTTTTATAACAGGTTAATTAATGTAATTTCGTTATAATTTTATTTTGCATTGATTTGTCAAACAGGAAATGAATTATAGACGTTTTTGTTGAAGAAAATGGCAAGAGGACGCTCTATGGTAATGAGAAGAACGGACTTTAAGATTTTTTTTCCTATACTGAAACTACAATTATTAAAAAAAGACAGTTGTTTCTAGGTAGACACAGAGCTCAAGTATTTAAAAAAAATATTTTTATTGTTTGCTTTTGCCTGGTTACAGAAAAAAGTCCGTTGCCGTCAAAAATTTCGCCTCCGAAGAAATGCCCATAAATCATCCAAAACGGATGTAAAGGCCTATTTTTTTTTTATATAATTTTTTAGCTCTTACTTTAATAAATTTTTCGAAATTGTAGTAAAAACTTTTCACATATATTTCGAAGAAAATCTGCATTTTATTTCTTTTAGTTAGGTAAGTATTAACAGAATAAAGTTTATTTTTTATTTATATTTTATTATTAATTACATTCACTAAAACATGCTGGAAGGAAAAAAATACAAATTAGGTTAAGAACTGATATTTTTTGTATTTAAGTGAGCATTCTCCAAACATAGCATGCAGCATGTGTCTTGACTCTTGAGTAAGTACGTGAGATATGACGTAGTACCCTAATTTTTTTTTGGCTTTTAATAGGAAGCTTAAATATATTTCATAGGCTAGATAAAGCCTTTTATTTGTCGATGCGTTTAGCTTTTTAGCTCTTAGACTGCCTTCACATTAAGTCGCGAGTAGTGCGGCAGCCGCGCGACTTTTATACTAAAACGAGCCGCGCGGCTGCCGCGCGCAGCCTTACTTCAATAAATTCTCAACAAATGTAGCAAAACTTATTTTCGTCCATTTTACACATTTTTGGAGATATACCGTTTTAAAGTACTTAAAACTCATTATTTATCTAAAAATGAAATACGAGCAATAACTGCGTATAACAGACTTTTCGTTTCAACCCTCATATCGTCACAAACCCCTTTATTTTGGTTACGACGAGCGTTAGTCTCTAAGAACTTTGCAAAAATTTTATATTTTTATTTAGCTTCTCCTAGACTATACTGTTCTCGGCGAAACATGGCGGTAGCGGTCATTGACTCCCTGTCAAAAACTTGTCATTTTCTATATAAACCGCGATTGACAATGAAGTGTCAGATGTTGTCAATCGCGGCTTTGTATAGAAAATGACAAGTTTTTGATAGGGAGTCAATGACCGCTACCGCCATGTTTCGCCGAGTACAGTATAGAAAAGCAAACTTTCTTTTTAAAAAATTATATTTTTGGTTAATTTTTGGTAAATTTGACGACCTCTGTGGCTTAGTTGGTGGGCTGTTGGTAGCTCAAGCCGGTGGTCGCGGGTTCGAATCCCGCCGACGGAACAAAAAGTTTTCAAAGTTCCTGGGTCATGGATGTGTATTAAATATGTGTATAATATAATAAAAATCTTAAATATATGTATAGTATAAAAGTATTAAATATATTTCCGTTGTCTGGTACCTGTAACACAAGTCCATCAGGTACTTACCACGGGGTCAGACTGACGTGATGTGAAGCGTCCATAGATAAAAATATAAAACAATAAATTTTCAATGTAAACAATCGGATTTAAGTCATTAATTAAAAGAAAAATTTTTTTGTTGACTGGTGTTATATGGTGAAATTATTAAAAAATTGAAAGCACAACAAAATTTCTGGTAAACTTTGCAAGTTATAGTGTAAAAAAGAAAATGACACCTCAAAAACGATTTTACCCCCTTAGAGGTGGAATTTTTTAAAATATTTTCTTATGGGATGCTTACGTCATAGTAGCTTTATGTATGCAAAGTCTCAGCCCGATCGGTTTAAAATTGAGAAAGTTTCATACAAAATTTCATCCCCTATTTTACCCCCTTAGGGGTGGAATTTTTTAAAATTCTTTCTTAGGGGATGCTTACATCATAGTAACTTAATGCTTGCAAAGTTTCAGCCGATCGGTTTAAAATTGACAAAGTTTCATACAAACTTTCATCCCCTATTTTATTCCCTTCGGGGTTGAATTGATCAAAATCCTTTCTTAGCGGATGCCTACGTCATAACATCTACCTGCATGCAAAATTTCAGCCCGAACCGTTCAGTGATTTGGGCTGTGCGTTGATAGATCACTATATCAATCAGTCAGTCAGTCAGTCACCTTTGAGTTTGAGCTAATACATACAGAGACAACTCGAGTTGGTTATTCGAGTCGACCATCACTAGTCCGTCTGTCTGTCTGTCTCCAGGCTGTATCTTAAGAACCGCTATAGCTAGACTTCTGAAATTTTCACAGATTGTGTATTTGTGTTGCCGCTATAACAACGAATACTAAGAATAAAATAAAATCAATATTTAAGGGGGGCTCCCATACAACAAACATGATTTTTTTTGCCATTTTTGCTCGATATCAATAATGGCAAGAGGTAGGCACTTGAAATTTTCACTTAATCCTGAATTGTATGTGTTAATAATAAGGTTTTAATAAAATAAATATTTAAGGGGGGCTCCCATACAAAAAATACAATATTCAGCATGTTTTTGCTCTATAACGGTACGCGGGAACCCTTCGTGCGCGAGTCCGACTCGCACTTGGCTGATTTTTCAAGTATTTACATTATACTACATATTTTAAAACACTTTTTTGTCCAAAAGATATAATAATATGTTGCTTCTGCCTCCTATTATTATTATCGCTCGTGCAGTACGGTATAAATAAACAACAATAAACATATTGTTTATTTATTTAAAAAACACTAGATGACGCCCGCAACTTCGTTGCGCCAAAATTCGTTTATCGCGCGGGAACCGTACATTTTTCCGGGATAAAAAGTATCCTATGTCCTTTCCCGGGACTCAAAGTATCCCCATACCAAATTTCAGCAAAATCGGTTCAGCAGTTTAGGCGTGAAGAGGTAACAGACAGACAGACAGACACACTTTCGCAATTATAATATTAAGTATGGATTGAATAATTACCTAAATTATATTCCGAGACATCGCCCGGAATAATGAATACTTTTGATTCGAATATGCCAGGCTTTTTAACACGCAGCACGTCGAAACACTGAAAAAACAAAATAATAGATAATAATTTTTGTTTAACTCTATTTTCCCAATGCAAAATAGAATTAATGGTTTCTTTTTCTGGAAGAGTCTGTAGTGTACATTAGGACCTTCTTCAGCATCTCTCGAATTGTCTATTAATGTCAACAACTGGTAATGACTTGACATACAGTTCGACAAGGCTGTTTATGAACGTGGCGAGAAAAGGAACTAACGCTTCTATCATACAAAAACGTCATTTTTGACAGTTCTCCTTACCAGCAGCAGCGCCCATTGACAGTTTGACACATTCATATAAAGCCTTGTCGGACTGTACATTTAAATACTGACAAATATGTGCAACAATTTTTTTTTTGCGGTGGGCAAGTCCACCAAAGCATAAAATGCCCCGCATTAAATGTCACATGCACTAATTGCACTGACCTCCATTATACAAGTACACTGGACTAATGATACCCTTTGAAATGACAGCTATTTTTTGTGCCTCTTTGAAGCGGAATCAGCTCCCCCAATGTGAGTGATAGGAACTAAATTTGACGTAAAAACACAGAATACAAATTACTCACGGACGTAAAAATGACGTTTGAAAGTCGCCATATTGGCGCTGATAGCAGTAGTGGGAGTATTTGGAACTAATACTAGTGACGACAACCAATAACGATTAAGCGGCCATTTGCAAGTTACGTCAAATTTACTTCTCTTCCCTCTCACTGGGGGCGCTGATTCCGCTTCAAATAGGCACAAAAAAAAGTGGGTATCATAGGTCCAGCGTACTTGTATAATGGAGGTCAGTGACTAATTGCAACAAGAGGGCCATTATGCCAAAATATGCAGGGGTGAAAGAGTCGGGACTTCGTCTAATGCCGTATCGGAAAATGAACTACTAGGAGCTATATCTGCCGCCTCTCCTATGAGCTTGAAAAAGACTACTATAGTCGTCATCAATAATCACAGAGCCGATGCTCTCATAGATAGCGGAAGCTCTACTAGCTTTATAGACAAGAATCTCGTTCAAGAACTGAAATTAAAACGCATTCCCTGGAACGAAAATGTAACTTTATCTTCCAAAAATAACACTTCGTGTGTAAATGGGATGTGCTTCGTAGACCTTAAAATGAATGAACATTTCTATAGACGTAAACCTCTTTATATTCTTAACTCACTTTGCTTTGATATGATAATTGGACATGATATCTTAAGCGACCACTCGTCAGTCGAACTTACCTTTGGAGGTACAAAGAAACCTCTTAAAATATGCAATGTCGTAGCAACTTCTGTTCCCGAAGTCTCACTTTTTGCTAACCTCTCTGAAAATGTTAAGCCCATAGCAATTAAATCTAGGAAACACTCAGAAGCTGATACAATATTTATCGAAAATGAAATCGAGAAACTTTTAAAGGATGGAGTGATCGAGCCAACCAATTCTCCTTGGAGGGCACAAGTGTTGGTTACTACAAGTACTACCCATCGTAAACGTCTCGTTTATTCATTAACGATTAATCGATTCACTTAATTAGATGCGTATCCTCTGCCTAACATAGAATTGATCGTATCGAAAGTTGCTCAACACAACTTCTTTAGCCAGATCGATCTAAAAAGTGCTTATCATCAAGTTCCTATATTGAAAACGGAGAGATTATATACCGCATTTGAGGCATGCGGTAACCTCTATCAATTTACTCATATACGTTTGGCGTTACTAATGAAGTTGCTGCTTTTCAGAGAACACTAAATTTTATTATTTCTAAAGAAAAACTAATGGGTACGTATGCATATCTTGATGACGTAACTATTTGTGGCAAAACAGTTGACGAACACGATACAAATCTTAAACGGTTTAGAGACGCCGTCCATAAATACAACCTGACGTTAAACGAAGAGATGTGTGTATATAGACAGTCATCTATTAAACTACTAGGATACAAAATAAAAAATAATTCTATTCAGCCGGACGAAGATCGTGTCAGTCCTTTAATGAACTTACCCGTTCCAAATGATTCTCCATCTCTAAAAAGAGCTCTTGGGATGTTCTCTCACTATGCTAAGTGGATAAGAAACTTTTCCGAGAAGATCCACTCACTCGCTAGAACTACACAGTTTCCACTTAATAAATAACAAATTGAATCTTTTCAAAGGATTAAAGCAGATATACGGAAATCGATTCTCAATGCCGTAGATCCAAATGCAAAATTTACTGTTGAAACAGATGCCTCCGAACATTCTCTTGCTGCTTCTCTTTCGCAGGATGGTAGACCAGTAGCTTTCTTTTCGAGGTCTTTAAATGATTCTGAACGACGTCATTCTTCTGTCGAAAAAGAAGTTTGTGCCATTATTGAATCCTTAAGAAAGTGGCGACATTATTAAACTGGGCGACATTTTAGACTCATCACCGATCAGCGATCTGTGTCATTTATGTTCAGTCAGTCGCATTAGAGTAAGATAAAGTACGAAAAAATCGAAAGATGGCATCTGGAATTATCTAATTACAAATACGATATAGTCTATCGTCCAGGTAAAGAGAACATTATAGCTGACACTCTGTCACGGGTATGTTCAAGCGTTACGACTAACAAACTTTATGAATTGCATAATACAATGGGTCATCCTGGTATTGTACGCATGACTCACTGGATTCGGTCTAAGAACTTACCTTATACTTCTGAAGATGTTAAGAAAATTACTGCGGGATGCCGCATTTGTGCTGAGATCAAACCTCACTTTGCAAGAATAAATGGAAATCTTATTAAAGCTACTGCACCTTTCGAAAGACTCAATATTGATTTCAAAGGCCCTTAATTACCTACTCAAAGTAAAAATCGTTTTATCTTGACTATTATTGAAGAGTACTCGAGATTTCCTTTTGCATACATGACCAAAGACGTATCCGCCACGACTGTAATAGGTTGTTTAAAGGATTTATTTCAGACATTTGGAACACCACATTATATCCATTCAGATAGAGGTGCAGTGTTTATGTCAAGAACTGAGAGATTTCTTAGTGATGAATGGTGTAGCATGTAGTAGTTCTACTCCATACAATCCTCACGGGAATGGACAAGTCGAGCGGTTAAATGGAACATTATGGAAGACGATAAGACTGATCCTAAAGTCGAAACAAATGGATACTGACCATTGGGAACACGTTCTTCCTAACACTTTACATTCCATTCGATCGCTACTGTGTACGTCCACAAACATGACTCCCCACGAGAGGTTCTTTAAATATCCTCGGCGGAGTGCTAACGTTGAATCTCTTCCAACGTGGCTCCTAAACCCTGGCCCTGTTTTAAAGAAGAATTATACGAAACAGTCTAAATATGACCCAGACGTAGAAGAAGTGGAATTGATTGAAGCTAATCCTCAGTATTCTTACGTAAGACTAGCAGACGGGCGGGAGGCTACTGCGATACCTATGAGGAGAGAGATTGGACCAGAAGATCTGGAAGACAAAGGAAAACTCCAGATTATCTCAAGCACTATGTTCCTCGTTAATTCTATAGGCCCACTGACCTCCATTATACAAGTACGCTGGACCTATGATACCCACTTTTTTTTGTGCCTTTTTGAAGCGGAATCAGCACCCCCAGTGAGAGGGAAGAGAACTAAATTTGAAGTAACTTGCAAATGGCCGCTTAATCGTTATTGGTTGTCATCACTAGTATTTTATTTATGTATTATATTAGTTCCAAATACTCCCGCTACTGCTATCAGCGCCAATATGGTGACTTTCAAACGTCATTTTTACGTCAAATCATAGACAAATATATTTGGTCAATGGTCAAATTTAGTTCCTATCACTCCCATTGGGGGAGCTGATTCCGCTTCAAATAGGCACAAAAAATAGCTGTCATTTCAAAGGGTATCATTAGTCCAGCGTACTTGTATAATGGAGGTCAGTGTAAAGGCCGGATGAATGTAGTGTACATGAGGACCTTCTTCAGCATCTCTCGAATTGTCTATTAATGTCAACAACTGGTATTGACATACATTTTAATACTGACAAATATGTGCAACAATTTATTTGGAATAAAACCAAATATTCCTTGGTTTTGTCTTTAATTTCATAACACTTAACAGAGTCGAGAAATAATTTGTATATCGTGACTAGGTGTTATAATTTTCTACTTTCCAATTTATTGAGAACTGTAGATTCGTCTATAATAAGCATTAGGCTGCCTTCACATTATGTCGCGGGTACTGCGGGCTGCGGCTCAGTACTCGCGACGTAATGTGAAGGCAGCCTAAGGGTGAAGCCAAACGAGCGTAATTTGTGAGTTGTGACTTGTGAGTCGCAGAATTTCGGCTGGCAGAAATTCAGCTGCATTCAGTTTCGTACAAAAGTCCTGTTTGATTCACACGAGCGTAATTTTGTGAGTCATTATTTGTATGAAAAAATATTTACGCGACCGAAATTCTGCGACTCACGACTCACAAATTACGCTTGTTTGGCCTCACCCTTAAGCATCGTATTATGTTCGAAAAAAATAATGCTCATTTAATTTTTGTTTATTAATGTACAATTATCACATATTAATTTATTTTATTTTTTTATTTTTATTATAACAGGAAAACATACAGTGATTTGATTTACAACCTTAGATACTACATAAACACTTAACACTATTTACACGTTTTCACAGTTAGACACTCAATAATAACAAAAGCTTATGATCTAATTAATGTGAGGTAATTAATTATGTTTACGAAAGAAACTATACGCACTAAAATATTACAGAATACCAATGAAAACATCGAGCAAATTAACAAGATAGAGTATGTTGTAACTTCTGACAGTTAAGAAACAGTCTCAAACCATTGTTTGGTGATTTGGTGATTTAAATATTATGTATCTGTAATTGCTCGATTTACACGGGTGACTAAAGCCGCACGATTTACGTCGCACGGCGAAAATCGACCGTGTAAATGGCAATTCGACTACGCCGCATGCGGCTAAAGTCGCAAGCCCCAAAGTCATGCGGCTGGTGACTAAAATCGACCGTGCAAACGCTCAGTCGCAAACGATCGCTTGCTGCGAATACTACTGTAGCGAGCGCAGACCTCGGGCGGCACTCACGAAAACATGGACAAAAATAATATTATAAATTTTTTAGAGTGTGTTGAATTGTGTAGAGTTTTTAGTTGACGCGACATTTTCACGCAGAATGAACTAGTCACAGGCGATTTTTGTAGAATGTGTAAATGGGGTGGCGATTCGGCTTGGACAGGCGATTCGACTGGTGACTTGCCGCGCGACTTAAATCGACCCGTTAGTCACCCGTGTAAATCGAGCATTACGCTCAAAGATCGAAATGAGCGACTCATAGACCATTTTGCTCTTTCTCCTTTCGCTACTCGTATTTGGTCGTTCTGTGATTGCCAGTAACGCGTCGTGGTGGCCGTTTTCATTAGAACCACAACACGAATTTCGCGTTGTGGCTGTTTTACTGTGACCACAACGCGATGTGAGCTATTTTTCCGCCTAATGAGCGTTTTCGGTCTTTGAGCGTAACATATTTGTAAATTAGATTAAGAAGTTTAGACTAATTTGGAACTGAATAGATCGATTAATAATTAATTGTTCTCTTCTTAATTCAGGTTCAACCAATAGAGCAGTTAATAGCACAATAGATATAACTACTTACTACTTAGTTCTGTTTCCTCTGTTAATAGTGTGAAAAGCTGGGTGCTTAGCCAGCACGTTTTCTTTAGCTCTTCTTCATAGAATCGCCGATCAAAAATATATGGAATTGACAATGGAATTGTCTGTGGATGAGGACATACATTCTCTTGGGTTTTCACTCACTTACCTCTAGTTTATAAATTTCTTCTTTTCTTTTCTCTGGCGAAGAATCTCCTTTGCCTCTCATCAGGACATAAATTGCATCAATGTCAGGGCAACATCGCAGGAGTTTTTCAATCAAGACTTTTCCAATGAAGCCTGAAATCGAAAGAAACGGTTTTATTAACTTGGCGGGACCCATTGCTTTGTGATTAGATGGATTTATAATAGACACGTCAATCGTTCATTCAAGGTATAAAATAGTTTTCAGTTTAGAAGTTTCAGTTTGTATGAGACTTCTTTATGTACTATCAGAGAAGTTGATTCCTAGGCAGTCTGCCTGATGGGGGACCTACGTAGTTTAGTCACGTTACGTCAAACCCATAGTCTACTCGACAAGTTGAAAATGGTACAAAATACAGATACTGCTCTTAAAATTATTATGTGCGTTAGCTCATTGGATCCGGAATGACGCCTAGAAAAATGTGCTAAAAGCGTGTATTAGCACACAAAAAAAAATGCAAAAGTTATAAACAATTAAAGATGAAAAAAAAAAATGGCATTTCGTTTTTTGCCAATATTTCATAAACTATTTTTTTTTTTATGAAATAAAGGGGGCAAACGAGCAAACGGGTCACCTGATGGAAAGCAACTTCCGTCGCCCATGGACACTCGCAGCATCAGAAGAGCTGCAAGTGCGTTGCCGGCCTTTTTAAGAGGGAATAGGGTAATAGGGGAGGGTAGGGATGGGAAGAGAAGGGAATAGGGTAGGGGATTGGGCCTCCGGTAAACTCATTCACTCGGCGAAACACAGCGCAAGCGCTGTTTCACGCCGGTTTTCTGTGAGAACATGGTATTTCTCCGGTCGAGCCGGCCCATTCGTGCCGAAGCATGGCTCTCCCACGTATATTTAAGAAATTTCAAAAAAATATTCTGAAAGAAAAGGAAATTTCCAATAAAAAACTCCTAACTCCCGGAACTCTATCTCCTCTATTTATAATTTTAATTTAAAGCTGAAAATAAGACTGCGCGTGACATTTTTAGGTTGCACGCGTGGCGTCAAAAGCGAGTATGGCACATTAATTAATGTATTTAAGGTATTGAATATTTCTTTTAAATTTGAAAAAAATATGGTGTGTTCTAAACACTATAAATAATTTATTGCCGTTTGAAATTTTACTTAAAGTTAATTTTTCAACAAGTTAAACAATTGTTAACTAACAAAATTTTCTCGTACCGTCTTAATTGTAAGTGAAAAAAAAAAAAATGAAATAATGGTCGTAAAAAATTTTCGCTTCGTAGAGCCTTTCTTACATACATACTTAACAAGATCGCGCCATAAAAGTAAAAAAAATATTTATACTACCAGTGCAGCCGACAGATCACAATTAACATTGAATTGACATGATCCGACCAAATGACGTTGGTCTGTCAACTACCTAAGAATCAATTTCCTCGATGGTACATTATAAAGTGAGTGAAAAAATTCTAAACTGATAATATTATTTCGGTACCTGAGCCACCAGTAAGGAACACCGTCTTCCCCTTGAAGTACTCCGGTATCGACGGCAGAGCAGAAAAGTCTCGGTCGTGTAAAAATGTCATTTTCACTTCCTAGTTCCTACACAAAAATCCAGTGCATTGATACAATTCAAGTTCGACCCAGATTCGAAAACTTATCGTGCGGTTTTTAAACAACGATGATTAAATGGGACCGCGTGGCAAGTTTTCGAATCCCAGTTGAATCCCAATCGGATCCCAAGCCTAATAGTCTAGTCTACAAGTTCAAAAACAAAAAATAGAGATAAAGGTACCAAAATATGAGCGATGGCTCATTCGATTCGGAATCACCTCTAGAAAAATGTTTTTGAAAGATTTTGGTGCAGGTAAAAAAATCCAATTGTTATTAACAAAATAAGATGAAAAAAAAAAATATTTTATTTTTTGTTAATAACTCGAAAAATATTAACATTTAAGTAATTTTGAAAAAAGCTCGTTAAAGAGGAGGAAATTTCCAATAAAAAAATCTCACTCCCGGAACTCTATCTCCATTATTTATAATTTTAATTTGACGTTAGGGACGACTAGCGACGTTAGGGCTCCGCGTTTTTGAACTTGTCGACTAGACTATAAGAAATCTATTTTGAATTTATGGGATACACATAGATATATCGGGATACATAATACATAATATTTAAATGGCAAGTAAATAAAACCATAGTATTGCAAAAAAAGAAGCGATACCTCAAGCCCCGCAACTCCCGCAAGCCCCGCAACTCCCGCAAGCCCCGCAACTCCCGCAAGCAGTGTTCCAATGACTCATGAGTCATGAACTAATTCTGCAACACTGAACTAGTACTGAATAGGCAAAATTAATATTCAAACTCACTTTTGCATAAGCAAAACGATGTTATGTTTAGCAAACAACTACACTGCGAAATTTTATACTTACGTTTTATTTTTCAATACTAATTATTTTTTATTAATTATTCCGAAATAACGTTTTCTCTGTGAATGACAAATATCTACTGGAAGTGAATTAATATTGTTATACCTACTGCTGGAAAGTTTTGACGTATTATATATACATCGCTAATGTTTTACAATAGCTTTAAATTGTATTAAAATTTATGAGGATGAGGCAAAGATGCCCAATCAGCTTATATCTACAGCGTGATCAATTAAACTAAAAATTTACTCATCAAACTTTAAAGGTTAGGATAGTTATCAAAAATAAAACGGTTTTAAACATTTAAATAATATTATCTACAAATTTATTTTAATATTTTATAATTTTTACGATCTATACATAACATTCATGGAACTTTTTAAATACTTACGTATGTTTTTACCGGCTTTTATCCATTTCTTTCGTTTTTCAATAAGCCGTGGCATGTGAGTACTTTTGGCAGGAAAATAGTAGAATTTTACACCTTTGGATTTTTTCTTTATATTTCTTGGATATTGGAACATCTGGAAATACAACAATGCATATTTTCATTTCTTAAAAATACTAGAGTTTTTCAAAAAAAATTAGTAATTTTCCATAGCTTGACACAAAAAACGCTAGACATTTTTCGCAAAAGTTTCGGCTACTAGTCACTAGTGGCAGTGTCATCGCTCTGCACGGTCCCTATACGACTTTCAGTCAAGACGTTAAACGTCACAGTCAACGTCTAGACTAGTTATCCTTTAGTCATTCAATTGAATGGTGTCATTCAATGAATGCGCTAGTCATTCAATCGAATCGCAGATTAAACGAGATGACTGCGACATATCCACTAGCTCCATAACATCACCATTTAAAAGCACATTGGTTTCCGTTTGCCTTATATTGGGCAATGTGAATTTAATGCATTTTGTTTTTTTACTATTGAGTAAAAGATTATTAACGCTAAACCAATGTACAATCTTTGTGAGAGCATTATTTACTTCGTCATAATACGCATTAAGCCGTTTGATATTAAATGTAAGAGATGTATCATCAGCAAATAATACTATCCCATGTTTTTCTTTAATTAATAATGGCAGGTCATTTATATAAATAAGAAATAGAAAGAGTCCTTAAAAAGACCCCTGTGGGTTCCCCCATTTTAATTTTAGCACCAGAAGATTTTTTACCATTTATCTCAACCCTCTGAGTTCTATTTGACAAGTACTATTTTAGGAATGCGAGTGCTGTGCCTTATATTCCATAATATTAGATAAGGAAATACGCCACTTTTTATACTTACAATCATTAAAAATAGTCGCTAAGTAAGGCGCGATAACATCGATTATAGATTTCATAACTTTTATTGATAGGCCCCACAAGTCGGTAGTGTTCTTAATATTTAATAAATCAAAAGTTTTTAAAATGCCTTGAGGACCTACTTCTTTAAATCTAATGTCGATTTCACATTCATTTACACTCTCAGTAGGTATAGCATCATCAGGAGAGTCCTTTAAGTTTCTAGTAATTTAAACTGGAATGTCAGCAAAAAAAAAATCTCAAAAGCAGTCGCAACATCATTGTCGGAAGTTACATTTTTGTTGTCTTTAATTTTTAATTTAAAATCTGTGTTGTGACTGACGACTCTTCCAGTTTCACTTGCTATTATTTGCCATATTGTCTTTACCTTATTTTTGAATTCTTAATTTTATTTCTTATGTGAATAGATTTTGCAGCCTTACAAACTTGCTTAAATATTTTTGAATGTAATCTTACATAGTTTTTAAAATTTTCGCTTTGATTTATAGTTCTTTCATTATAAAGATCATACAATTTTATTCTGCTTTTCATAATACCTGGTGTAGCCCATTCATTAAAGGTGAATGCCCAAAAATGTATGGACCAAAAACCCGTAATCGAGTCAAACCATTTATATGTGGCATAGTAGACTACATATACTGTATCCCAAATACAATGCCCTTTTTGGATTAAACAATCACCGAGTACTTTAAAAACGATCGTAACTAATTGACTTTTTTTATAGGAATCTATGATAGTTAGGACTACAAATGATAGTGTGGCGATTAGTACGTAGTAAAAACATTATAAATAGATGTCTAGTGATAGATATTTAATATTAAAATATTTATCACTTTTATATCTGACAGCTTCTGACAGTATAGAATGTTAGTTTGACATAGAAAATAATCTGTATACTTATTTTGTACTGTTTTTAGGATTATTACATGATATCGTTTATATGATCGTTTTTTTTATAAAATAAGGGGTCAAACGAGCAAACGGGTCACCTGATGGAAAGCAACTACTGTCGCCCATGGACACTTGCAACATTAGAAGAGCTGCAGGTGCGTTGCCGGCCTTTGAAAGTTTGCAGGTCGTATTGGAAATACTGCTGGTGACAGTTTGTTTCAGAGTTTTACAGTGCGCAGCAGAAAGTAACGCAAAAAACGCACGGCGGAAGACTGTCACTCATCAAAGTGATGAGGATGATATATTTTTCTTGTGGAGCGATAGCGAAAAGTTGTAGGAGGAATGATTCCGAACAATTCCTCAGAGAACTCTCCGTGATACAACCGATAGAGGATGTAGAGAGAAGCCACTTGTGAATTAGTTTATTCTTAAGATATTTGACATCTCTTTTTTTCTCTAAATTGTAAAATTCTTATCTATCAACATCGCTTTCACGACAAATAACACAAAAACAAAGGAAGTAACTAGTTGATTCGAAGTACTGTGTATCTCAGATTTATTTTTTCAAATTATCAGTTTCGGTTATGGTTTTCAATAAAATTAATTGCATATTTACAATCTACTATTTATGGTCTACTTTGCTGTACATAAATTATTTTAATCGACTACGGGTTTTTTTTGGGCATGGTCCTTTACTTTTATTGTTTTTGTTAACTGTCTTACGGCCGTTCCCAATATTTGATCTGTCTCTGTTTTTGCCCTACTATCACTGACCTCTATAATACACTGGACTGGCTATGCCGTACAAAATGACAGCTATTTCTTGTGCCGATTTGAAGCGCCGCGGTGAGCGTACTGTGAACTAATTACGAAGAAAATTACAACCGCCATTTGCAAAATAGTAGTTCCAAGTACACTCACTACTGCTTTTGCATAGCAATCAGCGCCAATATGGCGACTTTCAAATAGGAACATTTTATTGATAGTAATCGCCGGTCCAGTATATTATAGAGGTCAGTGCCTACTAGAGATAGGAATAGCTCTCATTAGACATTAGAGACATATATTTTATGTCAATTCAATGTTAGCTGCGATCGGTCGTATGTCAAACCAGAGATAGATTGAATATTGGGAACGGCCGTTAGAGGTGAAGGTAGTATCAAAATTGTTTTTAATTAATTTGAAAAGTCTACCAAATGCCATATCTGGGGCACTATGATATTCTAAATTTCCAATCTTTGATATAATTTCACCCCTAAACTTCTCAATACGTTTAACATTAATTGGGATATAAGTACTTTTATTTTTACATACTTTTTTGCAATTTTTGTTCATGGGGAAAATAGCTCGTTGTCCACAGTGATCAGAGCTTAGTAAACAAACTAAACTTTGTTTCTTTTAATAGGCATGATGACATTTTTTTTTTCTTATCGGTAATTGAAAGACCTTTCAAAAATAGAAACATCGGTGAAAGAATGACTCTGATAGCTTAAAAATTCACCAAGATATATGAGATGTTTGAATTGTTCAAACATCTCATAAAATAGACCTGCCCGAAACGCTCCATACAAAATGCTATACGATTATGACGTCACCTTAGAGTAGCTTGTAGGCATCGCGGGAGAACTTTGTTCGATAGCTATATTAATTATTGCGTTTACGATTTATGAAAGTGGTTTCATAACAAAAGTTGCTTTAAATTACATAAGTTATCAAATGGTATACAAATATTAAGAAATTTAACTGAAAAAAAAAATCGACTTGAATATCCAACTTTGAAGGCGCATAACAAAAAAAAAACTCAAATGCTATCAAGCTGAAATTTTGGAAACACTTATTTTTTACCGTGATTTCTTTATTTTATTAACAAAATTCGCAAATCTTTAACCTTGTCATCATCCATATTGTTTAAGAACTTAGAACGAACATTTTCTCTAGCACCCTGTATTCTCTGTTGTCAATAACCTAAATAGTTAAATTCATCATGATTGAACAAAATTAAGTGAATAAATATTTTACTATACAAATCGTAGAACGTATCGTGAATTATTATTTTTAACAAAAAAATAAAACCGACTTCCAAGGCAAAAACAATAATAATATATATGAACTAAAAAACTTGAGAGGTGTCAAGGGACACCCAGATGGAACGAAGTTATAAAAAAAACGCCATCTAGTTGACGCTCAGGTATACTAACAACGACACTTTTGTGGAATTGTAATAAAATTTATTTAAACGTCCGGTATAGGTAGGCTCACTTTTTTTTTAAGTTGATCGACTATTACTCAATAACTTATGAAGTCTTCTTAGCCGTGATAGTTTTCCTTTTAAATTTAGCATATTTCCTACTCCCGTGAATTTTTTCACATTTCCAGAAGCAACCGTTTAGCTGCCTAGCTGGTAGAAAAGGGGGACACTGGACTCTTAACGATTTTTTCCACTTTAAAACTTAATATTTCACAAACGGATCCCTAAATCGGAAAATGATCTATGAATACTCATAATATTTTTAAAAAAACCTATCCAACGACACCCCACACGATGTGGGGACGCGAAAAAAAAATCACTTCGCTTGATGTGTAGACCATAAAAAAAAATATTTTTAAGATTTCATGTACCATTTTGTCGGCATCATTAATATGTGCATTCATGCCAAATTACAGCTTTGTAGGTCCTATAGTCTCTGAGCAAAACCGCGGACAGTCAGACAGACAGGCGGACAGACGGACGGACAGACCGAAACTATAAGGGTTCCTTGTTGACTACGGAACCCTAAAAAGCACCGAATTGTTAAAAATAGGTCTTTGTTCCTTTTCTGTGTAAGTAGGTGTATAAAATTCAAATTAACGAAATCTTATTTGGGAACGCTCCAGAATTAGTGATGAGCAAAAAGGTCAAGTAGGTACTGCGAAACAGAATGTTAAGTAGGTTAGGCGGTAGCTAATTGAATGTTAAATTTCATTAGTGACGTGATGAAATGAATAATTAGATGACTAGTCGTCCACGTTTTTTTAACCCCCGACCAAAAAGAGGGGTGTTATAATCTGTCTGTCTGTCTGTCTGTCCGTCTGTCCGTCTGTCCGTCTGTCCGTCTGTCCGTCTGTCCGTCTGTCCGTCTGTCCGTCTGTCCGTCTGTCCGTCTGTCCGTCTGTCCGTCTGTCCGTCTGTCCGTCTGTCCGTCTGTCCGTCCGTCCGTCCGTCCGTCCGTCCGTCCGTCCGTCCGTCCGTCCGTCCGTCCGTCCGTCCGTCCGTCCGTCCGTCCGTCCTGTTCCATCCGTCCGTCGGAACTGGTCCGTCCAGTTCTCAAAGCTCAGATAATCTCTTACCTTCCGGCTCCGCCTTACACAGGTGCTCACCGGACTCAGATGTTTTGGCACGTACATGTGTAATATTAACTAACAATTCAGGAGAGCCTACGTCAGCCTGCCATGAATGTGGCGCTGTGGAGAACTTGTGGTGTGCGACCGCTAGGTCATGCAGCGCCATGACATCAGCTGTGAATCCTTAATTTCACAGAAAAAGGCCACAGAGCGGAACAGGGAGGAAGATCCACCCTCCATTCGGCTCAGGATACAGATTTCGGTAGGACAAAAGAGCAGAGACGTGGTTATGCAAAGTTCTAAGACCTTGTCTCCACCACAAGATCCACCCTCTATTCGGCTCAGGATACAGATTTCGGTAGGACAAAAGAGCAGAGACGTGGTTATGCAAAGTTCTAAGACCTTGTCTCCACCACAAGATCCACCCTCTATTCGGCTCAGGATACAGATTTCGGTAGGACAAAAGAGCAGAGACGTGGTTTTGCAAAGTTCTAAGACCTTGTCTAAAGGGGCTCTGGGTGTAGATGGGAACCATCCCAGCTGACCCAGTCCCGGTGCCAAGGGAAATTCTTCAGTTGGCCTGAGTTCCCTTATTTTGTTTGAAATCCTATCCCTTATATGGTAGACCAGCCAGTCGTGGTGGGCTTCTTGTATTAGATAGTTTCAGGACACTCTCCGTTATACGGCTGATGGCAAATGTTTTTAGTGGGTTGACTGGCGCTACTTGTCGGCCAGTCCCCCATATCCCCGGGATGCTTTAGCTTAACTGAGGCACATTTTATATTGGTAGGATATTAACCATTAGATATATTCGTTATCGTGTACAAGTGTAGGAAAGTGATTGCAATTCAGAAACGTGTTTTTTTGTGTTCCATCCATCGAAAGTTTCAGCAAAGCGTCTACCACTTTACTGAATCGATCGACTTGACTCCTTGACTGTATTGACTTTTACTTAGACTTTGACTAGACTTTAGACCTAACAATATAGAAAAACGATGCTGAAAATTGTATAAGAATATTGTTTTCCCGCCATATTTAAACTCGACACTGGCCATGGTTAAATAACCGAAGTGCCATAATAAGAAAAAAAAAGCAAATGTCAGTGTCAACTGTCAGTCTGTCAATCGTTTTCAAAAGTAAAAAATTCTTGCTCAATCGCTCGACTTGTGTGATATTTTGTCACCTCTTCCATCCAGGCGTTTAGAGATAAAAATTCTATTTTAGTAAAGCGTTACAGTGTTTATAGAGTGTCCATCCCATTTGCTATATATTTGAAGTTTTTTGCATTGTGCTCCTGTGATAAGTCTCGTTTAAATAACTTGTGCTAATCCAAAGTGCCAGAGATACAAAATGAACACGGGCTCTAGAACACCAAAAACAACGCCTATAACGGAGGACTACGATATTTCCAACACAGTTCTAGGCCTTGGAATCAATGGAAAGGTAATCACCGTACATTATTTCGTTTCGTCCTTACGGTTAATTCCATCTTTGTTTACATGCGTATATGACGTAAAAGTTTATAATTAGCCAAGTGATTTTTTATCAGTCACACTTGTAGGAAGTAAATTCATGGATCGTTAAATTATTATAGAAAAGAACTACCAATGCCACAAGTATAAAAAGCTACAGTTATAAATCGACGCCCCCACCGAATAATCGGACAATGTGCTATTGTGGGGTTTTTCGTGTTATGCGATTTTTGGCATCTAGAAGTCAAAATACATCATGTGATTTTTTTTCAGAATTTTTCTGTGGATATTTACAAAGATATAAAAAATATGTGTTTATTCCATAGCAATACTTAAAATTGTATTTTACACCAAAAACTGGGCAATAGACTATTGCGAAAAAATATCTCAAAACGATTTGACGATAAACGACTATTGTATGATTATTTACACATCAACTCCTGCACATCTCACTTTCACACTCCTTCCACTCAGGTAGCCACTGTTCACCCGCCTCAGGTTCCCCAGACACCTAACTTCAGCTAACCGAACCTTTACAGCTGGCCAACAAGTATTGTCGAAGGCCCCCTCTGTGTCCAGAGATACCACAACAGAAATTTTCTCCTCATCTCTCTTCTTTCTGATGTGGTTCACTAACCTATAGAGGGCGTCTTCAGTGCTCCTTTGGGACATGAAGGCATATTGGTTGGGGTTTATTTTGGGCAACTTGTAGAATCTGAGTCGGACGACCATCATATCGCGATGATCATCTCAGTCCACTCACCTCTAGTCTCCAATCTCAGACCAGCATCAGATCAGTCATCGCAGAGATATTTACACAGGACCCAAGAGTCAGGAATAGTCAGACTTTCTTCATTTAAAAAAAAAGAAGAATGTCTGACTGTCTCTGGCTAGCTTTTTTGGATGTCTTAAGTCATCATAGATGTAAGAACGTCCAGCGACTGGAGGTTTGGTTGCGGTCACTTTGGGAGACATCAAGTGGTAAAGTTCTTCCTAATATTGGTTAAATTATATACGTTGCTCATATTTTTATTTTATGCTTCACAGTAATTATAGGAATCTCGTCTTCTTGTGCAGTTTTCAGGATATATCATAATCTATTTCGATTTTTGTAATCCACAAGCGGGTTTTCTCACAAACAAGAATGTATAGGCAATACTTGCTACAAAATTTTTATACGTGGGAGAGCCATGCTTCAGCACGAATGGGCCGGCTCGACCAGAGAAATACCACGTTCTCACAGAAAACCGGCGTGAAACAGCGCTTGCGCTGTGTTTCGCCGAGAGAGTGAGTTTACCGGAGGCCCAATCCCCTACCCTATTCCCTTCCCTACCCTCCCCTATTCCCTTCCCTTCCCATCCCTACCCTCCCCTATTCCCTTCCCTTCCCATCCCTACCCTCCCCTATTAACCTATTCCCTCTTAAAAGGCCGGCAACGCACTTGCAGCTCTTCTGATGCTGCGAGTGTCCATGGGCGACGGAAGTTGCTTTCCATCAGGTGACCCGTTTGCTCGTTTGCCCCCTTATTACATAAAAATAATAATAATAATAATAATCTAAACGTGACTGATAAGCAGCGAGATCTGTTAAAAATTAATAAGAACGTATTTAGATATGTTCTTCTTTCACAAATACTCCTAAGAAGCGCTTAAAACTATCACGACAGCACATGTTACAGTTACAGAGTATTTAATTAAGAATGCGATTGTTAGCTACCATAAGATGTGCTGTTATAGTGTGTTGTGTAAGGTTATAGTGTGTTTGTTGTATTGTAACGTGAGAAATTTATGTGCATTTTATTGCAGTCAAAAACGTAAATTACCCGAATAATCATGCAATAGACATTAATGATCAGAGCTTGACCTACTTTGTACTACCTTTTTTGGCTCTCCTGAACATTTTCATTTTTACGATTGTCCGGTTATTCGGTGGGGGCGTCGAAATATATTAATTTTTTATTAAATATTAGCGTCACGAAGGTCTAGTTTGTGATTATAAATTTTTTTTGTACTTGTTTTCTATGTACATCTCAATATAATTGTTCAGCAAGATATGTACATAATCCTAAATCTTTTAACAACCCATCCATTAGACTTTAGAGCAGCGGTCGGCAACACGCAGCCCGCGGGTTAACGGTTAACTTGCGGCCCGTGAATGTTTTGTGAATAAGTTATAAAATATATCAAAAACAATGTTTTCTAATATTGCCAGTAGTTATCGCAACCTAAAAACGTAGCTGTTTATGTCTGTCTGTCTCCAGGATGTATCTCGAGAACCTCTATAGCTAGACTTCTGTAATTTTCACAGATCATGTATTTCTGTTGCCGCTATAACAAAACATACTAAAAACAAAATAAAATTAATATTGAAGGGGGGCTCCTATACAACAATCATTATTTTTTTGGCATTTTTTGCTCGTAGTCAATAATGGCAACAGCTAGGCACTTATAAATCCTTAATAAGTTTTTTTTACAAAAATGTATTTTTTAAGGTGAAAAAAAATCATTACAAAAATGTTGTATGGGAAAGAATCTATAAATAAATTTTTTTGCAAAAACTACTAGGGCATACTGGTTCATTTTTGAAACAAGTAAAGTTCTAGTGGTATTTAAGGTTTGGAAAAAAAATTACGCAAATTTACGTGCAGCCTTTTGCAGTTTGCAGGGTTCAACATTTTGAAATAATTGTACTTACTTTTTAGGTGTGGAAAAAAATATCATTCGATAGATTTATAAAAAAGTAACAATAAATCCTTAATACATTTTTTTTTTCTAAACCTTATATACCACTAGAACTTCACTTGTTTCAAAAATGATCCAGTATGGCTTAGTAGTTTTTGCAAAAAATCGATTTGTAGATTCTTTCCCATACAGAATTTTTCGTAATTTTTTTTTTCACCTTAAATATATATTTTTGTAAAAAATGTATTAAGGATTTATTGTTACTTTTTAAGAAATCTATCGAATGGTATTTTTACCACACCTAAAAAGTTAGTAAAATTATTTCAAAATTTTGAACCCCTCTACTGCAAAAGGCTGCACGTAAATTTGCGTAAATTTTTTTTCTAAACCTTATATACCACTAGAACTTTACTTGTTTTAAAAATGAACCAGTATGCCCTAGTAGTTTTTGCAAAAAATATATTTATAGATTCTTTCCCATACAACATTTTCGTAATGATTTTTTTTCACCTTAAAAAATACATTTTTGTAAAAAACTTATTAAGGATTTATTATTACTCTTCTTAAAATCTATCGAATGGTATTTTTTTCCACACCAAAATCCAACTTTTTTGCGAATGTCCACTATTTAGCGATTTCGGACCACTGTGCGCTGCTTTAGAGCATCAAAAAGCATCTACTAGGCTTTCTCTGCTCTCAAAGCCAAATAACCTCAACTACCCTCCACAAAAATGGCTTATTGTGAAACACAGATCGCCAAGTAACAGTATTCAAAAGTGAAAAAAAAAAAAAAATAGAGCATCAGTTAAAATATGGCCTATATTATTTTGGTTTTATATGTAGCGTTTAGGCTAAGCTTCACAAACCTACCCCAATTTTTTGGTGCTCACATGGGTTGAGGAAGGATGTTTTGGGTGAGAAAAACCTCCTCATGCCACTTCCACCCCCGGAAAAGATTAGAACTGTGACTGTGCTGCGGCAGCAGCCGGCGACCGTCACAAAACACGCTGTAGGTTAGGTTAAAGGCGTTAAAAAAACACTATGCAAATTGCCTAGAGTAAAAAATATGATGTAGCCTCAGAATTCCGAAAATTTCAAAGGTGAGTAGCTCCAAAACTGGGGGGTTTCTCAGTGTGGATTTGGTACGAGGGTATTTACCCCTCCTCCTCCCTCCCCCCCTCACCCCTGCTCCCCATTAATTTTGGGGTAGGTTTCCGAACTTTTACCAGTGTTTATTATTAACCTTTATTATTGCAGTATATTTGTATGAAACATTTTATTTGTTTATGATTTAGAAACCAGTGGTATCAATATAGAAGTAATGACAGTGCATAATATGAATGAAACAAAGTTTGTGATTTGTCTAATAAGTGTGACAACAATAAATTATGTAGTTAAGTGTTGTCTGACAATTGTTAGGATGGCTTCTAGGTGCATTCCGAGGGGGTAGGTCCATAGGTATAATATGACTTCTGTGTCGTTGTTTAATCATATTGATACAACACATCTAATTAATAAAACATTAATAAAATTAAGTATCTGTTATTGCGAAATAGGTATTGTATTTTTTTGTGACTCCCCCAAAAATTTTTGTCTACAACCATGACTGTGGGTTTGTAGACAACTTGGGACACTTCCAGAGATCACTGATAAAGAACTACTGGCAATGGAAAAAAACTTACATTGTGCATATTATGTAAGAATGGAATGTACACTGCACATTTGCCAACTGCACCTGCACTTAGGGCCTGTTTCACCACTTCCTGATAAGTGCCGAAAGAAATTTTATCTATACTAATATTATAAAGCGGAAGAGTTTGTTAGTTTGTTTGTTTGTTTGTTTGTTTGAATGCGCTAATCTCAGGAACTACTGGTCCGATTTGAAAAATTCTTTCAGTGTTAGATAGTCCATTTATCGAGGAAGGCTATAGGCTATATTTTATCACGCTAAGACTAATAGGAGCGAAGAAATAGAGGAAAATGTGGAAAAAACGGGGCAAATTATTTAAAAGGGCTTATTTGAACGCGCTAATCTCAGAAATATACGTGGGAGAGCCATGCTTCGGCACGAATGGGCCGGCTCGACCGGAGAAATACCACGTTCTCACAGAAAACCGGCGTGAAACAGCGCTTGCGCTGTGTTTCGCTGAGTGAGTGAGTTTACCAGAGGCCTAATCCCCTACCCTATTCCCTTCCCTACCCTCCCCTATTACCCTATTCCCTCTTAAAAGGCCGGCAACGCACTTGCAGCTCTTCTGATGCTGCGAGTGTCCATGGGCGACGGAAGTTGCTTTCCATCAGGTGACCCGTTTGCTCGTTTGCCCCCTTATTTCATAAAAAAAAGGAACTACTGGTCCGATTTGAAAAATTCTTTCAGTGTTAGATAGCTCATTTATCGAGGAAGGCTATAGGCTATATTTTATCATGCTAAGACTAATAGGAGCGAATAAATAGAAGAAAATGTGGAAAAAACGGGGGAAATTATTTGTAAGGGCTTATCTCACTAACTACTAGAGAAATTTTTCTGTTATTTGGGTCAGATAAGAAGTAGACCACGTGAAGGATCATAGGCTATTTTTTGTAGACTGATTTGTCTGAAATATCTAATCTACGCGGGCGAAGCCGCGCGGAACGTCTAGTCTGATATATTTGGTTATACTACGTTCGTACAAAAAGTGGTTACGAGAGTAATTACACAAATTTATAGCCGCGGTGACATATTGAATGAGTTGGACGAGTGCGGGGGGTGTGAAGTGCGCGGGTGAAAACCGATTTTTTTCTGTCATAGGACGCCCTCTTAACAAGTGATAGATCAAGTGATGTTTGGCAAAAATAAATTTTATTACTTATTATATATTATAATTTTAAATTCGTAAAAAATAGTGCAAAATTCTTAAATATTATGTTTAATCAGTCAATTATAAAGTAGTAACTAGATTAGTACTACGTAGATAAGTACTAATTAAAGGGAAAATATACAGAGTTATCCCTGTGTTACTTAAAACATTAGTTATTTGAAAATAATCACATTTAGTTTCATTATGAGGTTAACATTAATTATACTATTCGAAGACATATTTTTCATAATTTTTTTGTCAGTAACTTGTGCTCGTTGGTTCATTGAAGGCTCCAGAAGTATATCCTTGATAGAGCGCA
Organism: Cyaniris semiargus; assembly: GCA_905187585.1. Lineage (NCBI taxonomy): Eukaryota > Metazoa > Arthropoda > Insecta > Lepidoptera > Lycaenidae > Cyaniris > Cyaniris semiargus. Next base: position 20,614,645 of record LR994551.1, on the reverse strand, counting down.
AATCTACAATACTTATCTATATCGGGTTCCACAATCCACAGGCAACTTAAAAGTCTTTTTAAAAAAAATATTTGTCTTGAGCGTCAGTTACTTTTCCTGTGTAAATTTTGTCTCAGACTATAAGTAAACCCCCATTACCTATCAACTGGTAGATAATTACAGTGATGAGACACTATAAGTAAACCCCCATTACCTATCAACTGGTAGATAATTACAGTGATGAGACGGAGAACAAACCCCCAAAATAGATGATGAAGCAATCCATTCTCTGTTTTTTGAGATTACCGGTAACTTGATACAAAATGACTCGCAGCAAGGAATATTAAGAATTGTAATTTATATATAGGTTTTGGACAAGACCTGTAATAAAAATACTTAAAAAAAGCCAGAAAAATCGGAAAATTGGTTTAAAAATCGGAAGGAACGGATGGGAATGAAATGAAGTTTTGGCATTCAATTTGAATTTTTATTGCATTCTTATATATTTTTCAAAGCCATGTGACATGTACCTTTAGAAGGTATTTCAATAGCCTTTATCACAATGCACAGTGTACGGAGAACCCGAAAATCGGAAATTTTATTTTTTCGTCAATTCTGAATAGGCATTAATATTACGAATGTGACAGTAGAACACCCGCGTGTCAATTCGCAATAGTTTTGGTGCTACGAGCTACCAAAGTTTAGCGTTTTTTTGCGGCTCGGAAGCGAACTGGACACTTAACGATTTTTTCTACTTTTAAACTTCATATTTCACATATAGTTAGATCCATAAATTGGAAAATGATCTTTGAATACTCGTAATATTTTTTTAAAACATATCTAACGACACCTCACATGGTGGGGTGGACGTAGGGTCGCCAACATTTCTCCGGCGAAATATAGTATTTTTCAAAATAAACTATAAAAAATATAGTACACTTCTAAAAAATATAGTATTTTATGAAAAAATAAAAAAATGTTCAATGAAATATTTAAGTATTATTTATTTTTATAAAAACTATATTTTTTTGCATTTATTGCATTTTTTAACAATGTTTTGTTTCAAATAAAAGTGTCATAATATATTTTATTACATTCAATTTTAAGATTAATGTAAATTAAAAGCTCATTTTTTATTTATTAATGAGATACTACTTCTGTTTCTCTCTTCCCGCCATTTCAAATTCATACCCGAAAATACCGTTTCTGTGAATGCCGAAGTGGCGGGAATAGAGAGCGGGTAAGTTATTCTCATTATTATCTCTATATTTTTGAATTCTTTTCTGTATTTTACGCTTTTTAATCGGTGTTAGCGCTGTATTTAAACTTGACACACTTTCGTCATCAGTACCACTTTCTTCCATGACTATTTATTTATTTAGGACTTCAACTTCTCAAAAGAATAAACAAATCTAATTGAAAATAGCGCCAATGCCCCAAAGAAAACTAAACACCTTCTTCTTCTTTATAAATGGCCTCCCTTGAGGAATAGCCAATGTCAGTAAATTGGTGACGTAAAAAGAGAGACTATTGTTGTCGATGGTGAAAACTTTGCATTATATTACTGGCGTTTGTGAAAGTACAAGGTAGAAAAAAAAAAACGTTAAAAACCGGATACAAGTTCAACTCGTGATTCATGGATTAGTTTCCTTATTATAATAAATCTGAAACAATACAAAACATGCAAAAATTAGTTTATTAGTATAATACACAAATTTCTACAATTTAATATTATTATTGTTAATAAAATTACATAGAATATCTACAAAAGGAGTATGAACTAAGGATAAAAGGGAACGGAAATCAGAAGGACGAGGGATATTAGGGGGTAGTGAATCGTACAGTGAAGACAGACGGTTTGGACAGAGCTAAAGAAAATATGTTCAGTAGAGCCTTCGTCAAGTCCACACTCACATAGCGACGAATCTCTTACCCTAATTTTGTTGAGGAAGACAGGAGTACAGGAGTGGCCTAAACGTAATCGACAAACTGTGGAGGTTACAAATTTTTTAGCCTTCCTGTATTTAAAAAACCAAGGCTTTACTAGAACCTCGCTTTGCAATGAAAAATAAAATTTACCCTTAACCCTTCCTGATGCAGTCCAATATGCATTCCAATCAGTCAGCAAATAAATGTTCTTTAGCTAATGGGATAAGATCATTACAGTAAATTTTGGAGTGGCCAGGACCACCCGTGTAAATAGCCTGTTTAGCATAAAAGTCAGCGCTTTCGTGGCCAACTATACCGCTGTGCCCGGGGATCCAAACCATCTCAACCCGTATATTTTGTGAGTGGCATTTAAAAATAATGTCTATTTTTTACTATAAATGGATATTTAAATTTAGAACGAAAAGGGTTAGCTAAAATAGCCTGAAGGCAGCTTTGTGAGTCAGAAAAAATAACAGAATTATTAAGGCGGTGAGATTCTATAAAGGATAGAGCCTCAAGAATTGCTACAGCTTCCCCAGAAAACACAGAAGATGTAGCAGGCAATTTGAAATTTAAAATAACATTGACTTTTGGTATCCACACTGCTGAACCTACACAACCTTGATTATCAAGTTTAGAAGCATCAGTGTAGATGTGATACCAGTTTCTATATACCGAATTAATAATATCTTTAAATAGACTGTTGGCAGATGTAGAGTTTTAAGGGATGCCAGAGCTAAGGGAAATACAAGGAGAATTAACAAGGGATTTATAAGGAACTTCATAAATGGGGAGCAGTTTATTTTGGTACACAGGACAGGGTAAGGTAGTGAATTTTTGATAACTTTTAAGTAGACATGGAGGGTCTTTATGAGTCCAGTAAGATGAAGAGTGGAATAGTTGAGATAGGATATGTAACTGAGGAATGAGAGGGTGATGAGCAAATTGAAGGGCCTTGAAGAGGAATCTATCGGATAAATATTGACGACGAAACCTTAGGGGAGGATCTGCACACTCAACCTGCAGGGCATTATTTGTAGTTGATTTTATTGCCCCAACTATAAGACGGAGGCACTTAGATTGGATTTTGTCCAATTCTTTCAGAGCAGACTTATTACAAGGCTCTAGAATCATAGATCCGTAATCTAAGTGGCTTCTAATTAAAGCGTTATAAATTAATTTTTGAGTGTAAGGGTGAGAGCCCCACCAGACACCAGAGAGACATCTGATGATATTAATGTTTTTTTCACATTTTTTGATGATATGGTTTATATGATGGACCCCTGTCATTTTGGCATCTAAGTAGACCCCAAGGAATTTGATGTTATTAGAAACTGGAAAAACCATACCATCAAAAGATATGCAAACGTCAGGGATAGATCTACACCTAGAAAAAACAACAGCGCTGCTCTTCTCCACGGAAATGCTAAGACCATGATCAGTCAGCCACTCGCATAGGTAAAAAAGAGCAGAATTAAGACGTGACTCTGCCTCTGAAACAACTTTGGAAGAAGCATAAATGGTAATGTCGTCCGCATATTGGGAGATTTTGCAAAAGGACAAGACGGATAAATGTAAATTATAAGAGTAAAGGTTATACAGGGAAGGACTAAGGACCCAACCTTGAGGATCCTTTCCAAACCAATCTGAAAAGAGGAGGAGAATTTTCATGGGAAATAACTATGGTCCGACCGGAGAGGGAATTACAAACGTAGTTAACTATCTTCACAGGAATACTCAGCTCCAACATGGTCTGTCTGAGCACCTGAAGTAGGACGTTGTCATATGCGGACGACACATCCAAAAACACCCCCACCAGAGTCTCTTCGTTCGAGAAAGCAAATCGAATGTCTGAAACTAATGTACATACATTATCCATGGTACAAAAGCCTTTACGAAACCTGAATTGATTTCCAGAAAGAATTCCTTTACTCTCTATGAACCAATCAAGTCTATTTTTAATTAAATGCTCCACTATTTTTGAGAGAGTGGGAGAAAGAGCTATGGGACGGTAACTAGTTGGATTATCTACAGACTTGTCTGGTTTCAAAATAGGGAGAATAATTTGGCATTTCCATTCGTCTGGAGGGGATTCTGATTCAAAGATGGAATGGAGAAAATCGAGAATTAATTTTTGTGTACTAAGACTGCTATTAACAACAAAAGAGTATGGAATACCGTCAGCTCCAGGAGCAGAATCTTTGAGAAAATTAATAACTAATTTAAACTCTTCAAAGGAAAATGGGGCATCAAATTCGGTGGAAGGAGATGAAGGAGATGACATTAATTTTTGGGACTCTTCATATGTCGGAACCCAAGGAGGGGCAAGTTTTTGGGAGAATTCGTGTAACCAAGGAGAAGGATCATTGGATAGAGGATTTGAGTTGGAGGAAAAGGAGCCACGAAACTTTTTTAAATTGTTCCAAACCAAGGACGGGAGAGACTGGGGAGACAAGCTCTCACAGAAATTATGCCAACCCAGACGCTTCTTGTGAGACAGAAGCCGTTTTGTTTCTGCTGCTACTCTTTTGTAATCATTATAATTTTCCAGGGTCATGTTGGATGAGAAAGTTCTCTCTGCTTCTTTTCGTTTTTTACATGCAGAGGTACACCCATGATCCCACCATGGGGGAGACGAGATACGGTCATAATGAGAACTACGCGTAGGAATAGCAGCATGCGCGCTTTCAAGAAGCGCCTGCGTTAGTCGGGGATATAGGTCATGTACATTATTGCTGTTAACAGGGGGAAAAGAGGCAGTAAGGTCTTCAGTACGGATTTTAAATAAAGGCCAATCAGCGTCGGAAATTTTAAATTTAAGTCTAGGAGGATTCTTAACTATATTGGGAATGGAGGAAAGATACCAAGTAATGATAATGGGGAAATGGTCACTGCCGCAGGAATTTGACTCAATGGACCATGAGACCTGGGAAGATAAGGAAGGGGAACAGATAGATAAATCTACTGCTGATCTGGGATTTTGGGATGGGAGAACTCTTCGGGTAGGAGCTCCGTTATTTAAAATAACCAAGTTAATTTCATCAAGGTGACTTATTAATAAATCAGCAAGGGAGTCACGATTATGAGAACCCCATGCGTGATGTTGTAGGTTGAAGTCTCCTAAAAGGAAAAGAGGAGGGGGAATGAGGCTGATTATGGAAAAAAGATCAGAAAGGACTGAGTGAGTGGGGTCAGGAAGGTAAACAGACAGAAAGGAAATATTGTGGATCCGAACAGCAGTAATGTTAAAATCGCTATGTGGAGGGAGGGGAATAGAATTAAACATCACAGACATAGAAACTAAAATAGCTGAACCAGCTCTTCCATCATTTCTGTCATCCCGGAGACAGGAGTAGCCAGGAACTCTAAATTGAGAACCCGTCCTCAACCAAGACTCCTGAATGGCAAAAATAATATTGCTTAAATTTATTTACAAAATATAAAATATCATTGGATTTATTTCTTATGCTACAACAGTTCCATTGTACCAGTTTCCTCTGGATCATTAGGTGTGCTATTTATCATTGTTATGTTAATAAGCTTAGTCAAGTTTTCGCGGAGAGTATCGGACATGCCCATTCCAGTATCACTGAAGCGGGATAATAAATTTAATAAAAGGGAAGAAAGGAGTTCAGGGAAATCGTCATTCTTGGATAGGGAGTTATTTGGGAAAGCAGATCCATTTGGAGACTCAGAAATAGGATTTTGAATAATAGCTTGATGAGCAAGACGGTCATACCCTGGTTGAGGAGTAGGAATAGTACGGCGGGGAGTGTAAACTGTCTTTCTATAAGATACAGAAGGAGAAGGAGAGGGAGTGAAATGGCGGACTTGTGAGGGATTAGATGAACGAGAGGACACTACATCTGTATAAGCTCTGCGCACACTGGGAAATCTAGCTGAGGCCTCTATATAAGAAATATTGTGTTCCGACATTGCAGTCTTTATTTCTTTCTGTCGTATGTACTCCGAACAGTTTAGATTGTTGGCAGAATGAGCACCAGCGCAAAACAAACATGACACCACCTGGGTATTACAGGACTCACCCTCATGTGGTTGTGCACACTTGTAACACCTAGGGTCAGACCTACAAAATGATTTTACATGGCCAAATCTGCAGCAACGATTGCACTGAATAACTGGCAGCTTATATAATTCTACTGGTAATGAGGTAAAATATAAATAAGTATGAGGAGGAAGTTTCTGCCCACTAAAAGTTACCACAACGGTTTGTGTTGGAATCCATGATATACTTCCGTTGGAATCTGTGGATTTGCGACACATACGACGAGCCTTGATAACGTCGCCATAGCCTGTAGGTACAGAACAGTTTAGTGCAAATTCCTCCATTGAGATATCAACAGCAACACCTCTAACTATTCCCATACGAGACACATTGTACGACGGAATGGAAGCAGAAAAGCCTGCATCAGTAAGGATTGAAGATTCCAAGAAGTTGTTAGCGTCGTCTACATTTTTAAACTCAACAGAGACCCTATTTCTACCTATGCGTTTAACCCCACCAAGGGCAACTGTAGTAATATTTTCCTGGAATAAATAACGGCCGAACTCCATTGGACGGATCTGACTACTTGAGTCTGTTTTGGAAACATGCACAATAAAAGGAGAGGAGTCATTATGGGAGTATTTACGTTTATTTAAAAATTCTGGTTTTGCGAATGTATACTGGTCGTTATGGGTATTACCGGTTGAGGAAACGGGGGGATTGTGTCTTGGTCTCTTGTTGGGAATATTTTCTGTGTCCATATCTGGGACAGTACTAAGACCATTCGGTGGCGTGATACAAACATAACCTCCACCGGGGTCCGGCGGATCGGTATCCATTTTACGCTGTTAAAAGAACACTTACACACACAAAACAATACAACAACACAAAAACACCACAAGTAGTACAATAATAACAGGAAATCACAAAAAAATCCAACGATCTGGCGAGAAAACTTTACAAATAGTCCGAACACTTGTAACAAGCACGCAGCCTAAGAGCAAAGTCCCAACTAAACACCTTGACCAAAACAAATTATTACGAGGTTGTCAATGGGTTGTCACTTGTCAATATCATGTCATGTCATATGTCAATTGTCAATGTCAATTTGTACAATTTATCAAGTGTCAACTTATTTTTTAATTATTATGTCAAGTCATATGTAGAAGCGCGTTTATAAATTTTAAAAATAAGAATTTGTTTGTTAGTTTTCAGTGTCGAAAATATAGTATTTTTGCGTACTATATAATAGTTCAACAGTATATATTAGGCAGGCTCGAAATATAGTACAATACTATATATCATAGTACGGTTGGCAACCCTAGGTGGACGCGATATAAAAAATCATCCCTGCTCGATGTGTAGGGGTACCTCCCCTTATTGTTTTTTTTTAAAGATTTTATATACCATTTTGTCGGCATCATTAATATGTGCATTCATGCCGAATTTCAGCTTTGTAGGCCCTATAGTCTCTGAGAAAAACCGCGGACGGACAAACGGACGGGCAGACCGAAACTATAGGTTGTTAGGGTTCCGTAGTTAATATTCCTTATTAACTACGTTTATACCATTCCTTGTTGACTTTGGAATCTTAATAATCGGCCAAGTGCGAGTCGGACTCGCTCACGAAGGGTTCCGTACCGTTATAGAGCAAAAATAAGCCAAAAATTGTGTTTTTTGTGTGGGAGCCCCCCTAAATTTTTTATTTTATTATTTTTATTAATTAATAAAGAACACATATAATCAAGGACTTTGTGAAAGTTTCAACAACCTACCTGTTACCATTATTGATATCGAGCAAAAAAGGCCAAAAATGACGTTTGTTGTATGGGAGCCCCCCTTAAATATTAATTATATTTTGTTTTTAGTATTTTTTGTTATAGCGGCAAGTCGGCAACAGATATATACAATCTGTGAAAATTTCATAAGTCTAGCTATAGCGGTTCTTGAGATACAGCCTGGAGACAGACGGACAGACATCGAAGTCTCAGTAATAGGGTCCCGCTTTTACCCTTTGGGTACGGAACCCTAAAAACCTCATGCACCCACACACAATGCATTGAAGATACAAGGAAATATGCTGTAAAAAGAAGTTGTAACACCCGAAACGTTTCGGGTGTTACAGTTATCAATCATGAAAAAAAGCTATCAAATTTGTCTCTTGTTGAATTATTAGTTAGTATTTGAAATCATTACCATCATAACCTTAATTTTACTAAATATTATTAAACTAATCAATCTGTAAGTAACAATAATAAAACAATTACCCGATTTTCCGTTTCGGGTGTTAGTGCCAATGTAAAAAGAAAACACACCTTTTACTTGATAATTATTATTTTTTTCGGGATTGTAACTTATTCCACCAATAATACGAATGATACCCTCAAATCACAACGTGGCAAAACAGTTGTCATATTGACAGTTCTTTCTTTTTTTGAATTTCCAATAGTCAGGCATGATAGTCATTAAGCCAGTTCAGTTTATTGGAGATTTTGAAGACTTATTAACTTAAAAATTACGGGTTTTTTTCTAGTTTTTTTGTCGCATATTACAATTTTGAATGTTTTCTTTCTATAATCAGAATAAATGCAAAAAGCACATATAATTTTTTTTACCCCCAGTATCGTTTATCATGGAATGACCAAAATGCGAAAGTGTGTCTGTCTATCTGTCTGTTACCATGAAATGAACCAATATCTTGAAATCACTATCTTTGGCCGAGCTTGCATATTCCAAGAAAATGACATCGTAGTGAGGAAAACCGTGATGACGCATCATGATTCCATTATCTATTGAGAGCCGCGTGACGCAGCGGCTCCCTTGATAACGCGAGTTAGCGCCGCGTCGATTAGCGCAAGTACACACTTGGCGATACATTGCGATTTGCAACTATATTGTTTGGAAACGGAAGGATATCCGCTTGCAAAAAAATTAATGCTCCTGGTATGTTCTGATCGCGAGAAAATGCCTTACTGAATTTGTGAAATTAGCGGTTGTGTGATTGTATTTCGAAAGAAATTTTAAATTTTAGCCTTTACATAGAGCCTGGACTTGGGAACGTTTCTACCTTTGCTGAAAGTGGGAGTGTTAAGAATGGTATTATATTGCTGTCAAGCATTTGCGTTTACTATCAGTAGATCCAACTGCTTGTAAACTTTGAGTCTAGTGTGCACGCACCCTTATACTAACAACAACAAAATATTGTTTTTGTACTGACTTCGAAGCAATTGTTACGGCTATTTCACAATATTTTACATGTTTTAATGTTGTTCAATCTGCCAAATTGCGTTGCAGATGCGCAGGACGCACTTAGTAAGTAGATAGCTTACCAAAATATAATATTTAAAACTTCGTAAGGGCAAAGCCAAACGAGCGTAATTTGTGAGTCGCAGAATTTCGGTTCGGCAGAATTCTGCTGCATTCAGTTTCATACAAAAGTCCTGTTTGTTTCACACGACTCACGAGCGTAATTTTGTGAGTCATGATTTGTATGAAAAGATATTTACGCGGCAGAAATTCTGCGACTCACAACTCACAAATTACGCTCGTTTGGCTTCACCCTAAATCCAAAGGTCAGTGACGTAACTATAGGGTGGCAGGGCTGGCAAAATGCCTCGGGCCTCCGACCCAAAAGGGCCCCGGCCCAAGAGGCCGTGAGGTCAGATTTTTTTTATACATTGTTTTATTATTAAAATGACGATTTTTACTGATAGGGCCCCATAAACTTGCCACGGGCCCCGGATGTTATAGTTACGCCACTGCCAAAGGTATTTGCTAAATTATCAGGGATTTTCTTGAAAGTATTTTTCCGGACACCCCTAAAAAGTATTTACTTGTGTATGCTCTTTCGTTTATTGCTGCATGACTAAAATCTTGGATAACTCTCCAAAAACCGCCAAAATGTGGAAAAAAAAACGGGGAAAATTATTAGAAAAAAGGGTTTATCTCACGAACTACTGGAGCAATTTTTATGTTATTTGGCAAAAATATAGAGTAGACCACGTGAAGGGACATAAGCAATTTTTTTTTGCGGGAATATGTACGGTTGTCGTAAAATTCCTAATTGACGCGGGCGAAGCCGCGCGGGACATCTAGTACTCCATACATATTGACTATATAATATTAGAGCACAGATTGTTAAATAGTTACGTTTTAGAGTTATTAAGACTTAAGACTTATAGTTCGATACTGCTATAATATTACACAATACTGCATATCTATACTAGTATTATAATATTATAATCTATACTAATATTATAAAGCGGAAGAGTTTGTTAGTTTGAACGCGCTAATCTCAGGAACTACTGGTCCGATTTGAAAAATTCTTTCAGTGTTAGATAGTCCATTTATCGAGGAAGGCTATATTTTATTACGCTAAGACTAATAGGAGCGAAGAAATAGAGGAAAATGTGGAAAAAAAACGGGGGGAAATTATTTGAAAGGGCTTATTTGAACGCGCTAATCTCAGGAACTACTGGTCAATTTGAAAAATTCTTTCAGTGTTAGATATCCCATTTATCGAGGAAGGCTATAGGCTATATTTTATGACGCTAAGACTAATAGGAGAGAAGAAATAGAAGAAAATGTGGAAAAAGCGGGTGAAATTATTTGAAAGGGCTTATCTCACGAACTACTAGAGCAATTTTTCTGTTATTTGGGTCAGATAAGAAGTAGACCACGTGAAGGATCATAGACTATTTTTTATAGACTGATTTTTCTGTGAAATATCTAATTTACGCGGGCGAAGCCGGAACGTCTAGTAGTATTATAAAGCTGAAGAGTTTGTTTGTTTGTTTGTTTGAACGCGCTAACCTCAGGAACTACTGGTCCGATTTGAAAAATTCTTTCAGTGTTAGATAGCCCATTTATCGAGGAATGCTATAGGCTATATATTATTAAGCTAAGACCAATTGGAGCGAAGAAACAGAGAAAAATGTGGAAAAAATGGTGAAAATTACATAAAATTGCTTATTATCTTAAGAACTACTGGAGCAATTATTATTATGTTATTTGGCACACATGAAGAATAGACCACACGTAAAGGGACATAGGCTATTTTTTTGCGGAAAAATGTACGGTTTCCGTGAAATTCCTAAATTACGTGGGCGAAGCCGCGCGGAACTTCTAGTTTCATAATGTTTTCTTATCTACATATCGCTGTAAGCTATAAAAGTAGGTATTAATATTACCTAATGTAGTGCAGGTTGCAGGCTTGCAGCCTTCGAATATGTCTAAAACTTTTGTAACATCCTAGGCAAAAGTCAACTGCTCTTATTCGTTATCTTTATTGTATCTATCTTCTATCAAAATAAATAAAAAAAATTGGCCAAGTGCGAGTTGGACTCGCCCATGAAGGGTTTCGCAGCAGCAATAAGGTTTATTTTTATGAAATTAAAAGGTTTTTGATTTATTTTTATCCCACCAAAAACATAAATGTAAAAAACCGGCCAAGTGCGAGTTGGACTCGCCCATGAAGGGTTCCGCAGTAGCAATAAGGTTTATTTTTATGAAATTAAAAGGTTTTTGATTTATTTTTATATTTCAGTTGATTTAATGAAAATTAATATAAGTTTACCATTTATGACGTATAAAAAAAAACTACTTGCTAGATTTCGTTCAAACCAATTTTGGTTGGTAGTTTTTATAGTAAAGTACATCATATATTTTCTTTAGACTTATCATGCCCCTACTTTAGAAGTTAGAGGGGCGGGGGGGGGACATTTTACCACTTTGGAAGAGTCTCTCTCACAAACTATTCAGGTTAGAAAAAAATGATATTAGAAACCTCAATATGATTTTTGAAGACCTATCCATAGATACCCCACACGCATAGGTTAGATGAAAAAAATTTTTTTTAAATATAATAATATAAAAAAAGAAAACTACTTGCTAGATTTCGTTCAAACCAATTTTCGTTGGTAGTTTTTATAGTAAAGTACATCATATATTTTTTTTAGACTTATCATGCCCCTACTTTAGAAGTTAGAGGGGGGGGGACACATTTTACCACTTTGGAAGAGTCTCTCTCACAAACTATTCAGGTTAGAAAAAATGATATTAGAAACCTCAATATGATTTTTGAAGACCTATCCATAGATACCCCACACGCATAGGTTAGATGAAAAAAAAAAAATATATAATAATATTAAAAAAAAAAAACTACTTGCTAGATTTCGTTCAAACCAATTTTCGTTGGTAGTTTTTATAGTAAAATACATCATATATTTTTTTTAGACTTATCATGCCCCTACTTTAAAAGTTAGAGGGACACACATTTTAGCACTTTGGAAGAGTATCTCTCGCAAACTATTCAGGTTAGAAAAAAATGATATTAGAAAACTCAATATGATTTTTGAAGACCTATCCATCCTATCTAATAAGTAGTCTATTTCTTTGCTTTATTGAATATCTATATCAATTGATGTTATTTAAATAATGTGAGATCTTAAAGTAGATTAGATCTAACTTGGCCAGTTTTCATTACATCAGGCATATCATAAAGTTATTGAACATTTTAATTCTAATGAAAACTAGCCAAGTCAAATCTAATTCATTTTTAGACCTAACATTATTTACATAACATCAATTGTTATAGATATTCAATAAAGCAAAGAAATAGACTATATAATTTGTTCATAGTGTTATTTGGTTCCTATACATACATATTTCAATGTTCCATAGAACTTGGCACTCATTTAGATCTCCATCCTTTTTACGGCGAAGTCCATAGAATAATATTTGTATGGAACTTGGCTCTCCATTTTTAGGGTTCCGTAGTCAACAAGGAACCCTTATAGTTTCGGTCTGTCCGTCCGTCTGTCCGTCTGTCCGTCTGTCCGTTTTCTTTCGCGTCCACCCCACCGTGTGGGGTGTCGTTGGATAGTTTTTAAAAAAAATATTACGAGTTTTCTTAGATCATTTTTCGATTTAGGTATCCATTTGTGAATTAATATGAAGATATTTTAAAGTGGAAAAAATCGCTAGTGTCCAGTGTCCCCCCCTTCTACCAGCTAAACGGTTACCTACTTCTGGAAATGTGAAAAAATTCACGGGAGCAGAAAATATGCTGACTTTAAAAGGAAAACTATCACGGCTAAGAAGACTTATTGTTATTGTATAAGTATTGTTTAAGTTATTGAGTAATAGTCGATCAACTAAAATAATAATAATAATAATAATAATAATATCTATGGACGCTTCACACCACGTCAGTCTGGCCCCGTGCTAAGTACCTGAAGGACTTGTGTTACGGGTACCAGACAACGGAAATATATTTAATACTTTTATACTATACATATATTTAAGATTTTTATTATATGATACACATATTTAATACACATCCATGACCCAGGAACTTTTGAAAACTTTTTGTTCCGTCGGCGGGATTCGAACCCGCGACCCCCGACTTGAGCTACCAACAGCCCACCAACTGAGCCACAGAGGTCGTCAAAAAAATGTATTCGGCGAAATTTATAGGAACTTTTCGTTCAAATTCCTTTGAAAGTAACTGAGATGATGTTAGTAGTGTAAAACACGTTATAAATGTACATTCATTGACCATACAAAAAATTACAAAAACTAGCGGTACTACGGAACCCTATATTGCGCGTGGCCGACACGCACTTGGCTGGTTTTGCTCTATAACGGTACGGAACCCTTCGTGCGCGAGTCCGACTCGCACTTGGCCGATTATTTTAACTTACTACGCATTTACGCCTGTTTATTGTAAACGTCTCCGAATATAAGTAGGTGTTTTAATTAATAAGTAATCCTACTAATATTATAAAGGCGAAAGTTTGGATGTATTTATGTATGTATGTATGGATGTATGGATGTTTGTTACTCTTTCACGCAAAAACTACTGAACGGATTTTAATAAAACTTTACAATAATATAGCTTATACATCAGAATAACACATATGCTACAATTTTAACCGACTTTCAAAATGGAGGAGGTGTTATGTTCGTTTTTTATGTTCAACGATTACTCCGCCGTTTGTGAACCGATTTTCAAAATTTTTCTTAAGGAAATAAGGGGGCAAACGAGCAAACGGGTCACCTGATGGAAAGCAACTTCCGTCGCCCATGGACACTCGCAGCATCAGAACAGCTGCAGGTGCGTTGCCGGCCTTTTAAGAGGGAATAGGGTAATAGGGGAGGGATGGGAAGGGAATAGGGTAGGGAAAAGGAAGGGAATAGGGTAGGGGATTGGGCCTCCGGTAAACTCACTCGGCGCAAACACAGCGCAAGCGCTGTTTCACGCCGGTTTTCTATGAGAACGTGGTATTTCTCCGGTCGAGCCGGCCCATTCGTGCCGAAGCATAGCTCTCCCACGTTATCATCCCAATTAGGTACCATATTCATAAAAGTGGTGACCTGATGAAGTGATCCATAAGAAATCGAGGGAACTCCTCAAAATTTATATGGAAACATGTGTTGACTTCGGTTTTGTGAGCAGTATTCTAAGCATATGCTACCAACAAGCAAGATTTTGCACCAAGGTATACCATGGTTCGGAAGGTGCTGAGAGAACTCCTGACTCTATAGATACAAGTTTGGGAGTTTCGACGTTGTTTTAAGAACGGAAAGCATATGCTACTATGCAAATTACATTCATCATCATCATCATCATCACTACCACCATTATAGAACCATGTATCGTCCCGTTTTGACCCTATCATTGGTACTTTTCATAGTCTTTTATTATATGTATATCACTTAAACCGCGGGTAACACCGCGGGGCACAGCTAGTAACCAATAAGCCGTAGCGATACGCAACACGGGTTAATATAAAGGTCAACCTTTTTATACCGGCACGTCAACGGGTGACAAAACAAAATAAACTTGATCCTCCCTAACCTCAAGACAGGCCGACCCTTGGGTATTTAAAGACTACGCTATTTTACGTATGGCTTTGACATTATCTTTTATTTTGAACTATATCAATGAATGTACATTTATAACGTGTTTTACACTACTAACAACATGATTTCATTTACGTTCAAAGAAATTTGAACGAAAAGTTCCTTTATACTTCGCCGAATAATTTTTTTTTAGTTGATAGATGTATTCAATAACTTATGAAGTCTTCTTAGCCGTGATAATTTTCCTTTTAAATTCAGCATATTTCCTACTCCCGTGAATTTTTTCACATTTCCAGAAGCAACCGTTTAGCTGGTAAGAGGGGGGGGGAGCACTGGACTCTAACGATTTTTTCCAATTTAAAACTTCATATTTCACAAATAGATCCCTAAATCGGAAAATGATCTATGAATACTCGTAATATTTTAAAAAACCTATCCAACGACACCCCACACGGTGGGGTGGACGCGAAAAAAAATCACCCCCGCATTGATGTATAGGGGAGGTACCGTAAAAAAATTAATTTTAAAGATTTTATATACCATTTTGTCGGCACCATTAAGATGTGCATTCATGCCGAATTACAGCTTTGTAGGCCTTATAGTCTCTGAGCAAAACCGCGGACAGACAGACGGACGGACGGACAGACGGACAGACAGACAGACAGACGGACGGACAGACCGAAACTATAATGGTTCCTTGTTGACTACGGAAACCCTAGAAAAGGAAACGGGCGAATAGCCCACAAACCTCCTCAAATTGTAAAAAAAAACAAGACTCAAGGGTCAAGACATATGTAAACTACTCCTGTTGTATCCCTGTCCCCGTGCTTCAATTCAGAGGGCGTGTTTGAACATTCTGCCCGTAAAGACACAGTACGTTTAACAGTTAACTGTAGTTCAATCTGTGGTTTCGCGGTGACGCTACTGCGCCATACCTTATCGTCGTGTAGACGGCGTGTACACACGTGCTGTGGTTGTGTTTGTAATTAGTGTTAGGGCACCGCGATACTAATAAGTATTTACAGGTCACTGAGATATACTATCGCCAATGTCAACAATTAGCTGCTGCAGGTATAAGCGAGCTTCGAGGAATGGCGGCTGCAGGAGCTGCTCATGCGCGCAAAATACCCTGCTATATATGACTTTTAATTCCTTGAAGCTTGCGTGCGAAGTTTGTAAGCGTTCAGACTTCAGAGTTCTTGAAGGTACTGCCTTCAAGCTACCTGGTTTCCACAAACGTGATTCTTAAGTCTCTAGAATAGAGGTCTCTTGGAGTTAAAGCTTTACATTTAGGTTGAGGTGTAACAGGTCGTTATTAGGGTTCGGTAACCAAAGGGTAAAAACGGGACCCTATTATGTACTAAGACTTCGTTGTCTGTCTGTCCGTCCGTCTGTGTCTCCAGGACCGCTATAGCTAGACTTCTGAAATTTTCACAGATTGTGTATATCTGTTGCCGCTATAACAACAAATACTAAAAACAAAATAAAATTAATATCTAAAGGGGGCTCCCATACAACAAACGTGATTTTTTTGGCTTTTTTTTGCTCGTTATCAATAATGGAAACAGATAGGCATGAAATTTTCAAAAATGCCTTAATTATATGTGTACTTTAATAATTAATAATACCGTTAAGATTAAATAAAAAAATTAGGGGGGCTCCCATACAAAAAACACAATTTTTGGCCTAATTTGGCTCTATAACGGTACGAAACCCTTCGTGCGCGAGTCCGACTCGCACTTGGCCGATTATATATTTACAAGTAGCCAAGAGTCGCTCTGAATAACTGAGTAAATGCGAGATGAAACGTAGAGGTTTTGCATACATGTAACATAAACTTGTCTATATTATAGAGGTACCATCGAGGAAGTTGATTCCTAGGCAGTTGACAGACCAACGGATTTGGTCGGATCATGTCAATTCAATGTTAATTGTTATCTGTCGGCTGGGTTTGACGTAACGCGACCAAACTACGTAGGTCCCTCGTCTGCCTAGGAATCAACTTCTCTGATGTGCATCTATGAGAGTATACATCAATATAATACCTGTCTATCGTCTCAGTACATACGCTAAGGCGCAACCACAAAATCTATCGGTCGAATAGGACATATTATATGCCATTGTTTGCTGGTATCACTGCATGTCCAATTGAGATCTGTGACATTCCTGAGATTGGCGCAATACCTACGCCTTGGTAAAGCGTGGGCTGATAGGTGACACAGTTCACTTTCTCCGCAAGTTTCCGCAGATGGATTACTCAGTTCGGTGACTAAAGCCCAAAATCTTTGACGCTCTGCAGTGCAGCAAAACAAATATTAACAAAATTAAGTATTTGTTTTACCTTTTAAAGGACCTTAAAAGTTTCCGTTCTGGACCGCTTGTAAGTATTTGGGTTGACGTAAAATATAGCTACGGTATCCATTGCTCAATCGATTAATTCTTCCGATAGCAAAGATAATCCCAAAAAAAGTTATCTAAAAAAACGTTAACTATGAATATACAAAACCGGATCAATGTTATCGATTTCGGGCCAGGAAAACCGCAATGTCATTAGCCCGAACTATCAGCGATATGTCGGTGACACCTGGTGACATCATGGCGCACACGTGCACTCCCACTTACATAACACCACGCAATATCAATATTGATTCACGATGAGCTAATTGTAAAAATATATAATGTGAAGTTTTTGAGAAAACGGTGTCTTTCCGTTCCAAGAACAAACCGTTCAAACAGAAATTCAACAGCGTTGTTGATTGGTTAATGTTTTCACGTCAGCCAATTAAAACCGCTGATACATAAACCCCTTTTTAAAAACCTCAGAAACTGGGCAGAAGTGGTTTAAGTCATTGCAAACTCATGCCTTTCAAATCTAGAACTGATAGCCAAACACACAAGCGTCGTTTGGACTTCGGACGCTTAGGGTACCAAATTGGTTAATAATACTATGAATAAAAGTAGTCGTATTTTGGCTGTATCTTTTGTGTGCAAATTGTGTAGTGGAAAAGTCTGCTTCTCAGTATTGACACGACAAGTATGAATTATATTGCAATTGCTGTTACATAATTGTATTGATAACATGCACGGTTTAATATTATAATATGTATATGGAATGTTACAATGTTTCAAGGTATATTAAAGGCCTAGTTAAAGACAAATAAATAAGATAAAATACAAACAAACGTAAGACTTATTATTTAATATTTTATCTAAGAGTATTGCAACTCGCACGCTACTGACACAGATAAGATATCTCACCATTGTTGTAGAAACACCAGAAAAAGTTATTACAAACGATAAGTTCGCTTCTGGGTCCTAAACAGCATAATAATATGAACATGTATCATTTTAATGACCAAAGTAATATTTGTTCTTATGAATACTAAGAAGGTCAAACTCTCACTTCTCCTTTGTACCGGATTTCCTACAAGTAGCTTGGCTTATTGGAAATCAGGTATGAAGGATAAGCTGTCGCTTGTTTAGGTGCTAAATGTGCTCTTATAATATATTAGATTTTCAACAACCCGTGTTAAGGTGTAGCTTGTGTTCAAAGGTGTGCTGCTCTACAACGTTTTCCTGCAAATCGTGCTAATCTGCAGCTTGTTTTAGGTGGTGGAGTGCGTGTCGAAGCGCACGGGCGCGAAGCGCGCGCTTAAGGTGCTGCACGACAGCGTGAAGGCGCGTCGCGAGGTCGAGCTGCACTGGCGGGCCAGCGGCTGTATACACATTGTTGAGGTAGGTGCTACAGAGTATTGTAGGTGGTGGAGTGCGTGTCGAAGCGCGCGCTGAAGGTGCTGCACGACAGCGTGAAGGCGCGTCGCGAGGTCGAGCTGCACTGGCGGGCCAGCGGCTGTATACACATTGTTGAGGTAGGTGCTACAGAGTATTGTAGGTGGTGGAGTGCGTGTCGAAGCGCGCGCTGAAGGTGCTGCACGACAGCGTGAAGGCGCGTCGCGAGGTCGAGCTGCACTGGCGGGCCAGCGGCTGTATACACATTGTTGAGGTAGGTGCTACAGAGTATTGTAGGTGGTGGAGTGCGTGTCGAAGCGCGCGCTGAAGGTGCTGCACGACAGCGTGAAGGCGCGTCGCGAGGTCGAGCTGCACTGACGGGCCAGCGGCTGTATACACATTGTTGAGGTAGGTGCTACAGAGTATTGTAGGTGGTGGAGTGCGTGTCGAAGCGCGCGCTGAAGGTGCTGCACGACAGCGTGAAGGCGCGTCGCGAGGTGGAGCTGCACTGGCGGGCCAGCGGCTGTATACACATTGTTGAGGTAGGTGCTACAGAGTATTTTTTATCTCTGATAGGATTTTTTACACATACATAAGAAAACTCGCATGGACATCCCGAAGGAAAATAACGCTGAACGAACAATAAAGCTGAGTATGCCAGTTTGGGAGTAGTTGATCTTGGCATCCCGATTTGCAGGCAATAAAATTGGTCCATTACGTTATGAAGCCCTGGATATGATTGGTCAAGTAAATAACACAAGATCCGTCTTGCTTATTTATTGTGACTTACAACTTAGTCACAGTGTGCACCAGACTGCACTAGACTAAACTATAACTAATGGCCCGCATAATAGACAATTGCAGAGTGGTCTGTTATGGTCCAAGATTAAGACCGCAGAAGCCGCATTAAGCGCATAAGATTATCATAATAGAATCTGTTACGCCATATTTACTAATAGATAAACTTGTTCTAGATAATCGACGTATACGACAACACGTACAACGGCAAGCGCTGCCTGCTGGTGGTGATGGAGTGCATGGACGGCGGCGAGCTGTTCCAGCGCATACAGGACAACCGCGACGGCGCCTTCACCGAGCGACAGGCTGCTGAGGTGAGATATGTACTATCAGGGAAGTTGATTCATAGGCAGTTGGCAGATGACAGATCACGACTTACGGCTCCCACACTAAATTGCGAATTCGCATCGCATGTCATCGTAATGTCATTTTTATTATGAGTTTTGTCGCAGATATTTGCGATGCGATGCGAATTTGTGTGGGAGCCCTTCACTGACCTCCATTATACAAGTACGCTGGACTAATGATATCCTTTGAAATGACAGCTATTTTTTGTGCCTATTTGAAGCGGAATCAGCTCCCCCAATGTGAGGGATAGGAACTAAATTTGACGTAAAAACACAGAATACAAATTACTCACGGACGTAAAAATGACGTTTGAAAGTCGCCATATTGGCGCTGATAGCAGTAGTGGGAGTATTTGGAACTAATACTAGTGATGACAACCAATAACGATTAAGCGGCCATTTGCAAGTTACGTCAAATTTAGTTCTCTTCCCTCTTACTGGGGGGCGCTGATTCCGCTTCAAATAGGCACAAAAAAAGTGGGTATCATAGGTCCAGCGTACTTGTATAATGGAGGTCAGTGGAGCCCTTATATTGAATTGACATAACCAAATGACGTAGGTCCGTCAACTGCCTATGAATCAATTTCTTCGATGGTACATTTCCAGAAAATCGTCACCAATTGTAGCCTTGGAAATCAATAGATGCGATGGTTTAGTTAGAGCATTTACCGAGTGGCAGGCTGCTGAGGTGAAGATGTTTCTGAAGCAAATGGTTGTTATGGCCCTAAAATTAATATCTTCGAGGTGTTGAGAATATTAAATCAAATTGTACTCAATCGTGACATTGCGCGACCCCTGTCGAATCTCTATGCGTGCAGTGTGCGTGCTTGCGTGCATGCTTGCGTACGTGCGTGCGCGTGTGTGGGTATCGTTAGCTGCAACTTGATAGATCAAAGACCCTAATTTTTTTCTTTGAATCTGACGTAGCTTAGAAGTTACAACACTCTCTTGTTTACTGCTTATACCACTAAACTTACGTAAATTCTTGAATTTACCAGATAATGCACTCAATCTGCGTGGCGGTGCGTCACCTGCACGACTCTAACATCGCCCATCGTGATATCAAGCCGGAAAACTTACTATACACCAGCATGGCGCCCAACGCGGTGCTGAAACTGACCGACTTTGGGTTCGCCAAGGAGACCCTCACGCCCGCTGATACGTTGCAGACGCCGTGCTATACGCCTTACTATGTGGCTCCAGAGGTGAGTTATCATGGTTTAATGCTTGGTCTATATGTGCTGATCATGAGTATCGCTCGGTTTCAAAATCAGGACTGTATCAACGCGAACGTATTTAATTGCCTTATTGTAAACTGGAATAAAAAAAAAAAAAAAAAAAAATTAAAATGTCCAAATGGGTACCATATAATATGTATGACCATCCGCTAGTTGAAGTAACAAGGGCCCAGCAATTAGTATCTGCCGATTCCTATTGTTTTAACCTAAATCAGCGCTAATACATAACTGAAGGTATAATAAATGCTTAATAATAATAGTTAAAAAAAACATGTTTTTTTTTTTAAAATTTTAACATAATATTGCATTGTCATTGTCTCTTAATACGTATGCAAATGCTTCAACTCCCAAGCGGCCACATGCGGCCGCGATAACAATAGATAAGCTATTGTATCTAGTTTTTCCACGATCGAGGTATCAATACGTATGCAAAGTTTTGAATTAATTAGACTACTGGAGACAATGATATTCTATGTTACTAACGTAACTAGATTCGCAGTTTACGGCAGCAACGCGTTGCCACTTCGAAGATGCCTGCAGGCATAATATCTGACTTACATAATGACATAATGACTTACATCGTCTTTTTAACTATCAAGCGGTTACGCATTTCTGAGAATCGTTTGTAAGACGTTGCTACTCTAGTATTTTAGAAACTCATTGACTGGAGATAGGTAAAACTGGTAAAAGTCATGCTCATAGATTCCGTTACATACATGCAGCCCAAGCTTATGAAAGCGTGTTAAAATAGTATGGATACTACAATACATGACACTACAGGTGCTCGGTCCGGACAAGTACGACAAGTCGTGCGACATCTGGTCGCTGGGAGTGGTCATGTACATCCTGCTGTGCGGCTTCCCGCCCTTCTACTCCAACCACGGCCTCGCCATATCGCCCGGGATGAAGAAGGTACGTCTTACATACCTGATGCAATCCTCAAACATGCATTTGCCTGCGGCCCGTATTTTTGGTCAGTACTTAAGATGCGACCCGGTCTCGAGACGCGGTTCGGCTCTGTCATTGGTCCAAATTTTGACAGCCAACCAATCATAGAGCCTGAACCGTGTCTTGAGACCGAGATGCATCTTGAGTACTGACCAAAAATACGGGCCTACGTATCAATAAATATGTTAATTGATAATACAACGGATAATAATAATAGGTGCAATGTCGCTGAATGTGTCTGTCTGTCTGTCCACAGTATTCGACAACATATTAGCAGCTGTGTATTTTTATAAGTAAAAAATTAGGAATTAATAAAAAAATATCTAATGAAAACTATACCCTATTTTTCCATTGCTGTCATAGAGCGTATTATGCGGCATAATACCATGTACTCAACGTTCAATGTTTCAACTACAGTGACGCTATGCACAATCAAGCACTCACAAACAAACTTACTTCATGTTTCAATTAAGCATTAGCACACTTTGGCATTGTGCGCCACTGTGACGAATGACATTACTCTGCGTATTGTATGTCGAAAAATAAATGGATAGATGGTGATTTAAATGTTTGTTCACTTTGTGTTACAGCGTATTAGACTTGGACAATACGATTTCCCTGAGCCCGAGTGGTCCAACGTCTCGTCGGAGGCCAAGAACCTGATCAGAGGCATGCTGTCAGTAGATCCGGGCAAGCGGTTGACGATACAGCAGGTACGATATATTCAAATCAATAGCACATATTTTACTTAATTGAGGTGCATTTGCGCCAATGCTCTTGCTTCTATAGCTTCAAGAATCTAGTAATTCAAGTGAACCTAAAAATCAGCCTTTCTTAAGTATAGAATTGACTTCAAAACTTTCATATCCGTTATGGGCTATTGATCAGAGGCGGCGTAAGGCGTGGGCGACGTTGGCCATCGCTCACGGTCTCGCGAGGCTTTTTTTTAAAGAATTTACGAGTTTTGATATTCAATTTTTTATAAATTATTTTTGTTTACAAATAAAAACTTTTGTTAGCAAGTTTGAGTATCAAAAAATTCTTTTAAAAAATTTGTCCCCTCGAGTCGTCTATCAGGGGGCCTCGCAAAATATATTTTGCCCACATCAAATTTAGGTCTTGCCCCGCCACTGCTACCTTGTTAAAATATTATGACTTCTCTTTCATGCCTACGAATAACGAGAGCGAAGACATGATTATAAGATATATCTTACTTTAAGCTAAACTCTAGAAAATAGGTTATAAATGAGCGACAAGTCGAGTTAAAGATTCTACATATTTAATTCATTGTTAATGTAATGGAGCACTGCTTTCACAACATCGAAAGAGCGATTTTTTTGAATCGTTTTCTTCTCTAATCTGTCTGTCTAATGTTAACAATGTTTGTTGCAGGTGATGTCGAGCCCGTGGGTGCGGCAATACACGAGCGTACCACAGACGCCGTTGTACACGCACACGCTGCTGCGCGACGCCGGCGACGCGTGGGCCGACGTGCAGGACGAGATGACGCGCTCGCTCGCGACCATGCGCGTTGACTATGACCAGGTACGTACTCATACGGTACGTAGACCAACAGAGAGACACATATATATATATATATATATATATATATATATATATATATATATATATATATATAGATATATGTTACGCTCAAAGACCGAAAACGCTCAGTGAGCGAAAAATGGCTCACAACGCGTTGTGGTCATAGTGAAACGGCCACGACGCAAAATTCGCGTCGTGGCTTTTCTCGATTAACAGAACGCGTAGTGGCCGTTTTCATTAGGGCCACGACGCGAATTTCGCGTTGTGGCCGTTTCACTATGACCACAACGCGTTGTGAGCCATTTTTTCGCTCACTGAGCGTTTTCGGTCTGTGAGCGTAACATATATATCTATGGACGCTTCACACCACGTCAGTCTGGCCCCGTGCTAAGTACCTGAAGAACTTGTGTTACGGGTACCAGACAACGGAAATATATTTAATACTTTTATACTATACATATATTTAAGATTTTTATTATATGATACACATATTTAATACACATACATGACCCAGGAACTTTTGAAAACTTTTTGTTCCGTCGGCGGGATTCGAACCCGCGACCCCCGGCTTGAGCTACCAACAGCTCACCAACTGAGCCACAGAGGTCGTCGATATGTGTACGTACACGCACATCCGGATGCATGTGTGTTCGTATACGCACAGGCAAACGTATGCGTGTATGTACACTAAATGTGGCTTTTTCGGATCTTTGCCGCGAGCGACCGCGACCGAAAAATTCAAACAAAATGCCACTTCATGACATAGGCTATAGGTTTCATTTTACTACGCCACTAGCTTTTACGCCGCCGCCGGCGGCAGCGTGGGTCGCCACACAAATGTCAGTAGAAAATGATACATATAGTGTATGTCATAGAGTAGAATTTTATTTGAATTTTTATCGGTCGCGGTCGCTCGCGGCAAAGATCCGAAAGCCACTTTAAGAGGTGGACGCATACGCGTACTTATAGTTACAGGTGGACGCATACGCGTACTTATAGTTACAGGTGGACGCATACGCGTACTTATAGTTACAGATGGACGCATACGCGTACTTATAGTTACAGGCGGACGCATACGCGTACTTATAGTTACAGATGGACGCATACGCGTACTTATAGTTACAGGCGGACGCATACGCGTACTTATAGTTACAGATGGACGCATACGCGTACCTATAGTTACAGGCGGACGCATACGCGTACTTATAGTTACAGGTGGACGCATACGCGTACTTATAGTTACAGGCGGACGCATACGTGTACGTATACGCATAAGTAGACGCATATTATGTGAACGTACACGGATACGCACAATCATGCGTACAGTGTACATCCACGCACACACCATTCTTAAATCTACACAATATTTTGAATGATGTCTTTATATCTTTCAGGTCCAAATCAAAGCGCTAGAACAGAGCAACAACTCCCTCCTCAACAAGCGGAGGAACAAAGTGGGTGCCTGAGACACGTCAATTAGTACTTAATAGTGACCTTATACCGGGTAAGGCAGACTGAGACTAGAGTAATAACGACACCACAAGTACGACGTGGAGATGGCCGCGCTCATTAGGATGTTGTGGTGACAATAATCAAAAGTGACACCTCGTTGGTGCTAAATTTACCAAACATCATTAGCACTGAAGTAATAATAATAGGTAAGGTTCAGACTATTTTGAATTAATTTTTTTCCTCCGAAGGAAGGTCATTATAGTCCTGACGTTACTGCGTCCCTTGAGGCTATGTTGTGACTTCTTCGCATTAAAGTCCCCAGCGCAATAGTTCTCAATGCGCATGAATTTAACGATTGGGGTTGTGTGTGTCACTAGTGACTGTCTCATTATGGCAAAGAAACTACAAAGTTACAATAAAAAGTGACATGGCTGACTTCAAGTTGAGATGTCAGAAATCTGATACCAAGATGCCCTACAAAATGCGAATAGATGTTTAAATGTTGGTACCTTATTTTTGATTGCGCTACTGGTAGACCACCACTAATGTCCTAATGAGTGACGGCTTAAAAAGCTACTTAACGCTAATATTCACAATAGTTAATTATAAGTGTAAGTTAACGTGTTCATCACAACCTTAGATGTAATGAGAGTGCTTTCTCTTTCGCACGTAAGCGAGTAAGATGAGAGAGATATAATTTTTGTTATTATGTTCTTACTAGCTCACGTGAGAAAGTGTTAATTATAATATATAATTATATGATTATGTAATAAATTAATTGATTAATAATAATGGTTGTAAAGTAAAAAAAATGTCAATTAAATTTAAAAGTGTATCCATGCCAACTACAAGCTAGATCAGTTTTGACAACGCTCAAAAAGTATTATGAAATAACTTTAAGATATACAAACATTGTATAATAAAATAAATACAATACCAGTAAGAAACGAAATGCCTGACGATATATTATACAGACTTATGTTGCGTCCAAATTATAAAAGTCAGTTCACACCGAATCGTGACGCTGCGTTGGATTTTGGATTTAGGGACCTATCAGACAGAAATCGGTCACGCGGTCAAGCGTTCAAGCAGTCAGTTTTGCGTTATTTGTGTTGTAATATATTATATGGAGATACTCACACAGGGGGCCTTCTGACCGCGTCAGAATTGCTCCTGTGTGACTGACCGCTTAAACGCGTGACCGCTCTCTGTCTGATGGGTCGTCCCATAGGGATTCGAAATAGAACTCTATTCACTTTACAAAAATATGAATTTCATTCCAAGAGCAGTGCCGCTCTATGTTCAGTGCTCGAAGCACAAACTTCGGCATTGAAGCCTGCATTCGTGGTGAACAAAGTTTCGTTTCGAATATCGTTTCGTCTTGTGTGAACTGGCCCTAATATTGTAAATTTAAATGTAAAGCTAGGTACACACGCAAAACACCTACGTGTGTACCTAGCTTTACACGTACATATTATTTTTATGTAGTCTGTAGCCGCTGATATATAAATATTCGTTTACTTTAAAAGTACATTATGATAACAACTAGTTAAATCAACAATAATTTATGATGTATTTTAAAATGTTGTCGTATGCCAGTATTTAGACAAGAATCACGTTATTAATTTTAAATTTCACGAATATTATTGGCTTACTTGTTTTTTTGTATGGATTTTACGTCCAATCGTGCCTCGATTATGTCAGCAAATTTACACGAATAGACAATGTAGTAGTTTATGAGAATAGGCGCATTTAAGACGCATTTTCGCTGTATTTTGAGCGAAACGCTAGCATGATTGACTTAAAAATATATTACATTATACATATAATGTAGATATATAGGTGTTAAGGTACAAGTTGGAAACGAGCGACTCGCGACAACAGCATACGACATGTCGCTGCGACACTACTGGTTTCTATGTATTTCTATGAAATACCCTCCGCAGCTAGCGACACGAAGCTAGCCGCACTTATTCATAGAAATACATAGAAACCAGGCCCCTTAGACAAAGTATCTTTCGTTAAAAACGATGACGAAATTCGTTATCAAAATGTATGCGGTTTGACATAAGTCATCGCTAAATGACATTTCGCTTGCGAAGACTAATGTCAAATGTTTGTTTTTAACGAAAGGGACTTTGGCTACGGCCTCAGTAGTGAGTGTCGCGACGACACGTCGTCTGCATCTTTAGTGTGAAAAATTAATCATCGAGTATAATATGAAAAATAATTTCTCACGGTTACGGTTGCCATACTACATATACTATAATATGTAAAAAAGTCTGAAATAAAAGAGATGAGATGTGTTTAGATTAAAGTAAAATTTCAATAATTACTATTATTTTGAAGATCGTCGTCCAAATCCTTATTATAAAGGCTAGGGCTTCTCAAGAGGAGCCTCGGCCACATGACATCAACAATATTTCTTTATTTATTCTGCTTCATAATGTTCAACTACACATTACAATACTCAATAGCACACATTAGACAATAAACTTTATCCACCAGATGCTGAAACTTTACCACTATTTCCTGCTGTACCTTAAAATAATTTTATTTTTATAGAATATATTATGTTTCGCTTTATTTTTATAGAATATATTATGTTTCGCTTTATTTTCATGAGTTTATTTCTTAGTCTATTATATAATTTATGTTTAGTTATTATTTGATAGTATAGTATTAATATTATTAGTTTGTTTCGTGATTTTTAAATGATTGGTTCTTTGACTTTTTTTGAGACTTTCGGTCGTCAGTTATACATCTACCTCTAAATAAATTTACAAATTATTATAAAAAGTATTTTGAATAGCGAATAAATAAAATACCAGACAAAGACTATGTTAACATAACAATATAACCAAATCATTTTTGCATTTATCACAAATATCTATGGAGGGTCTGAGTGCTGAGTTTATTTTGTCTCTCACTGTGTCAACAAGAATTAGCATTTCATCTAAATAGCGTTAGTCGTAAACAATGATAACTAAAATATATGCCATACAATTAAAAGTAAAACACCTTACAGCGAGAAGTGACAAACTGCACTTAAAACAAAATGCGATGCGACGACGCTTCAAGAAAAAGTATAATATGCCTTGCTGCGACAGCGTTGTGTAGTGTCTATAGAATTGTAGATAATCGTCTTTTCGCGTCGAGTCGTGTCGCTTCTCTGTAAACAGGCCTTGTACCATGAAACTGTTTTGAGACTCAAACAATCGGACGAGAATGCTGCGTCCTACTCTAACAAACGAGAAATGACGTTGTTAGAGGAGGACGCGGCATTCTCGTCCGATTGTTTGAGTCTCAAAACAGTTTCGTAGTAGGCCTACTGACCCCTATAGTCGTGGCCAGGCCGGTAGTGATTTCGAGTATAAAGCTAGATTATACTTAATAAGCAGTAATTATAACTTATAAGGTGTAATCTATTCTTATATTATGCAATTTGCACTTAATTTGGATTAACTGCGAATAACTAGTAATAGCCTCTAAGAATAGGAAAAGGAATATTTACAACTTTTAACTGTCCTGTCGTACTAAAATCTATAGAAACTAAAAATAAGCATATTTTGCTTTCAACTTTTTAAATACTTTGCATTCGTCGACGGTTGTAAATTTTGAGTTAGACGAAATAAAATGTAAATAAAAATTAAGTGATCAATTATTATTATTATTATCATAGCCTTCTGAATATATCATCTAAATATATTCTGTCATTGTTGGAACAGCTTACCCTTAGCTATATAATATGATACATTTTAATGTAATAGTGACATATTTAAATAACAAGAGCGATATTTTTGTAAGCTTTTATCTTAAGCGCATTAAACAAGTGTTATAATAGATTTATCGAATAATAAAAATGTTAATGTTACCTACTATGGTGCCAAGGTAGAAATTTTAAAATAGCTTAACCACCGTAGTATCACACCTACGAAAAAGTAAATTGTTTATTCACTATGACAATAAGAAACTTTGTAAAAATCGATAATTTATTAATTTGAAGAGTATAAACAACAATTAAAATGTATGCAATAATTTAAATTAAATTACTGCGAGGCCACGTACTCGAACCGCAGCGAAGAGAAAGCGGTAGCGACGCGGTAGTACAATATGTATTTTACGTACGAATTTCTGTGATAATAATCACTATCTCGATCCTTCGATCGCGGATTCTTGGAAATCTATTGTTCTCGCAGCCACATGTGGCCGCTTGGGAGTTGAAGCGTTAAAAGGTCTGAGAAAATAACCGGTCTGCAATCAATCGTAAGAATAAGAAGAGAGTACTTGTCAAAGTATATTTTTAAATTTACTACTAATGCCGCTAGTGTTGAAAATTCGTGGCCACGCAGGTTAAAAATAATGTTCTTTATATTTTGCGGGCTCGCACATATTTCAATAATTATTATTGCCATTTTAAAATGCATCCTTAAAATTTCTTATGAAAACGTATTTTCTTATAAAGAAGGACTTTATTAATGCACTTTGATGAAATTTATGATTGACTGTTTTGATTAATTTTTCTTCATTTCTTGAAAAATAATGACGGTAAACTATGACTAACATCACAAGTGCTTTAATAATAATAGTAATTATTTCTTTCAAATTAAATTTTTACAAAACAATGATATTGAAGTAGTCATATTGTAACAGTCATTTTAATAAGCTGATGTCACAAACAAGAAAAATATTTATTAAGGTTAAATTTTCTTAATTGTAATTGGACAATACAATATAAGAATGTGTATCAATTTATAATTACCTCTCACTCAAGTCCTATAACTTCCATTTAGAAAACTCTTTGCAAAGATGCCTTACAGTTGTGCAAAACTAAAATATGTAGCATAAGCTACACCTAGAATATTCAGTATTGGAGCCGCCGCGCTTGTAATAGCTAACTAATGGACTGTTGTCATGTTGTGTGATATAAATAAATATAAATATTAAGACATATAGCTTCGTTTTACTCCTCGTTTTAAAAATCCAGTATATTTTAGTAATGTTTTTTGCTTTGTGTTAGTTATTATAAGATCGAAGATAAGATAATAAGTGCTGCGTTGTATGCTTTGACGCACGTCGCTAACTTCGTGGCCGCAGCCAAGGAAATTGTTTTGCTTTGTAGATATTTATTATGTAAGTGTAAGCTCAATTGTGAACCTACGTAATTAGCTATTTACATTTACGCGCCAATCAATATTGTCGTCTTTTCTTACAATGCATTTTCAAAGGGTTAAGCAATCATCGAAAGTTTTTAAGTGAAATTTGACATTCGTTAAGTCTTTAATTATTACTCGCATAGAGCAAATTAATACATCGGATAATCACTCAACTCTTGAAGATGATCGATTATTATTATTTAGCCCGGTCTAATTAGACGCAAAAAATCGTAACCTCGGAACAATTCGCATAAAGCTGAAAATTGGTAAAGACGTTAAATACACCATTATAAATAAAACCTCAAAAGTCCCCGGCGATCCTCCTTGTGCTAAAAAATGTATTAAAGGTCAAAGGTATGAAAATGAGTTTTTCCCGTTTCTTTTTCAAACGGTACATTTTATCGTAAAAATCTGTAGGACAAGTTTGTAGATCATAGAATTATCTAAGTACAAAAAATATTCAGACACTTTTTTCATACGGCTTACCATTCCTTCTAAATAGCATGTTTAATGTTTGGGAAAATCATATTATCTATACTACAACTAGTTCGACTTGAAAAATTCATTTTGTGTTGAATAGTCTTATTTATCGAGGAAAACTTAAGCTATATAACATCACATTGCGACCAATAGGAGCAAAGAAACAGGAAAATGTGGAAAGACGGAGAATATTATTTGGAAGGGCTTATCTCACAAACTGCTGAAGCAATTTTTATGTTATTTGGCACAAATATAGAGTAGACCTCAGTACATTTTCCTGAAAAAAAATAGCCTATGTGACTCCACGTGGCCTACTCTATATCTGTGCCAAATAAAATAAAAATTGCTTCAGCAGTTGGTGAGATAAAACCTTTCAATTAATGTTCCCCTTTTTTTTCACATTTTCATCTGTTCCTCCCCTTCTAATGGTCACAGCGTGATGTTAAAGGCCTTAAGCCTTCCTCGATAGTAGATAGTCTTATATACCTAATATAAGACTATCCAAAACAAAAATAATTTTTCAATTCGAGCCAGTAGTTCCACAAATTCATTGGTTTTAAAATATAAGTACATAGATATGATTTTCCCAAACATTAAGCCCGCTATTTATAAGGGGTGGTAAGTCGTACAAAAAAAAGTGTTATGATTTATTTTTTTGTAGAAAATTCTATGATCTACAATCTTATGCTACCTATTTTTATGATAAAATGTACCGTTTGGGAAAAAACGGGGAAAACCTCATTTTCGTACCTTGAATTAAATTTTTAGCACAAGGAGGATCGTCGGGGACTTCTGAGTTTTGAGGTTTTATTTATAATGGTGTATTTAACATCTCTACTTTTCAGCTCTATGCGAATTATTCCGAGGTCGAATGTTTAATTTTCCTGGGCTAGTTGTAGTATCGCTAGCCGCATCACCGTGAGTTCGTGGCCACAACGTGGATCGTTTAGGTACTGATCGTGATTCGTGAGCCACAATAATTATAATTAGGTAATGCATTGCTTATTGTAATTCATTTATGTATGGAAATTGCAATTCATTTATGTATGGAAATTGCAATTCATTTATGTATGGAAATTGCAATTGACGCGCATTACTGTTTTATCGGAATATGTCTATTCATCCAGCAACATTTCTCGAAGGCTTCCGCCTTTTGCATTTCCACTAACGTGAATATATTTTCCGCTATTGTTTGTTTGTCGAAGTTTTCCACTCGTAAGAAAGCACATTTTTAATATTTTCTATTTGTCGCATTCGTTTCGGCACAGTTCGAAAGAGACAGTATCGTTTTGCGCTAAAGGGCTAAAGTGTGTAAATTAGAACCTTGGTTACAAAGCGGCCATGACGTTTTTAGAAGATCGGGATTTCTCTGAGGTGCCGACAATACCAGAATACTTCACCGGGAAGACGATTCTCATTACGGGAGGTACAGGTATGTAACACGAGTTTATAAGCGCTTTACACATAGCACAGGGTCGTAGCTACCGCCGTATCTGCCGTATCAATTATACGGGGCCCCGGGGCCATTGGGGCCTCCAACGTGCGTAAGCAAAAATTAATAAAAACGTTCCTAATATTATTTTTTAAATTCGTAAATGACAAAGTTAAAAAAAACATTTCTTTTATTTCTCGCGTAAATCGTGAGTCCAAAAGTTGGCACGCTATGCATTTTTTTGGTTTATGATAAGTTGATAACTGATAAGTTTTAACTTTTCTAAGGGCCTACAAAAAATTTATAC
Source organism: Cyaniris semiargus (assembly GCA_905187585.1). Taxonomy (NCBI): domain Eukaryota; kingdom Metazoa; phylum Arthropoda; class Insecta; order Lepidoptera; family Lycaenidae; genus Cyaniris; species Cyaniris semiargus. The sequence goes on along the minus strand of LR994551.1, from coordinate 20,582,434 downwards.
GGGGCCCCGCCAAGGCACGCTACGCTTCTGACATAGCAGCTATAATGTAAATATGTACTATCAGAGAAGTTGATTCCCAGGCAGAATGCGGATCTAAGTAATTTGTTCGTGTTAATTCAAACCCATCCGACTGATCACAGTTAACATTGAATTCACATAAGCCGACCAATTAATGACTTAGGTCCGTCAACTGCCTAGGAATCAATTTCCTCGATGGTACATGTAGCACGATACATCTCATTACATCTTTCAAACCGTCCCGATTCGCCAACCATCCCGATCTCGGGCAGTTTTCATCCTTCCGCTACGAGTTTCTTTTAAATTGTCAGCGCAACGAGCTGCAACTTGCAAGGTGTCCTAAGCCACTATGTTCGCCTGATCGTGGTCAATTTCGTGGTGGATGCTAATCGGATTAGCATGGACGAAAAAGATTTTTGTGACCAATTGCCTCCACAACATTAATAAATCTTGGCTTAACATTTTTTTTTATGAAATAAGGGGGCAAACGAGCAAACGGGTCACCTGATGGAAAGCAACTTCCGTCGCCCATGGACACTCGCAGCATCAGAAGAGCTGCAAGTGCGTTGCCGGCCTTTTAAGACGGAATAGGGTAATAGGGGAGGGTAGGAATGGGAAGGGAAGGGAATAGAGGAGGGTAGGGAAGGGAATAGGGTAGGGGATTGGGCCTCCGGTAAACTCACTCACTCGGCGAAACACAGCGCAAGCGCAGTTTCACGCCGGTTTTCTGTGAGAACGTGGTATTTCTCCGGTCGAGCCGGCCCATTCGTGCCGAAGCATGGCTCTCCCACGTATAAAACAAACATTAGCAAGATATAAGAAAACTGTATTCCTGAAGATATAATAGAACTTCGACCATCAACGATATACAAAAAATTCGGACGTTTTCTTTAGGTTTCCTAGGAAAAATTCTTGTGGAGAAACTGTTGTACAGCTGTAGTGAACTGAAGAGGATATACCTGCTGGTGAGAGCGAAGAAAGGTGTACAACCAGATGACCGCCTCAAGCAGCTTTACAATAACCCGGTTAGTGACCTTCATACATCAGTCAACGGAGACTACCATTTATAATCTTTTTTTTTTTTTTAAATGAAATAAGGGGGCAAACGAGCAAACGGGTCACCTGATGGAAAGCAACTTCCGTCGCCCATGGACACTCGCAGCATCAGAAGAGCTGCAGGTGCGTTGCCGGCCTTTTAAGAGGGAATAGGGTAATAGGGGAGGGTAGGGATGGGAAGAGAAGGGAATAGGGGAGGGAAGGGAAGGGAATAGGGTAGAGGATTGGGCCTCCGGTAAACTCACTCACTCGGCGAAACACAGCGCAAGCGCTGTTTCACGCCGGTTTTCTGTGAGAACGTGGTATTTCTCCGGTCGAGTCGGCCCATTCGTGCCGAAGCATGGTTCTCCCACGTATAAATCTACTTTTGATTTTGATTCCGTGACGAAAACTGCTCGGTGTTAGTGGATACTATGTAACATCTCTGTATGTCTGCTTGTAGCATTGCTGCTCGCAATATCCTACGACGCGGTGCTAATTAAAAATACCAGTTGCAACTTACAACATCTACTCATTTGTTTTTGTTATAAAAAAGTTTTTGTTTGTCAAAAACAACTTTTACGATCGTTGAACTTTGAATCCTACCATAACTTCGCAGGATGCACGAAGCATTTGCCATACATAAGTAGTAAGTACCTATACAATAATTGCATATTGTAGTGTTTCGATCGTCTCCGGAAAACGAGGCCGGGTATATTTGAAGCCAAAGTCTCCATCGTACCCGGGGATGTGTCTGAAGATAATCTGGGTATGTCGGAGCAGGACCGCGCTATGTTGATCAACACAACCAACATTGTATTCCACTCTGCGGCCAGCGTCAGGTAACTATAGTCTTATACAATACGCAGAAATTAAATTGGCACCTGCTTCTCTAGATTTTCCTTAGAACGAGGTGCCTAGTTATCTTCTGCGTGTTAAAATTCCTGTATACTTAACGTGACCATTTTTTTTTGTCAGAGCGGGACATCTGCAGAATTATACATTAAATAAAAAAGTCGGCCAAGTGTGATTAGGACTCGCGCACGAAGGTTCCGTACCATTATAAAGCAAAAATAGTCAAAAATGGTGTTTTTTGTACGGAAGCCCCCCCTTAATTAATATTATTATTTTCATTTTGTTATTAATTATTTATTAAAGTATAAATACAATTGAGTGTTTTGTGAATATTTCAAGTGCCTGTCTATTGCCATTATTGATATCGAGCAAAATATGGCAGAAAAATCACGATTGTTGTATGGGAGTGTGTTACTTCCAGGCATTTCACAAGCATTTCAAATGTCAAAATACTTTTAAATTATCGTTTGGTCTGTTTGCAAAAGCGGGACAATTTCGGCCTAGCGGGGGACACCGGGACAGACTGCCTGAAAGCGGGACTGTCCCGCCCAAAGCGGGACGTATGGTCACGTTATGTATACTCCATAAGAGACTTATTACTCTCTCTCTCTCTCTCTCTCTCTCTCTCTCTCAGGTTCGACGAGCCGCTGAAAGCCGCTACCCGCCTCAACCTTTTAGGGACGAAGCAAATGCTCGACCTCGCTAAACAAATGACCAACTTTGAAGTAAGAATTATTAAATTAATTTGCATAGGGTGTTTGGTAAAATAAAATGCAACCAATCAATAAATAGGGCCTAAAGACAAAATGAAAATGATCGCCGGGATCTATAGGCAACGTTTGCCGCACTAATCACTTTGTTGTTATCGTTTTGGGTTCTTGTTTGCTTGTCCTGTTGTAGCCGAAAACGCTAAGACTTTATGAAGTTTTAAATAAATTAAATTTAATTAAAATAATTTTAAATGTATCTATTATATTCTCAATATTTCCAGAGCTTCGTCCACGTGTCGACGACATACTGCAACACTCACCGCGCGCGGCTCGAGGAGCGGCTGTACACACCGCACATGGACTGGCGGCAGCTGCTGCGGCTGCTGCAGTTGGACGACGAGACCGTGCGACACCTGACACCCAAGTGAGTAGAGTTGTCATAGGCAGATACCAGAGCTTCGTCCACTTGTCGACGACATACTGCAACACTCACCGCGCGCGGCTCGAGGAGCGGCTGTACACACCGCACATGGACTGGCGGCAGCTGCTGCGGCTGCTGCAGTTGGACGACGAGACCGTGCGACACCTGACACCCAAGTGAGTAGAGTTGTCATAGGCAGATACCAGAGCTTCGTCCACTTGTCGACGACATACTGCAACACTCACCGCGCGCGGCTCGAGGAGCGGCTGTACACACCGCACATGGACTGGCGGCAGCTGCTGCGGCTGCTGCAGTTGGACGACGAGACCGTGCGACATCTGACACCCAAGTGAGTAGAGTTGTCATAGGCAGATACCAGAGCTTCGTCCACTTGTCGACGACATACTGCAACACTCACCGCGCGCGGCTCGAGGAGCGGCTGTACACACCGCACATGGACTGGCGGCAGCTGCTGCGGCTGCTGCAGTTGGACGACGAGACCGTGCGACACCTGACACCCAAGTGAGTGGAGTAGTCATAATAATAATACCCCACACCGGTTTCGATGACGGTGGCTCGTTTCATTGAAACCAGGCCAGTTACGCAGGAGTAATTTTATAGTGTCCAAATGTGTATGCAGTACACAAGAGCACTCTCTATTCCTTTTACTCTCATAACCCAGTGGGACGGATGACCGACACGACTGGCGAGAGATCAGGCGCAGGACCGACTTTTTACATGCCCATCCGACGCATGGATCATCTTTCTCGTCAGACAATCAGGTGATCAGCCTGCATTGTTCTAACCAAACTTGGAAATATGTAACACGTTTCCAACGCGGGAATCGAACCCACGACCTTCGAGTCATGAGCCACGCTCTAAACACCTAGACCACGGAGGCGGAGGCGAGTAGTCATAAGCAGATGCCGCAAGAGCGAGACCAAGTGAGCACAACGCAGCGTGTGCTGTCGCTACGAAATAACGCATTTTATGCCACATACCTGCATTGCGTCGACGTTACAACAACGCAACGGAGCCAATAACGGAGCAATGTGACTAAGCGCCTTTACAAACATGTCGCAGTATCGCTGTCAGAACTTATTTGGATAACTTATTACGAACTTCTGTGCTTTTTAAAAGGGATAACAATTTTATAACTTATTCAATCCCGATTCTAAATCTCTATTAAATTATTGCCTGTTCGTTACAATATATTTCCAGACTGCTGGGCGGGATGGCGAACACGTACGTGGTGACTAAGCACCTGGCGGAGCACATGGTCTGCGAGGAGCGCGGCCGCCTGCCCCTCGTCATCATGAAGCCTTCCATCGGTGAGAACCAGCCTTGGATTTATGTATAGGCAGTATAGGCCATGACCTATGGGCGGTAGCATCCTAGGATGACGGCAGAGTTCGTATATAGGGGCCGCAAAAGTAAAGTGGCCTATACTCATAAAAAATATAAATACGGCCCTGGTGAGAATTAAACTTTGTGCCTTTTACTTTGCTGAAGTATTGTACGGCCTGTATAACCTGTAGTGTAATATTGTGTATTTGCTACGTGACCGAATTATATAATTCTTGGAGTCCAATTTTTTTTTAATGTACGCGCTGCTGAGAAAGCAATCACCGCTTTTAATTTAGTGTTGAATGTAATATTTCAGTGACGGCAAGTTTGCTGGAGCCAGTGCCGGGCTGGATTGACAACTTTAACGGTCCTGTGGGCTTGCTGTTGGCCTGCGGCACTGGTCAGTATGCACTTTAATAGAAAAAAAATCTATCATAATAAATATTATGTCAATTATTTGAAGTTATGGTAGGTTCCCTAGAGGAATTTAATATTTCGATTTGATGGTTATAAATTTTGGATTGATCTATGTCTCAAATAGAACAATCCAAAATGTATAACCATCAAATCGAAATATTAAATCCTTTCTATCTCTGTAAGCTACCACTTTCGAGAAATTTCGCAGAGGAAATTGTTGTTCATCTTATCTTGATCTTATCAAAATGAAGCTACTCACGAAAAATTAGCTTGATAGTAATAAAAAAAAATTGTTCTAGGGAACCTGTATAGTACAAAAGGAAAGGTTGTCTGGCAGAAACTTCTGTTAGCAGTAAGACCGCCTATATGTACTATCAGAGAAGTTGATTCCTAGGCAGATGGGGGACCTACGTAGTTTGGTCGCGTTACGTCAAACCCAGCCGACAGATCACAATTAACATTAAATTGACATGATCCGACCAAATGACGTTGGTCTGCCAACTACCTAGGAATCAATTTCCTCGATGGTACATAGTTTATGTAATGTATTTGTGTAATTATCTGTGCACGCGCGGGTGTGTCTGTGACGTCGCGGATTCAGTCCGGAATAAACGGTTGCACTAGCTGTACGTGTCTTATTCAAATACCTCAATTTTCTGGTATTGTGTTTTAAGTTTAAGTTTAGTTTTAAGTTGTACAAATAAATAATTAAAACTTAATTAAAAAATTGGTTGTCTGTAAAATCGGTTTACGGCTGGTAGTTTGACGTGACAACGTCAAACATTACAGTCGCTCGAGCCGATCATGCCTCTCTCTCGTACGTGCCGCGCTCTCGCTTGCGGAACGCGACAATGAGCGTAACAGGATAATGACGTCATCTTTTTCGTGCATGCAGCCCGTAGTATCGAGTTATTAGACGATGTCACGTCAAAAACAGATACCAGGATACTAAAGTATCTCCAAATCGGTTCAGCCGTTGAATAGCTGATACGCTTACAATATACTGTTTAATGCTATTGTGACATTCCAGGCGTGATCCGCGTGCTGTACACCGAGCCGGACGTGACGCACGACTACGTGCCCGCAGACCTCGTGGTGCGCGCGCTCGTCGTGGGCGCCTGGCTCAGGGGGACCAAAAAGTGGGCACTTAGTTACCTACGAGGATTATAATATTAAATTACTTATTCATCTACATATGTGACGTTATCAGCGTGAAGGGACCTTATTGTCGGTATTGAGTTATTAGCATCGCCATAATCTACATTTAATAAGCTATCGAACCATGTAAATAACATGCATGTAGGCCTGGCAAATATTAAAAAAAAATGTTGAAACTCGAAAGTCTTAAAAGGTGATATTGAGAAAGTCGGATTTAAACTTCGAAACCCAAAAAAAGTATGTTATTGTGGGAAGTTACATAGATATTATGTTTTTTGAGAAGTACATTATATGGTCTTTTAGATTTTAACTTCAATTATATAATTTTATAGCCTTATACCCGTTTTTTACCACGCCAAAGTGCACGATGTAATAAAAATGCCCAAGATGGTTTTTACTAAATATTTCATTTATAGTATGTTTTCTATAGTATTTTATGAAAGAATAATATAAAACGGGTAAGTTTTTACTAAATAAAAACGACTTCAATATTAAACGACATTGTTAATTATATAAAAAAAAATTTGAACAAATGAAACATTGTGCTTCACTAATCTTATTAATCAGTCAAAATCAACAAAAATATATATTTACTATGCTTAAAAATAGTCAAATGAGATCAAATATATAAAGTTCTATTAAAAAGTAACTTTTTTCAGTCTTAAAATTCAAGTTAAAGTTTAGTAAAAAGCTGGCACAAACACTACACATTTTATAAAAGGGACCTTATTGTCGGTGATTAAAAATTTAGTGATATCACATAAAAATGAATATAAATTTTGATTAACATTGAGGTTCTTATTTTCAAAATAACTTTAATTATCCTTTAGTAACAAGACGTGTACCAAAACATGCAATTTCTCTTAGTTATTATAAAATATATTAAAAGGGACCTTAATGTCGGGCGTTACATTTTAAGTAATAAAGTTAAAAGAAGATACAAAAATACTACTAATTTCGTAGTTGTAACAACGAATTATAATTTGTCTCTCTATTTATACAATATTTAATGATAAATCAACGGGCGGTCGACCTCTAAATAAACCAATTAGGGTAAATTGTCGTAACTGGCCACATAATATTATGTGTCCCCCCCCCGCGGACCGAGACAGCGATTAGACGTGTTTTGTGTCAGCTCCACTTTAAAAATCATTATAAGTTAATTTAAGTAGTATTGAGTACATAAAAAGTGTTCAAAGTGACAATCGACATGAACAGCAAATACTGTGCAATTATCAAAGTGAGAACTATCTATAAAGATAACTTTTCGTGCAATTTAGTGCGTATGTGAACATCGTTAATGACGGTTGTTAGCAAATCTGATAATTAAACCACCCACCTACATCTCAAATACAAGTAAAGAGTGCTACTAATAGATCACAAAATAAACGCTCTACGTCATAAGCCGCGTAGCTAAGAGCGTACGACACTACCATAGCGATCGAGTTCGACAGTTCCAGGGTTCGAGCCTTGCCGGACCAAAGTGACTTTTTTCACTTGTCGCTGTTAAATAATAAGGAAGTACAAAATATTGACTAATAAACGACCAACCTTGCTCCTGCTATCTGCAATATTAGCGATATACTTGTACAATTCTTGAACAACGATGTCTAATCAACGTTCTCCATCGGGGAGCAACAAATACAGCTCAGACCCGTCTCTCAATGTAACAAACCGACACATGAAGCGTAAATGCACTGACGACATGTCGTTGATGCAGCAAATGTTTGAAGAATTGAAGGCGCAACAAGAAAGCAGATTTAATACCTTAGAAGCTACTATGAACTCAATTAAAACCCAAAATTCGGAAATCCAGCACTCTGTTGAATTTATGTCTAGCCAGTACGACAAATTAATAAACGAAATAACTTTGCTGCGCAAAGAAAACGAAATGTACAAGAGTCGCATAGAAGATCTTGAATCGAAGCTAGAATATATGGAAGAAACGACAAAAACTGCAACAATAGAAATAAAGGGTGTTCCAAACGAAGAAGGAGAAAATATAAAGAAACTTATAAATTCGGTCAAGAAATTAGGTGAAATTATTAAATACCCAATTGAAGACAGTAATATCCGGGACATTTACAGGCAAAAGTCAAATAATAATAGTTCTGGTCCTATAATAGTCAAATTTACCAGCACAATTTTCAAAAATGAATTAATTAAAGCGTCCCGAGCATATAACAAAAATAATAAAAGTGAAAAGCTAAACACTAAGTTCTTGAATATAGGTGAGACGTCAAAACCGGTATATATAGCAGAGTCTCTTACAAATAAATCAAGACATCTATTCTACTTGGCCAGAGAATTTAAAAAGAAAAACCATAACGCAAGTACCTGGACGTCATTTGGAAGAGTATACCTAAAGATAGATCAGAATTCTACACCAATACGTATTGAAAAAGAATCAGATATTTTAAAATTATGTACAAACATGTGACTAACCTTAGCTTTAACCTCTACTTCTGCATGCTTACTAATATTTACAGTGAAACACTATTTTTATGGAATAAAACATTTTAAAATTTCAACATATTACACTAAGACTATTCTACAAAACATATTATCCACGTTTGCTCTGAAGTTAAAAAGAAACGCTCTTAGAATACCCAAACATTACTATGTCATATTTTTATCATTTAAAAGAATTGTTTTTATTAAGTACCTCATCCTTCTATTGGAATTTGATATTGTATTTTGTACTGAGTTACATTTCTTAATCAAAGTTCAATGATTTGATGAATGTACAAACTGAAATTGACTCTTATAATGTAGCCCAATCCATTACCTGTAATGCAGAGGAATGTTCTTCTTATTTGCTGGAGTCTAAAAAATGTTTAAAAAGTTTTCAACAAAACATACGGAGCATTAAATGTAACCTGTCAGGATTATTGCCAATTTTATCTGCTACAGGGGTTGATTGGGACTGTATAATTTTAACGGAGTGCTGGCTTCCCTCAACAGTTAATTTGCCAATTTTAAATGGGTATAATAGTTATGCCACAACCAATAATGTAACTCAGAACGAAGGAGTAGTGGTCTACTACAAAAGCAACTTAATGATTACTGTGGAAGAACCTGAAATACAAGAAGCAAACTGTCTTCTAATAACACTAAACAAAGACACAATTGCTCTAGCTGTTTATAGACCTCCTGGATACAAAAACACTGATAATTTTCTACATTCTTTAGATAAAATTTTGACAAAATACTCATGTAAACAGAATCTTTTACTAGTGGGGGATATAAATATTAATATCGCAGAACAAAGCAGCGACATAAACCTTTGTGCATATCTAGATTTACTTGCCTTCCATGGTATGATTCCTGCATACACATCACCTACCCACAATAAAACATGTTTAGACCACACCTTCCTCAAGACTAATCAAACAGCTCGTAGTCTAATCTTCCAAACAACTCTCACGGATCATTACAGTATTGCTCTGTTTATGGTCGGTATGCCAAAGATAAAACCTCCAAAAATCACAACACACATTGACTATGACCTAATAAATAAAGAAATAATAAACCTAGATTTTGGTCCTCTGTATTTGATGAATGATGCAAATGAGGCTGCAGAATTTCTCCACAACGCTTTGTACTCTCTTATTCAAAGTAACTCCAAAGAAATAAAAATATCAAACAGAAAGACAATATTTAAGCCGTGGATAACACCTGGTATCTTAAAATGCATAAAAAACCGTGACAACTTGTACAAAAAACTCAAGAAAGATCCTGAAAATCACGTACTGCGTGTAACATACAAAAGATACCGAAACTTCTGCTCTACTTTAATTAAAAAAGTAAAAATAGATTTTGAGGCAGCGCAATTTCAAAACGCAGGAAAAAACAGTAAAAAAATTTGGAAAATTATCAAAGAGACCACTTACTTAAATAAACCAAAAGAATATCCTACAGAATTAATAAGACCTGAAGACCCTCAAAGTTCGGTTAATAATATCAATCAATATTTTTCTGGCATAGGAAGAAAGCATGCGGAAAAAAAATCTTAATAAAAAGACACAGAAAATACCCCTCACTCCTAACCAATGTAGTCACTCCTTCACTCTTCTTCCTACTGATAACACTGAAGTTGAATCTTTAATCTCAGGATTAAAAAGCGAGAGCTCCGTGGGTCTTGATATGATACCCAGTGAGTTATTAAAGACTCATAGAGGTACTCTGGCACCACCTATAACACATATATGCAATTTGTCCTTCACAACGGGAGTATTTCCAAAAATTTATAAAAAGTCAAGAATACATCCGGTTTACAAGAGTGGTGACAGAGACTCTCCTAGCAATTATAGACCTATTTCCGTTCTTCCCGTTATATCGAAAATTTTAGAACGCTTAATCAATAAAAGGCTAGTTAATTACCTAGAGAGTAAAAATCTTTTGGCAGAATCGCAATTTGGTTTCAGGACAAATAGATCCACTTCAGACGCTGTACTCGAATTAACCAACCATATTGTTTCAAAACTAGATGCAAAAAAGAAAGTACTAGGAGTGTTTTTAGACCTTGCTAAGGCATTTGACACGGTCTCTGTTCCCATCCTCTTGAATAAGCTGGAACACTTGGGCATCCGAGATATTCAGCTAAAACTACTTCGAGATTACCTGACAGATAGAACACAGTGTGTAAAAATTGGAAATGTAATTAGTGAGGAAGCTACTGTATATTATGGTGTGCCACAGGGTAGTATCCTAGGACCAACACTATTGCTAGTATATATAAATGACCTTTGTCAGACTAAACTTACTAATGCAAAAATAATCGCTTTTGCTGATGACACGGCCCTACTTTTTAGTGGAACCACCTGGCGAGAAGTTTTTTTAAGTGCTCAAAATGGTATGAACACAGTTAACAAATGGTTAAATTGTAACATACTTAGCCTTAATGTCGAAAAAACCAATTACATGACGTTCTCCATCAGAAATAATGACAAACCAAATACTGAGCTATCTATTGTATCGCATGCGTGTCCTGATTCATCTACTGACTGTCTATGTCCAAGGCTAAAAAGTACTACATCCACTAAGTACCTGGGTGTGATCATTGATGACAAACTTAAGTTCCACGATCACATAAACCTTCTTGTTACTAGAGTGCGCAGACTAATAGCCATTTTCCATCCTTTAAGACATTCAGCATCTAAGTCAACTCTAAAAACAATTTATTATGCATTATGTCAATCGCAGCTTGAATATTGTGTTACGTCTTGGGGCGGTACATGTAAAACCAATATCTTAAAACTAGAAAGAGCACAGAGAGCACTTCTTAAGGTTGGCTTATTCTTACCTTACTATCATCCCACTACTGACCTTTATCTGAAATGGGAGTTACTAACAGTGCGACAAATCTTCATCCTAAAAACGGTTCTTAAGCAACACACTCTTACGGTTTATGAACCAGATAAAAACAAGAAAAAACGCATAAGGAGTAAAGTATGCACGGTGCCACTATGCAGAACCACCTTTGCTCACCGATTTTTTACTTACCTGGGTCCTAACTTATATAATAAAATCAACAAGAGTTTATCAATATACCCCTTAAATAAAAACAAATGCAAGCGTTTAACTTCTGACTGGCTGCAAAAATTAAATTACAAATCTACAGAAAGTCTTATCAATAGCAATTAATTACAACATAATATACAATTATTTATTTACATCACACTTATTTATTCTTACTTTACATTACCCACTTGCCTCTACACAGTTTTACTCCCGATTTATTTAACCCGAAATTGTAATCCATAAGTACTATTTTTTCATCACAATTGTATTCTTAGATATAAATAATCTAAACGGTCGCTAATTTGTCCGCGGTATTGGGGTCCTGGTGATCTGTAACACAGGCTACTGCCTAATTCAGACACCAGCTCCTCACTTTCTAATGTACGACAGCATAATAATCTGTAAGTTTAGCCGTTAAGTTAGATTGTTGTGAGAAATAAAGATTTATTATTATTATATTATTATTAAACAGAAAAAAAAATGTAAAGGATCGCAAATAGCGTGCAAACTTCTACGGTACAGGTATTTACTATTTAGTAAATCTATAAGGCTTCTAGTCTCTTAGATAAAATTTTAACTAGTTAGTATGTAGATACTCTAAACAGAATGGGTATTTGTAGCACAACGACTTGCAGATTCTGTGAGGAGGAGGATGAAACACCTATTCACCTTCTCCTCGACTGTCCTGCTCTACTACAGAGCAGGAACAGGCACCTTGGTCACCGCGAATACTCATCTACAGAGGAAATTCGTGGCACCAACCCCAACCATATCGTTCAATTTATGATCACTGTGGCCCGCGTGATGTTAAACTATTTTGAAAATCACGCCCACCGGCCAAATAATGTAGTCGTGAAATTTTTTCCACTTTTAAATCAATAATTTTGAAGAAATTTGTTTTTTAACCCTAAAAAATTTTTGTTGCGGCCCGCGACACCAAGACCAAAAGTAATTTGTGGCCCGTATGAAAAAAAAGGTTGGGGACCACTGGTCAAAGTCTTTTAACCCGATACCGTGCCGACAGAAAGCCGCAATCGACTCTCGGCTGTAGCACCGACAATAAGGTCCCTTTTTTACTAAACTAGGTTCAATTTTAACCTATAAAAAATCGTTTTTAAAGCCTGTGTCTTTGTTATATCAAAATTTAGAGACTGTTTATTAATATGGAGCAAAAAAAGAAAAAATGTTTTTTTTCGACGTTTTACTTTAAAGGCGATTATCTCGGAAACTAGAACCGACAACAAGGTCCCTTTTCCCAGATAACGTCACATGTTATGTCACAGCGCAAGCGAGAGGGACACATGACAGTATAAGGGTGAAGTCAAACGAGCGTAATTTTGTGAGTCGGGAGTCGCAGTTTCGGTCGCGTAAATTATTTTTCATACTAATCATGACTTTTTATTTACTTTTTAGGGTTCCGTAGCCAAATGGTAAAAAACGGAACCCTTATAGATTCGTCATGTCTGTCTGTCTGTCTGTCTGTCTGTCTGTCTGTCTGTCCGTGTATGTCACAGCCACTTTTCTCCGAAACTATAATAGTTATACTATTGAAATTTGGTAAGTAGATGTAGTCTGTGTACCGCATTAAGATTTTGATACAATAATGGAAAAATTATTAAAAATTTTAGGGGTCCCCATAGGTACAACTGAATCAAAAAAAATTTTTTTTTCATCTAACCTATGCGTGTGGGGTATCTATGGATAGGTCATCAAAAATCATATTGAGGTTTCTAATATCATTTTTTTCTAACCTGAATAGTTTGCGAGAGAGACTCTTCCAAAGTGGTAAAATGTGTCCCCCCCCCCCCCCCGCCCTAACTTCTAAAGTAGGGGCATGATAAGTCTAAAAAAAATATATGATCTACTTTACTATAAAAACTACCAACGAAAATTGGTTTGAACGAGATCTAGCAAGTAGTTTTTCTTATACGTCATAAATGGTAAACCTTAATCCAACAAAAAAAATAACTCGCCATCGACAACAATTACTCTGCTCTGTATTAAAACCTTTGTGAATGTACAAGTAAAAAAGAAAAGAAAGAACCCGATTCAAAATATAGATTTAAAAATTCATTTTAAACAATTAAATCCACACAATATCAAACACAGTACCTGTAACAATACAATATAAATAATGTTAGTTTATTAGTAAAGACACCATTCTACAATTTAATGTTATTTAAATTAATAAAATTACACAAAACATCTATAACTGGTGTATGAACAAGGGACAAAAGTGACTGGAAATTGGAGGGACGAGAGACATCAGAGGGAAGTAGATCATACAATGAGCAAATACGGTTAGGACAGCTGAAAAATATATGTTCAAGGGTGCCTTCATCAAGTCCACATTCACAAAGAGACGAATCTCTCACCCTGATTTTGTGATGAAATATTGGAGTGCAGGAGTGACCCAGACGCAGACGGCAAACTGTAGATGTAACAGATTTTTTGGCTTTTCTATATTTAAAAAACCATGGCTTAACTAAAACTTGATCCTGTAGAGAGTGGTATAATTTACCCTTTAAATTTCCTGAAATTGACCAATCCTCATTCCACTTGCACACCAAATGCTGCATAGCCAGTGGTAATAGGTCATTACTATAAAGTTTAAATTGATCAAGAACTCCTGTATTAGTGGCTCGTTTTGCATATAGGTCCGCACTTTTAAATGGTGGGACTCAACAAACGATAAAGCCTCAAGTATAGCAATTGCTTCTCCAGTAAACACTGACTGAGAGGGCAATTTAAAATTTAAAACTACGTACCTTTGGAATCCAAACTGCTGAACCTACAGATCCGTGCTGATTTAATTTTGAGGCATCTGTATAGATATGATACCAGTTATTGTACTTGGTGTTCACTAATTCCATAAAATCATGTTTAGCAGATTGTGAGCCTTTTACAATGCTAGTATTGAGGGTAACACTAGGAAACCTAACTAGAGCTTCATACGGAATTTCAAATATAGGGAGCATTTTACACTGATATACACGGCAGGGCATATTATTAAATTTGAGGAAGCTTTTAACTAAACAAGGAGGAGTTTTATGGGACCAATAGGCTGAGGATTGGACTAATTGGCAAAGAGTATGCGAAATTGGAATAAGGGGGTGGTCTGATAGCTGTAGGGCTTTAAAAAGAAAAGTCAGAGAGATACTGGCGTCGGAGATACAAAGGGGGATCTGCTGCCTCTACTTGTAGGGCATTTTTAGCTGTTGATTTCATTGCACCGAGAATTAAGCGGAGACACTTAGCCTGGATTTTGTCTGATTCATTAAGTGCAGATTTATGGCACGGTTCAAGGATAATCGAACCATAATCCAAGTGACTCCGAACAAGAGCGTTATAAATAAGCTTTTGGGTGTAGGGGTGTGAACCCCACCAAACTCCAGAGAGGCAGCGAATTATATATATATTTTTTTTCACATTTTTTAATGACATGATTAATGTGTGTAACGCCTGTCATTTTAGAGTCAAGATAGACTCCCAAGAATTTTACTGAGTTTGAAACAGGGAAATTTTGATTGTCTAGGATTATTTGAATGTCAGGTACAGTCCTGCTTCTTGTGAAAACTACGACTTTACTTTTTACAATAGAGATGCTTAAGCCATGATCATTTAACCACTCACGCAGATAGTAAAGAGCGGAATTAAGACGAGCACAGACATCTGATAAGTCTCTGGAGGAGGCATAAACGGTTATGTCATCCGCATATCCAAGAAATCTACAAAATGAGATAACTGATAAATGTAATTTGAGGGTGTAAAGATTATAAAGACAAGGGCTGAGGACATTTCCTTGCGGCAGGCCTTTCCACACTTGTCTGTAAATGGGCTGTGAGTTATTATGAGAAATAAGGATGGTACGGCCTGAATTAGAGTTACAGATGTAGTTGACTGTCTTCTCAGGAATACTCAGCTCTAGCAATGTCTGCCTGAGTACTGGAAGAAGTACGTTGTCATATGCGGACTCCACATCAAGAAACACCCCCACCAGAGTCTCCTGCTTGGAGAGGGCAACTCGAATGTCGGTTACCAATGTAGAAATACCATCCGTGGTACTAAAACCCTTGCGAAATTCGAATTGACATCTCGGCAAGATGCCTCTGCTTTCCAAAAACCACTCAAGCCTATTTTTAATAAGATGCTCCAATATCTTTGATAGGGTGCAAGAGAGGGCGATGGGACGATAGCTGGAAGGGATACTCTCCGGTTTACCTGGCTTTATAATGGGGATAATTATCTGACACTTCCACTCATCAGGAGGATGTCCAGAATCATAAATGCAGTTTAAAAAATCTAATATAATTTTTTGGGTCCTGGTGTTGCACTTGGTAATAAGTGAGTATGGGATATTGTCAGCTCCAGGAGTTGAGTCAGTCAGAGAGTCAAGGACGAGTTTCAACTCCTCCAAAGTAAAAGGAGCATCTAATTCATTATTGGAAGAAGAAGGGGGCAGCGACAAATTTGGCAATTCTTCAAGGCAGGGCACCCAAGGGGGAGCAATCTTTTGGGAAAAGTCATGAATCCAAGGAGATGGGTCATTTGAAAGTGGATTTAAATTAGGGGAAAAAGAGCCACGGAATCTTTTAAGATTATCCCATACCATAGATGGTAGAGAAAGAGGGGCCAAACTCTCACAGAATCTATGCCATCCCAGACGCTTCTTGTGAGAAATCATTCTTTTGGTTTCAGCTGCTATTCTTTTACAGTTATTATAATTCTCAAGTGACATATCAGCAGAGAAAATCCTCTCTGCCTCCTTACGTTTTTTGCATGCCAAAGTGCATTCTGAATCCCACCAAGGGGGAGAGGAGACGCGATCCGCTTGATTTGAAGCTCGAGAAGGGATGGTGGCATATCCACTGTCAAGATGTGCTTGAATTAAAAGAGTGTAAATAGCAAAAACATTTTGATTATTGACAGGTTCAAGTGATAAAGTTTTTTCCTCAGCCAGCGATGTAAACTGAGGCCAATCAGCTTCTGAGGTTTTAAATTTAAAACTGGGTGGATTCCTTATTATAGTTGGAAAATTGTAAATTGAGAAGGATGGGGAAATGGTCGCTGCCGTATGAGTTAGAAAGAGTGGACCAGGTTATTTGGGAAGAAAGGGAGGGAGAGCAGATGGATAGATCTACTACGGATCTTGGATTTTGAGGTGGAATAACTCTTCGGGTTGGGGACCCATCATTTAATATAGTTAAATTTAAATCGTCTACAGCGTCCAGGAAAGAATTGGAAAGTGGATCTGAATGATAAGAGCCCCAAGAGGTATTTTGTAAATTAAAATCCCCTAAAAGGATCATCGGAGGAGGGATCAGGGCAAGGATGGAAGAGATCAGACAGGATCGTAGGGTTAGGATCAGGTATGTATATAGAGAGAAAAGAAATGTTAAGAATTCTGACAGCCACTATGTTAAAATCATTGTGAGGTGGAAGTGTAATAAAATTATAAATTACAGAACTAGAAACTTAAATTGCTGCACCAGCTCTACCGTCACTTCTGTTATCCCTGAGGCAAGAGAAGCCAGGTACCCTGAATTGAGAACCAGGCCTCAGCCAAGACTCCTGGATGGCAAAAATAAGGGGTTTAAATTTATTTGTTAAATGTATAATATCATTAAATTTATTACGTATGCTACGTGAGTTCCATTGAATTAGGATCCTCTGATCCATTATTATTTAATGTATTAAGATTTGTTATAGATACTAGCTTAGTCAAGTTATCTCTCAGTGTATTGGATATACCCATTCCAGTGTCACTAAAACGGGACAAAAGATTTACTAACAGGGAAGAGAGGAGTTCAGGGAAATTGTCGTTCATAGAAAGAGAGTTATTAGGATAAGCAGATCCATTGGGAGTTTCGGAAATAGGGTTTTGGATAATAGATTGATGGGCTAGTCGGTCGTAACCGGGTTGAGGAGAGGGAATAACACGTCGAGGAGTGAAAACAGTTTTTCTGTAAGAGACAGTAGGATGAGTGGATGGAGAAGGAGTGGATAGATGGGGCCGTGAGGTTGTGTTTATAGGTGTGGCTGCAACATCATTAAAAGCTCTGCGCACGTTTGGAAATCTTGCAGATGCCTCTGCATAAGAAATATTTTCCTGAAACATAATAACCTTAATTACCTTTCGTCGTACAAATTCAGGACATTTTTGGTTGTTAGCTGTGTGGGGACCAGAGCAAAAAAGACATGAAACTGCTTGAATTTTGCAAGTGTCACCCTCATGTGGTTGAGAGCACTTATAGCATCTAGGGTTCGATCTACAGATTGTTTTCACATGGCCGAACCTACAGCAGCGATTACATTGTATGGTGGGAAGCTTGTATATTTCTACAGGAAGGGAGGTGTAAAATAAAAAAATATGTGGTGGGAGTTTCTGACCGTTGAAAGTTAGAACAACAGTTTGAGTGGGGATCCAATTTGTTCCACTGTTGGGATCTACAGTTTTTCTACACATCCGACGTGCCTTTATCACATCACCATAACCTGAGGGTGCAATACAACTATTAACAAGTTCCTCCATAGTAATATCTATTGCAACATTTCTTACAATACCCATCCGCGATACATTAAATGACGGGATGGACATTGTATAACCTGTTTCAGTTAGAATTTGGGAATCTAAAAATGAGTTGGCGTCATCTGCATTTTTAATTCTACGGAGACACGATTCCTACCTACACGTTTACTCCTCCGAGAGAAACGGTTGTAAAATTGTTTTGGTACAGGTAGCGGCCAAACTCCATAGGGCGGATCTGACTATTATTGGAAGTATCGGTTTTTGAAACATGTACTATATAAGGGGCGCAATCGGACGGTGAATATTTGCGTTTGTTAAAAAAATCTGATCGCATAAATATCATCTTATCATTTTGTGAGGAAACTGGATTATTAGGGGTTGGTGATGTGTGTCTAGGACGCTTATTTGGGATGTCGTCTAAGTCTACTCTGCTCAAACCATTAGGAGGGGTAACACAAACATCTATTCGACTACCGCCGCCGGGGTCCGGCGGGTCGTTATCCATTATAAACTAAATAACTACGTTACTTACGTGCAAACAAACAACTACAAACACAGACGGCACAATAACAAACATAACAACAATGAAGATTTAATCACTGAGAAAACGGAGAATCCTTGCAAAAAACTAAAAAAATTGCCCGATACTTGTACCAAGCACGCAAGCTTAGAGCAAAGTCCAAAAGAGGAGGTTCAAACCAAAATTTTGCGTGCCGTAACATATTGCCCCAAATGTAAAGATATCTGTATTTTTAGGGCCTGTTTCACCACTTCCTGATAAAGTGCAGAATAGGCTATTCATAACTTTTTTGACAGATTCTCCATACTCGATCTGTCAAGTTAATTGGTGGATAGTCTATTCGGCACTTATCAGGAAGTGGTGAAACAGGCCCTTAATCTTTTTTTTATTTGTCCCACAGACTGGAGCCAACAGACGACGTGCCGCTGTACAACACGAGCGCGGGGGGTCACCTGAACGTGACCCCCCGCGAGATGCGCACAATGGGGGCGGCGGCGCTGGAGCGGGTGCCCCTGGACTCCGCGCTGTGGACCCCCTGCCACTCCATAACTAGTTCCACGCTGCTGTATTACTTTCATGTGAGTGATACACTCTCATTACCTTTTTTTGTACTATCAGAGAAGCTGATACCTAGGCAGATGGCCCAACTAGCAAAAAGTACTCTTATAATTATCTCAAGACTATTAATTTCTTACACTTATAATACACTATTTCCTATCTCCAAGACCGCAAAAGGGCCCACTTTATTTGACTATTTGCTCTTATAGCATGCTAATTGAATACTTTGTGATCCGATTTTTACTTGTAATAGGCTTGTAAAACACAAACAAGTGTTTTACAAAACTCGCACTTGTCAAGTGGAATGAGATTGTGTTACAAAGTATTTCTTGAATAAATACATTTTGAAGATATGACATATGCATTTAAAATTAATAATATTTTTGGTTTCTGGTGTAGTATAATTTTTCATTGTCGACACTTGTTTATAGGGGAACGGAAATTTCATGTGAAATATATTAGGATATAGCCTAAATTTTTAATGCGCCTCTTCAATTCGACATATTATATTTGATAAATTATGAAGAATCAACTGCGGTAGCAGACATTTTATTTTCATTAGAATTGTTTAGAGTGTTCTAAGACTATTATAGGAAAAAGTAGTTTTAAAAGGGCACTGATCAAGTGTCTTACAAAACTGTTTCCTGCCATGTTGCGATTCATTAGGGTTCCGTAGTACATACCAAACAACCCCTGTGGGTGTATTGTAATTCAAATATGCAATTTAAGCGATTTGATATTTATTGCCATTTAAATTGCAATACAAATATTACTTAAGTTTCATCTGACATAGTTTATATACAAAATCAAAGCAATGTTTTGCTTTACTCAAATCACAAAAGTAACGAAAATATAAAATTGTTTTTAGAGTTCCGTACCCAATGGGTAAAAACCCCTATTACTAAGACGATGTCTGTCCATCTGTATGTTTTGTCTGTGTTCAGAACGTACCTCAAAAACTGCTATAGTTAGGTAGATTTCTGAAATTTTCACAGATTGTGTAATTGTGTATAGATATACACAATCTGTGAAAATTTCATGCTGCTGCTAATATAAAAACAAATACTAAAGTAAAAACAAAATAAATTAAATATTTAAGGGGGGCTCCCATACAACCAACGTGATTTTTTTTTGCTATTTTTTGCTCGATATCAATAATGGCAACATAAGGCACTTAAAATGTTCACAAAATACTGAATTCTGTTTATAATTATATAATGAATAATAAAATTAAAATAAACTAAATAATTAAGGGGGGCTCCGATACAAAAAAAAAAAAACACAATTTTTACCTAGTTTTGCTCTATAATAGTACGGAACCCATAATGCTCATAATCGCATAATGCTCTTACCAATACAGCTGACTGAACTTATAAAGGCCAAATCATTTTGCCTTACAAGCACAGATAACCAGAGTACACACTCTTAAGCCTAATTACTCTTATAACTGTTATCTTATAAGCTTCTACAAGAGCTCACACCACAGAAATAAATCAAGATAGAACGGCTAAGCGGGTGGAGTACGCGTGTTTCGTTGAACGTTCATTCAGTCAGCGCGCACGTCTCGACTTGATTACACCGGAGCGGTTGTGCAAAAATGTCTCATTGTGCAGTGTCTTATTGTAAAAACAGAAGTACGAAAGTGAATCGGTCAAAAGGAGGTATTTCTTTCCACGGGTAAGTTATTTGTTCTAACTAAAAGCAAAGCAAAAATTGACACAAGCGATTCCTTAGCAACGCACGCGCGTCACCGTTCTATCTTGATTTATTTCTGTGGCTCACACTATCGGAGTAACTTAACTTCAGTATGTTTTCTAATAAAGGTTAGAATTTTTTACTTATAAAGGCTTGTAAATACATACATTTATAAGAATAATTTTACTTGAGTATAAAATGCATTTTTCAATACTGTTAATAGTGCAAACAGCACATGTCAAAACTATTATAAGTATTTTATAAGTGCAGTGTTCTTATAAAGTTGGGAGTAATTTGCTAATTGGGGGGGACCTACATAGTTTGGTCGCGTTATGTCAAACCCAACCGACAGATCACAATTAACATTGAATTGACATGATCCGACCAAATGAAGTTGGTCGGTCAACTGCCTAGGAATTAATTTCCTCGATGGTACATGGGGAAATACTCCCCGCATTCCTGGCTGATTGGGGACGTTGGCCGGGGTATGTGGGACTTCCCAGTAGGCTCTACCCTCTAAAACCCCATGGTGCTCCTTTCTAAGGCAGAGTTGCAGGTACGATAGAACCTACCGCAACTCTACTAGCATACTGTCTCTACGACGCGAGGTTTGTTGTTGGTTGATTCAAACTATGCTAATTACGCACAAAAGTTAATGTAATGTAATATTTGTATCATTTTTACATAATATTCGATTTCAAAGCAAGCGTGCTTTGGTTTCTGGTTGTACAAAGGACAATTAATAAGGAATTATGCTTTATTCTTACTATTAATAAGTAAATTTTCCTTACAATTTCAGGTATTCTTCGTCCAGCTGCTTCTCGGTGTCCTCATCGATACGATCCTACGGCTGCTGTCCAAACAACCCAGGTATTATTAGAAAAGTTGAATCATAGGTAGATGGCGGACCTATGTAATTTGGTCGCGTTGTGTCAAACCCAACCGACAGATCACGATTACGGATTAACATTGAATGTACTAAATGTTTTCTGCGACTTCGCTTGCAGAAAACAGGTAGAATGTTTGTCGTACGGGAACCGCATTTTTTTGCCTAACAAAAACTACCAAACTACTAAATTAAATTAAATTAGTTTCATTTCGGGTTTTCAACGCTGGAAAATCTATAATGCCTACCACTAGGAGGAAATAGCCCGGCGAGAAAAACCGGCACAAAAAAACTCGCACAAAATCCAATCAAAATCGGTTCCGCGGTTTATAATAACAATTGCTGTCTCCGTATTCAGTTAAGTAATATTACCAAAGTTATATAATATATCATTATGCTGTGTAAATATTAGTAAGAGTCAAGTATAAGTCTTCTATACAGTGCCGGTTGTAGCACTACCAGCGCCCTGGCCGAAATTTCTACGGCGCCCAGGGTGCTGGTAGTGCCAAATAAAGGGGCGTACCTTTTTGTCCAGCGCCCTGGGCGTCGCCTCCCCCCCCCCCCCCCCCCCCTAACGCCGCTACTGCTTCCATTACAGGCTGGTGAAGATCTACCGTCGTGTCTTTACCGCGTCTCTGGCCGTCAAAGAGTTCACGATGAAGCAATGGTCTTTCTCTGTAGACAATCTCCTGCAGCTGCGAGCCTCCATCAAGGACCAAGATAAGGAAGCCTTCGACTACATCATCGAGAGCATCCCCAGAGAGGAATACTTCACCAACAGTATAGTAGTCTGTAAGCGCGTGATGCTGAATGAGGATATGGACAATCTGCCGAGGAGTAAAGCGTATGCACGAAGGTCTGTAAAGCGTGTCCCAGACAGACGCGGCCTGCGGTGGCGGTGGCGGTCAGTTGGATGACTTGAGAGTTCTAGGAACGACATAGACACACGCGGCCTGGACTCAAGTCATCCAACTGACCGCCACCGCCACCGCAGGCCGCGTCTGTCTGGGACACGTTTAATGCTTTTACGTTTAGTATATGCGCTTTTTAAGAGAGATTTGTTGATAATATGCAATTGGGTATTTGAACAATTTTTTTTTTGTGATAAATGTAAAGATCATATAATATAAGTTTTATGACAAAACATTTATTTTTCGCAATAATTCAAAAGTTATTTCAAAATAAAAATTGGAAGACACGCCGACAGCTCCCGCACAAACGTATGATAACGTATAATGTATGTGACGTCATAATGTTATTTTTCACCACAGAACAATAAAAACAGTAGAACTGACATACCACGAATTGTTTAACAAACGAATGTTTTGATTGGACGCGTACTTCTAAACCCAAATAAACCTTAAATTTATTAAAACTGAAGACCAAAGCATACCTTCAGTACTTAAAATAGAGTTTGTTTTACAATAAACAAAACGGGCACTTAATACATTTCTTATTTCGAGTCATAGGAGCATCAGTTTATTGTGGATAAACGTTTAGCTACGTAGATGGCATTATAGTTAGCGCAAACAATTTTGACCTTAGACATCAACGAAATAAGGTTAATATTGTCGTATACTATTGAAATGTATTTAACATTATGACGTCACATCTCAATCATGGCGCGTTTATAAGTCACGTGACTTTATTTAAATTTCATGAATTTTTAATTGTTTATAATTAATTGAAGAAACATTTTTTTAAGGTTTTTGCATTAAATATCAATATTATTAATAATAAGGTTTTAAAATACATTAAAAAAATCATAATTTTTTTTCAAATACCCCATTGATAATAATTAGTTAGTTAGTGAGCTCAGTGAATAAATTTTAAAGGAGGCGTAATTTCTTTGGCACTCTCTTAAAGACGATGAAAAGGTACGTATGCATTTTTTGCCTATTTTGCTCTCTATCAATAAATTGTAAAGGGAATTCGTGCGCGAGCCTGACTCGTACTTGGCCATTTTTTAACTTTTTATTTAGTGTAAGGGACCTTTCAGGGCGTTCTGCGTTCTCATTCTACGTTCGAGCGGTCAGTCACACAGTAGGAATTTTGACGCGGTCAGAACGCCTCCTGAGTGAGTATCTCTGATGCCGCGGCCGCACATGCGTAGTGCTTCGTGATTGAGACGATACCATTGGACGATCTGCGTGTATCGTCCAATGCTATCGTCTCATAGCACGAAGCTTCGTGACGATAGACGCATATGCGGCCGCGGCATAAGCGTAATACAACACAAAGAACGCAAAACTGACCGCTTGAATGCTTGACCGCGTGATCTGTCTGATAGGTCCCTTATTTACGAATCCTTACGTTAAGCATAGTAACATATGCTTCGTGATAACGAATAAGACCACATTCCTATTTTATTTCAGGTTAAGTATATTGGACAAAGTGATCAAGGCGCTAGTGGCTGGTGTCATACTGTGGTGCATATTCAAGTCCCACGCCGCTCACTCCTGTTGGACTGCTATATCTGATTATATAAGACTTAATAGCCATAATGATATATTATAATGAGCGGAAATTTATTTGCATTTGACATAATATTATAATCAAAACAAATGGACAAACATTGGTAAGGTAAAAACATTGTGTAGACTGTAGACTACGGGGTAAGAATATAGGCTACATTTTAATGCAGCTAAATGTATGGGCGTTCCTTTTCCGATTGCGAAAATCGAGTTAAAAAAAAAATTGGAGTAATTCTGCTCCCATAGTAAAAATGGATTCGCCAATTTCGATTGCGAAGTCAGATGTCGAAACTGGTGAATGCATTTTGACTAAGCACTTTGTTACGATCTCGATTGTAATGTTATGTACCTACCATGTCTAAGAAAATGCTTTTTCATGGAAATTAAATTTAAAAATAGATAGCGTTCTGTTTTTTTTTTATTAAATTAGAGGATAAACGAGCAAACGGGTCACCTAAGGGGATAGAAAGCAACTACCGTGTTCCATTGACACTCGCAACATCAGAAGAGTTGCTGGTGCGTTGCCAGCCTCTTAAGATGGAATACGCTCTTTTCTTGAAGGTTTGCAAGTCGTATTGGTCTGGAAACACTGCTGGCGACATTTCGTTCCAGAGTTTTACTGTGCCTGGCAAAAAGTTACGCGAAAAACGCACGGTGGAAGTCTGCCACTCATCGATAGTCTTTTAATAGTTTGCCTTTGCCATAGGTAGGTAATAAATAGATCTAGTAATATAAAAATAATTGTATTTTATCACAAGTATGTTACATAATTTACTTAACTACAGGCGAAAATAAAATTAATATCATTTGTCTACTCTCCTTAATTAAGTAAAATCAATTACAAATATGTTGGGCATACGATCTCTTGCTCATGTAAAAATGTGACTGAAAAAAATATATAAATAACTCTTAACGGCACTGTGAAGAGCAATGACCTCATAGCTCTCACAGCTTATTTCGTTATTCAGAGAAGTCCAATTCATTCTTTTTCAAATCAGCTGTTTATTGCTCAGCGTCTAACAGAGCATATTTTTATATTTTAGTACTTACATCATTTCCAATTTATAAAGACTTGTTTTTCATTCAAAACATTTTTGCATAAGCAAGACAATATTATGACGTCGATATTCGTAGATATAATTAATTTAAATAACGTTATATTGATTGTTCTAACTACTGTACGTAATAAAATGGATTTACATAGTTCATAGTAACATTTGTTTTAAATAAATGATAATATTTATAATACTGTAAATGTAATTCTGATTTCTGTTGTAATCAGCATTTAGAAGTTAATAATAAGTCCATAACCTTTAGCTTTTGTCTCTTTCCTTCAGACGGAAAAAGGGGCGTATCTCTTTTCCATAGTTAAATCATGATAGAGCAAGAGAGCATTATTTTATAAAATAAAGAGACAAAAGTTATCGGTCAATGTTATTTCGTGATTCGTAATATGTATTTTAATTTACAATTTTATAGAAGTAATGTAAAGAAAGTTATAACTTTCTACAGTGACGAAATACTGAGGGTCAGGAGAAACATTGTGTAAGTCATAAAATTAAAATTGCATTCAACAAAATATTGAAGTCGTATTAATTTGCGGCGGCATAATGAATAAATTATAATATACTTGACCTTAGTGTGTATTATTTAAAATTTAAATTTGATATTTTAATATTTGTTGTTTTTTTTTAGAAGTATAGATAGAAAGACGTGATAGCTTATGTCCAACTAATCACTTTATATAGGACCTTCCTAGATAATTAAGTACGTAAATGGCTGTTTCATAATAATAATAATCTTACAGCGATGTTTTTTTTTACTTACCCTGTGGGTAAAGATTTTAACATTAGGAACATTTGTAACTTTTTTACTAATAGGTATTTAGAAACTTCAAAAATAGTTATCTTTAATGGAATTGTAAAATTACTAGTAAATTCCCAAAAAATAAACCGACTTGTTGGTAATTTTTCCTGTAACAAGACATGGACATCGAGCTAATGTCAGGCTAAGAAATAATTTAACGTGGTAATGCCAGGCTAAGAAATTCTTTAACGTGGTAATGCCAAGCTAAGATATAGTTCGTGGTACTTGGTAATGCCAAGTATTCGTGCAACAAGCTTATGCCTGGCTAAGAAAGCAAGCTACACAAAGTAATATTATAATATAATACCTGGCTAAGAATTGTTTTGTGTAACATGGTAAGAAATATTCCGTGTACCGTGGTAATGCCAGGCTAAGAAATACTTTAACGTGGTAATGCCGTGGCCTACTTCTAATGCCAGGTGAAGACGCAATGGCATAGCAGGAGGTAGACGGAGGCGACGAGCAGGTTGCCGATCATGATGGGGAAGCCGATGCGCAGGAACTGCATGAACGTGAACCGGTAGCCGTGCTGCTCCGCCACTCCCGCGCACACCACGTTCGCGCTCGCGCCGATCAGGGTGCCGTTACCTGGTGGTGGTGTGTTAATTCTTTAAATTTATGAAAAAGAGACCCAGGGGCTTACAAACAATATATTTGAGGTACATCGACCATCATCAAAAACAGTAAATAGACTGTGAGAGGAGAGCCCAATTTTGAAGTTTTTGACAGACGTTTACCTGTTTACTCTCGCTTTTGATTGGCTATCGTCAAAACATTAGCCAATTATTGATAACACTGTTGAATATATAAACTCTTGTCAAAAAACTTCAGAAACTATATAGTCCATTGAAAATAATGTTACATGAGCTTTGCATTTTTTAGAGGACGCATATTTATTTTTGGGACATGTGGAGGGGGTAAATAGAAGCTTAACCTCAAGTTTGTGGGGTTGCCACCCTTTTTAGGTGTTGCAAAAATAGTGTTGTCACCCCTTTTTTCAAGATGGCGGTCGGGGGACAAGAGTGGCGACCCCACAAACTTGAGGTTAAGCTTCTATTGACCCCCCCTACATGATCCAAAAATAAAATTGCGTCCTCTAATAAATGCAATATTCGGTCCTTAAATTGTAACATTTCAATGGACATAGGCATGAGTGAACTTCACGTACTCTACAGAGGCTTGGGGCCTGTTTCACCACTTCCTGATAAAGTGCCGGATAGGCTATCCACAACTTTTTTGACGGATTCTCTATACTCCGGGCCTGTTTCACCACTTCCTATTAAGTCCCAGATAGGCTATCCACCAGTTAACTTGACATAAAGTATGGAGAATCTGTTAAAAAAGTTGTGGATAGCCTATCCAGCACTTTATCAGAAAGTGATGAAACAGGCCCTCTATCTGTCAAGTTAAGTGGTGGATAGCCTATCCGGCACTTGTCAGGAAGTGGTGAAATAGGCTCTTAGTCAAATATCGACTTCGATCGAACGCTTACGGCAATTCCACGTGTTGGCTAAGCCTCCAGGTTCTATAACCCACCTCCAAGACACGCGCCAAAGCTGAGCGCCCAGGCGAGCGGCGGCAGCGGCAGCGCCAGCGCACCGGCCGACAGCTCCGCCGTCACCCGCACCATCATCGTCGTCAGCGGGATGTTGTCCACGAACGCCGAAGCCAGGCCCGATACCTGACACACATATATTTGTCATTCACAACAATATCTGATGTTTATTGTTCATGTATAACAGAAACGATGTTGGACCCAGAACGCTTCCCTGGGGAACGCCAAACGTTACCGATTCTTCAGAGCTAACAAATATATCTATGGACGCTTCACACCACGTCAGTCTGGCTCCGTGCTAAGCGTAAGTACCTGAAGGACTTGTATTACGGGTACCAGACAACGGAAATATATTTAATACTTTTATACTATACATTTTTAGGATTTTTATTATATCATACACGTATTTAATACACATCAATGATCCAGGAACATAGAAAACTTTTTGTTCCGTCGGCGCGATTCGATCTTGCGACCCCCGGCTTGAGCAGCCACACACTCTTAAACATTGAGCCACAAAGGTCGTCGAAGAAGACCATTATCAATTTTTACTCCACTATCTGATGACTGATGGTAACTATGACACTCCAACAAGAGGTAATTATAACAGGTGATCGCCACCAATTTTGGAACGTGCCTTGTCGGCTAAGGCTGGATCTTCGAAAGTATCGCGGATGACATGCAGCTGCCAAAGGTAAGTACACTATCCCGTGATGCGTACAAACTAACGAGCCGTGATGTCATATAGCTCGGTAGCTGGTTAAGAGCCTTTGGGAAAGGTCTATTTTGTGTGATTTATTACGAAAAGAAGATCTTGGAGAGTTCTTACTTCTGGGAGTAATATTAATTTACCAATAAAAGAAAAAAATAAAAATAGGACACAAGGTTGCGATTAATCGCAGCTTGAATTCAGCTGAGGTCCTGTCTATGCCATACTATACGGCTTACTCACCCACAGTATGAGCATCACGGCGACCGCCAGCCGCGACTCCTCGCCGACCTTCATGATCACAGACTCCGTCAGCTTCCCGATCCACGCGATCAGCCCTAGCTTGGAGAGAACCTGTAAAGAAATCCAGTCTTTAACCATTTTACAGAAGGCCTGGCCCCTTAGACAAAGTATCTTTCGTTAAAAACGATGACGAGATTCGTTATCACAATGTATGCGGTTTGACATAAGTCATCGCTAAATGACATTTTGCTTGCGAAGACTAATGTCAAATCATTTTGATAACGAATTACGTCATCGTTTTTAACGAAAGGGACTTTGGCTACTGCCTCTGCTTACAATCACTTTATGATCTGATTATATCTGATCTGACATATTAAAATTGAGCCAGGTGTCTATTGATCCCATTTACTAAAGCAGTATACATTTAAAGCGACGTTTTTATGAGCTATATAGGTAGGTAGTGATGATATGTTCCATTGTGCAATCTGCTACTATTTCTGAAATAGCTTATTATATTTCTACGTTGATCATTCTGAAACTGGTATATGTAAGAAATTCTATTTCTGCGATGATCATACCAACTCTCCAGATAACCCAAACTAACTCACCTCCATCAAGACGAAGAGCGCGGCGAAGAACAGCAGCGTGGACCACTCCACCCGCGCCAGTATCGGCTCTAGGTCCTCGCGCTCCGCCAGCACCAGCAGCAGCAGCGCGCCCAACAGCGCCGTCCACCCCAGCGACAGACTCTCTGAAAGGATACACGATGACAGGCTTAAGGTGACGCCGCGTTAAAGTAAAAAACCGTGTTGGATATGTTGTAGATTGCTTGTTTTCAAAAAAAACAATGGTACAGCAAGAAATGGAAAGGGCGTAAGCGACAAAATGGTTTTTGTCGCGTAATTTAAAAACCATAAATATAGCTATGTACAAATTAAAGTGTATGCTTGAACCAATCTATGTACAAATTTTGGAAGCTTAAATCACTCTCCTCTGTTGGCAAAATTAGAATCCCTTTTTTTACAGAGGTCTTTTTGATTGATTATTCTGTGTTATAAAAGTTGACCAATCGTGTTAATATGCTATGGGTAATTCAAAGACAAAGACATGATTAATACTGACAATGAACTTTAATTTCTTAGCTTCAGTCATTGCTGTGAAAAATCGATATCGCTACAGCCAAATTATCAAAGCGTATAGGTTGGTGCGAGATCGAATTATAGCGCCCTCTTGCTTGCTTGCTTGGGTCAAATTTGACCACTGAGGCGCTCTCTAGGAGTTGGTGTCTTGTGCGGCTGCCTATTATGGTAGGGTCAGCGCTGCTTAAGGACCTAGGCTTTCAGATTATTATTCAGAATCCCAGTTAGTAAATTTTGTCTGTTTTAAAGACCAAATAAAATTCATATTGACCATTATTGTTTTATTTTAATTTATAACCAAAAATATCTGACTACTGAGTTTTCTCCATAAGGACGATTACGACAGTTCATAGGGTAACGAATTCGTTACCATTGTTTGCCAGAAGGCCGTTGTCACTTCTCATTGTGAGGTTTGCGTCCAATAGAGAGAAGTGACAAAAAATTATTCTCGCCACTCGAATCACCAATGAATATCTTGACTTCTTTCTACAAAAATATATACTTTGTATATTTTGAATAGTGTTTGTTGGAACGTACAACAATAGGAAGGTACTCACCGAACTGTGGGAACGCGTGCAGGAAGAACACGATGACAACAAACGCGACGCACACAGATGACTTGATTAGCAGCTGCTTGTCTCTGATGCGATACTGGAAAACAACATTCTTAATTAAATATTGTGTAAAAGACAGTTTTTGGTTTAAATATTGTTTCGCAAAAATAATCATTTATAACTTCTGTCGACAGATGTTCTGTAAGACTTAAGAGGGAAATGTTTCTGGTCTTTTTAACCTGAAGGTACCTTTTGCTTCATTTGAGCGAGTGTGGAAGTGAACAGCGGATCGGTCTTGGACTTGGTGTTGCCAGCCTCTCTCTTCTTTAGCGTCGCTTGTAGTTTCTGCACCTGTCAAGAAAATTATAGTCATTTACCGAGTTTTTAGCCAAATTTGTTACTGAGGTTGATTTTTAACGGGTATTTTAGAAAATTTGATCTACGCATAGTGCATATTGATTGATGCCATTCGAAACAAAAGTATAGGTCTACCAGAATCTGATGGCAAAAAGTTAGAAAATAAATTGACTCTAGCAATACCGGGGTAATTGGAATAAAACATTTTGATCCTTTTTTTGCTTATAGCGGCTGATTCTGTGTGTTAAACATGCAAATATAAAAATTTATCCAATGATCAAGGATATTTTATGAAAATCTGCTGTCAAAAATTGCCATCAGATTCTGGTAGACCTATAATTATTATTATAAGATTCGAATGCTGTTATGATGCCACCTTTTGGAGTGACGCTATGCGATACTTTAATTCTTTAATTTTAATTTATTTAATATGCGATAATGATTTCAATCGACGAGTCATGCGTTTTTATTTTTTTATTTATTTAAAACTTTTTGCACATTGTTGTACTATCAGAAAAGTTGAGTCCTAGGCAGATGGGGGACCTACGTAGTTTGGTCGCGTTACGTCATACCCAGCCGACAGATCACAATTAACATTGAATTGACATGATTCGACCAAATGACGTTGGTCTGTCAACTGCCTAGGAATCAATTTCCTCGATGGTACATTCAAAGGCGGGCTTAATGCCTCGTGGCATTTTCTTCCAGCCAAACCTTTTTTCCGTCTGCGTTGCTAGTTCTAAAGTCAACCGTCACTCGATTCCACAATCCAAAGGCCATATAGCATTAAATCGGACGGGGTATACTTGTGGGAATAGTGTGGTGGCCACAAAGGAAGATCTTCCGACCGAGCGAGGTGGTATGCTCGGTCAGGCCGAAGCCCACGTGATCAATTTCAGCTGTCGTATATTATACCGACACACTTAGAAAACTCGATAGCGCGATGCAGGAATGTGTAGCTAATTGTGGTTACCGCCACATACTATGTAAGTGTATATGTATACTTAGTCCTAATGACCGTTACCTTCTTCTCGAGTGCCCGCCTGACGAGGTCCTCGTCTCGGGAGTAGGATGACAGGGAGGCGGCCGCGCGCTTCCACACGCCGATCTCCTGGCGCATCTCTGAAAACGGACACTGTTTTAGTGTGGTTCTCACCACCACACGGCAACGCTGTCTTGACTCTGAGTGAGGAGTGACCTTGTCTCCCGGAGCTTATGGCTACAGTACGAATGCGAAGGATTGCAAATACTGACAGATTTTAGGGACAAAGTTACTGATCTTCCCTGCCAATTTCTAACTTTGTCTTTTCTCCTGAAGCAAATTCCATCTATGGTAGCCATGCTTAGTGTGCCGGTGTGACGACGAAATGATTAAATGTTTATTCATGCGTGAAAAAACAAGAAACGGTGGATCAATGGACTAATTTTTGCTTCACGTGGGAACTTTTAAAAGCAGGCCATTTAGCCGTAACTTTTTCGTTGTCGCTTCGATATAGAATCGCCGATCAAAATATATGGAATTGACATAAGACGAGTCGAACGTCAACGTCATACTAACGAACGCTTATGTCAATTCCATACATTTTCATCGGCGATTCTATAACGAAGCGAAAACGAAAAGATTTTGGCACACCCCCCTGGTCTCACTCACCAACGATCTCCCTGGGCACGCTGTGTCGTAGGCGGTTCATGTCGCGGAACATGTACCGCAGCTGCAGGTACGTCTGCACGCTCACCGCCAGGATGCCCAGACCCATGTGCAGCGTGAACGACGTGAAGTTTATGTTCTGGAACATTCGAAAACATGAATATATCACAAATATATTGACGTGGGAGAGCCAAGCTTCGGCACGAATGGGCTGGTTCAACCGGAGAAATACCACGGGCTCACAGAAAACCGGCGTGAAACATCGCTTGCGCTGTGTTTCGCCGAGTGAGTGAGTTTACCGGAGGCCCAATCCCCTACCCTTTTCCCTTCCCTACCCTCCCCTATTTCCCTTACCTACCCTCACCTATTACCCCTTAAAAGGCCGGCATCGCACCTGCAGCTCTTCTGATGCTGCGAGTGTCCATGGGCGAAGGAAGTTGCTTTCCATCAGGTGACCCGTTTGCTCGTTTGCCACCTTATTTCACAAAAAAAAAAAACTAGACCAAAATCGGTCCACCCGTTTGGATAACACGATGCCACGGACAGACATACACAGACCCGTCAAACTTATAAAACCCCTTTTTTGTCGGCGGTCAATAAAACGTCTTTGAATATTTTCTGGCTTAACTGGAACTTTTTTTGAAAATACCGCAAGTAAACAATGGAACTAAGTAAGTGGACCAATTGTAAACCATTAACTTCCTAAACTTATCTCGTGAATTCATATAGATAAGTGGTTCGATGTGAGACTAAAACTACTTCGTGTTGGAACTTGAAAAGGAGCATCATCGCCACAGACATAGATCAAGATAGATACCGCATGTGTATGTACCATCGAGAAAATTGATTCCCAGGCAGTTGACAGACCTACGTCAGTTGGTCGGCTTATGTCAATTCAATGTTAGCTATGATCGGTCGGATGGGTTTGACTTAACGCGACCAAATTACTTGGGTCCGCCATCTGCCTAGGAATCAACTTCTCTGATAGTACTTCGCATGCCATATCGCGCTCCCAAACGACGAGCAATGCTCGTCTTTCAAAGTCTTTTCTTTAGTCTGCTATCGGAATCGGACGTCAATCGTAATTTTAAAAATGCCTAAATGCCTTAAAGTGCCGTATTGAGCTGTAGAAGTTCAAATAGAAACGTTGGCCTTGATAATGGACACGTTTCTTATCATCGGTACGTCACAGTAGGTAGTAAAAAAGTGGCACGCTCGTTTTTATATAAATGGGGCGACATGCGGTATCTATCTTGATCTATGTCTGTGATCATCGCTCACCTCTCGCAGTATAGACGGATGGCTGGCGATGATGACGTTGGGCGGGTCGCCGACGGGCGTGGCGGCGCCGCCCACGTTGCTGAATATCACCATCGACATGAGCACCGGCACCGGGTTCAGCTGCATCACCTCGCACAGCCTGGTAACACGGTCAAAGACTATTAGCATAAATGGCATAAACTAAGTAGATGACGCTCGCAACTTCGTTGCGCCAAGAGTCGCTTATCGCGCGGAAACCGTACATTTTTCCGGCATAAAAAGTATTCTATGTCCTTTCCCGGGACTCTAAGTATCGCCATACTAAATCTTAGCAAAATCGGTTCAGCGGTTTGGGCGTGAAGGGGTAACAGACATACAGACAGACACACTTTCCCATTTATAATATTATTAAGTATGGATTACTAAACAGTTGTGAGTACCATCGTAAGTCGTAACTCGTAACAGATAAATCAGTCCATAGAAAAAGTTTGTGCTATGAACACTCAAGTACTCAAGTTAATTAGTGGATAGGACTGCTAATTGCTACGAACAGAAGATGGGTGTTAATTTTGGCTATCGGTATTTATGTGTATCAGTATCGGTGGTTCTAATTATTATTACGAGCACATGTAGTTTTTGAATTGTGTTATTCAAGCGTAAAAAGGTTTTCCCACGGCTTCCTCAGCGTCAAATAGCACAAGTACTAGTATAAACATTGATCAACTGTTTGACCCCCTAAGGAGTGCAATGTTGAAAAATGCTTTCTTAGTCTAGAATCTCGACTAAGAACAGACTAAGACTAAGACTCTAGAGCGTAAGGCCTAAGGGAAATACGTCTCTAAAATAGCGAGTTTCAAGGTCTACCTGATGGTAACAGGCGTCATGAGCAGCACGGTGGTGACGTTGTCCAGGAAGGTGGAGAACACCGCCGTGAACAGGCACAGGCAGTTGATCAACGGCCACGTGCGACCGCCCGTCACCTGGAAAAGAAATAACAATCGAAATTTGGAGTGATTCATCCTAATTTTCCGAACTTCATGTTAACATGAGGCTTTTTTGTCTTTGCCAAACCCTTAAACTGCCAGTTTAGGCGACAAAATTGCTTTACTACTAAAATACCTCTTTTCCAATACTTTTTAGGGATTTAAATAAAAGAGGAAAAAAAATTAAGAGAAGACACTAAAATAAGGTATTTCAAAAAAACTAACCTCGAAAGCAACCACAGCCAGATAATCAAACAGTCCCGTTTCTGCCAAAATTGCCACCAGGATCATCATGCTGAAGAGCAGCAGCAGGGTCTCAATGTCCAGCCACGACATCAGCTCCGGCAGAGACGGTCGCTCCCCACTCAGAGCCAGGACAGCGATACCCAACGATGATGAGAGGAGTGCTGCTATAGTCCGGTTGACTATCTGGAAAGTACTGTAAACATTTTAATAAATCTGATAGGAATGGCAACGCAAGGACTGATGACTTATTGGGCTTCCCAGCGTATGCCTCTTGCTGGTTTCCGCTTCTTACTCACTAGAGCAACTGATATAAAATTGTGTTGGGCAACAGTTATTGATTTCCATCGTCTATTGCAAAACCTTGACACCCGGTAGTCTCCTTAAAAGCTGGTAGTAAATCGTGGACTATTATCATCAAACGATATAGAACTTCAGCTTCAATAAGACGCTGATATATACTCTTAGAATTCTACAAGTATACAGGTATATCTTAGTATACAGCTTCAGGAACCTACCTCAAATATGATGAGCACATACAGCACTAGCAGCAGGACCACGGCGTAGATGATGCCGTCCTCCGCCGACAGCGGGTCGAGCGCGTAGCTCACCGTCAGCGGGACCGGCCGACCGCTCGACGTGCGCATGCGCAGGCTCACAGTAGAACCTTCAGAGGACATTTTTAAAATAAGGGGGCAAACGAGCAAACGGGTCACATGATGGAAAACAACTACCGTCGCCCATGGACACTCGCAACATTAGAAGAGCTGCAGGTGCGTTGCCGGCCTTTAGAAGTTAGGCTTTACTTATCGAGATATTTTCTTGAATCTTGGGTGAACCTTTAGAGGAAATTAGAATGTTAAGCTAAACTTATCAGTCATCAGGATTCGTTCTGAAATTTTGAGTACCTATTTTGTTTGGCCATGACTTCTTGCCATTTGCAACTGCAGTTGGGTATGTTAAACAGTGCTGTGGGCATTACCAAATTTGGGATCTTCTTAAATTTTGCTTTGTAAAATAAGAGGTTATAAGGGCCTGTTTCACCAATTCCTGATAAGTGCCGGATAGGCTATCCACCATTTAACTTGACAGATAGAGTATGGAGAATCTGTCAATTAAAAAATCTTAGTTGAAAAATCTTAGACATATAACAGCGTTTCTATTTTTTACTGGTTAAGCTAGTTTGTAGTTAATTATTAAAGTTCCAAATTTACCATTCGTTTCATTTTCACTGGTTTCTATTACTGGATGTTCCGAAATCCTTCTCGAGGGTACAACTTCTGATTTCAAAACTCCGTCCTCTTTTTTCAACACCGGGTGTTTTCCAAGTTTGAGCAGCTGTGATAGCGTGGCACTGGGGGCGAAGTCGATCTCTGTGTTGGGCTGGAGGTGGACTGTCCATGATGACGAGTTCTGGAAGAAGCGTTAGGTTAAGTGGTGTGTAAAGGCCGTACCTTACACAGCGTAAAACATACTATTTTCTACCTGATGAATAAAGGATGTTGCAAAATCCACGATGAATAGTTCAAAACTTATAATTTAGATATTTCTGTTTAAAGGTGGGATATAGATCCGGTGCTGCAGAATGGTAGACGGATCTGTATTAATTCTTCCTAAATACCGTTGTCTACTTTGCAGATACCTACTGATAAGAGTGACGTGAAAAGGATCATGTCAAAATTGACACGTATTCAGATATTACATGTTACCAAATAGTTCATTGTTTAAGAATCGATGATAGTTTTAATCTAATATTGTGTGTTTGTAGTAAGCATACCGTAAGGTAAAATCACTGTAATTGAAGACGTGAGTGGATGAATACGATAACTAACAGTAAAAAAATTGCCTATAAGGAAAAAAATGAGAGAAATATTCGTATGTTCCAAAATGTTAGTTATCGTGTTCTTGCACTCACGCCGTCTTCAATTATGTTTTGAGGTTAGTGTTGATAATAATAGTTTGTGTAGGATACTGACTACAACTAATACCAGCAGGCATCCATCAAACATCAGGCATCTCATAGGCGTCTTAACAATATAAATAAAGAAACAGGCCTAATTTAAATTTTAAATAAAATATTTTTTCTTTCTGCGATTACTGTTATTTCGACTTAGATATGGTATACTTTATGTGCTTTAAGATTGTTAACTAGTTTACAAGATAACACCAGCATTATGCAATAAAGAATGCAATGTTTATCTAGATAAAGCATAATGTCCTAGTGTAATTAAATTTGATTGTCACCGCGTCTGATATATCTGTATGTGTACTCGGTAAATATTTGTCAGTTATTACAACGATATAATCGCGATATCTCTCAATAATCTCCGGAACAGCTGTGTCTGTAGTATACACAACTTACTAAAACACTAACATCATAACACAAACATGAAACATCGTAAGTCGTAACACGTATGTATTTTACTGCTGTTAGTAAGTGCAGCTGTTTGCTGTTTTAGGGTCACAGCACACATAATATCAACTCGGAAAGGGATCGGCACCGTATCGCCTCGAGCCGTTCAATATTGTTTGTATGAAACTCCCTACTGCAACGCACGCTAAGCGGAATCGTAACGTAATCGCCTCGCCTCGGGAGGCTCCGAACCGGAATGCGATGCGTGGTCAACTAGCAGTCCCCGCGCTTATGACTCGTCGTCCCCGCGCTTACGGCTCGTCGTCCCCGAGTTTACGTCTCTCCGTCCACCCCTACTTGGCTTGCTTCAAACTTAACTGGGGCCAGGCAGCGGTCGGCGAGCCGTAAGCGCGGGGACGACGAGCCGTAGCCGAGTTGACGTACAAGAGCTGCTGATACGCTTTGGTTACGTGCATACGTTAGGTTGACGCCTGGTTGACGCCTGGTTGACGGCGAGGCGAAAGGCGATACGGTGACGATCCCTTTCCGAGTTGATATGTGTGATGTGACCCTTATGCACCCATAACAACAGAAAGATCCGTTAGTTCGATTCCTGGGATGGAAATTTCCAAGTTTGATTATGACATTTCAGGTTGATCACCAGATTGAAAAATGATCCATGCATTTGGATAGGCATGTAGAATTTTGATCCTGCGCCTAATTGTCGGTCGTGTTGATAGTATAATATTCGTCCGACTGGGTTACGGGAGTAAAGAAAGAGGGTGTGCTATAGTGTACGATGTATACGCACAATCAAGCATTATAAAATTACAACTGGCTTGGTAGTTGGTTTCAACGAAAGCATCCTCCGTCACCGTCGGCCTTTTCTGTTTGATAACAGTATGAAACCGAGGTGTTCGGAGAAGGAGTATGAAGACTAAAAGTCACCTGTTGATAGTCCCGGTCCGTCCTCTGCAACCAGATCTCCAGCAGTTCTGTCGTGTTGCTGGCGCTGTCCGCGAACGGCCCCGACACCGAGATGCGGAGCGAGCACTCCTCCATCGTGGATTTCAGAAAGTAATCTGGAAAAATAAAATAAAATCGGATTAATGGTCTGTTTGGGGCGAGAGGTGAAAAGTGTAAACCTCTAGATTAGTACAGGGATGCTCGTAGATTTACGGCCGATTGTACCGTACCCGCAACTCTGCCTTCTGCGGGGAGTGGAGTACCATGGGGTTTTAGTGGGTATACCCAACTTTGTACGAAGGTTTCGTATCGGTGTGCATGACCCTTAGTTTTAATGTTTCTGAAGGTAAAAATTACGATATTTATCAGCTAGGCTTAGTAATAGACCTCCAATAAGCCTAAAAGTAAAATGTATTTTCCTCAAGTAATAGGCTGTAAGGAATAACAAAAACCTTAACAAGGCAAAAACGTAATGTTTTGTAATATATTTTATGGTAACAGATCCTTGGAAGTGATTTACTTCCAAGGATCTATTTAGTTCGCGACCGCAAATTATAAAAATGCAGTTGCTTTGGACATATAATATATTTAAAACTGCTAGAAGATACGTTCACAAGTACACTTGGAAAATGTTCTTACGTCGTTTTTACTGTTTTGAAGTTTGAACTGGATGGGTATTATCAGATCGTCTTGATCGTGAGCGAAAAGATAAGCGATAGCTGCAGTCGCGTTAGGTTTCAGAATCCTTAAATTCCCACTTTGTTAAATGTCCCGGCGACTACACATGGCAAAAAACAATTACACGCGCTATTTCATGCTATGCTTCGTGTTATACTTTATTTAATATATATTATATACTATATATTATTTAATACTTTATTTAATATTCTCTGCCGTTATTTATTGACATAATCAATTATCACAGTTTTAACAATAATAGTTATTTGCTGCGAACTACACAACAATAAACGCTGTCGCTAGTCTAGTCGTGACTCGTGAGGAGTGAGACATTGTTTATTCTTCTATTGTGATCTACTTTTCATTACTCGACGTAATATTTCCTGTTACAGCGGTTGCTAGTTGCTTGCTTATAAACTTGAACTTGGATCGATACGCTGCCGCATTTCTAGATATAACTATTACGATTCGTAAATTATTTTATAACTCATAAATAAGAATAATATTACTAGACGACTGATGATGATTTTTTCGGGATGATTATTCTCCTATGTCCTTTCCCGGGACTCAAAGTATCTCCATCTCCATTGAAATCGGTTCAGCGGTGAAGAGGTAACGGACAGACAGACAGACAGACACATGATTAATAATAATCAATATTAATTATTAAATTCCCTACGGTTTACTCTACAAAAGATATGCACTACGATTTACTCTAGAGCATATAACATTATGTTTCTTGTAGCATTTGAGCTTGATTAATGATTAAGGTCATTATGTTCGCCTTAAATATGTCTATTATCTACGTAGTCATTTTTTATATACACTAGCTGACTTGGCAATATTGTTTTGCCATATGCGTTATGGGAATATGCTTGAGAGTGTTCAACGAAGATCATCCTTCATAAATACTCCAATAAGGATCAAAATATAACATTGAACGAACTATGCTGACGTGAAATTATGGGCGAAGACAAACGAGCGTAATTTGTGAGTTGTGAGTCGCAGAATTTCGGTTCGGCAGAATTCTGCTGCATTCAGTTTCATACAAAAGTCCTGTTTGATTCACACGAGCGTAATTTTATGAGTCATGATTTTTATGAAAAGATATTTACGCGGCAGAAATTCTGTGACTCACAACTCACAAATTACGCTCGTTTGGCTTCACCCTTAGAGTTCGATTTTTTCAATTCGCTTCAATGTGTGACGCACGTTACTTATTGTTTTAACGAAGGTTCAACAGTCTACTGAGAAAAAATTTCACGGTCGCGGTAACGCTGTATTAAATTTTCAGAGTTTTTCGTGAAGGCATCGCACCTGCAAGTTGCAACTCTTCTGATGTTGCGAGTGTCCATGGGCGACGGTAGTTGTTTTCCATCAGGTGACCCATTTGCTCGTATGCCCCATAATTTTATATAAACAACGAAGTCTTAGTAATAGGGTCCCGTTTTTACCCTTTGGGTACGGAACCCTAAAAAGGCATGTATTACTTTACCTGTATCTGTGCTGTCAGCGAACTTTTTGGCACTACTCGTGACGCAGACAACTACCTCCTCTAAAACCGTTGTTTCGATGCCATTCAAATATTATGTAGTGAGCGGATGGCAATTGCTATTAAGTTCACAGAGGTAAAGCAACTCGAAACATCAACAGTACAGCGACATTCAGACAACTCGTGGTGTAGGCCACGCGATCCCGCGGCCCGCCCAATGCGCATAGTGGAGTACCGTCGAGTTTTTACCGGGCCGCGTCCACCACCATCTTCGGACGTAGCAGAGACCCACATAATTATGGATAGGACCCCCATCCCCCGCAAGATGCTTAAAAGCATTTTCTCAGAAAACAAAAGGTATTCCGACAACGAGGTCCGAAATCTGTTCCAACTACCTCACTGACCTTTGATCTCCTCCGGACTGACGGCGGTGTGCAGCACCACGTCGTGCTTCTCGCGGTTGAGCAGCAGGGAGACGGTCAGCAGCACCCAGCACGCCGTCAGCCCCGTCAGCTTCAGGATGCGGAGCGTCCGGTCCACCTGGGAGAATGACAGAGCTGGATTAGAGTCATTGTCACCCGACT
This sequence comes from Cyaniris semiargus, assembly GCA_905187585.1. Taxonomy (NCBI): domain Eukaryota; kingdom Metazoa; phylum Arthropoda; class Insecta; order Lepidoptera; family Lycaenidae; genus Cyaniris; species Cyaniris semiargus. The sequence continues at coordinate 20,541,658 of LR994551.1, read as the reverse complement.
ATATCAAAGCCAAAATGTCTATTTATGTCCAGATCTAAATGAGATATGTTTCTTGTGTTATTTAGCTGTCACTTTGTTCGTAATAGTGGCCAGAGCTGGTTTTTTGGTGCTGGCTGGCTGGCCGGTTGCTGCGATTAAGAGTAGGATTACAAGAACACTTTTATAAATGTGACCAGAATTCTGAATAAATTAGGGCACAAAGATAGCTTGTGTTATTTTAAAATGAATAACTCTTAATCAGGGCATGGTATATGGTGTTTCATTAAACTTGTTGCTACTTAAATTGGCCTGCTAGCGACCAAACCAGTTGTCTGAATATAAATGATACTTCACTAACAAAGTTCATTATAATTTATCACCTCTTAGTTCTTACCTGTTTCCTTCTCGGCGAAACGGATTTAGCCTCCTCGACTGATGGCAATTCTTGATCCAGCAATCTAAAAAGATCGAATGCGTTACGGTGATTAAAGTATTGGAGCGATTAGAAAAAAATGTTTGTGATGTAAGTATGAACCATCAGTTCAGAGAGGCAAAAGCAAGCAGCTGATTGAATAATAAATCAACGCACATGCCGAACTACACGTTGGCGAAGTCGCGAAAAAATAAGTTTTAACATAAAGGGCTTCTTTGCTCACTCTTTGCCTGCGTTCTTCTCGCTGTCTTGATGTTTGGGTTTGTCGCCGTTGACATCCAGGATCTGCGTGAGGTGCTCACACGACTTTGTGTCTGACGACTCCAGCTTACCTGTTAAAAGAACTAAATTAGTTGAATAGGTAGACAAGTACGCTATTAGAGAAACTGATTCATAAGCAATTAGAAGATCTACGTTGTTTGTTAGTCTTGCAAAATGTTAGTCAAAAGTCAAGATCTGCCCGCTAAGGTCTATCAAATTACGTAAGTCCGTAATTTGCTGATTCTGAATCAATTTCTCTGATAGTGTTATTAGATAGCCAAGTCTATGGATGCGCGGCGGTATGATCGCTTATCTTTTGTAACTGTAGCCTCTTATGGTGGGAACTCGGAAGGTACTCCTAAGGTATACCGTATACCTCCTTCAATCCATGCTCGCAAATACTGAGATATTGTATAAAGGGTCAACGTCCGTTCTGTCCCTGGGCATTGAAAATATTTTGGGGCGAAATGGGACGAGGGGTTAAAATAGAACAGGAATAGGAACTCAGCAGGCTTAGCATGGTCAACATAGGAGCGGTTTCTTTCTACGGAATAAAAGACAAAGTGACAGTTAGACAAAGGAAATCCGCTATATTGTAACTAAAATCTGTCAGTGTGTCCATTCTTTCCCGTTTCTAATGTTGTTAGAACTACTAGCCAGCTTCTAATGTTGTTAGAACTACGAGCTAGAATAAAGCTAAGCCTACTGGTGGTCGAAAGAACTGGAACTCACCATGGTGCTGCTCATATAGCTGCTTGAAGGGCGCCAGCGCCGGGTCGTACTTGATCTCATCGGGCAGGTCCACCCAGATCTCCAGGCTGCCCGGCGTCAGGTCACTGCACGACACCACAGAATACGCACTGTTTCTGTCCCGCTTGCTCCCTAGCCGTCTCACGAGAGACATGAAGTCCGTCATTTTGTTTACTTTTGCACAATTTTCACATAATTTTGGATATCACTTTACTGTAAAAGTTATGGTGGAAACTATGGTCAATTGAGATTTATTTCAAGTTATACCTAAAGGCGTTTTTAGAGTTACGGCGCGTTTAAACGCGCACGTCTGAACGCGCCATTACGGATTTGCCGTAGCACATACGCACTACGCGCGCCAGCTTTTTTAACTTTATTACAATTGAATACTGGATAGTAAGTCATTGATAGTAAATACCGCTAATTTAAGATTTGGACTATATCTACATGACGAAAAACACCCTGAGACCCACTTGCACCAATCCGAGATAAGGTTAAGTCTGTGTAAAAATATCATGCAATTTCTTCTGTAAATACGAGGAATAAAAGAAATAACATAACATTTAACCCAGGTTTAACTTTAGTTCTTGTACCAAAGATTGGCTCACTTTGAGAACCTTTCAGCTGTAAAGCTAGTGAGCTAATGCTTCAACTACAGTACAGTTCTACCTTAGTTTTTACCGTTCTCTAATAGGACACTGGTAAACTAAGGGTTTGCTAATGTATAAACAAACAGAATCCTATTAAAACCGGTAAAGACCAATAAAAAATATGGTAAGACTCTCTGAAACTCGCTAACCAAACCATTAAAGTACAGAAGGGCATTCCAGTTTAAATATTAGTTAATACCTTAAAGGTAAAATAATAAATTACATCATATTATGGACTTCAGTGACGGAATATGAATAATATGGACGATATTAACATGTTAGGTATGCTAAACTAAGAACCTAACAAATTCTAGATTAGTGAGACACGATTTCTTGATCTAACTAGCTAAAGATTTACACACTGTACCTATCACTTGACTGTGAATTGTGATAGATATGTTACGTTCAAAGACCGAAAACGCTCAGTGAGCGGAAAAATAGCTCACAACGCGTTGTGGTGACACAGTGAAACAGCCACGACGCGAAATTCTCGTTGTGGCCCTTTGGGTACGGAACCCTAAAAAAACAACAACAAACAAGAACACGTTGCGCCAGACAAACAGTAATAATATATTTAGTACGGATAGTATAGAAGTATGGATATTTTATAAATAATAATGATGAACACATTATGCAGTGATTTAGTAAAAGAAAAAATATTTTGTAGTACGCGTGGTAATTCAAATATAATCTTCCATACCTATGGACGATTAATCAATCAAGAACAAATAAAAAAAAAACGAATAGCATATCAGCCACGACACGAATTTCACGTTATGGTCTTTTTGTGATTGCCAGAACGCGTCGTGGCCGTTTTCATTAGAGCCACAACGCGAATTTCGCGTCGTGGCTGTGTCACTGTGACCACAACGCGTTGCCAGCTATTTTTCCGCTCACTGAGCGTTTTCGGTCTTTGAGCGTAACAGATACATTAAAATATGGCTAAGTTAGGTTAGGGTAATAAATTATGATTATTATTTGAATGCAGAAATTGTATATTTTTAGGATTTAATATCTTTTAAGGGTCCTCATACTCCTCAAGATCGCAAGCCTGACCGAACTCGTTTTGTGCATTTCCGTGTTTGAAACCCTTACAGTAATTGTCTAAAATTTTCTGACTCGCTCTGAACATAAGAAAAGTATATAATATTCTAGTTTCTACCATCATCAATATTATATCAAATTACATCCTCTTAGTGATATATTGCGTAAAATACTTTTTATAATTACGTGTATTATGCAAATAATAGCTGTCATTAGACAGAGAACACTTCCGCCTAAGGGCTTATGATATTTTAATGACTGTTATCAATTTTAAAAAAACTTTTATCTGCACATGATGTTTGAACAATTTGTTTAATGGCAGTCCAAAAAAGTGTATTGCGGTTTTTTATTATTTACTAGATGACGCCCGCAACTCCGTTGCACCAAAATTCGTTTATCGCGCGGGAACCTGGGATAAAAAGTATCCTATGTCCTTTCCCGGGACTCAAAGTGTTGTCATGCCAAATTTCAGCAAAATCGGTTCAGCGGCGGGCGTGAAGAGGTAACACACTTTCGCATTTATAATATTATAGTATGGATATGGAAGTATCGATTTATAGAAAAGACCTAACTTTGGCATTACGACAGCGCGCCGGGCACATTCCGACAAAGAAGTTTGCTTTTCTTATGGGAAAAGCTCCCACTCCCTTATGTGAGATCTGTAATACCCAAGGTTATATTGTCCATATACTGACGGAGTGTGTCCGGGGCGCAGACTTGAGGTCGCGTCTCAGTAGTCAGTAGTGATTGTTATTATAATCAATAATGTAGGTAGTATTAACAGTATCTTGACTGATCCATCTTCTGAGTCTGCTAAAATATTATATAAGATTCTAGATATATCTCTTAAACATCTCTGGGATGTTTAAGACATATTAATTATGTTTATAATAAGGTTGATTTATTTGTTGATTTTTAATTCATGATTAATTTGTTTTGTACCTACCTATAAGGACGGCATTATCGTTCGATAATGTCTTTTCTACATTAATTCATACGGTCACCGGCGTCCGAGACACAATAGAATATCTATTGTGTCTCGTTTTCCCACGATCGACGGGTTAAAAAAAAAAGTATCGATTTTTTATTTTATTTTGGCAGTAGTTTTAACCAGGACGGCGTAAATGCTGCAGGACATAGGGTACTAGGAGACCGTTGTTAAAAAGTAAATATTTGTAGGCTAGAAATTCTAGCGCTCTTGAGTCTTAATGCGAATCTGTCAATGTTGTCATTAAATTAAAGTGATCGCTTGCTAATTAATTATGTCAGAGTGCGGTTTGAAATTTCAACCGTGAAATTTTTAATTGGCTAAGGAGTAAGGACCTAGATATGATATTTAGCCAAACACTCAAGCAAAAACTCTGAATCCAGATTGGCGTAAGTGTCATAGGCAGGTAGACCTCAGCCAATTGTCGAGGGTTCCACAATCCGCTGGCGCATGTCAGTCATCATCTCAGACCTTGAGCGTCACATGGCCACCATGATGACACTTTAATTGTTACAATTTCGATTTCACACATCCCTACTCAAAACGTGTAAATTGATCATAAAACCTCAAAGACAATGCCGGCTCGTAAAGATTCTTAAAAGATTATTTATCTTTAATATTAAAATCCGCTTGAAACAAATATCACACGAATAAAAAACTATACAGTGTGTAACAAAAATAATATAGATATTGTCTATTTGCTGTAGTGGTAAGTTAATAACGTGAAGTGGGCAAATTCTCAGGGAAAAATATTGTGTTGAACACACAGTATTTTTAGGGTTCCGTACCTTCTTACTAAGATGTCTGTCTTTTACCGGACTATATCTCAAGGACCGCAGTAGCTACATAGTTAGTTGAGATTTTCCCAAATTATGTATTTTTGTTGCTCTTATAACAACAAATACAACAAAAATAAAACAAAATAAATCGTTAAGGGGGCAAGTGCCATTATTATTTCATACCGTAATATCACGAGGTTAAACATGTTACAGAGAAGAACTAGTTACAGAAGTTGTAACATTTAACTGTTCTAGTTTATGTAGCAGTTATCATCTGTCGGAGTTCAGATTTCCAGTAAGTACTGATAATGACGAACAACGATTTAACTGTTAATTGAACTGCTCGGTCAAGGTGAGCAGTGAGGCCGGTAACGCAACATTAACTATTTCATCTATTTTTTTCTGAGATCAATCAAACGTTTTCTTCTTGGTTAAAAAGACAGACTGAATCACAATTCACATATTATATACTCCTTCGCATTTGAATGAGCAGAGCGAAGGTGCGCCTCTGAATACAGAATAAACTGTTTATTCTGTATTCTAAGGTGTGCGCATACGGCATACGGCATACCCCTACGCATACCCTTTCTTTTTTGACAAGCGATCTTAAAGTTGAATGCGGTGTACTACGGACTACTACTTTTTAAAGTTTAAACAAACATTACGCGTTTATAACGGTTATTAACTCTAAACGCGGCGCGGCGTTTGACATATTTTGTAACAATATCATTTTCTAGTTCCATTTTTCAAGACAGCACTGAAACTGTATTTTAAGATTAAGGCCATCTCCTGAGCAAAACGACCTTGACCATACATTTGACGCGTTGCCGAGATCGCACAAAACTCCTATTTTTTTTACTTATCAAAAATCTTCAAAATTGATCTAAGAAAATTAAAACGGGGAATATGTAGTTAATGAAATTGTCTATCTATTGTCGTGTGTTTATATAAACGTCATTTGTAAATACTAGGGAGATGCTGAAAGTATACTTCAATTTTAATAAATTGGTATTACTTTGGAAGCTAATATCATGAGTACCTATAATAAGAATAGAATAAGAATAAGAATCATTTATTTGCAGAAAGTACCGTTACAATAGATGTTACAATATTTATACAGGGTTCCAGTCTTTCTACCTAATAACTATGGGCATGCAAATTTTTATAGTAATCATATACACAGAAAAATTTAAATAAAATATAAATAAAACACATTTCATTAAGATAAATTTGATAGAAAATGTTCTGTTTGGATAAAATTGTATTATAATTGTATAGTAAATAAAAAAGTAATATATAAAACTTAATAGCTAATCATTAAAAAAAGTAATACATTTTATTCAAACATTTCATTAAAATTGTCAATTGGTTAGTCATTATCATCAATATACATATTATAGTATAAATAAAGTCATTCATTTAATTTTATTTACGTTCATTTCAATTCATTCAATATTATATATTTTCATGTCATAAATTAATAAAATAATTTTTAAAATTTAAAATTAAAAAACAACCAACAATAATAAAAATAATTGATTTCAATTTAATATATAATAATTATTGTTTTTTATCATTCAGATAGTCTAATAAATTATAATAACATTTTTCTATCAGAAACCTTTTCAATTGTTTTTTAAATATTTTGAGATTCATTGCTTTTAATTCTTTTGGTAATTTATTATAGATCGCAGGAGCCATATGGAAAACACTTTTTTGCATTAGCGTGGTATTTGTCTTACGATTACATAGGCGGTATGTATCACGTTGACGCCTGTTGCTCGCTATCGAGGCTAGCTCAAATAGATTTAGATTTTGTTTGACAAATGTTGCTACTTCATAAATATATAGACACGTAAGAGTGAGAATTTGCAAGTATCGGTTTGTGATAGCCCAAACATAGCTCTTATACATCGCTTTTGTGCCTTGAAAACTATTTCAACATCTGTTGTGTTTCCCCAAAATACTATGCCATACCTTAGTATCGAAACCACTAGTCCATTATATGCAGTTACTATTGTACTGACACTTGAAATTTGAGTTAATTCATGGAGGGCATAAACTGATTTATTGATTTTTTTACAAAGTTGTTCGATATGAGCTTTCCACGGTAGTTTAGTATCTATTGTGAGTCCGAGAAATTTGGTAGTTTGCACTTCAGAGATTGACTCAGATTTATAATTAATATCAAATTTAGGGACATTAACACGTTGTTTAAAATACATAAGCTTTGTTTTTTCTAAATTAGCTTTAATATTATTTGTGTCTAACCATTTAATTATGTCCCTTAGCGTATCATTTATACGCTTTAAACAAAAATAGAAAATTTAAAACGGGGAAAGGAATGTTGATATACTGAAGATTATTGCTGTATTTTTATTATAGCTTTGTAGCTTTCAAATTATGAGTTTATAAGGCTCTAAATACGGTAAATTACGGAATCTCCGTAGGGGAAGGCCCTTAACAGAATCTTCCTACAGTTTTGATCTAAAAAGGGCTCGGTTGTTAAATCGTATTCGTCAGTTGTCACCGTGTCGTAGTTATGGTTATTACAAAAGTCAAAACCTTACATGTAGGCCGCAGCTTTCCCTTCGCAAGACCATTGTCATTCCGCGTGAGCTTGTGCTACTTCAACAGCCTCTGTTTTGATGCTTCTAATGCCCTTTTAAGATAATATATTTATTATTATTATTATTAAAGTTTTTAAATAGGCTAGCCGTAGCCAAAATTTTGCTGAGAGAGCAGGGGTTTAAGGGAAAATTTCGAAATTTGTAGGTATAATCTAGTCGAGATGTTACTTAAAGAACTTCAAAATGAAAAAATATAAAATATTATAGAGGTCCGCGTTTTATCAAAACAAACATAAATCTAAATAAGTAAATTGACTACATCATTCAAAATTAATCAAAAGAAAGAGGTCAAAAAGAAAAGTCCACACTCAAAGTCAGGAATAACAAAATTCTTCCTCATATTATTTAGTTTTAGCATGGTTTTAGCGATATTATTGGTCAAAGTTACCAAACTTTCAAAAAACAAAAGATGAGGTGAACGACCGCGGAACTGGACACAGCCGGTTGTAACTGGTTCAACATAAACTCAACAACAAAGTAAACACAACCACAGAATATATATTAGTAGTACCAAACACAACTAAGTTTTATATTTTTAACCAACTTACAAATTAAGGAGGTTGTGGATGTTTTTAAAGTTTCGCTACGTTGATCGCGTATGCACAATGTAATTTTCCGCGATAAAAAGTGACCTGTGTGACATAGATCACTTGTGTAATTTAGGGCATCGGTTAAGTCCCAATTTTCATCTAAATCGATCTAGTAGTTTCGGAGCTATTTCAAACTACAATTATTCAAATCCCATAAACTGAGCTCGTAGAAAAGCATGAGACCGCTTGGCGTTTGCGTTTTGTATTGCTGCAGGTATCCCCTCTCGTTTCAGTGTCAGTAGACCCTAACCATTAAAACATTTAAACTATCATTAACCATAACTTTTATGCTAATCCGCCTTATGCACTCAGGTTTTTATCTCTTTTGGCCCTGGGCCCAAAAGGGAAATGTCAAATGGTAAACGCCCTGACGTCTGCCGTCAGTCGTCACTCGTCAGGCTTCAGTGTCAAGGTCAGCGATTATTTATTTGAATTTATATTAATTGTAGTTTACGTGTTTCTATTTTGTTCACGTTGTCAAATAAACTTGGTCTTTGAACCGACTCGCGGAATATAATTTAGAAATTGTTTATAGATTAAGAAAAAAATTACAGTTCCCGCGCAACGGAGTTGTGGATAACCATTTATATACTTACTCATATATTTTAGGAAAACTAAAACAATATACTTTTAATAGTAATATGATGTTGAAAGATTTTTAAGCGAGTTTTTCTTATAATATAATACTTTACTGATAGTATTTGTACAAATATGTATTCTGTGCCGATAGGCACCTTATTAAACTAATCAAAAAATATATATCCTACTCAACAGTTGCGACAGTTTGTTTGGATGTATGGACAGGGGCGTCTTTCCCTTAGGTGCAGGGTGTGCATTGCACACGGGCGCCGCGGTCCTAGGGGCGCCGAGCGCCGCTCGCAACGGAGCCCCACTAGGCGCGCACCCGCGTTGGCCGGCCGCCGCGCTTTAATGACCAACGTAAAAAGAACTCCAGTTTGCTTACTTTTTGTGTAGCATCTGAAGCTCTTCTTATATTTGTCGAATTACAGCCAAGCAAGGCGCGCCACGAGCGGCTCGGCTTTTGCAATATAAAATATATAAACTTTATTTTTCAACGTGAAATGAACCTTAAAACACATAAATGAAGATTATATTTGTCGTCAAAATGGGCGCTAAAATGAGAGCCGCGCGACTCACGTCAGGCTGGATTTATATGCGTCCGTGCGTAAGCGCGGTTTCGCCGCTAAACCACAAGATCACAAGCAAATGTACTCTTGACGGCGCCCTTGCGGTTGCACCGGGTGCCGTGCAGCCTACGCCCTCCGTGCCTCCTTCTCATGGGATGTGCGTATTAATTTGCTTCCCGCTCTCTTTATGCAGCCTCCATTTGCGACATAACAGTTTCGCAGAGGGTATAAGCTACTGCCTCCCAATAAGTAATAAGGTCCAATCCAAGGACGGCGCAAAACTCAACCCGTTGCTCAGCCCAAGCAGAGCGTTCAATGAGCGTATGCTGCGCCGTATCGTCTCTTTTATACTGTGGTGGCATCTAGGCGATGATTTCCTCCTGTCCGTCCTCCTGTCGGTCCAGGTAAGGGCGCCCATTGAATGTGCCATCCACTGTTGTAGTTTCGACCGGATCGCTTTCACAGTTCGGCGGCTGGCAGTTGGGGACGCCATCTGGTCTTGCCAGGTGCGTATTGTAATGACATGCGCCTGGTGGCGCCATCGGGTTGCCAGGATTGGTAGGACCCGCTCTCCTCGCTTTTTAAACTCGGCTGTGTGTTAATACACCCTTCGACAACACGCGTGCCTCCAAATCCCACGGAGGGGACCCTGTCAGCGCCAACACCGCTTCGCCAGCTAACGGTTCGTTAGCAGCGTAGTATCCGCAGCGCTAAAGCATGCTGCGGGCTTCTGAGCAACTGTCTATTCCGGGCGCCTATGTGTTCCGCCCAAACAGGACAACAGTGATGCTTCCGTGGCCCATAGAAAAACATGGCCTACGTCTTTTCGACTGCGACTCGCAGCCCCAACGCTTCTATAAGCGCCACAACCTGAGACTCACCCAGCGTAATTGTCTCCTCCCCATAAACATAATCTATACTAATATTATAAAGCGGAAGAGTTTGTTAGTTTGTTTGTTTGAACGCGCTAATCTCAGGAACTACTGGTCCGATTTGAAAAATTGTTTCTGTGTTAGATAGTCCATTTATCGAGAAAGGCTATAGGCTATATTTTATCACGCTAAGACTAATAGGAGCGAAGAAATAGAGGAAAATGTTGAAAAAACGGGAGGAAATTATTTGAAAGGGCCTATTTGAACGCGCTAATCTCAGGAACTACTGGTCCGATTTGAAAAATTCTTTCAGTATTAGATAGCCCATCTATCGAGGAAGGCTATAGGCTATATTTTATCACGATAAGACTAATAGGAGCGAAGAAATAGAGGAAAATGTGGAAAAAAACGGGGGAAATTATTTGAAAGGGCTTATTTGAACGCGCTAATCTCAGGAACTACTGGTCCGATTTGAAAAATTCTTTCAGTGTTAGATAGCCCAGTTATCGAGAAAGGCTATAGGCTATATTTTATCACGATAAGACTAATAGGAGCGAAGAAATAGAAGAAAATGTGGAAAAAAGGGGGAAATTATTTGAAAGGGCTTATCTCACGAACTACTAGAGCAATTTTTCTGTTATTTGGGTCAGATAAGAAGTAGACCACGTGAAGGATCATAGGCTATTTTTTGTAGACTGATTTGTCTGTGAAATATCTAATTTACGCGGGCGAAGCCGCGCGAAACGTCTAGTTATAAACATATTTTTTTGCCTATCTTTGCTTTATAATCATACGGAACTATTCGTGCGCGAGACCGACTCGCACTTGACCAATTTTATTTTTTTTATTTAGAAGGGCGCCACTTTTGGTTTTCACACCACCTGAAAATTTGACTAGGACCAGAACTGGTCCTCACCCTTAAGCGGCCGGACAAACTGTACTTTGTACCCATTTCATTTTGACCGCGCGCTTGCTAGGGGGCGCTAGGGTAATATTTGCACACGGGCGCCACATGGGCTAAAGACGGCCCTGTGTATGGATGTGTAGATGTATGGATGTTTGTTACTCTTTCACGCAAAAACTACTAAATGGATTTTACTGAATGGATTTTAATGAAACTTTACAATAATATAGCACATCAGAATAACACATAGGCAATCTCCGCCATTTGTGAACCGATTTTCAAAATTTTTCTTTTCGGGTATCATCCCAATTTGGTATCATGCTCACAAAAATGGTGACCTGATGAAGGAATCCATGAGTAATCGAGGGAACTCCTCAAAATTTATATTGAAACATGTGGTGACTTCGGTTTCGTGAGAAGTATTCTGAGCATATGCTACCAACAAGTAAGATTTGTACCGAGGTATACCATGGTTTGGAAGGTGTTGAGAGAACTCCTGACTCTTTATAGATACAAGTTTGGGAATTTCGGCGTTGTTTTAAGAACGGAAAGCATATGCTACTACGTAAATTACATTTATCATCATCGTCACTACCATAAACCATTATACCATGCATTGTCCATTATGACCCTATTATTGGTACTTTTCATAGTCTTAGATCGAGACTCGAGTTTGTCAAGCGATTTGAAAAATTATACTTAGATATTGTTGTTTTAAAGTGTTACATTTTAAGCCTGGTGCTACGATTACCGAGGTAGCAATTTGATCATGGGATCTATGAAGTATGCAGTTACTTCTTAAATTCATTGAAACTACATACAATATGAAGGTTCATAAATTAGGAGGGAAGTGATATGAAGTTCACCGGATCATCTAGTATATAAATAATCTATAGGTAGATAAGTCCATTGCCAAATTTTAATTTTCATAATCTAATCACCATAAAAATTAAAACATTATCTTTGCATAACAATTAAATCAAGAAAGGCTATCATAGATAATATACCTTAACACTCCACCTATGCTCTTCAGAAAGACCTTAATAGCTTAGCTTCCACTCATTGGATTCACTTATATAGTCATAAACAATCTCTGCAGTACTCAAGATTAGAACAGATCTGGATATTTGCAGCTACATAGGGCCCATTTCTGGACGAAACTGGGTTATCTTATCAGTTTGTCAGCAATCGATAAACGATAAAATATCTGAATGCTTCCTAGCAGTGGAAAAGTTTGGAAAATTTCGGCTTTGGCTATTGTGCCATCTTGATTTTATGAATGATGTGTCCTATCACCAAAATCAATTAATTATATTATATCAACCATATATCAATTCTTTTTTTCATGCTTTTTCAATTTTCATTGAAAAAGCATTGAAAAAGCATGAAAAGTTTTTGGTCTATGAAAGATCTTATGAAAGGGAACCTCCCACTTTGCCTAAAACGTAAGCTCGTGGACATATTGTATATCTTGCCTATTCTGACCTACGGCGCCCAATCATGGTCTTTGACAGTTTCACAGAACGAGAGTATGTTAGGTGTAAAAAGGATCGACCGCGTCAGAAATACCACTCTGCGTTCCCAAACGAAGCTCGTTGACGTAGGCAGGAAGGCAGCTAGCCTAAAGTGGAGCTGGGCAGGGCACGTCTCCCGTATGCACCCGGACAGGTGGGCGCGTCTAGCTTCGGAGTGGCTACCGACTGCTCGAATAGAGACCGACCCAAAAAAAGGTGGCGCGATGAACTGGATGCGTTCGACAAAGAGTGGCCAGTAACATCACAAGATCGTGAATTATGGAATAAAAGAGGGGAGGCAGCAGTGGGACACAGTGGGCCAATAATAATAATATCAATTCTTATAGACGCTTAAGAACCAAGTCTATCTATCTACAATCAATAAATAATTAACAATATAATTCAAAAATATAATTAGTTTAGAAGAGACCATAGTTTATATTTGTATAGGGTTTCCGACAAAATTTTGAAACTGCTGAAAAAGGGCTTTCCAGTGTTAATAATATTATGTCCGAAATTATTATTGAATGCGTCGGCGCAGTGCGTGACACCAAAAGCGCGTTTTCAGTGTGAACTATAGCGGTGTTAATAGTAAACTTCCGAGTGACAGCGCCGTGCAATTGATCACATCCGATGTACCAGCGTTTTGTTACAAACATATAGCTCAAACAATCGTGGAAAAACTTTCTAGATTTATGCTCGACTCAACGTTTGATCAGGCGGAGCCAAAGTTTAAAATTTAGATACGTTAAATTATGTAAGTTTTTTTGGTCGGCGGGTTAGATTTTTTAATATTAATTCATTGCTGCATAATAATTAATGTTATCTACACAAAAATTTTATTAATGCAAATGTGTTTCTTTTTTATATTGACGCTTAAATAGCTAAACAGATTTTGATGAAATTATATTGAGATAAAAATACAAGAGTGTTTAAATTTCTCAGTTCTCACACACACGGTACCCGGCCGGGGGCAAGCCACAAGGGGTTTTATAAGCTCACCCCGCGCAACGCAACTTCACGGCGATTTTCTGTGAGACCTTGGTTAGGTACTATAAATAGTATCAAAAGCTGTAATAATTGTTACTGCAAAATAGTAGGAACCTCCTTAAAGCGTAAAGCAACAAAGGATTTGTACAAGATTAATTTTAATTAATATTATGTACAAGGGGTCACCAATTAGTTTCGCTCGAGGTCCATTTTAAGAAATGATAATATGACCTTCACGGTCTACACATTTTATAAAAAAATATTTATTAAACAAAGGTAATTACGGAAATTACTAAAAGGTATTTACATATTTACATATCAACGAGAAAAGTGTCAATTTTTGTAGCTAATTATTATATCTCTGATGTTTGGAGTGAAATTGGTATTAAAGTTATTACTTATTGATATTCAATCCTGGAGATGTTCATCAGTAAGACGAGACCGAAATTTATTTTTAACGAAGTTCGTCTTGGAAATGCTTGGTTCCGTACAATGGGTCTGCGGTCCGGATGCGGACCGCGGACCGCCATTTGGTGACCCCTGATTTAGAAGAAGCCTCCATTACGACGGGTGCGAATTGCAATGTCGGTAACATACATCTCACCAAAACTGTTATCACACATTTATAAAATATTATACTAAGTTGCATAATATTTTGCATGTTACTTGTATGTGGGTGTGGGAGTGTGGACAAACAACAACAGGAAACCTAATATGATGGGGAAATATTCAACCGCTCACATTGCTATGCGTCGGGTTACGTTTCAGCGGTTTCTAGAACTGCGTACTTGGCTGACTACCTAGGTAGAGGTACTAGTAACTAGACTGAGAGCGAGTGTTCGGCGGACGTACGTTAAAGTAGCAAGCTCCATATTAAGAGGGCGACTGACCCAAAAAATCAAACATCGTCCGTCTCTCTTCACACTCACGCCCGTCTTTCATATGCCAGGTGAAAAAGGACGACGCGGAATCATCGCTAAGTTAGTTTTACTATGAATAAAAGACGAACTCTAATGATTATGGAAAAAGTATTTTGAGCAAATTTAGGTTTTATCAATGCCTTTTTAGATATTAAAAAATATTAAAGAAAAGACAGCAAACTTCGAAGATCCAAGCAAAAATGTGTCTAAAACAAGGTTTTTTGTAAAAAAAAAAAAACTATCTAGCATTTTTTCAGTAATCGTGTTTACTTCTTGAGCATTTAATCTTCACGAAATGAAGTTACTTGTGTAAAAAAATAGTTTTCTAGACCTTAGAGATTTTGAGATCTAGGTTTAAGTATGTGGTCAAGTTAGGGTCAGGTGCATTCGGGTATACTGTTGCATCTGCCGTTAATGCCATGGACATTCACTATTCCCAACAACCCTCGTTGGGAATAGTGAATGCCCATTGCCCGTTGAGCGTGGCCTATTGATCCTTTTTTTCCTAAATGAAAATCATGTAAGTTTTGTGAACGCAATACAAAGTTCCAACCCCTATTATAGGACAAGGAAGGCACACAGAAACTCTCATTGACTGATGTTGCTAAATTCGTAAATCCGAAATACTTCTATTGTGTGGAGTATGTATTTCTTTATCGAGAAAAATAGTTATGCCCCTGTGAATTCCTTGGAGTCAGCCCCGGATTTATAAATAGGCCGTTATAGGCAACAGCCTAGGGCGGCAAAGTTTTATGGGGGCGGCAGCGTCCATAGAGTGCCGACAGATTAGTACATGGGGCGGCGAAAACAAAGTGGCCTATAAGAAATATAAATTCGGCACCGCTTGGAGTTCCACAGGGGCATTGTATCTGCATCAAAATTAGTTTAGTGGTTTAAGCATAAAGAGGTAACAGATAGACTCATTCGCATTTATAACTATATACATATAATTAGATAATGACACGAACGTTTCATTAACGGAGACACAATACACCGGAGATGTAAAAAGTTTCTTAACACATTATTTACATTGATGAGTTGCGAATATTGGAAAAGCTAGAATGATTACTTGTCCATATAATAATTATAATGTAACATAATATCGCTGACAAGTCAAATATTGTCTTCCGTCTCTTATCCGTGAAAACCACTCCTTTGGTTGAGATAAACTTACGCGACGGGGAATGCCGGTTGATATTTACTCTATTTCTGTTTAATTTTATCAAAATCGGTCAGAAGTTATAACAAATCGGTTAATAGATATAGTTTAAGAGTAAAATATTTAACAAACTTATTAATATTTCCCTTTATACTGCCTATCTAACCGCCGTACTCAGAGACATTTAATTATGATTAAGCTTCAATTTAAGGCGACGCCTTGATAATTTGGCTGTAGCGATATCGAATTTTCTCAGCAATGACTAAAGCTAAGAAATTAAAGTTCATTGTCAGTATTCATCATGTCTTTGTCTTTGAATTACCCATAGCATAACACGATTGGTCAACTTTTATAACACAGAATAATCAATCAAAAAGACCTCTGTAAGAAAAGGGATTCTAATTTTGCCAACAGAGGAGAGTGATTTAAGCTTCCAAAATTTGTACATAGAATGGTTCAAGCATACACTATAATTTGTCCATAGCTTATATGAAATATATTTATGGTTTTTATTTAAAATTAAATGGTTTTTGTCGCGTAATTTTACGCGACAAAAACCATTTTGTCGCTTACGCCCTTTCAATTTCTTGCTGTTACATTTCTTGTTTTCTATGAGACGCCGGCCCGGCCTCTCATAGAAAACAAGCAATCTAAAACATATCCAACACGGTTTTTAGAGTTCCGTACCCAAAGGGTAATCATCAATCAATCATCAATCATAATTTTACAACAACGGGACCTTATTACTAAGACTTCGATCTGTCCGTCTGTCTGCCTGTCTGTATGTCTTCAGGCTGTAACTCAAGAACGATAATAGCTAGAGAGTTGAAATTTTCACAGATTATGTATTTCTGTTGCCGCTATAACAACAAATACTAAAAACAAAATAAATTAAATATTTAAGGGGGGCTCCCATACAACTAACGTGATTTTTTTGGCTTTTTTTGCTTGATATCAATAATGGCAACAGGTAGGCACTTGAAATTTTCACAAAGGCCTTAAATATATGTGTATTTTAATAATTAATAATAATATTTAAATAAAATAAAAATTTAAGGGTGGCTTCCATACAAAAAACACAATATTTGGTTTATTTTTGCTATATAACGGTACGGAACCCTTCGTGCGCGAGTCCGACTCGCACTTGGCCGGTTTTTTACTTTCACCTTAATAAAGAGTTTAACAGATAATGTATGGGGCTTATGTCAAAATTTTGAATTAACTAATTACATTTAAGTAATTAATGTACCACTCTGAGTGCGGCAGTAAGACTATAGTTACAAAATCAATACCAAAACGTTACAGTACTTTAGGATTCTATTTAATTTTCTCGTTGTAAAACAATTCGTGAGGGAATTCGTCTGAATTCCGCGCGATTGTCTGCATAACCTCGACGCACAGACTACATTTTTTTAACCTAAACTATAAATAGAAGTCTAGAAATATTCCACTCGTGTCCACCTAATTCCTATACAGTAGAATGTTTTGTACTTACACAACTAGAGTCAATGTGATCTGACTCACGGATTCTCGATACTGTAGTTACTAGTGCCAGTAGAAAACATAATAACTCCCACACCGGTTTCGGTGACGGTGGCCGGTTTCATTGAATCCAGGCCAGTTACGCAGGAGTAATTTTTATAATGCCCAAGTGTGTGCGCAGTACACAAGAGCACTCTCTATTCCTTTTACTCTCATAAATCGGTGGGACGGACGACTGGCGAGAGATAGTGCAAGACCGACTCTTTACATGCCCATCCGACGTATAGATCACCTTACTTGTCAGACAATCAGCTGATCAGCATGCATTATCATAGCCAAACTTGGAAATAACATGTTTCCAACGCGGGAATCGAACCCATCTCCTCCGAGTCAAGAGCCACTCTCTAAACCACTAGACCACGATGTGAGTATCTAATTTTATACTGTGCTACAGTCCGGTAACGGAACACGTAGAAATTGACCTGTCTGGATTAAATTGATATAACTACTCATCATGAAAGGATTTTTTAAATTCCACCGACGAGGGAATCAAAATTAACCAGGCATACTATTTTGGGCGGAAAAAGCTAATGTACAAATCATAATCCATACGAATAAAATTGCGAAAGTGTGTCTGTCTATCTGTCTGTTACCGCTTCACGTCCAAACCGCTGAACCGATTTTGCAGCATTGCATTTTGGATACTTTGAGTCCCCGAAAAGGAGAAAGGAGAGAAAAGCACTTTACAAATTATTTTGTTTGTTCATAATTTATAACCTATAAATAATACTGCTCTTTAGTTAATGTGGTTATTATTGAATATAAAGTGCATTACTTTAGCACCTATTAATTTATTTACCAGCATCAAGATGTTGTTTTGGATTTGCGGTTTTAATTAAGTAATGTTTTTCTCTTGTAAAAGGTTTTGTTAAAATCAAAAAGAACAACGAAAAAAATAGACAGTAAGTAGTAATATAATAGGCATGATGACTATTTTTTTTCTTATTGGTAATTGAAAGACCCTTAAAAAATAGAAACATCGCTGAAAGAATGACTCTGATAGCTTAAAAATTCACCAAGATATGACAATTCAAACATCTCATAAAATAGACCTGCCCGAAACGCTCCATACAAAGTGCTACGAAAGAATGACGTCACTCTTTCGTAGTTTGTACGCATCGGGAGAGAACTTTGTTCGGTAGGTATATTAAATATTGCGTTTATGAAAGTGGTTTCATAACAAAAGTTGCTTTTAATTGCATAAGTTATCGAATGGTATACAAATATTAAGAAATTTAATTGAAAAAAAAAATCGACTTGATTATCCAACTTTGAAGGCGCATAACAAAAAAAAAATTAAAATGCTATCAAGCTGAAATTTTGGGAACATTTATTTTTTACCGTGATTTCTTTATTTTATTAACAAAATTCGCTAATCTTTGACCTTGTCATCATCCCTATTGTAACATTTCGAATTTATTGGCCCATCCCCAATTCAATTTCAATTCCTTAGTTATTTTCCTAATAGAATTATTTAAGAATATAAAGAATAAAGAATAAAGAATAAAGAAAAAAAAAAACAAAGAAAAATGTCCCAGCCGCAGCCAGACGTTTTTCTGTAAGAACAATCAACAACTATGGGGTTTACTTAAGCTGACTGTATCAATTAAGTGGTCAAGTTCTACCTGACCATCGCTAAATAAACTTTTCTCTCTCCGGACACTTATTATGACAGTTGCTTCCCACTGCCAGACTATTTTAAAGTCTAATATTTGGGCCATTACTCTATTCAGTTTTCTCAAAATATCTTACCGAGGATTCTTCTTTAAGTTTAATTTATATGTACTCTCAAAATACTTTACAATTTAGCTCCAATTATATAACATCGAGGCCTCGAATGAATGTAACCATATAAAAGATTTCAACGCGAAAAAACTTCATTAATTTTGACATAGCCAAAAGGATCCCTACTTATTTCATGGGTAAAATAGGTATTTTTGGAATAATAAGCAGTGTCTTTGGGTTTGGGCCAAAACCAAGAGACAAATTTGTCTCAACAACTACCAAAAGACAATAATAATAATTATTGTGAAAAATTTTTACACAATTTTTTAAAATCCAATCAAAATTTTAAAAATTGTTTAAATTTTATGACTTGTTTGTTGGTTGTGACTACTAACATACATGAAATATAAATAAAAGTAAGTATACATTATAGTTTATACTCATTAAAATATTCTTGGACGAGTAGGTACAAAATATTTTACCATGGTAATTATTTTTACGATGTTAACTAATGTACTATGTAGGTAATTAATGCATAAAATTTTATATTTTCAGTCCGTACAAATATATTATCCACTTTTGCAGTTAAATAAAAGTAGAAAAATTAAAAAGAAACATCACCAGATTATAAATATCACAGAATTTTCGTAGCCTGATTAAAAAAAAACGGAATGTCAACACAAAACCGAATTCGAAATTCAAACGTAAATAAATATGGCCGCCAAAAAGTCGTGTACGCGGCGGACAGACACGCGGGAAACTGAAGCAACAACTTGTATTTGTAAACACCTCTTATCACCTGTGATATAACACCTAGACTCGCTGCTCTAAATCCAAGCGGAAAAGACTTTACATTAATCCAACTTAAGTATAGACACAAGGAGTTAGGACTAGGTATTACCTACTCAAAAAGTGCTGCCTTGAACAAAACCGGCGAAAATAATATAACGCTTATGTGAGCGTCATAATAGGGATTTTCTCAATTTTTCGTAGATAATGGTGCTTCCACATTCCCGTTAGAAAATGTTTAGTAACGTTAGTAAACATTAGTTAGGAAACATTTAATCACAAATGTTAAAAAATGTTTTCATGTAAGAAAATGTTTAGTAACGTTAAGTTAACAAATTATAACAAAACAAATTATAACACAATAAAACATAATATTATGAAGTTACCTTTTGTTTGTAAACCTTTTATAAAGGTGACGGCGGGGTATGTGGTGACTGTTGAGCCATTACCAGATTTAAATGTTATAAAATGTTAGTAAACATTAGTAAACACATAGAGAAAATAGTAAACATTTTCTATTAGTGTAGGAGCACTTATAATGTATGTAACAGTTCCTAACCAAATGTAACAATTGAAAACATTTGTTAGAAAATGTTTACAAACATTTTCTAACGGCAATCTGAGCCTGTCAGGGATCCCTAGAACAAAATTTTTTTTGATTACTATCAAGCTAATTTTTTGTGAGTAGCTTCATTTTGATAAGGCGAACAACAATTTTATCTGCGAAAAATCTCGAAAGTGGTAGCTAACAGAGATAGAAAGGAGTTTATACTTTGATTCGATGGTCCCAAAATATGGATTGTTCTATTTCTAGGACAATATTACTCTTAAATTATATAACTATTAACCTATCAATATACAAAAAAACAGATGGGTAGGGTTCCGTTTTAGGGTTCCGTAGTCAACCAAGTTTTGTCGATTACAGAACCCTAAAACGGAACCCTAACCAGCTGTTTTTTTGTATATTGATAGGTTAATAGTTATACTACCTAGTTGACGACCTCTGTGGCTCAATTGGTTGAGTGTGTGGCAGCTCAAGCCGGGGGTCGCGGGTTCGAATCCCGCCGACGACGGAACAAAAAGTTTTTCAATGTTCCCGGGTCTGGATGTGTATTAAATAATATTATGTGTATGATATTATAATAAAAATCTTAAATATATGTATAGTATAAAAGTATTAAATATATTTCCGTTGTCTGGTACCTGTAACACAAGTCCTTCAGTTACTTAGCACGGGGCCAGACTGACGTGGTGTGCAGCGTCCATAGATATTATTATTATATTATTATTATTATATATGTAATTTAAGAGTAAAATTGTCCTACAAATAGAACAATCCATATTTTGGGACCATCAAATCAAAGTATGAAATCCTTTCTATCTCTGTTAGCTACCACTTTCGAGATTATCGCAAATAAAGTTGTTATTCGTCTTATCAAAATGAAGCTACTCACAAAAAATTAGCTTGATAGTAATAAAAAAAAAATTGTTCTAGGGATCCCGGACTACTAAATAAATATTGAGTGAGTAATAATTACCATGCACTTAATATTGTGTAAGGATAATAATTATGAGTTTTTACGAAGATAACTAGAGACTAGTTAATAGTTATCTTCGTAGACACGCTAGGGCCTAGGGGCCTAGGCAGTAGGCACACGGCTTACAGACCTGTCCTAGGATACACCCTAGTCCAGGATGAATGCTTGCCATGCAGTTTATTATTTTATAGCTGTTATACTAGCTGTCCCGGCAAACGTTGTTTTGACATATAAAGTATTTCGCCCCACTGACCTCCATTATACAAGTACACTGGACTAATGATACCCTTTGAAATGACAGCTATTTTTTGTGCCTATTTGAAGCGGAATCAGCTCCCCCGATGGGAGGGATAGGAACTAAATTTGACCATTGACCAAATATATTTGTTTATGATTTGACGTAAAAATGACGTTTGAAAGTCGCCATATTGGCGCTGATAGCAGTAGTGGGAGTATTTGGAACTAATACTAGTGATGACAACCAATAACGATTAAGCGGCCATTTGCAAGTTACGTCAAATTTAGTTCTCTTCCCGCTCACTGGCGGCGCTGATTCCGCTTCAAATAGGCACAAAAAAAAAAGTGGGTATCATAGGTCCAGCGTACTTGTATAATGGAGGTCAGTGATTTCGCCCACATTATTTTATTGAAGTGACTAAATAAGTATGGCACCATGGCAACGTCCATCGCTATCCCGTCGTACAATGGTCGCCGTCAGTGTCGAGTTGTAATAATTTACTATTATTTATCCAACATATATGCACTTATCAATATAAAAAGTAGCCAGTAGCCGATTCTCAGACCTACTGAATATGCATGTAAAAGGTAAAAATCAGTAAAGCCGTTTCGGAGGAGTACAGTAACTAACATTGTGAGTTGTGACACGAGAATTTTATATATATTTAAAGATTTATTAGATAAATTCATACCTGCCTACCTTAATACAAACGTGAAATTAAGGAGTACGCAAATTTTATGATTATTTTGTTATCGAAACAACTATAAACGTTTTTTATCACTAAAATGCAAATAAAATTCTCATCCTTTATTGTTGTTAACGGAACACTCTTCAAGAACTGCTTTTGGTAATGCAGAGTGCAGACTACGAGCAAGTAGAAAAATAGAGAGAATAAAATATTATGAGAGTCCGCTTTTGAGATTCGATTCTATCTGAATGTTTTATAGGACCTATTTTTAGAATAAATAGGGTTGTCAGATAATAGTTTATCAATTTTAAAATCATGTTAAGTAAATTGATTGTAGTATTAAAGTAACTAATGAAAGTTGGTTTTTAATTTTTATGCCCGAATCTCAATATACAAGCCACGGTGCCCGCACCCGTATCAGCATAGGTAATGATAATAATTGAAATCTAAATATATATATAACTCAAAGGTGACTGACTGACTGACATAGTGATCTATCAACGCACAGCCCACTATCAACACAAACCACTGGACGGATCGGGCTGAAATTTGGCAAGCAGGTAGATGTTATGACGTAGGCATCTGCTAAGAAAGGATTTTGATAAATTCCACCCCTAAGGGGATAAAATAGGAGATGAAAGATTGTATAATATAATAATACGTCTTTTTTAACGTGAGTGAAGCCGCGGGCAAAAGCTCGTAAATAATAAATACGGAAATAAGGCCCACCTACACCAAAACATGATAAAGGAATACGATCTGTTGCCCACCTGTGAAAAAAAATTAAAGCTCCAGGCTGCATTGCTAAAAACTTATAACAAATGCTGAGATCTCGAAAGTTATCGAGAACAGCATTAAATAGCTTGCAAAAAGATTTACAGAAATATGTCTCAGTTTTAATTTAAAAAAGAAAACATATTTAAATCGGCAACCCTATACCGGTTTTTTTGCAATCGCGAACCGGACTGAGCCGGTATCTTACGTCCTCTTTGACCTTTAAAATTACATTTAAGCTCTGGTTTGGCTTTTTTTAGCATACTGATACGATACATTTATGGGTATTAGACCAATAGGCTGTGGCTCATTCACCAAACAACGGACAACCTTTAAAATTATCTGGTCAGGAATACTAAAATATAAAGTTTTCGGTACTTACAGAATACTTTTTATCTATACTAATCTATACTAATATTATATATACTACTTAATATTATAAAACGGAAGAGTTTGTTTGTTTGTTTGTTTGAACGCTATATATAATAATCTCAGGAAGTACTGTTCCGATTTGAAAAATTATTTCAGTGTTAGATAGCCCATTTATCGAGGAAGGCTACAGACTATATATTATTAAGCTAAGATCAATTGGAGCGAAGAAGCAGAGGAAAATGTGGAAATAACGGGGAAAATTATATGAAATTGCTTAATATCTTAAGAACTACTGGAGCAATTTTTATTTTTTTGGCACACATGAAGAATAGACCACGTAAAGGGACAAAGGCTATTTTTCTTGGAAAAATGCACGGTTTCCGTGAATTTCCTAAATTAACGCGGGCGAAGCCGCGCGGAACATCTAGTTATACAATAATCCCTTTCGCATTTATAATCCTCAGTTTGTACTAAGTATATTATCCGGATTTTACTACGACCGAAGCGTGCAAAAATACCTATTTCAAGCATACGGCGTCTCTGTTGATTGATCAGAATTCATAATCAAAGTGTTCTTACTTTTACATTCATTCCTTTAAAATCAATATTATCGTGATAAACAACCCCTTTCACCCTTGAATTTATGAAATAATGAGTAATTAGGCAAAGCCTTTTTTGTCATAAATAAATAAATAAGTAAAATAAAATATCTTTTTATTCAAAAAAGATATCATGAATACACTTTTTGAGCGTCGGAAAAAGAACGTCGGTAAGTACGCCAGTAAGTACGCGGACTTATGGCTCGACGATCTTAATCGCAATTCTCATGTGTGTCAGCAAAGACCCGTGAGCCGCGAGCCTGGGGGCATGGTAATCCAGTTCTCGTGTGTCACCGACGCGAGTAAGTTCGCGAACTTACAACCCGCGTGCTTTAAGTTCGTACGTCTATCAGGCCTTTAGCACGGTCACATTAACTAGACGCACGGTTTGATGACGTCATTATGGAGCTCGCATGTTATTGCATTCCAGCGATGCGTCAAGCCGTGTTGTACGCGCTACGATGCCTACCACCGGTTCGGGAACTAACACGGCGCAGCGATAAGAACCGGCGTAACAACATGTCAGTTTAGTATAGTGAGGCAGATAGCACAAAATGCCGTATACTCCTTCCATTCTACCGAACTCGTACGCACACACACACATACGGGAAAGCACTAAACGAGCTGGTCAGGTTAGAGTTAGTAGCCAGGCGCCAGCTAGGTCAGTACGGATAGTATGGAACTATGGATATTTTATAAAAAATCGGCCAAGTGCGAGTTGTACTCGCGCACGAAGGGTTCCGTACCACTACAGAGCAAAAATAGGCTAAAAATTGATTTTTTTTTTATGGGAGCCCCCCTCAATTATTTAATTTATTTAAATTTTATAATTAATTATTAAATTAAAAACACAATTAAGTATTTTGAGAACATTTCAATTGCCTATGTGTTGCCGTTATTGATTAAGAGCAAAAAATAGCAAAAAAAAATCACGTTTGTTGTATGGAAGCCCCCCTTAAATATTTAATTTATTTTATTTTTAGTATTTGTTGTTATAGCGGCAACACATATACACAATCTGTGAAAATTTCAGAAGTCTAGCTATAGCGGTTCTTGAGTTACAGCCTGGTGACGGACAGACGGACAGACATCGAAGTCTTAGTAATAGGTTCCCGTTTTTACCCTTTGGGTACGGAACCCTAATAATAATTATAAACACGTTATGCAGTGATTTAGTAAAAGAAAAAATATTTTGTAGTACGCGACGTGGTAATTTAAATATAATCTTCAATACCTATGGACGATTAATCAATCAAGAATAAATCAAGAAAAACGAAAAGCATATCAGCCACGACACGAATTTCGCGTTATGGTCTTTTTGTGGCTGCCAGAACGCGTCGTGGCCGTTTTCATTAGAGCCACAACGCGAATTTCGCGTCGTGGCTGTTTCACTGTGAGTTGTGACCAGGGTTGCCAGGTGTTCGGTATTTTACCGAACGGTTCGGTATTTTAGCACCGTGTTCGGTGTTCGGTATGACAAAAATACCGAAGTATCGGCGGTTCGGTATTGTTTTGATTATTTTGTCTCCCTAATAACCGATTCAATTGTTAGATTTGACGCAATCAGCTTACTTAATTAGTCTGTGCGACAACCGTAATAAATTAAGTGTGGACATGGTGAAGGCTGAATTATGTATCCGGTGTAATTTCAGTCGCGATATATCGCGAAATGCATGGAGCAGTTAAAGCAAATAAGACATTGGAAGCAGAAAAAAAAATATAATTTTTACAAGTAATTAGGTTAGCTAGTTGCTCTTGTGTAATGATTCTTTGTATTTTAAGTTAATAATATATGTACTTAAATAAATTATTATAACTCATTTTTAGGGTTCCATACCGTACCCAAAGGGTAAAAACGGGACCCTTCACCCTAGACCCCCTAGAGGTATTACTAAAACTTCATTGTCTGTCCGTCTGTCTGTCTCCAAGCTGTATCTCAAGAACCGCTATAGCTAGACTTCTAAAATTTTCACAGATTGTGTATATCTGTTGCCGCTACAACAACAAATACTAAAAACAAAATAAAATTAATATTTAACAGGGGGCTCCCATACAACAAACGTGATTTTTTGGTATTTTTTGTTCTATATCAGTAATGTAGCCTTAATTATATATTATGTACTTTAATAATCAATAATTCAATAATAATATTAAAATAAAATATATATTTAAAAGGGGGCTCTCATACAAAAAACATAATTTTTGGCCTAGTTTTGCTCTATAATGGTACGGTACCCTTCGTGCGTGAGTCCGACTCGCACTTGGCCGATTTTTTGTTTGCTGTTCGGTATTTATTTTAAAAAGACCTGGCAACCCTGGTTGTGACCACAACGCGTTGTGAGCTATTTTTCCGCTCACTGAGCGTTTTCGGTCTTTGAGCGCAACATAATATATATACAGAATGTAATAAAATAAATGAGCAGTATTATCATTTTGTTTAGTTACATATCTATATAAAGGTGTAACAAAACTAATACCTCGACCGTGGGAATCGTAGACACAATAGATATAGTGAATACAGTTTAGGGTTTGTATGTGCCCCATAATTACAGTTCACTGTGAAAGTAGCAGCGCTGAAGGAGGAATTTTATTTTTGTGATTTGTATGGGCAAACCCCGAGCGTCATGAACTTTCCCATATAAAAGTAAAAAAAGTTACTCTTTCAGTGCAGTACAAACACCCTAACTGAAGTATATAAAGGAGATTTCAATAAAATTCCATTTACCGGTCCTCACAGGCAGACACGTCGGCATCACAGCTGGTGCCGCTGATGGTGAGGAGACCGTTCCTCCTGAACAGCCTCTTCCTCTTCTTCTCTTCCGCGCTGGAATCTCCCGTGGAGGAGGAGTGATCCTTGCCCGCCATTCTCGTATCTTCTATGGTTTGGTCGTAAGTTGCCTGAAAAGTGATTTGTTATTGTTAATGTCTTATAATTAGTAGATCGTACACATTAAAACATGCTTATATTTTAATACATGACGACTGACGTATTTGTTAACGGAAACTCGATTATCGCGCAACCGTACATTATTCCGCAACAAAAAGTATTATATGTCCTATCCCGTCTCTTTAAGTATCTCCACACCAGTGGCGGCCTTACCCATTGCGAGGCCCCGGGCGAAAGGTCTTTGCGAGGCCCTAGGCGGCAGGTCTTTGCGAGGCACTGGGCGGCAGACCTTTGCGAGGCCCTTTGTCTTCCAAAAAAACATCTTGCGAGATCCCTACAAGCGCAAGGCCCCGGGCAATTGCCCTGTTCGCCACCCGGCCCAAGGGCCGCCACTGCACTTCATACCATATTTCATCTAAATTGGTTCAGCCGCTTAAGAGCGCGCTGTGAAAACGCTAGCCCCGCCTACACACAACGCTATCCTCCAATCGTGAATCGTGATACAATAATTCAATGAATCGTGCTCCCGGGCAATGTACTTTAGGCTGCAGCTAATAGTGAACAATATCGAGTAACAACGGTTCCCGCATTATAGCACGAAAGTAAAGGTCGTAAGTTCCAAAACTGTTTTTTGATGATTACTTAAAAACTAAATACAATACTAATATTTCCTTTAGCTATTATTTTATCAAGCGTGTGATTGTAGTAGTGCAAGTTATTCAATGATAGTAACTCAATAAGTGTAACAGATATTTGTTGAAATGCCCAAAAAGATTCATAATTTCGAAAAATAAAACTATCGAGTCAAAATAAGTGAATCGTGTTTTCCGTTAGCTAAATATCAGATAAATATACAATGATTAAATAAATCTCAATTTCATTTGAGTCAATCGTCTTCCGGGATCGTAATACTTATTAGAAAACACAGCAAAATTGCACAGCCCGCTTTTAAGCGTGAAGACGTTACAGACAGACAAATAGACACACCTTCGCATTTATAACATTTGCATTAGTATGGATAGTATGGAAGTATGGATGACTCTTAAGGCTCAATTGCAATAATCACAGGCTCTTAGTAAACGTTTGTCAAATGTCAAAGCACTATACCCTTCCTTTCCACGGCTATAACAGAACTTTTACACTAGACTGACTGGCGTATGTTACTTAAGGTTTGATGGACTCAAAGATGACCGTGGGTTAATATATACCTCTAATTCTTCGAATTCCATGCGAGAGAAAAATTTAAACCATAGTACACTTTAACCCTGATCTGTGCAAGTGAGGTCCACTTGAGGTCCACATGATCGTAATTTGTAATTTATACTATCTATTTTTTACTCTAAATACGGATACTACTATGTAGGTTTTAGAGGTTTGGCATTACGAAGTCACCTCTAAACATCCTTTTTAACATTTTACATGGTAGTTGGACACCGTTACATGTTAAATGGTATTGGATTTAAAATTACAAAATCTAAAGGGTTAGGAAAGCAAAAGTGATATAAAGGACATAAAAAGCCTAGGTATAATATTAGGTAGGTACAATCTGGAAATCTAGCCTCTTCAAAAGTTAGTGTAAACTGTAATCTAAATAACGTAGTGGGAAAACTATACTTACAGACACGAAAGAATATTATAATTTCTTACCTCAGGCTCGCATATTTCTATGGGTCCACTAAAACACAACACATATTTTAATAAAATCCACAGCTTCACAAGAACTCAAAATGATTTCTCCGCGTACCCACATTTCACGAATGTTTGGCGGCTACAAACTAATAATATGGCTGAAAAGGTGAGCTATTAATTGAATTTACCGACTAAGCCGATTACTATTGAAATGTATCAGTGATTTAGGAAACGTTTATGACGATGTATTCGGTAAAAATGTAAGAATATAGTAATTAAACGGAATTATGAATACAATTAAAGTACCTGACAATAAAGTGAACGTACTTTCTCGAAGTTGAATTAATAAAATTAACTTTGATTCATCTTGCACATCTTTATCGCTGGGATCAAAAGATGCTGATAAGGGTATTAACGTACGTGAGTAAAATAAAAATAACGTTACAATTTTAATTAATTGCAATTATTGCATTACCTACTAGTTTGACTTGACGGAAATAGAGATTAGACGGAGTAATAATTATTGCAAATCATTTGCATGTTCGGAAGAGACATTTACTTTTAGATAATATTTTAGGGGCATAAATTTAAAAATACTTTAAAAAAAATATGATTTTAGAAAAAAAAAACAATTTTACAATGCAGCGCCATCTATTAAAACGGTTTTGAACTTTTTCATTAACTAGCTTCACCGTGGAGTTCTCGGCATTCCTAATAGATGGCGCTATAAACGGCAACAACATTTTACTTTGTCCGTGCGAAAGAGACACAAGACGATTTTCCAAGTGAAAAACAGAGAAAAATATAAAACTCGATTTGTTTATGTACCTTTAAGATTCTAGTTGTAAGTTATAGTTCTCCAAATCTCCAGTTCTTCCGTGTGGACCGCTTGATTGTCACTTGTTTCGGGTAACATTTTCTCGCACAAACGAAAACAACTTAACTTCGAACATTCCTGAGTGAAAACTGTGATAAAAATGTGAGAGATACGCAGTATTTGTTGCGCTTTCTTGAGCTCTTGTGTTTTTGCATATTATTGATTTCTGCGGAGCCTCAGATTTGTATTGGGCCGCTTTTGACCTATGTAAGTAAAGGAGAAAACCCTCTTTATGTTTATATTAAATAACTCTGTTTACCCAAATTATTATTATTACATTGCTTGAGTTTTCACATCACAATATAACGCCGTTGTCATTGCCAGGGATCATTTTCATGTCATTTTCAAGCATTTTTCTCAAATTTTTCTAGCTTTTCCTTTTTTTTTTTCAAAAAATAATATTATAATTTATAAGCTTGTGTCTGCTTTATAGATTTTTTAAAACACAATATTATTTTAGGTACGTCTGTCTAGCTATTATTGTGGTTTCTATACGAAGTAAAATATTGTAGATAGGTACATAATTTACAGTAAACAGAGTATAGACGTTTTTACTGTTTCATAGTAAAATCACTAAAAACTAGTGTTAAAATTAGTGTAAGTGTTAGTTTTAGTATAATTGTATGTATGTTAGTCTATAAGATATTTATAAATATGGGCCAAGGCCCAAGATGCCTGACTTAAATAAATACATAAATAAAAATTATAATCAAAAACTTGAAAAAAAAGCTTTTATTTAAACACTCTAAAAAGAAGAAAATAAATTTCTCCTTTTTGCGCGAGACTTGTCGCGAGACATAAAAATATAATATCAATTTACTCCTAGTTAAATTGGTACTACATAGTTTATTATCGCGCGACTAGCTTTTATTATCATGCAAATTGTATAATATATTGAGGTTATAACTAAATAGTTAAACATTTTAAGGAGAAATTTATTTTCTTCTTTTTAGAGTGTTTAAATAAAAGCTTTTTTCAAAAAGTTTTTTGATTATGTATAATAGGCTACTTGACCTATATTCAATTTCATTGAACAAATACATAATATTTCCAGTAGAACTTGGCCTAGGAAACCGTATTTCACCCTTATCATCAAATAAAAGCTTATGATTGATAAATAAAGTCGATTTGAAAATATGATTTTATATTTTTTAATTTGTACTGACGAAAACACTTTTGCGGATGTTTTGCGGTACTTCCGATTTGGATGTGACGTCATCACACTAGTAATTTAATATCTTTTATTTATCGCGCTCGTTATATGAAAGTTTATTTGTACATAAATAATAAGAATAAGCCCAGAAAGATTTGTAAAATATATTTTCTTAAATAAATTAAATAAAACATCAGTTTTATATATTATCTCCATTTATTGTAGTGCGGAAATGAAATGGCCAAAACTTTTCTCAAAAAGTTTTTAACATTACAAATAATTTCTAAATTCTTTTCTAATTTTTTGGCACTGTTAGACTTGTACGTTTAGCACATAAAAACATTTTTCAATAAAGAAAGTATAAAATACAAAAAATATGACGTCACACTATGGCGGACAGTGTTTTCGGCGCCATTTAAAAGGCACATTTTTATGGGTTTCTATTGTTTAAAATATTAGTTTTTTTGGTGAAAATGAATGATTAAGAAACGATTAGCATGAAGAAAAAATGTAGGTCAAGTAGCCTATTTATTTTTTGTTTTTTAGATATCTCTGGGTAAATTTCTTAGTCTGTTTGACTGTAGTTTGTTTTGCTTCAAGAATTTGTAAAAATCTAATTAACTTAAGTCCTCATGAAATCGTACTTGATTTAATCAGTTAAAACCGTGTCTGTATTTAGCGAGTTGTTATTTTTTTTTTTTTTACATTGACTGATATTTTATTAGTTACGTAATAATTGTACAAGTTATTTAAGTCATTTTGGAGTTTCTTGCAATCTTCAATTGATGTTATACTCTTAAATATTTTTTTATCATCAGCGTATGTTTTTTTTTTTATTAATTGCCCCTAACATTATCAGGGCTGTTTATTTTCTATTTGTCTATAAATACAATTTGTCTAATTAGCCTTAGATGTAACAATTATATTCAATATTGTAATTTGTACAAAATAAATTATGATATCCAATATAAAATATACGATGTAATCAACACTAAATTGAAATACCAATTCCAATAAAATAAAAAATACAATAATGATTCCACTAAAAATAATAAATAAAATAAAATACAATTAAATGTCACAATAATAAAAACAACCGCACAAATATAAAACAAAAATAACAGAGACTATCCTAATATCACGGCCTAAAACGAGAACCTTATTGTTATTATCACACAAAATACTATTTTTACGCTTATTCACTACACCCACGATCGTCCTGCAAAAAGCCAGGAAGATATCCCGCTTTTTACCCCCCAGGATGGATGGCAGATTCTCACCCGTTATCGATGTGCCCAATTTCTGCTCAATATCGTATATCTATTGCTAGCAAAAATTGGGCACTCGAGTAGCAGGTGAGGAACCGTCTCCTCAACTCCTGGCTGACACAGGCAGGACGGATCCTCCTTCAGCTTGAATCTGTTCAAGTAGAAGGCGAATCCGCCGTGACCGGTCAGAATCTGTGTGGTGTGGTGTGTGATGTCTATTTTCTGTACTATTTTGTATGCAGCAGCAGCGCTTGGGAAAAAGAGCTTCGTGACTCCGGCCGTCCCTCCCACTTCGTATCTCCTGTTCCATTCCACAAGCGTATCCTCTCTCAAGATACGCTTGACGAATGAAAGAGGACACAGATCGTAGTCAGGTTTCCTTCTCAATTTCAGCGCCGCCTCTTTGGCTAGTTCGTCAACCCTCTCATTCCCTCTCAACCCTGCGTGCGCCTTAATACAAAACAAGGAGACCTCCCGCCTCTGCAATGCAGCTTTTCGGAGGGCCGCCCTTGTTTGCATTGCCAGGGGATGAGGGGAACTAAGGAGAGCTTAGCCAGATCGGCTGGAGAGCCGATCTGGAATCGCTAAGGATACCGACCTTTGCCATTCCACTCTTGCAGGCTATACTTACTGCTCTTTGGAGCGCTAGAAGTTCGGCTTGGTAGACGGTGCAATACGGCGACAAGGCAAGCTTGACGGCCTTTGTCTCGGCCTCACCCTTCCATACGGAGAGTGCGGCTCCGACTTGACCTTCAATCTTGCTGCCGTCCGTATAGATCCTATGGATGTGGCTATCAACCACATCGGCATACGAGTCCTCATCTACCATCCCGAACCTCAGCTCTACCTGCTCTAGCTTGAGTTGTTATAATCCGTTTATTGCATGACTAAAAAGTTAAATTTCACTTCAAAAGTGACCGGATTCAACCGGACATTTTCTGAAACCCGGCTGGATTTGACTTGACATAACACGACACGAGTACACGACACGATACGACACGACACGACACGACACGACACGACACGTCACACGACACGACACGACACGACACGACACGACACGGCACGACACGGCACGACACGACACGACACGTCACGTCACGTCACGTCACGATACGACACGACACGACACGACACGACACGACACGACACGACACGACACGACACGACACGACTTGACTTGACTCTACTACTTTTCAATTTACTCTCAATGAGCCCTTTTATTTGATACCCATATTGCAGAAGTGCTTTAAAAATAACTATTGCCCTATCTTGGATGAGGGTCCATATTGTATGTAGAATGACATTACATTCGTTTCCGAGTTACTCTCAGTGAGCCCTTTAATTTGATACCCATATTGCAGAAGTGCATTAAAGATAACTAATCCCGTGTCTTGGATGAGTCGCCATATTGGATGTAGAATGACATTACATTCGTTTTCATGTTACTCTCAATGAGCCCTTTCATCTGATACCCATATTGCAGTAGTGCATTAAAAATAACTATTCCCCTATCTTGGATGAGCCGCCATATTGGATGTAGAATGACATTATATTCGTTTCCGAGTTACTCTCAATGAGTCCTTTCATTTAATTCATCAAGCCACAAGCGGCCACATGCGGCCGCGATAACAATGGAAAAGCTATCGTGTCTCGTTTCTCCACGATCGACGGGTATCCATATTGTAGGACTGCATAGAAAATAGCTATTTCGCCATCTTGGATGGTCGGCCATATTAGATTTAGAGTGATGTCACATACCATATCATGTATTGTCATCCGAACTAAACGTGTATGCAAAATTTCAGCTCAATCGGTTAAATATATCTACTTCAAAATTGAGTTACAAAATTTCACCCGAACCACAGAATATATATTAGTAGTACCAACCCGAATATACATACTTACCATACATACAGAGCAAGTTAAATAAAAGCTTTTAAAAAATATATACACGATATGGTCAGTTGACTTAAAATATATACTTAAAAAGGATTTTAAAGCCAAATAAAAAATATATACTCATATAATTATGTACCTATTTAAAATTCTAGCTGACTCGGCAAACGTTTGTTTTTCTTTTTATGTTGTTTTGTTATATTTTAGGTATGTATGAAAATTGAAAAAATAGATGGCCAGAGGCGGCGTAAGGCGTAGGCGACGTGGGTGACCGTCCACGGCCACGGCCTCGCGGTCTAAGGGGCCTCGCGCCCCTTGGACCACGAGGTATTTCCTAAATCCGTCCTTTTGCGTCATACGTCAGAGGGCCTCGCAAAATATATTTTAGGGGGCCTCACAAGATATATCTTGCCCACATCAAATTTAGGTCTTGCCCCGCCACTGTAGATGGCCGATTCTCCGATCTTTTTGGTCTGAGAATTGGCCTACAGAGCCATATTATGATCGGAGTTAGGAACCAAACGAAAAAAAACCGGCCAAGTGCGAGTCGGACTCGCGCACCGAGGGTTCCGTACAAACCTGCAAGGTTTACAAAGTTTGATTTTGTTACAGCTTAAAGGTATTATAGACCTGAGTATTTGGTATGAATTTCAATTTAATACCTCTATGCGTTTATGAGGAAATGGGTAGTAAGTTTAAAATTATTAAAAAAAAATATATTATGTGATGTAACTAAAAATTTATGGTTTTCGTAATTTTTCCTTTATCTATGCTATAAGACGTTGCTTCGTACCAAATTTCAAGATTCTGAGTTCACGGGAAGCACCCTGTAGGTTTTGATTCCCTTGCAAGTGTCGAAAATTTGCGGCATAAACGGCTGTATCTTTTGATTGCGTTGGCTTAGAAGTTTGATTTTTTCACAGCTTCAAGGGACAGTAGACCTGAGTAATTGATATAAATTTCAGCTTCATACCTCCACGCGTTCCTGAGAAAAAGGGTCTTGACAGACGGACGGACGGACAGACGGACAACAAAGTGATCCTATAAGGGTTCCGTTTTTTCCTTTTGAGGTACGGAACCCTAAAAAGTACTTAAATCAACTTCAAAATATACAAACAAAAATCAGAAGTTTATTTTTTAATTAAGAAACACAGAAATATTTGTGTCGACTAATTACTATCAACATAATATTAATGATTTTAAAATTGGTATTTAAGGATGTATGAGGAACAATCAGACAACGTGACTCGATGTGTCATTAAAATGTCTATGTTACTAAAACATGTTTTGTTGTTGAAAATAATTCACACGTATATCCTACCACTAATTAGACAAACGGAAAAAATACGATTTTGATGATCGCACCAAGCATAAAATCTCTATGTAGTTAATTAGTAATTTTAAAATTCCGTGATAGGCTTCGGCACGAATAATAATAATAATAATAATAATAAGCGTTTATTCAGTACATACACATTACACCACATTACATTAAACATTTCAAAAAAAAAAAGACAATAAGTATATAGAAAACACAGATAACACAGAAAAAAAATAACAAAAAAAAGAACATTAATAAGCAGACGGACATAATATAGATTAGTGTCTATTTCGGTACAAATTACATTATTTTTAACAAAAAATTAAAACCGACTTCCAGAAAAAAACAATAATAAAATCCTTATAATATGAACTAAAAAGTATTAAATAACGTTTCCTATCTAATAGTGCCTTTTTCCGAATTCGGCTAAACCTCAACTATTTCTGTACTCAATCTTCATCATTTTGAAGTCGGTACCAGATATAGCTGAATCTTCAGTTCTCTGACAGAATAGGTATTTGAAACTTTTGGAACTGGCACCGACTTCAAAATTATGAAGATTGAGTACAGAAATAGTTGAGGTTTAGCCGAATTCGGAAAAAGGCACTATTAGATAGGAAACGTTATTTAATACTTTTTAGTTCATATTATAAGGATTTTATTATTGTTTTTACCTTGGAAGTCGGTTTTAATTTTTTGTTAAAAATAATAATTTCATTCTTTTTAGTTACCTAGTAAACCATCGCGTATATTCTAAGTACCTATCTTATTACAATTTGTTAAGAGTTACACTCAATGCGATTGTGTTTCTTATTCCTATTACGATACGGTAGATTGTTTTCCTATGTAAGTATTTTCATACAAAGGGTTCAATTTTTTACCTCGATCGTGGGAATCGCAGACACAATCGATTTTTAATTGTTATGCGGCAGCCGGGTGCCGCTTGGGCTTGATGGGTTAATAGTTAAACTAGTGTAGTACCTATCGAAGCAACTTACTTCTCTTTTTTCTTTCGAATCTCAAAAGTAATGTCAAATGTGTGCCTTACGCTCTGGAGTTAAGGTTGACTTTGTTATGTTCAATTTTGTGGTACATAAGTACCACAAAATGACTGAATGAAAACTTGAATCATTTATTTTGAAACAACATTATATTTTTATTAAAATCGCTATGAAAAGTACCAATTATTATAAGGACATAACGTGATGCTATAATTATGGTGTTGTGGGGGCATATTGTATCCATATACAACCATGTGACACTGGTGACCCTGACGTGGTAATGATGATGATGATGATGATGATGAATGTAATTTGCATAGTAGCATATGCTTTCAGTTTTTAAAACAGCGCCTAAACCCCCAAACTTGTATCTATAAGGAATCCGGAGTTCTCTTAGTATCTTCGGAACCATAGTATACCTTGGTGCAAAATCTTGCGTTTTGGTAGCATATGCTTAGGATACTTCTCATAAAACCAAAATGATCATATGTTTCCATATAAATTTTGAGGAGTTCCCTCGATTACTCATGGATCCCATCATCAGATCACCACTTTTGTAAAAATGGGACCAAATTGGAGGAAAACCTAATAGAACAAAACAAAAAATTTATAAATCGGTTCACAAACGGCGGAGTAATCGTTGAACATACAAAAAAAAAAATCCACAGCCGAACATATTATACCCTCCTCCTTTTTGGAAGTCGGTTGAAAATATAATGCAGTGTAATGCGAATTCCACCGAAAAGGACCCCACTCGAGTGATGATCACGGTATAATACCTATACCGCGATCCCTGGTGTTATGTGAGGCCTTATTGTCAATCTCAAATCTAAAAATCTAATCAATCTCAAATCAAAATCTATTTGGTGTATAGAATTAGGCTGATTTAAATACCGACTTGACCAGTGGGAAAATCGAAGGTTCCATAGTTTTTCCCTTTGGCAAAGGGCATAGAGAGCTAGAGATTTTTATCAAATGTAAATGAGGAATCACAAAGTTCTGATTTCTTTAGAGATAAAAGAAAAACTCCGGGACAATATAACCAGAATAAACTGAACTAACATATACTATATAAATACATAACAATAACTGAAGAAGTCACTGTTACTTACTGTACGCACTCATTGACATTAATTATTTATTACATGGAGGCATTCGTCAAGGCGAGAATCCTACTATCCTACTGAAATATTTGATCGAAGATCCTACTATTAATATTATAATTTATAAAGGCGAAAGTTTGTATGGATGTATGGATGTATATATGGATGTTTGTTACTCTTTCACGCAAAAGCTACTGAATAGATTTTAATCAAACTTTACAATAATATAGCTTATACATCAGAATAACACATAGGCTACAATATTAACCGACTTTCGAAATGGGGGAGGTGTTATGTTCGTTTTTTATGTTCAACGATTACTCCGCCGTTTGTTAACCGATTTTCAAAACTTTTCTTTTGGTGTATAGGTTATCATCCCAATTTGGTACCATATTCATAAAAGTGGTAACCTGATGAAGGGATCCATAAGAAATCGAGGGAACTCCTCAAAATTTATATGGAAACATGTGGTGACTTCGGTTTCGTGAGCAGTATTCTAAGCATATGCGATCAACAAGTAAGATTTTGCACCAAGGTATACCATGGTGCGGAAGGTGCTGAGAGAACTCCTGATTCTTTATAGATACAAGTTTGGGAGTTTCGGCGTTGTTTTAAGAATGGAAAGCACGCAAATTACATTCATCATCATCATCATCATCACTACCATATTATACCATGCATCGTCCCATGATTATGTCGAGCCTTTTATGACCCTATTATTGGTACTTTTCAATTTGCATAGTCTTTTAGATTGAGACTCGAGTTTGTCAAGCGATTAAAAAAAATCTATACTTATAATATTATAAAGCTGAAGAGTTTGTTTCTTTGTTTGCTTGAATTCTTTCAGTGTTAGATAGCTCATTTATCGAGGAAGGCTATAGGCTATAAATTATCACGCTAAAACTACTAGGATCGAAGAAACAGATAAGAATGTGGAAAAAAGGGGAAAATTATTAGAAAGAGTTTATCTCACGAACTACTGGAGCAATTGTTGTTATTTGGCACAGATAATATAGAGTAGACCACGTGAAGGGACATAACCTATTTTTTGCAGTAAAATGTACGTTTTCCGTAAAATTTCTAATTTACGCGGGCGAAGCCGCACGGGACACCTAGTGTAATAATAAATTTAACAATTAATACTAATTATATTCTAAAAACAAAGTGTAAAAGATAAAGTCTGTTAAATGTTGGCCAAAATAAAATAAAACTAACAAATCAGGTTTTGGATATAATTATTATGTTATGGGTGTGATACCAAATATTACCATATTCGTATATGTATACGGAACACATACAAACATGAAGATGGCCTTGAATGTGCAACAGGACGTTTGGCAAAAACATAATATTATGAAAAAAATAAAGTTCTGTTTTCAAATTTTTGGCTCATTCATTCATTTATTTCTTCCAAAGAGTATGTGAACTTGGTAACAATCTCATGTCAGTCTCGTAACTCGTTCGTAACAATATTCACTCTTGTTTCTCTTCCTAACGGTCGCGCCGGGCAAACCCTATGAAGCCCGCCATGAAGAAGGTTATGATATCGAAAAGATGGGCTTCTAGACTATAATTCATACTTACAAACTTTACTTACAAAAGGATAACAAACATAGGTACCTACTAGATACAAGTACTGCCTACTGAACCCACTGTAGCGTAGACTGTTTTACTTCCCCACAAGTGTTAAAATGTCAGTTGACTGTATTACAATTTACTTTAAAATAAAAACCGGCCAAGTGCGAGATGGACTCGCCCATGAAGGGTTCCGCAGCAGCAATAAGGTTTATTTTCATGAAATTAAAAGGTTTTTGTTTTATTTTTATATTTCAGTTGATTTAATGAAAGTTAATTTAAGGTTTACCATTTATGACGTATAAAAAAAAACTACTTGCTAGATTTCGTTCAAACCAATTTTCGTTGGTAGTTTTTATAGTAAAGTACATCATATATTTTTTTAGACTTATCATGCCCCTACTTTAGAAGTTGGGGGGGGGGGGGGGGACACATTTTAGCACTTTGGAAGAGTCTCTCTCGCAAACTATTCAGGTTAGAAAAAAATGATATTAGAAAACTCAATATGATTTTTGAAGACCTATCCATAGATACCCCACACGCTTAGGTTAGGTGAATTTTTTTTTTGTTTCAGTTGTACCTATGAGGACCCCTTAAAATTTTTAATAATTTTTCCATTTTTTGTATCAAAATCTTAATGCGGTTCAAACTTCATCTATTTACTAAGTTTCAATAGTATAGCTCTTATAGTTTCGGAGAAAAGTGGCTGTGACATACGGACAGACAGACATGACGAATCTATAAGGGTTCCGTTTTTTGCCATTTGGCTACGGAACCCTAAAAACGATTTCGGAACGGAAAACTTGTTCGCTTTTTTAAAATCAGAAATATAAATACATAACTAGAAATACGAGAATAACTTTATTGTGCTATTTACGTAGGGAATTTGTAGTTATTATGATTCTTAGGGGGCGTCCACAAATTACGTTAGGTGTTTTTTTCAATTTTCTGACCCTCCCTCCCCCCTGGTGAGATTTCGTGACATTTTATTCAACCCCCTTCTCCTCCCCCCAATCTCACGTAAGATTTTTCAAAATTTGGATTTCTTACGTAAACGCGTTGGATTGTTTGACAGTCAGTAGATGTATACAAATTACAAAGTATGAATTAAATTATTTTCTTTCGGACAAAATATTATAGAATGATCTTAATCGTATTATGATTACGCTTAAGATTAAATCTTAAGCATACGTACAATCTGGATAAAATGGACCAAAATAGTATATTTTTTGTAACAGTGAGAAAAAAAAATACGTGAGATTTGCCGAGACCCCCCCCCCCCCCCCTCTCCCCAACGTAAGATTAGATGAGATTTGACTCGACCCCCGCGGCCCCGCCCTCCCTTAAACACCTCACGTAATTTGTGGACGCTCCCTTACATGTAATTTTGTTTCGAAAAAGAATGAAAGATTTAAATATTCACTAATGTATTTCAAAGAAAAGGAAATGAAAGTATAATATCAGGAATACTTGGTAAAGGGTAGATTTAGAAGGAACAATGCCTTGCTAGATAATGTTTTTAATCTATATTCTACACCAGTGATTCCCAAAGTGGTCCAGGTGGACCCCCAGGGGTCCACGCGAGACTAGACGGGGGTCTACGTTGGCCCTGACAAAAAATGGCGGAGGTCCATGTAAATTAATTTGGCGAAAAACTTTTATGTAGGCTTGATTTCTCTTATTAGAAAGCATAGGCCAGGGATGGCCAACCCTGCCTTATCAACGTGCCACTTTTCTGAATAATCTCTAATATGTTATAGACGTGATCAGTAGCGTGCTCAAAATTTTATGTCGTGTGCCATTGGTTCGCCATCCCTGGCATAGGCGGATGGCGGATAATTTGTTGAAAAAGCAAGTTTCATGGATCAGTTATACTTTTATTGGGGCTCCGCGAGTGATATAAGAGTAATTTTTAGAAAGATACCGGACACTTATAGCTACTCGATTTTTTAACTCTGGTAACAATGTCCTTAAACTTTCTTTTTATTTCGGGGTTCAGTTAAAAAGAGAAAGAAGTTCAGTTAAGAAGAAAAAGAGCGTCCGTGGCCTAATGAGTAGAACTTTGTTTCGCACTTGTAGAGGGTACAGGTTCGATCCCGGGTGGAGGCGTGTACCAATGAGACATTTTCTGATCTCAAGTACTTACATAATACGGACACTCATACGGTGAAGGAAAACATCGTGAGGAAACCCGCACGTAGTTGGTCCCAGACGTATTGACTAGTTCTTTCCTCTGGACTAGGCCGACTATGTTGCGAGAATGCCGTATGTGCTTGGGCAACCATACTGACATTTAAAAATCTTGTCCCAGGCACTACAGTATTTGAGGAGTGGTTACTTCGCTCTGAAAATACTGTATAAATCATCCACAACGGATGTAAAGGCCTAGTTTTTCAGTTAAAAAATTCGGCTTCCAAAACCACTGGTCAGTGGTCTACACAAACTACGCTCGCACCGACGCGGACGCTATATTATAATATAACTCAGTGCTAATGAAATCTTGCTGTGCTTATTATAAGTTTTAACTTTTAATCCACACTAATATTATAAATGCGAAAGTGGGTCTGTCTATCTGTCTGTCTGTTACCTCTTCACGCCTAAGCCGCTGAACCGATTTTGCTGAAATTTGGTATGGTCTAAGGAGATACTTTGAGTCCCGGGAAAAGACACCTAAGGACACTTTTTATCCCGGAAAAATGTACGGTTCTCGCGCTATAAACGTATTTTGACGCGACGGAGTTGCGGGCGTCATCTAGTTTGTCTTATAACACAAACGGTGTACATTTTGAATTACGTATTTTATTTACCTACCTAGCCTGACGAACAGCTGACACCCCCTTTCTTCGTCGCTGTTTAAAAAGTAAAGGCTTTCATAGTTCAAGGAAAAAGAAAGGCGAGCGTTGTACGGAACCTTTCTTCCTTCCGCATAACACAGCGTTGACATTTTAACCACGAGTGATGTGTGTTATAAAAGTTCAAACTCCTCTGTGGTTACATAGGTAGTCAAGGTATCTCGGTAATCGTTGATTGTTAGTTGATATTTTACCGAAAACATGATTATCTACTTTATATATTCATTATCTGTCTTAAATCTATACAAATAAAATCAAT
Organism: Cyaniris semiargus; assembly: GCA_905187585.1. Classification (NCBI taxonomy): domain Eukaryota; kingdom Metazoa; phylum Arthropoda; class Insecta; order Lepidoptera; family Lycaenidae; genus Cyaniris; species Cyaniris semiargus. The sequence goes on along the minus strand of LR994551.1, from coordinate 20,499,958 downwards.
TAGACATTTTTTTAGTCTCGCTAAAACTCGAGAACGGCTGAACTGTTCAGCCGAACCGATTTTGCTAATTTTACTCTTGAAATATTTGTGAAAGTCCAGTGAAGGTTTATACGGTAGAAAATATATAAGTGATACTGTGATACGAAGTTCCTCCCATATAATTGACTAAGGGCCTGTTTCACCACTTCCTGATTAGTGCCGGATAGGCTATCCACCACTTAATTTGACAGATAGAGTATGGAGAATCTGTCATAAAAGTTGTGGATAGCTTATCCGGCACTTTATCAGAAAGTAGTGAAACAGGCCCTTAATATTGTAAAACGCCCAACTGATTTTTTACCAACGTCAATTCTATCGTACATAATATCGTCGCGTCGTGTCTCTTTAAGTGTGGTCTCGCCTTTTTATTATGTATCCTTATACCTAAGTCAAGTTTAGTTAAAATAATACAACACTCAAATCTTGATTAACATAGATCTGCATACCCACAGACATTGCATACCTCATTTTATGACTACGCAGTACGCGGAGATAAATTTTACCGTGTTTAAAATATCAAATCTCCTTTTTGCTACAGATAACAGAATACAGATTACTATGATTATTTCATGTCTATCTTTACATCAGTATTATTTTTTGCTCACAGTTTTTGGTTTATTAATTTGACAACATGGTCTAGGGATATTTCAATTAAACCTAAATAACTAAAATTTTATTAACTTTTTGTTAAGACACCTACACATTAAAATAAACCTTGTTTAATAGCCTATCTAATCTGATAATAAACTTTTAGATAAAGAAAAGTTAAAAGAGCGTGTGTGCCAAGCACACGTGTCAGAACTCAGAAGTGAAACTTAGTCAAAATCGTCGCCTTACTCCGTGACGGTATCGATATCGCCATGACGCGACCTTGAAATTTTACTCTTAACGCGCCTTAAGGCGAGGACAAACCCCATTTTGTTATTTATTGACTCCCGGTTTACCTAGTTCCAATATAATAACGAAATGTAAAAAATATGAGATATAAAGCACAATATTTAAAAGATTTTAAACCATAAACATTTTAATAAAACGTAATACTATGGCTGTAATTAATTTACAAACTTACCTCCGACAAAAATCTTTATCATTGAAATATAAGTATTAACAAGGATAACATACATTTTATTTTCATAAATTGGTAATGAATCTATATTAAAAAAACTTTTAACCGAACATTTTTTTTTTCTTAGTATTATTTTGAAAGATAAAAACACACGAAAAATAAAATAGGGAAGATCCGCCCGTCGTAACTACAATTTTATGCTAAGCTAAAATGAATCTTATTGCGATGCGTACACGCTTAGCACTCGCGTTCGCAAGGTTATCGTTTTGGAATTGAGGTAAGTGCTCGCCTTAAGAAGTTTCACTTCAAAACTTAGAAGAGGAAAAACTCGGACAAAATTTAAATTTTAACTTTTTTTTTGAAACGTCATAACCTAAACAAAACAACTATTTTTTTTTATAAAAATTGTTGAAAACTTAAAATTAATAATCCGTGGATCCACCTAATACTCTCCTGACATATCAAAAACAAGGGTGTCAATATCCTGTTGTGGAATACTGTCCAAAGTCCTGGTAAGATGCAAGAAAAGCTGGTTTTCATGCTCAATATCTTCAGGGAAATTCCTAAGAGCTCTTCTCTGTAGCATATTCCAGGCATGCTCAATAGGATTTAAGTCAGGGGATTGTGCAGGCCAGTCTAAAGCTTGGATATCATGCTGTTATAACCAACTTGTAAAAATACACACCGTATGTGGACGGGCATTGTCGTGCATTAGCTAGAAATTTTGTACCATTTGCTGTCTGTGGGGCAAGATTACAGACTCTAGCACCTCATCTCGGTATTTTTAAGCAGTCATATTGCCTTGTATCCAAACGAAGTCCGTTCTACTGCCGAGACGAATTCCTGCCCTAACCATAATCGTGCCACCTTGATATTCATGAACTTGTGGGTGCTGCAGGCGATTCCAAAGTTCAGGTTCTCTCCAAACGCGTACTCTTCGCGAATCAGGATGAAATCCAAACCTGGATTCATCAGTGAAAAGCACAAGTGACCATTGAGAATAGTTCCAGTTTTTGTGTGCAATTACCCATTGTAATCTTCTTACTCGATTGCCTCTCCTTAGCACTGGTACCCGAAGTGGCCTACGAGCACGTAGGTTGACTTCATGCAGTCGTCTTCTTAAAGTTTTCAAACCGCAATTTGGGTAGCGCCAACATGAATCATGCCCACTGCTCTTTTAAACATGTCGTTCCTGGTCAAGTTTCGACCTACGTGGCATGATTAAATGAATACCGGAGATGCGTTTGACAACAATTTTTATTAAAAAAAAAAAAAGTTATTTTGTTTAGGTTTTGATGTTTCAAAAATGAAGTTAAGATTGAAATTTTGTCTGAGTTTTTCCTCTTCTTCTAAGTTTTTTTTTTTAATTTAACTTTATCTTAAAATTTATTATTAGATAAGATAGGCTATTAAACAAGGTTTATATATTTATTAAAATATTAATTCAGGTTCGAAGGGGTAAATGTGTAGGTGTCTTAACAAAAAGTTAATAAAATTTTAGTTATTTAGGTTTAATTGAAATAGGCCATGTTGTTGTGTTTATTATCTGACCGGTTATTCAACACTAGATGTTCCGCGCGGCTTCGCCCGCGTAATTTAGGAATTTCACGGAAACCGTAAATTTTTCCGCAAAAATAGCCTATGTCCCTTCACGTGGTCTATTCTTCATGTGTGCCAAATAACATAAAAATTGGTCTAATAGTTCTTAAGATAATAAGCAATTTCAAATAATTTGCCCCGTTTTTTCCACATTTTCCTCTATTTCTTCGCTCCTATTGGTCTTAGCTTGATAAAATATAGCCTTCCTCGATAAATATGCTATCTAACACTGAAATAATTTTTCAAAACGGACCAGTAGTTCCTGAGATTAGCGCGTTCAAACAAACAAACAAACGAACTCATCCGCTTTATAATATTATATTAGTACTAGACGATTCGCGCGGCTTCGCCCGCGTAAATTAGATATTTCACAGACAAATTAATCTACAAAAAATAGCCTATGATCCTTCACATGGTCTACTTCTTATCTGACCCAAATAAAAGAAAAATTGCTCTAGTAATTCGTGAGATAAGCCCTTTCAAATAATTTCCCCCGTTTTTTTCACATTTTCTTCTATTTCTTCGCTCCTATTAGTCTTGGCGTAATAAAATATAGCCTATAGCCTTCCTCGATGAATGGGCTATCTAACACTGAAAGAATTTTTCAAATCGGACCAGTAGTTCCTGAGATTAGCGCGTTCAAACAAACAAACAAACTCTTCCGCTTTATAATATTATAGTATAGATTAGTATATTATTATAGATAATACATTTTGAATCTACATATTTTTTTCCTTTCTGCTTTTTATATAGAAGTTTCGTATAGAAGACGTAAAAGATTTTGTTTTCCAGTTCCTTGAATATAGATCAGTTTAAAGTGGTACCACCACCAGAACCTTCATAATTGCACCCTAACGCTTGCTAAGGGTCACCCCTTCAATTCTCAAGATAAAAACGTATGAATCCCATAAGGACTTTGGTGACATATTATAAAATTTGGTGGTCGCTAAGAGATACTTAAATAAAGAGGCGCTTGGCGGAACCTGCTATTAGGGTGAGGCCAAACGAGCGTAATTTGTGAGTGTGAAAAAACTGAATGCAGCAGAATTCCGCCGAACCGAAATTCTGCGACTCACAACTCACAAGTTACGCTCGTTTGGCTTCGCCCTTAGTCTTTCATTGCATCGGTGTCAAAAATATGCTCTGTTATTGGTTAAATCGTTGCTATTTTGTCACAAATCTCATTGCAGTTAACTTTTACCAGCAAGCAGTGACCAAACCTCGCAAATATATAGGCGCAAACTAGTCAATAATATGGTGGAATCTTTAGTATATGAAGTAGGGTAATATGATTTTGTTGTATTATGATAATGATGATGTTCATATATTACGGTTTAATGTCACAAGACCACTATCGTTATCAACGGAATCTGGACTCGTCTCCGGCTCACAACTTTGTCAGCAGGTTTTTCTTGTTACACATAGACAACTAGCTCATTAATTGATTATTACATTAGAATTAATTGACCTTTTGGAATTTTTCACTACTGTAATCGCAAAGGTTATAAAATATTTTTTTCATAATGATTCATCACTGGCAGACGACATCGATATTATGATCACAGCTTGACAGACAGACAGACATAATTATAAAATATCGATTAACAGCTCCTTTCAATTGTGCGCACACATACCTACGCTGTACGCAACGCCTTTAAATATTTTGAAACATTCTTAAAGTATAATCTACGAGAACGTCCTACGGTATAATCAAAATATTATGGCACAGAAATGTCATTTTGTATGAAGTTATCGATTCGTCGTTGCTCTTTTAAACTTCAATGCAACAGGCAAATTTTTGCTGCAGGCTGAACAAGACTTGTCTATTGAGCCTAGAACCAAATTTTTGAACGTCGATTAATGACCACCTGAATTCTCAGAGCACGATGAAGACGAGGCTGAGGGCGATGACGTACCTGGGTTACACGGCGATGGACCGCCGCTTCTCCAACTCGATGCTGCCGTGGCTGCTGCGGGAGATACGGGCTACCAATGTCAGGGAGAAGGTACGGAACTTTGTCAAGAGTCCCCTTTAGTTTGGTCTAGACTCTAGAGTTTGATGACAGTTGGTAGGAAAGCGCAAGAAGATGTACAAACTATCTGTTATCTACTACATAATATATTTTGTAGTAAGTAGATAACAGATATAAAAACATTTTTTCATATAAAAACAATTCCCTTCTAAACAACAACCACGTCATACTGACAATAAGGGTCAATCAGACCGCAACGCGACGAGGCGAGGCGAGGCGCGGCGCGGCATAAATTTGTGTGGATTTGACAGATTTCAATTGCGTGAGACGTCTTGCGAATCTGTCAAATCCATATAAATTTAGAAATGCATCTACGAGTCGCGTTGCGGTCTAAATCAACCCTAACAACTACATTCAACTGAAAAAGACTATCTTTCCACCACTACTGCCACACAGCCACTTCCTGATAAGTGCGGCATAGGCTATCCACAACTTATCTGACATATAGAGTATGAAGTATCTGTCAGATAAGTTGTGGATAGCCCATAAAGTTAATATACCTAGCGGAACAGAGAAACAAAGGCCTGAGCAAGCGAGATGCCACTATCAGTAACACTGCGTGGTAAAAAGAGACGTGTGATACATGACAGCAGAACTCTTTTTTTGACGTCCAGTCGGCACTTATCGGCACGTTGATAATTTAATCTCATAGAATTCATGTTCAATCATTCTTGTGTAAGTGTATACGTACACATATTTTTACACACAGATGTAAACCAATTTCGGTTTCGTTTGACAGCTGGACATTGTTGCTCTATTCCGCTAGGTATATTAACTTTATGGGATAGCCTATCCCGCACTTATCAGGAAGTGGTGAAACAACCCCTTAATATTATATTCTTTCTAGGATGAATGATCTCAAATCTCCTAGGCCTAATATACCCGTATGTGTGACAATTATCATCATGATTAGCAGCAGGTTTAGCTTAGTCAATATTCAACCTTAAAGTTTCTTTCTTTGATAGCTGCTAATAGGGATGACGACAAGGTCAAAGATTAGCTGATTTTTTTAATAAAATAAAGACATAGCGATGAAAAATAGGTATTCCCAAAATTTCAGCTTCATAACTTATTATTATTTTTTGTTTTGAGCCTACAAAGTTTTTTCGTCAAGTTAAGTCAAGTCGAATATTTTTTTATAAAATTCCTTAATTTTTGTGTACCATTCGATAAGTTATGCAATTTTTAATATTTTTTCTTACGAAACCACTTTCATAAACTCAATATTTAACATAGCTATCGAACAAACTAACTAGGCGTGACGTCACAGTTAGCTGACATTTTGTATGGAGCGTTATGGGAAGGTCTATTTTATGTGAGTTTTGAATTGTGATATCTTGGAGAGTTTTTATGCTATCAGAGTCATTTTTTCGTCATGCCTATTGCTATGCTGTGAATGCAGGAGTGCCAACCTTTGGTTCACTATAGTGTTGTTTCAGGTGAGCGTGACGGTAGAGGAGGGGTGCCTGAAGGCGTACAATGGCAACTTCGAGCCCGTCATCGTGCACCGTCTCGTCGACATACTGAGGTCAGTATACTCATCACGTCACTGCTGAGGTACCAAAATACAAAAAAAGAAAAAGGTATTTTAAATACAACTTTTGAACGTCGAATCTGCGATGTACTAACAGAGAAGTTGATTCAGGCAGGTGGCGGACCTACGAATTTTGGTCGCTTTTTGTCAAACCCAGCCAACAGATCACGAATTACATTGAATTGACATAATCCGACCAAATGACGTAGGTCCGTCAACTGCCTATGAATCAATTTCTTCGTAGGTACTAGGGTTGCTGAGGATTCCTCTTCCGCTTCCTCATAATGCGGAAGTTCCGCAATATCTTGGGTTCCTCATCCGTTACCGCATCCTCATAAACAAAAATAAAAAAATCCTCTTCCGCTATCGCTTCCTCAAAATTTAAGAGGAATTGATGAGGAATTTCACTGCGCATGCGCGTCGCATATCCAATCAATCAATCGCGAGAATTGTACCTTTCACTCATCTTTTTTTTTGTGTGCGTGTGTTGTGTAGTATTACTGAACTCCTCCTTAACTGCTGGGCCGATTTTGATGATTCTTTATTGTGTGTGTTTTGAGAATGGTTTAGATTCATAGTTTGGTCCACTGGAAAATGCCCTTTTAACTATTTTTGTGTAATATTTACCTTGTTATGTACAGACAGAACAAGGTTGAAGTTGACCCTCATAGAGTTGGTTTCCGATATACCAGATAGTTTATATTCTCAGGAGATGATGTCAATAATAGACTTATTAAACATACAAAGTCTCAATTGAATAGGTCTAATACTTTAGATTTTATTGATATCTAAAATACACCGAAATTTGGTTATACGCCATAAAATAAGAAAGTAGGGGTAATGGAAGTTTAAGACTTTCACCAATTTTATGAATTAGGACATGAAAGTTTACATGGAATAGACATTAACTAAAAAAATCTTAATAAAAAAAAATACAAAAAGGCTGCCTAGCAAGCTAGCAAGTAGCAACTTACAAAAAGGACTAAAATCCCACCAAAAACATTTCATGTAAAATGTTACCTCGACGACCACAAAAGGTTTGCCCTGTGAAAAAGAGATCAGATCTAATGTAGAGCCAAGCTTCTGAATCTACGCGGCCTATCTCTATCGCCCCTAACTCCAACAAATTCTACATATCAGTAAGTATGTATGTCTTGGCTGTTTCGTTACTTACTTCAGATCAGAAACTAAATATTCGCCTTACCTCCACGACGGTAGCGAAACAGCGAAGCCATACATACTTGCTGATATGTAGAATTTGTTGGAGTTAGGTTCCATAGAGCTAGGCCGCGTAGATTCAGAAGCTTGGCTCTACATTAGATATGATCTCTTTTTCACAGGGCAAATTTTTGTGGTCGCCGAGGTAACATTTTACATGAAATGTTTTTGGTGGGATCTCTTTTTACTCAAGTCGATTTTTATGAATGTTATGGAGATACTTTGAATCCCGAGAATGGACAATAGGTTAGTTTTCATCCCGGAAAAACGTATACATACACGTTTCTCGGAAAGTAAGGGACTGTCCGCACTGCAAATAAGTCGCGAATTTTTTCACGCAAATCTGTAACACATTGAATCTTGTAAGAGTATTCGCAATGCCGAGAAAAAAATATATGAATATATTAATACGCGAGCGAAAAACTTTGGATCCCTTATATTAACCCTTTTGACGAAAAATGCGGAAACGTAGGTGAATGAAATTTTGCACAGTTATAGTTTATATGGTGAAGGAGTGCATCGAGCTAATATTATTTTGAAATTATGCTTTTATCATACATATACAATACATACATATACAATACATAGTCAATATTTTGATAATAGAATATCAATAGAAAAGCGTTGAAATTTGAAACTTATAATTTGTTTTTTTATTTGAGGTCGAATTTCGACCATTGGGTGATCTCTAGTATGAATAAATTCGCGAGAATATATCGCGCTGTGAAAATTCGCAGAGCGGACGGGGCCTAAACGAATTTCAGACAGCGAAGTTGCGGGAAAATAATAATACCTACTGAACCACCATCACCACCTTCTCAATTTTAGAGGTCACTTTTAAAATGTATTTTATTTCATCATTATATTTTTATAATTTACTTAATGGAAATATTCTTGTGAGAAACCTACCCAAAATTAGTTATTAAAAATTATATTATGATACATACCTAGGTATAATAAAATTAACCGAAAATATAACAATTTTATGTTTAAAATATTGTTATAATGATGTTGTTGATGTGGCGGGAAAATTAATTAATTTTTTGTTGTAACTACAAAACTTGTAATAGTAATTAGTAAAATTACATATACATATACTTCATAAAATAGGCAGTCTTTACATGAAACGTCGAAACAGTAGGTAAATTAGTTAAATACGGTGCTCTGGAGTTGTAAAGTAGTTCCAAAATTCAACTCTATATAGCTTGGCCCCTAAATGTCGAAAAATTAAACAAAATAAGACAAAATATAGTCGAGTTTGTATTGACATTTACATTATTTTATGATTTTCCTCATAATTTAATAAACGACAAAATTAATAACGGTAATAAACCTAACAATGACCTATAACATTAATTTATTGTCTGCGACCTGGAACCTGCTATTAATAATAATTCTTAGGGCCTGTTTCACCACTTCCTGATAGGTGCCGGATAGTCTATCCACAACTTAACTTGACAGATAAAGTATGGATAATCTGTCAAATAAGTTGTGGATAGCCTATCCGGCACATTATCAGGAAGTGGTGAAACAGGCCCTGAAAGTAAAGAATCTTAACATTAAGGTACTGTTTCACCACTCCCTGATAAGTGCCGGATAGGCTATGCACAACTTATCTGACGGATAGAGTATGGAGTATCTGTCAGATAAGTTGTGGATAGCCCATCCGGCACTTATCAGGGCGTGGTGAAACAGGCCCTAAGTCTCTCTTTACTCTTAAACCGTTGTATTGATTTGTATGAAATTTGGTATAATAATACATTTGCGCTCCCCGAAACAACAAAATATACCGCACGATAAAGAAACTGCCTTAACGAAGTTACGGACAACATCTAGCAAATTAATAAAGTGTTAACATTCGAGTATTTAATACATAGTAGTTGGTACCACTTTCTTTTTTCTTTGCCGTAAGCAGGTAGAAAGGTGAATTTTACAGTTTGTAGGATTCAATTTATGAGATTGGATGTTTTTTCACAAAACGTACCGACTGGCAAGGGTTGCGGCCTCGACCCGGCCGCTTTGGCCTACTGACCGCGCTACATACAGCTGTATATTTCGGTCTAGAACTGTTATTAGGTCATTCGATGTTTATCTGCCTGTTATTTCTAGGTACTGTACTATACTGTCTCTACTCACATTACAATCAATCATTAGTACAATCAGAGAATACCAGAACTATGTTATTTTGTTGGGTTTATGTCAACTAACATTAGTTGCAATCTTTTTAAGGTGGGCAGGGTGGGCTTGATATAGACCGACCAAATTATGTAGGTCTGCTATCTGTCTTAAAAATCAATTTCTCTAATCAAACAGACTGCATACACTCTTTCGTATTTATAATATAAGTATATCATTGATATCCCCTTATTATAAAAGCCAGTATATACGCATAAAGTAACACAAACAATTGTAAATGGACATACAATAATCACATATAAGTATACCTACCGCGTAATTTGATTAACTTACACAATACCTAATAATATAATCACTAAGTGCCTGCTGCCTATTGATGTTGAATGCAGTCAGCGCTAGACATACAATTATAATTTAAAAGCCATAATATTAGTAAATGCGATGCGACTGGTAACATACGAGTAATGCATTGTTTTAATACATCCAAGGCAAGGGTTAGATACTAGAGTAGTATAGTTTGTACAACCTAAGTATGGAAGTCACATCTATACTAATATTATAAAGCGGAAGAGTTTGTTATTTTGTTTGTTTGTTTGTTTGAACGCGCTAATCTCAGGAACTACTGGTGCGATTTGAAAAAATCTTTCAGTGTTAGATAGTCCATTTATCGAGGAAGGCTATAGGCTATATTTTATCACGCTAAGACTAACAGGAGCGAAGAAATAGAGGAAAATGTGGAAAAAACGGGGGAAAATTATTTGAAAGGGCTCATTTGAACGCGCTAATCTCAGGAACTACTGGTCCGATTTGAAAAATTCTTTCAGTGTTAGATAGCCCATTTATCGAGAAAGGCTATAGGCTATATTTTATCACGCCAAGACTAATAGGAGCGAAGACATAGAAGAAAATGTGGAAAAAACGGGGGAAATTATTTGAAAGGGCTTATCTCACGAACTACTAGAGCAATTTTTCTGTTATTTGGGTCAGATAAGAAGTAGACCACGTGAAGGATCATAGGCTATTTTTTGTGACTGATTTGTCTGTGAAATATCTAATTTACGCGGGCGAAGCCGCGCGGAACGTCTAGTCTATACTTAATATTATAAAGCGGAAGAGTTTGTTAGTTAGTTTGTTTGTTTGTTTGTTTGAACGCGCTAATCTCAGGAACTACTGGTCTGATTTGAAAAATTCTTTCAGTGTTAGATAGTCCATTTATCGAGGAAGGCTATAGGCTATATTTTATCACGCTAAGACTAATAGGAAGAAATAGAAAAAAATGTGGAATAAACGAGGGAAATTATTTGAAAGGGCTTATCTCACGAACTACTAGAGCAATTTTTCTGTTATTTGGGTCAGATAAGAAGTTAACCACGTGAAGGATCATAGGCTATTTTTTGTAAACTGATTTGTCTGTGAAATATCTAATTTACGCGGGCGAAGCCGCGCGGAACGTCTAGTTAAATTATATAGCTGCAGGGCAGTTTCACTTGGAATCGGCCGCTGGATCAGCACTTTATGTAACAAAATATGTAAACCTGTGTCAACCCAGTCCAGATTCTCCAGAATAAGTAGCCATTATATTGACAGTACTGGTGCAGCGCCGAAATTCAGTGCTACAAGTGTCTACTATCTTATGCCACTATAATACAAAACCTACAAGTCAAGACAAGTAAGGGTTATGCAACGATTAGAATCAGCCCTTAATCACTTAATAACAAAAACTTCCAGGCTTTATTTGATCGAAGCTTCCAGCTCATACCAATAAAATATATCAAAATAACACATTGCTTCATGTGAAACGTGATCCATATGCCAGATGAGCTTTATAACAGCTGATCACAATATGTGTGATTTATTCTCAGCACTGACTATAAATATTTAAAAGTATAATTCTAACATACCTCTATATTGATTAGGGCCTGTTTTACCACTTCCTGATATGTGCCGGAAATGCTATTCACAACTTATCTGACAGATACTCCATACTCTATAAGTTGTGGATAACCTATCCGGCACTTATCAGTAAGTGGTGAAACAGGCCCTAAAACTTTAAATATATAGAGCCGCCCCAAAACCTAACTCACTTCTTCATTTTCTCTTTAATCCCGTCTTGATATCATGTTTGAACAATCATTCTTCCCCAGGGCAAGCCAGGTCCCCGGGCGGGCTGACGAGCTGTTCTACATTCTGCTGAACGAGAAGGAGAGCCTGCTCCAGTGCTACCTGTTCCGAGCCAACTCTGACGCTGAGGTAAGTTCCTGATGATGTATCTGAGATAGAAGATTCTAGAACAGCTATACTCAACCCGCGGCCCGCCAGGACTTTATCAGTGAAATTCACACCCACTGGCCAAATAGTGCAAGTCTTCGTAAAAGTCGTGAAATTTTTTCCATTAAATCGCTAATTCTGAAGATCGCTATTTTTTAACAATAAAAAATTTTGGTTGAGGCCAAAACGTGTTTGTGGCCAGTATAAAAAAAAGTTGAGTACTACTGTTCTAGAATATTTTCTTCTCGTCGATATCCTTTATTCTTGACTAACTTGGGACGTCAATCAGGCGATAATATGGGGAATTTTCCCGAGGGCGAGGTAAGAAGCGTGCCCGAACCATACTAGATCCTCAATCTCCAAGATAGTCGAACCTGTTTCTCTTGGATCTGGGTCCCAGGAGTTAGGACCCGCCGAGCAAAAGCAGCAGTGATTTGATCTGAAATAATTCTGAATGTAAAAAAATAAATATATCCCACCGTAATACATATTATGCCACATTGCGTTCCTTTAGTGCCCGTTAAAGAAGTGACATTGAAGAAGTAACATAATAGCTGTCCTAGGCCATTCTGAGCTTTGTCTTTATTTACGAGTGGATCCAAATGATTTAAACGTTTAAAAAGAGTCCAAAGGAGTTAAAATTTTTCAACCACAATTCCATGAAACTACATAACTAGCACGCTATTGTTATTGGACACATAAACTTAATTGCCCATAAAAAGTTCGCAAAATGGCTTCTTCCGTGTTTAGTCGAAGATATTCAACTGTGTCCTTTTTGCGGCGTAGCTCATAGTATACCTACAGTATACTATGAGACTGCTACGGAGGTAAAAAATAAGGTATAGACGTAATACATTAGATAATGCATGCCGAGGAAATACCTTACAGATCCCACTTTAAGGCACTGTTTTGATATTTGAGGATTAAAAATAACATAAGTATAATAATATATTATTGTGTCTTATTTTTTCTTTCGTTAAGTATTTCTGTCAAAGCCAGTCTTTTTTGGAATATTTAACGTGAATCATTGTTATAGCCATCACAATTATTTAGAATTTTCTTCCAAGTAAAAGAATTTGATTGCCAAATCTGGAATATATTAAATATTCGATTCCACAGAGAAAACAATCCGGCACCTATAAATAAACAAGCCTATAATAAATCTAACTTATTATAAAATAATAGAAAGCCACACTTATGGATCACAACAAGCTTATACATATTGACTTTTGACTATAGTAATACACTCGTATTAATCTTGATAAAATATAATAAATACATAACAAAAACTTTCGTAAGTCAGATCTATCAATGCCAAGCATAAACGTGTCGCAAATATTGGTTTAAAATCTTATCTCTACCTAGCGCTCCATATTCTAATTATATGCTAACATATTTCGAGACCACATCCTTCTCGGCGACATTATAAATATTTACGAAAAAGTTAGTTAGTTTTTTTTCGACATTTAAAAACGTGTCCCTTTTTAAATGTCGAAAAAAAACTAAAATTGTAATAATTATTAACTTAATGTTGGGCCAAACTTCGTTCGTGCAGAACTTTTGTTTTAAAAGTGGCAAGTTTCATTAAAACCAAACCAGCAACGCAAGATATATTTTGTTGTGTCCTAGTGTGAGCTGACACTGTTTCTCTCTCATAAGTCATAAACGAACTTGAAAACGTGTAGTTGTTTCAACGCGTGTATCGAACCCACGTGATTCAAGATGAGAGCCATAGCTCTTACCACTAGGTATCTGTACTGATGTGCGAATTGTATTTTTTACAAATATCAAAGTTCACAGTGCGTACCTACGATAATAGAACTTGCCAAGAATTATGTGACGCTCGAAAATGAAGAAAATGAAAATGTTCACTTCAGTTCGGTATCCGCGGCCTCTACACGCGGGTGTTTCCGAACGCGCGCCGATTCAAATTTAGAATTTGGAATGCAGACGTGAATTTGTTTTTTATTTATGTGAACGAACAGTGCTATGAATCAAACGCTTGAAAGTGCCTAAGTTTTTGTGGTTAATGAACGAAAATGCCAATAATTCCTAATCAGTGTTATTGGCTCGTTACAGTGTGACGTGCGAACGTGTTTGTAAAGTGGAAGTGATTTATTAACTCGTAAGTCAACAATTACAATTAATTTTTAATCGTTTTTTAAGTTTATTCAAGCGCATTTATTTTCCATTATTACTTTTATAGTCTGAGCTTATTGCGTTTATTAAGCCTTGTAATGATGAATGTAATGAAAATATAAAATGTGTGTGTAGTAGGGGGTAAACAATGTAGGCGTATTTGACACATATTATTGACCTCATAAGGTATGCAAATAAACTTAAAACTATCTCAATAATTTATTCTGTGACCCACTCGATCACACCGCGACAGAAGACCATCTCTAGGACGAAATTTCTAAAAAAAAAAACAAATTTAGTTTTTTTTCACATCGGTTGTAACTTGTAGCGCAGAATTTGTCAACTGTGTGTGGTTCTTCAATATTTAACGATAATTGCGTGGCGACTGATTGATTGTTATTATTGTTTGTTAAGTAGAGTTAGAGGAAAGGCGTGGTCTGAAACATAAACATAATATTATTGTAACAATAAAAATATATAGGTAAATGGGGTATAAACTTAAGTACATTGTGGTATTGAGAATGATTAATTATTTTCCTTCAAGAGTTTAAATTGAAAATTAAACAATAAATACGCAGCACTTACAGCTGCTTACTGTATGTTTGCTCTTCGGTAGTTGTTGGTAAACAACTTCGGAATGTACTGCAAAACTCAGTCACAGACAAGTAAGTATATTATATTTTTTAACACAAAAATGTTTACGCAAAAGCTAATTGGACTAAAAGGATGTAGAGTATTGTATGAGTAATGAGTTAATGACTATAATGAGTAACTGAGATAAAGTTAACACCGCGTTTACCGGGAACCGTTCCCGAAAACAATCCTTAGATGTCCTTTCAAGACTCAAAACGTTTTTCATAAAACGTTCAGCGGTGTAAGCGTGAGGAGCTAAAAGTAAGACAAACTAACAGAAATCCAGAATATTAGTAATATTATAGTTAAGTCCTTTGTCAAAAAATTATGTAAACAAAATATTATGTAGAGCCTTTAGGGCGGTTTTCCTGTTATGCGCATTATTGTCCGCGTGCGGATTTGCTTGGCATGAAAGTTGACCGCATCCTATCATTTCATAGATGTTTTTCCTGTCATGCGAGCTACGGGCAACACGCGCGCGCCCAGGAGCATACTGTTAGCCGCATTCGGAGCAGATGTTTGCGCAGGCGATAATGACGATGATCATGCCTAAAAGCGCACTGCACCATGTGGCCGGTAGATTTATTTGTAGTTTCGTATAATATGGTGCACTGGAGAACTTTTGCCCCTAACCTTAGTTTGGGGTTGAAGGGTAAACAAGTGAAAATTCAGCAATTGAGCACCACTATAAGATATAACCCTGTATAGTCACAGTGAAAATCGTGTTGTAATGTCTGCTCTATTTGCGAGTATAGAACTAGCAAAAGGCAAACCTCTTATTGATAATAATAATAATTTAAAGATCCATGCTGTATATTCCAAGTTCGTCTTTTATGTTCTGCCATTTTCTAACATTCAGTCGAGGACGAAACATTTTACAACGCCCGCAACTCCGTTGCGCCAAAATCGGTTTATCACGCTGGACCCGTTCATTTTTTCGAGACAAAAAGTATCCTATGTCTTTTCCCGGGACACAAAGTATCTCCATACAAATTTCAGCAAAATTGGTTTAGCAGTTTGGGTGTGAAGAGGTAGCAGACAAACAGACAGACACACTTTCGCATTCATAATATTAGGATGGATACGCAGTTCTTATTAGTATGTCCATCAAACGACAACATCACCAGGAGCCACTAACACCAGGCACTGTAGGGTACCTACGCTACAAATCTATGCCTGAGTGGATTCCTTTTTGGCGTTAGGGCATTACACTGCCTACCATTCAATTTAAATTTATAAGCACATTTTATGTTGTCTTTTTTTTTGTAATTATTATTAATTCGTGTTTTGTTGTTATTTTTATTGTGTTTTGTATTCTCGTTGTATTTGTAGTATAGTGTAATGTCCTATTGTGTCAAATAGTTTATTTATTTATGATTAGGACAAACGAATGCGTGGGCGCACTTTCGGTGAGCAAATCGCTCGATACAATTGGTCATTACTCGCTGACAATAAGAAGATGGAAGTTACGGAAGTGCTATTTGTGAAGATCGAATGTTTGGATACATGTAGTTGGCGCTGTGCCAGCACTGGTGAACTATACAAACGTGGATGTTTTACCCCAAAATTTATTTAAAAGTGATCCTTAACTCGTTGGCAGAAAGGTCCCGAAAGAGGTAAAATGATTATGAACGGGTAGTTTGGTTAAACATCGATTATTTTTAAATACCTTTGCCGTATTTAGTGAGAATGTTATGTTGCTAAAGTCGAAATTAAACAATTTGGTATACAGTTTTCTTGTAGGTCATGGAAGAAGGAACATGTTACACTAAAAGCTAAAGCGTGAGCAACATTAATAATTGTCGAACAAAACATCAAGGCAAAAACCACTCCTACTCGCTTTTTTCCAAAGTTTTTCCTGCTTCCAAAAATTTGTATCGCAACCGATTTCTAAGGTTAATTCAATGTCGTATTTGAAGACGTGAGTGGATGAACCAGATAACTAACATTTTATAACATAAGGCCAAAATTGACTCATTTTAGGTTTCCGTACTCAAAGGGTAAAAAACCGGCCAAGTGCGTGTCGGGCCACGCGCAATATAGGGTTCCGTAGTACCGCTAGTTTTTGATAATTTTTGTATAGTTAATGAATGTACATTTATAACGTGTTTACACTACTAACAACATCATCTCAGTTACGTTCAAAAGAATTTGAACGAAAATTTTCTTTATATTTCTCCGAATATAATTTTTTTAGTTGATCGACTATACTCAATAACTTATGAAGTTTTCTTAGCCGTGATAGTTTTCCTTTTAAATTCAGCATATTTCCTACTCCCGTGAATTTTTTCACATTTCCAGAAGCAACCGTTTAGCTGGTAGAAGGGGGGGACACTGGACACTAACGATTTTTTCCACTTTAAAACTTCATTTTTCACAAATGGATCCCTAAATCGGAAAATGGTCTTTGAATACTCTAATATTTTTAAAAAACCTATTCAACGACACCCCACACGGTGGGGTGGACGCAAAAAAAATAAATCACCCCCGCTTGATGTGTATGGGAGGTACCATAATTTTTTTTTTTTTAAGATTTTATATACCATTTTGTCGGCGTCATTAAGATGTACACTCATGCCGAATTACAGCTTTATAGGCCTTATAGTCTCTGAGCAAAACCGCGGACTGACAGACGGACAGACAGACGGACAGACAGACAGACAGACAGACAGACGGACGGACAGACCGAAACTATAAGGGTTCCTTGTTGACTACGGAACCCTAAAAACGGGATTATATTACTAAGACTTCGATGTCTGTCTGTCTGTCTCCAGGCTGTATCTCAAGAACCGATATAGCTAAATTTCTGAATTTTTCACAGATTGTGTATATCTAATGCCGCTATAACAACAAATACTAAAAACAAAATAAATTAAATATTTAAGGGGGGCTACCATACAACAAACCTAATTTTTTTGCTATTTTTTGCTCGATATCAATAATGGAAATAGGAAGGCACTTGAAATCTTCACAAAATACTAAGTTGTATAATTTTACTTTAATAAAAAATAATAAAATTTAAATAAAATAAATAATTAAGGGGGGCTCCCATACAAAAAACACTTTTTTAAATAATAAATAAATATATTTTTATTCAAAATAGGTAAGAAACTCGCACGGGGCCAGCTTTTACTAAAAAGATGGAAAATTACAATTTTAAAATTAAATAATATAACAATGTTATGGCTTACAGCTATGTAACAAAATTACAATGTAAGTAACATAATCTAATACAAATAAAAAGAAAGTTAATAGTTACATAATAATTGTAAATCAAAAATTAGAGCAGCCTTGCAAGTTGCCATTCTACTCCCAGGTTGTACCATCATTTATGAAATCATTGACCTTAAGTAGGCTTTGGCACACAAACGTTCTTTTACTACTTTTTTAAATTTATTTATGGAAAGATATTAAGCGTTTTCAGGGATTTTATTGTAAAGGCGTATACATTGACCTTTAAAAGATTTACTGACTTTACTAAGTCTGATCACCGGCAAATCTAGCTTCTGCTTGTTTCTAGTGTTCCTACAGTGAATGTCTCTTTTAGCTTTAAATTTACTTAAATATTTTTTTATATTTTTTCATTATCCAAAATGTATTGAGAAGCAACTGTTAGAATACCAATTTCTTTAAATTTATCAGATAACTAACTAAGCCTACCTTCAAGATTAGCAATATGAGGACCCCACTGTAATTTACTATCAAGTGTAGCCTAAGAATACAGTGGTGTCTACCAAATTCATCTTCTCATCATTTAATAGTACTTTTTTTACCTATTTATGCTCTATAGTGTTCGTGTAGTGTAGTACGAAACCCTTCGTGCGCGAGTCCAACTCGCACTTGGCCGATTTTTTCCTTATAATTTGAACAAACCTTGTAATTTACCTACTTCATCATCTAGCTATACGGGTGAGGCCGCCAATTTTTGCTGATATGACGCAGAAGAATAGAATATTCGCGTAGAGAAATTGGCGAATATCTAAGCTGCTTGTGACGTCGGAGCACCAAAATGGTAGCGAATTTATTCCTCTACGCTATCATAGCGTTGAGAAAATCAAACTTATATCTGTAAATAATACAAAATATGGTTTTCATTATAGCCCCAAACATGGCCCTTTTGACTACTCACATGATGCATTGATAGTTTTATGTGAAACAGTAATACTTACATTTGTGTCACAAAAAAACTTCCTTTGAAAAAACTGTGTACACAGCCAGACTGAGGTTCAAATGTGAACTGTCGAGAAATGGCGGAAATTACGAGATTTTCCATAGAATACGTAAAAACTCAGCGTTGCCACCTCCCGATTTTACCTTCCCTAACACCCAACGATAATAATAAATCGGTATTATTGGTGACGTTTAAAATGTGGGGTAGAATTGATGTTTTTAACGATTCATTTGATTTTAAAAAGTTTATAAAGAAAGTTATCTTAAAATACTATAAGAATTAGATGAGGTAATAGCCTATATATAATATATGTATTCATAACATATCCGATTTATCTTCAAATCTGTCATACTTACTGCTACAGCGACAGCGACGGCGGATTGTATATTTTAAGCTATTTTCTTACCTTTTTTATGTTTAATTGTAAATATATTTTTAGACTATTATTGGAACTCAAATAATTCTAATGCATGCTTGAATACTTTGTTTTCTTCGTTAGAATCAGTTTTCGAGCATAAGATAAACACAATACTTTTTAAAATACAAAGGGCGGAGAAAAATAATTGCAAAATCAGCAAAAATTGGCGGCCTCGCCCATACATAAATCCACATTTTTTTATTTCAAATCATTTTCCCAGCTCTAAAGTCTCCATTAATGCAAAAAACGGCAATTATTTAACTGTTACTTACCTGCTTCATTCACTTACGTCTGTAATTCTAATTCTATTGCACTATCGCATTGCACTATTGCACTCACTATTGCACTCTCTATGTGCTGTAAGTTCTTACTCTAATTTTTGAGGTATTAAACCAATAGTTCAATTTTATACCAATTCAAATAAAATTACGACTGTGCCAGTGCTGATCCAGGGTTTGAACGTGTGATGCTGTCGCCCACTACTGTATTAATGTAAATCAACATATTTTATGCTCACTTTTATCTAAAGAATTTTAAATCATTAAATTATTTGTGACTGCAGAGTTAATATTATTATTTTTAACATATTAGGTGCCGTCGTGCTGCGTATTATTCGGAAAAACTTGTCATTACCTCATAATAATTCAGAACTCAGAAGATGCATTGTTGTGATTTTGTGTCCGTAAGACAATAGAACGACGTATTGTGGTCGTAAAAACAAAAATATTTACACACTTCTTAGCGCTTCTACATTGACGAGACACGTGGCTAACGTACGTTTAGTAGTCTCTTTATGGTTAATACTTAATACTAACTTTTAGGGGCGATTTCACCAAAGAAATGGAACGCGTTCAATGTACACTGACTGACTGAATTCAAAACGTATAAACGCGATTATAGCATCGAATTGAATTTCACCTACATGAACTGAACCCGTTCACAGCAAATCCGAGTTTCAGGCTCACTTAGTAGAAAAAAAATATATGTTTTATTTCTGAATTTCGTATGATGTATCAAATACTTTCAGAATAAATTATCCTACATGTTACCTACCACCGGTTCGGGAACTAACCCGGCGAAAAGAACCGGGGTGTAGCAAACTCGCAACTAACCCGACGAGAAGAACCGGTGTAGCAAACTCGCAACTAACCCGACGATAAGAACTGGTGTAGCAAACTCTCAACTAACCCGGCGAGAAGAACCGGTGTAGCAAACTCGCAACTAACCCGGCGATCAGAACCGGTATAGCAAACTCGCAAGTCGCAACTAACCCGGCGAGAAGAACCGGTGTAGCAAACTCGCAAGTCGCAACTAACCCGGCGAGAAGAACCGGTTTAGCAAACTCGCAACTAACCCCGCGAGAAGAACCGGAATAGCAAACTCGCAAGTCGCGACTAGCCCGGCGAGAAGAACCGGTGTAGCAAACTCGCAAGTCGCAACTAGCCCGGCGAGAAGAACCGGTGTAGCAAACTCGCAACTAACCCGGCGAGAAGAATCGGTGTAGCAAACTCGCAAGGCGCAACTAACCCGGCGCGGCGAGAAGAAGTAGAGTAGAATCCAAAATGAGTATGTATCATTATGTGGTGAGGTTGGGTAAACGCCAAATTCTTAATGTAGACAGATATACATAATTATGATATAAAAATTAATCGTGTAATCTCGATAACGAATGCAACCGGAGAAAATAAATAAAAAAATACCTGGAAAATTAGAAAATTTAAGAAAACTACACCTCCGTATAGAATTAGTTCAGATGACCTAACCTCACCGCTTTTGACAATTTAAATTTCATATATAATATGACGGGACAACGTCCGTCGGGTCCGCTAGCTTATTATAATAATCTACTTCGAATTTTGCAGAAGTCTTAAATTTTGCAGCCTTTGTTTCCAAAATAGGTCCTCTAGTTTTAGGGCCTAAGCGATGCAAGCAGCACAATATTATTATTAATTTCTTGCTAAAATCAAGCAAATTACTGCTGCAGAATATAATTTTGTTCAACGAAGTCTTAGTAATAGGGTCCCGTTTTTACCCTTTGGGTACGGAACCCTGATAACAAAATATAAAGGTAAAGAAGATACGTAGGTAGAGTACGGGTACGTAGAGATTATTTTTTTAAGTAATCATTAAAATTTATAAAATGCAATGACTTTATACTAGTAACTTCAACCAAATAAACCTTCAATATTTCTATGGCGAAAATTGTGCGTGGAAATACATTCTAGATACTATTACTGCAACTATTCTATACTTCAATTATTGTACTTGCTATTGCTTTATTGCTATGCTTTGTTTAAATTTCATTTCTTGGTGTTTGTTTGTATTGACCTAAATGTATGTAATCAATTCTAACATGAGTACTCAGTGGTTTGATATTATTTTAGCGTGAATTTAAACATGAACATAAGGCTTCAGTTTCGAAATCAGCGGGCAGCGGGGCGGGAGCGGCGGCGGCGCGTTCAAATGTAATTATAGATTTAGATGGATAAGCGTCTAGCGGCAAGCGGCGCGCGGCGTACTAGACGGCATCCATATAAATCTATACATTGGAACGTCCCGCTGCCGCTCCCGCCCCGCTGCCCACTGATTTCGAGACTGAAGCCTTAGGCTTTTTGAAGATACCTGAGCTACTAGGCGAACATAATATTATTATGGGTTCATAGGATCGACGTTTAAATCACTAAATCGCTTTGGACGTGTATCTCATACTCGACTGAAGATGTTACTGTCTCAAATCTCAATAGAGACATTACCATAATCGTACACGACGGTATACATTTTCATTCATAATCACCGAAGGATGTAATTTGAAAGGCATTATTTGATATTTCCGTACGTCGTTATGTATCCTTAGTGACATGAGTGGATAAAGTGGTGGAACAATTTGAAAATTATCGTTTTTTTGCATAAATGGAGGCTTCAGGACCGGAAAAATGATTTGAAATAAAAAAAAATGTGGATTCTCTGCAGTTACAAAGTTTGTTCAATCTAAAAGGGAAAAAAATGAGTTATCGCTCTTTACATGTTCAAAAATGCTTAATTCACTAACATCCTCAATTATTATTATTGAAGAGTGTAATCTGAAAGGCTTTATTTACATACATCCTCACCGTTTATGGTAAATGGTTATTGAAGGTGCTATGGTTCACCTTGCGTTTTAATATTCTGCATTCTAGACAGTAATTGTAAGGTCTAAGGTTGAATGGCATTTTATGGCCTTAACGATTAGCGCCCATGGACACTCATAACACTAGAGATTATCTAGGTATCATCAGTTGGCTCTTCGGTAGACTAAGGGTGGGTTGCACCAACTTACTATAACTATAACTGTAACTTTAACTATAACTACAACGCAAAATGTCAAATCTCTGGTTAAAGTCAATAATGGACGCCATATTTAACGATAACCACAGACATAGATCAAGATAGATACCGCATGTGTATGTACTTAGCGTGCCATATCGCGTTCCCAAACGACGAGCAATGCTCGTCTTTAGTCTTTTCTTTAGTCTGCTATCGGAATCGGACGTCAATCGGAATTTAAAAAATGCATAAATGCCTAAAAGTGCCGTATTGAGCTGTAGAAATTCAAATAGAAACGTTGGCCTTGATAATGGACACGTTTCTTATCATCGGTACGTCACAGTAGGTAGTAAAAAAGTGGCACGCTCGTTTTCATACAAATGAAGCGACATGCGGTATCTATCTTGATCTGTGTCTGTGACGATAACCATAACTGCTCAAACTTATATCGAAATTTTTTCCTGAAAATTTACTATGGCTCACAGTGTTGTTATAACAAATATTTTTCGTGACGATTTTTACGGATAATTCATTTTTTATACTCTCAAGCCTACTAACTGTAGCTTTAACCAAAAAAATAAACGCAACAGACATCTGTCAAATTCTGTGTTCAAAGTTAAGGTTAAAGTTAAGTTAGCCTTAACTATAACCATTACTTTAACCATAACTGTAACTATAACCACGCCTCAGGTGCAACCCACCCTTAGCAGTGTATCTATTAAAAAATGTATCAAGCTATAACTCTGGTCTTCTTAATTATTAATTCCTAAAATTCTTATTATGTATCATGTTTCATTAGATGTAAGTTACTACGTCTCTCTGTATAAGTTTTGATAACATGATCAATGTTTGTTTAATTATGAAAAGTTGCGGAATTGATTGTATAAATACACACTGCGTCGTCAGGAAGTTATAGCTTCATGAAAGTTAAATTCAAGAACTAAATTCTAGAATATTATAGATTTTTTTTATATTTCCCTGCGTGCCTCTTGTCGTGGTTTCGCCCCATTTTGCAGTAGGGCGGCATAGGGCGTCGTAGGGCGCTGAGGGCGCGGTGCTGACGTCACGTGTCATTGACCCCCGGATAAGTAATGGGAATTCCCACTACCCTCGACACTAACGAATTAACTAATTAATTACTGGACACGCTTTAGTAACGATTAAACATACGTTGTTATGACTGTAGTCTAAAATTAGACTAACATGTTGTTTTTAAGCTAAGATAATATAAATTGTAAATTCTAAGGGCAGTCTCTCATTTGAAATGATAATATTATGTACAATTTTTGTAATGTACTTTGAATTCTTTCATTTCATAGTCTTAACATTAATATTAGGGCCCAAATATGTAGAAAAATTGTTTATTCGGTCAATGGACTAGGTTTTAGTAGGTTTTTAATGTACGTTTGCCAGCACATGATAACGGAATATGACTGCTCTATGCATCTACGATCAAAATTTAAACAGTTTCCTCGCGGTGTTTTTCTTCACCTTACAAACATCCGTACAATACAATTAAGGTCTAAGAAAGTCTCATTGGTACTCATATGTTTAATATCTAATATACTAACCTGGGATCGAACTCACATCTGCTCAAAGTGTAACTAAGTTACAGCTTGGCAAAGAAGAGTCTGACGCGGTGACAGCTGGAACTAAGAGTTTTTATTTATGACAACACTACATTACTTGTCAACTCTAGTATATATTGTGTCAAAAGCGAAGTGTAGGGTTGCCTGTATTTAAAGAAAAGCGCCCTCATTTAATCCACACTCTTCTTTGCCAAGCTGTACAGAGGTAGTATTCAATAGGTCACGGCCAGCTCTTACGACTATAAAACAGTGTGATAGTGATAACAGAACAACGCGGAGGTGACAACATAGAAATTAGAACGTGCGAAGCGATTTTACCGTTGTCATTATCTCTCTATCCAAGAGCCTAAATGAACCTCATAAAATACTTACTATGATAGAAATGAAGACGTACGTGAATTAACTAACAATATGAAAATGTTCATTATTTTGCATGAATTGAGGCTTATTAGGACCAAGAAATGATTTGAAATAAAAAATGTGGATTTTATGCATAGCCACATGATGAAGTATAGGAAAATTACATAAGGGTAAAAATGATTTGCCCCCCTTATATTATAAAATGTTAGTCATTCCATTTCATCCACTCATGTCTTCAAATATCATATTTCACTTCGTGATCCGTATCGCTTATCACATAAAAAACAACAACACAGTTCATGCTACTTGTATCCGTAAAACTAGTTATGCTAAAATATTAAAATACTAATACACGTAGGTAATAACCCGTCTGCTCTTAAACAAGATTTTGTTTTAGATCAATCAAGTTTTATTTATTTAAATGTGGCCCGCAACTTTTTGCGCGGAATTTTGTCTATCGCGGACGCGGTATATTTTATCGCAGTAAGAAATATTCTATGTCCTTTGTCGGAAGTTTAAGTATCTCAATCTCTAATTTAATCAAAATCGGTTCATCGGCTTATGCGTGATGGAATACAGCAGAGGTCGGCAAACTTTTGGCCGGTAAGGGCGAAGAGGTGGGTGAATAAAGTAAAAGCGAGCCGCACTTGGGATATAACCTTTTTTTTTTTTGTTAAGGGCCTTCCCCTACGGAGATTCCGTAAATTACCTTATAAACTCATAATTTGAAAGCTACATATTTACAAATTACGTTTATTTGAAACACACGATATAGATAGACAATTTCATTAACTACATATTCCCCGTTTTAAATCTTTTTTTGATCAATTTTGAACTAAGATAAGTAAAAAAAATAGGATTTGACTGAGCAGTAATGAATAGCAATATACTGAAGTATTATTGAACTATTTAGTTATAATTTAAATTTAGTGCTAATAGTAATGATGTGGTGGTGCAAGCCACAAGGTTGCCACCGTTCAATGCTAGCGCTTGAACTGCGGCGTCCAGCAGGCACCCTGCCAACTGCTAAGTGCTGGCACGACTGCGAAGCGTGATACCTCCTCTCAATGACCGAAGACAGCTAAAATATTCTTCCAAATTCGATTTAATTTAAGCCCCTCTTCAATAATAGTTTTGGAATAGTCAATTGCTCAAATATCTTTATCTATACTATATTACTATATAATATTATAAAGAGGTAAACTTTGTTTGTTTGTTTGTTTAATTGTAATGAATAGGCTCAAAAACTACTGGACCGATTTTAAAAATTCTTTCACCATTCAAAAGCTACATTATTTACGAGTAACATAGGCTACTTTTTATTCTGGAAAATATAGGGTTCCGTAAGATATTTAGGTTTTTCTGACACAAGTTGAAAAAAATCAACCAGAAAAGTTACTTATTTTGCGTACGCTGCCTAAACTATAAAAGATAGAACCATACAATGTTCTAAGTAATTGTAGATCATAAAAATATCTACAAAAATGTCCGCTACATACTATACCTATCTATGTCAAGTGAGGTGCAACAACCATTTTTTTATTTAAAAATTTTGATTTTTTTTTTGACTACATTTAAACGCATTTATTTTACTCATGCTGATAATCAGCAAGGCGTTGCGAACGATCGACACTTGACTCTAGTTCGCGTGAGCCAGAGGTACTTACACTTTGTTCATGAAGACGTTGAGAACGCTCCAGCCTCGACTCTCGCGCGCGTAACTAAGAGGTTCTCAGATTTTGTTGTGCAAGGCGTAGCGAACGTTCGACACTTGATTCTCGTGCGTATATCTCAGAGTTTCTCTGATTTTGTTCAGCAAGGCGTTGTGAACGTTCAGGTGAAGATTCTCCCATACGACGTATTCTTGCTGCCCGTGCTTGAGAACTATGTTTAGAAAGTTGAGACCTCGCTCTCTTAGGCATTTTTAAATATATTTAAGAAAATGTTAATAGCTCTGAATATAAATGTTTTTAGTCCTGAAAAGAACTGTTGGTTAGCCCTGAGAAGAATTCTCGCGTAGGTGTAGTTTTAAGACCGAAATCTAAAAAAAATCGCATGAAAATTATAAGATCTCACGCACGACCGCTGCGTAGGGAGCCCACCGTGCGTCTGAGCACAGATCAGATATTAGTTACTACGTAACGTCTGAGCCGCGCGGGTACCTTACTCATAGATCTAAACTCCCCTCCGGCGAGCGCACCCCCGCCTTAGTAGCGCCCACTTCGAACGGGCGTAAATCGCAATATTTTAATTTCGCCATAACTTCTAAACCAAACGTCCAATTTTAATCATTCAAAGACCAAATATTATCTACATAAACTGTACTTAGTGATGAAATAATTTATTTTGATAAGGATTATCAGCATGAGTAAAATAAATGCGTTTAAATGTAGTCAAAAAAAAATATCAAAATTTTTAAATAAAAAAATGGTTGTTGCGCCTCACTTGACAAAGATAGGTATAGTATGTAGCGGACATTTTTGTAGATATTTTTATGATCTACAATTACTTAGAACATTGTATGGTTCTATCTTTTATAGTTTAGGCAGCGTACGCAAAATAAGTAACTTTTCTGGTTGATTTTTTTCACCTTGTGTCAGAAAAACCCAAATATCTTACGGAACCCTATATTTTCCAGAATAAAAAGTAGCCTATGTTACTCGTAAATAATGTAGCTTTTGAATGGTGAAAGAATTTTTAAAATCGGTCCAGTAGTTTTTGAGCCTATTCATTACAATTAAACAAACAAACAAACAAAGTTTACCTCTTTATAATATTAGTATAGATGTCTATTATTATTATTATTATTATTAATTATAGACAACCATATTTGCTACCATGATTGTGACGGTTTAAGAGCGTCCGTAGCCTAATGGGTAGACCTTTGGTTCGCACTCGTAGAGGGTGCAGGTTCGATCCCGGGTTGAGGCGTCTACCAATGAGATATTTTCTGATCTCAAGTACATAATACGGACGCTCATACGGTGAAGGAAAACATCGTGAGGAAACCCGCACGTAGTTGGTCCCAGACGTATTGACTAGTTCTTTCCTCTGGACTAGGCCGACTATATTGCGAGAATGCCGTATGTGCTTGGGCAACCAGGTATTTGAGGAGTGGTTACTTCGCTCTGAAAATACTGTATAAATCATCCACAATGGATGTAAAGGCCTAGTTTTTTAACCGAATTTCAAAAAGGAGGAGGTTGTATTATGTTCGGCTGTGGATTTTTTTTTTTTGTATGTTCAACGATTACTACGCCGTTTGTGAACCGATATTCAAAATTTTTGTTTTGTTGTATTAGGTTTCACTTCAATTTGGTACCATGTTCACAAAAATAGTGACCTGATGATGGGATCCATGAGTAATCGAGGGAACTCCCTCAAAATTTATATAGAAACATAATATGGTGATTTTGGTTTTATGAGAAGTATCCTAAGCATATGCTACCAAAAATTAAGATTTTGCACCAAGATAATGTGGCTCCGAAGATACTAAGAGAACTCCGGATTCCTTATAGATACAAGTTTGGTGGTTGGGGCGGTGTTTTAAGAACTGAAAGCATATTATGCTACTATGCAAATTACATTCATCATCATCATCATCATCACTACCACGTCAGGGTCACCAATGTCACATGGTTGTATATCATATATATATAATATTATGATAGTACAATATGTCCCCACAACACCATGTACCATCAAGTTTAATGTCCCTATTACTTTTCATAGCGATTTTGAAAATATAATGTTGTTTCAAAATAAATGATTCAAACTTAGGGTCAATCTATACTAGCACAGTCTTACCAAAATTGAACATAACAAATTCAACCTTAACTCGAGAGCGTAAGGCACACGTCTGCGGGCGATCAACGCTGATTGGTTTCGCGCAGAATCACAGAAGTAAGTGTGCGTTACGCTCTGGAGTTAAGGTTGAATTTGTTATGTTCAAACGTACAGCGCCATATTTTAACAGAAGTTGGAACTAAACTTAATACAATTTAAATGTTGTAATGAATGTTGAAACTAACTTAAACAGTAGTTTTAAGTAGTTTAAGCATATTTTTTTAATGTTCAGCTGATGTTTCCATGCGGAAGTGCTATAATAGAACCAAAGTCACAAAACAGACCAGACACTAAGCAGAACACATTAGTCTTTACAGAAAGCCTTATAGATATCTAAAAATAATGAAATTATTATTTTTAACAAAAAATTAAAACCGACTTCCAACTTCCAAGTGAAATAATAACATTACCTATTCTTAAATGAACTAAAAAGTATTGAATAATTCTTACTCTTTAGTAGTGCCTCTTTCAGAATTTGCCTAAACCTCAACTATTTCTGAATACAATCTTCACTGTTTTTACTTGGAAGTCGGTTTTAATTTTTTGTTAATTTTTTGTAAAGGTTTCCACAATGGACTTCGATCACGGGCAATCCCAGACGAATATGCCCCTGTTTTACTAAACGCTATTGGTTCATCAGGCGCTGACGTCAAGGCTGTATAAAGAGGCCCATGATCGACGACGATTGTTCATTGTGGATGCTATAGAAAGTAAGGAGTCATTTATAGTGTTTGTAGTCTACTGAATTTGCAACGCTAAAAACTTGACTTTAGTCAAACCCATTTGCTGACAATTCTTGTAAATCTTGTACGTGTAATCTTAGATATCTCGTACGTAACGCAACAAGCTTTTAAGGCTATTCAGCATGCCAAAGAGACATACAAACATACACTCAAAAAACTGCGAGATGGTCATGCATTTTTCATGCATTCTTCTCACTGATGAAGACTTTTAGCAGTGACAAAGACGTAGAGTAAAATACATTACATAACTCTGCTGGCAAGGGTAATGCATGGATGAAATAATACGTATTTCTATTCGACCCGGTTCTTTTGTTCGATGTTGTATCGAATAACATAATCGCGTTCATAATCGACAATTGGACACGGGTATGTTTTCAATCTGAAATATTATGAACAGTATTAAACAAACCGATCTTACGTCCTAGATCATTCTAGAACTAATATTTTAGGTTACTACAGCTCCCTTTTTCACGTAGGAATTAGGATGGATAACCATGATTGAGCAACTGTCAACACTGTCAAGTAGCCAGTACACAATGGCCCACGATGGCCCACTACAGGCCATGCCATGGGCGGCCATGCCATAGGCCATGCACCCCACGCCTGCAGAAAATCGTCCGCCATCATACACCATTACCCCGTCTACACATTGGCGATGGCTTGTAGTGGGCCAGCATAGTCCATTGTGAAGAGACACCTTAAATTTTACAGTATGCTCAGTCGAAATTGATAATGCGATAATATCATAGACGAATATCTCTTCATTTTTGTAATCGTTTGTATTTGTCCATAATGGGAAAACTCTTCAATAACTATACTATATTTTATTGCACTCAAAAGCGTTATCACCATTCACCTGCTTTAAAATAAGCGTGCTGTATCGATTTTCATGAAACTTTGTATTATGTTGATGTGACATTTGTTTTACAGGAAAATGCACCCCGGCCATAGACCGTTGTTCGCTTCCCACTCGGACACGTCCGCCATTAATGTCAAACACCTGGTGAGAGGCGTGATGATTGATTGATAATAATAATAATTGATTGATGCTGATTAACATTAACATGCGAATGATAGTTTATAAGCTCTATTAACTCTCCTTGTATTAAAACTTTCTGTCTTGTGATCCGAGGATGCATTTTTCAAAGTCAGTCAAAAAAGATTTTAGACTTTAGTATATTGACATTTAGCATACACCGCAAGCAGTATTTTTATTGGAACGAAGTTCTTTATCGCGCGTTGCGAAAGGGGGGCAAGAGTCTAGACAGAAAAAATTGTAAAACTTTTTGTGTCGTTAGTTGTAAGCCGTGCGGTAGCGCGTGTTTCTCTCTCTGTCTCTCCCTCTCTCATAGAAAGCAAGTTATTTTCGTTGCTGAACAGTGTGGTGTAGCGACGTTTTTTTTTTGAGTGTATGCAGGTTTTTTGTACATAATAAATAATAAACGGAAACTTCATTCCATCCGCGTGTCCCTTGATACCTCTCAAGTTTTTCTTCTTAGTTTTAAGCTTAATTATTTTTAAATTGATAATTGATATTCGTAACCTCCGAGCGATATGTGGGTTAATGACTTTTATGATCAAATTAATTGAAAAAACCTCAACATTAATCACTTTTATATTAATAAGAGGAATACCTATAATATTACTAAATTGTCTAACATATTATATACTCACAGACCGACATGAGTCTTTTATAACGACTGGAATGTAATGCAGTACTTTCTAGTACCCGTTTACATTATTCCAGAGGCATAATATATTAGCGCTGGTGGGATCACTGGATTAGAATAATGTAAACCGGCCATTAGCGCAATGACTTTTGAAACTAATTCCGCCACCAAGTAAAGTGTCACTAGATAGACAGTGGTTGTGTACAAAGTTGAGTATGTACAAAGTAGAAATCAGTTCAATGCAGTAACGTTAGACCTCAGACCAAATAAAGAGTCTTTAGAAGAAAGACTTTATTTGGTCTGACTTCTGAGCGTTAGACGTAAAAACGGAACCAGGGGTTTTGGTGCTCCATGAACTAGGCTATACAGGGTGTAACAAAAATAAGTGATAATACTTTAGGGTGTGTTTCGTTGTAGAGTTTCCATTTCCGTTTCCTTGTAGAGAGTTCACTGTGAAAGTAGCAGCGCTGAAAGACGATTTTTTTTTCATTTTTGTATGGGGAACTCGTGACGCTCGCTCGGGCCCTTGCCCATACAAAAGTGAAAAAAAAAGGTCGTTCAGCGCTGCTACTTTCACAGTGAACTCTCTACAAGGAACACGTACACACCCAAAAGTATTATCACTTATTTTTGTTACACCCTGTATAGGCCGCGAGGATAGAAAAGCCAACTTTAGCGATATATTATACTGGTAAGCGTTTATAACAGCTACGATCTGTCGAGAAACATTTTACAATATGGCGGACGGGCCCTAGGATTTTCTCCAATTGCCAAAACATCCTTGTAAGTCTATACACTTATACGTGGGAGAGCCATGCTTCGGCACGAATGGGCCGGCTCGACCGGAGAAATACCACGTTCTCACAGAAAACCGGCGTGAAACAGCGCTTGCGCTGTGTTTCGCCGAGTGAGTGAGTTTACCGGAGGCCCAATCCCCTACCCTATTCCCTTCCTTTCCCTCCCCTATTCCCTCCTCTTCCAATCCCTCCCCTATTACCCTATTCCCTCTTAAAAGGCCGGTAACGCACCTGCAGCTCTTCTACAGCCCAAAGCTATTGACAGTCTTCGGATTTATGAAAATGCTATCATCACCCCACTAATTTTGATAATAGCAGTTCTATTTCTATTTCCAAGTTTTTTCCGACCGGCGCGATTCCGGAATACAGTGTCAGCCTAATCTCGGGTGTTTTCCTCAAAGTGATGACGCTAAGGTCGCGCGCATTGACACCCAACCTGCTATAAATACATCCAAGTAACAAGTTGACCTGACAAGACAACACTGTACAACAACACTATAGTCCATTGGCGTTGGTAGTTTAATCCTTCGATCGCGGATTCTTGGAAATCTTTTGTTCTCGCGGCCCACTTGGGCCTTATGGGGATTGAGGAGTAATAGTATTTAAAGCTAGATGACGCCCGCAACTCCGTCGCGTCAAAACTCGTTTATCGCGCGAAAACCGTACATGGGATGGGATAAAAAGTATCCTATGTCTATTCCCGGGACTCAAAGTGTCCACATACCAAATTTAATCAAAATCGATTCAGCGGTTTAGGCGTGAAGAGGTAACAGACAGACAGACACACTTTCTCATTTATAAAATTACTAGTAGTGTAGTATGGATTACTTTAGTAATTAGTATGGGTGGATTAGCGTCATGCTGAATCGCGCTAGCGAAGTTTTCTGAGCGAGTTACCCTCTCAGCTGACAACCAAGACAATACACTAGAATGTGGTCATCGATGTATATGAGGCGGACCAATAAGCGCCATAATCCAGAATCGCGCTATCGAAGTTTTCTGAGCCAGTAACTATACTTCAGCTGACAATACCAAGACTTGGCTTCGGCCTGACCAAGCATACAACTTAATTTCCACTCTATATAAACTGTCATTGGTAAATTTCAACAGACACTGCGTTCTTGACGCGTACCATAGACTATTATATTATAGAACACACCAATAGATAATAATATTATGTATTAATATGTCTGTTCGAAGCAGCTGTAAGCATAAACAAACCAAGGCCAACTAAAAAAATAGAAAATCAATTAGCACCCAATAATAAAACTATTAGTATTAACTTGTAGGAATATGACAAATGCGACGTCCGTTTTCCTCATGAATGATGGAACCCTGAAAACAACTTCCGGTGCGCGTACACTACCAACAAATGTCTATTATATTATAAGTAATAAAAAATATAATATGCGTAATACCTAATAAGTATTACCGAACTATACTGAAGAAGCATCAAAGAATTATTATCGAACTAGATAGCATACCTACCTAATACTCAAAAGTAGAGACAATAAATAATTAAATTATATTGTTTAGGTAAAAAAATTATTCTCGGCAAATGATTAACTGAGAACATTTAAATATCTACTAATAAAATAATTAATTGGCAGTCAACAATCTCCTACAAACGCCACTCGCCGCTACTCTTTGACAAACCAATAATTTTATTAATACTACCTACGCACATTAGCGTCGGTATAAACAGTAAATTAACTCCTTCAACAAAGTACAAACATGTAACATTGTTTGCTAATTATTTAACAATGCATGACGCACGCCTTCAAATATTATATTCCCACAAGTTTATAGCTAAATTAAATTGTCAATATTTTGACTTCAGTTGCTCCTCATTATGAAATAATATTTAATATGGACACTTGTTATTAAACAAAATATGTTAGGTATTTATAATAAAACTTTCGTTTCGTTTCTACCAAAACGATTAACGAACAAACTTTCATTCTTCATAATATACTCGTAAGTCGTAACACCTCTGACTTGGCGTACCTAATATTTCAATACATGGGACGACAGTCGCAAATGGTTTTACAGAGTTCCTCTGTGTCCTCTCCTCACCACTATTTCTTTGGTTATTCCGTATTCGCACTATATCTGACAACAAAACTTACCGTTGTTTTAGCGATACTCATAATATTACAATTAAAGATGTGCCGACTAATCGGTAAAGCCGACTATCCGGCCACTTTCGTAGTCAGCGACTAGTCGGCGAATAGTCGACAAAAAGCGCCGACTATCCGGCTTTTTATTATTTTACTATTATTGATATTACATTTAAAAAAAACCTTGATTATTTTGAAATTAACTAGATTCGGTCGCCGCGCTTAAAACCCATGATAAAAGCGAAGCAATATCTTAAAATTTATTCTTATTAAAAAAGAAATACTCGGATTTTGTATTAACAAATTAGGTAATTATGTTATACATGATGTACAGTAGAAAATACATATATCCTGAAAACTATCAACCGTATCATGACGTTAACATAACCAAAACACGAACCGACACGTTCGCAGGCGGCGTTTGCGACTTACCCGTGAATCAGCAGTAAACGAAGCGATACGGAAACATCCGAAACAATTATAGGCCTGGCCGACTAGTCGGCCGTTAGGCTTCTTTGCAACCGACTAATCAGCTAGTCGGCTAGTCGGCCAAAGTCATGATCGGAACATCTCTAATTACAATGTAGGTAGCTCCACCCATTTCTAACTAGAACTATCTTGTCCTATTGTCACTACAATTTCAACTCCTCTGTAATGTAAATTTCACTACTTTTTAATCTTCAAGCGGGCGCGCGCTCTTTTGTAACGGCAGTGGTCGCGCGTAAACTAAAAGACGTCGTAGATGAATTTCTGAAACAAAACACTTTTCATTCAACATTATTTATTATTTCATAAATTTAATTATTAATCTTTTTAAGAGTAATCACTTCACCCAGAAAATTTAGTATTTTTGGTAAAAACTTAGTTATAAAATCCGATGACCCAAAGAAGCTTATCTTGTGTGAACAGTGGCAGAAAAAGTGATCGGAATTTTCTTATCCTAGTTCCGATTTCTTCTTCATCTAGCAATTACACTCAATGTTATCGGTCAACGACGACCTAGTTTTATAAATATAACATATAGGTACCTAATTTTCCTTAATTATATGAAAACTACATATAAAATTATACGAGAGGCGCACGGAGTCTTTTCGACGCCGGTGCCGCGACCAAAACAATTGAGCTGCAAAGGGGGTACGGAGAATAAGTGTAAAATATTTATTTGGTAGACAGATAAATTATGAAAAGCTACTGAGAGAATGATAGGGATTCAACGAAAAATATCGATAATATCAACGAAAATGTATTGAAGGGAGTCGATTCGACGTCGCGCGACCGCTTGAAGGTTACATAAATTTTTTGTTTTGCTTTGAATACCATTTCAAACATTTAGTCTATCTATAGTGTGCGCATGTCCGTCTCCAGCCTTGATCGTTTGATATATTACGGTGTGCATATTATTGTTTGTGTTTTACAATTATTGAAGCCTTGGCTTGTGGGCATTGACGTCACAGCTAATAGATACGCTAATTCGTCCACTGTAAGGCCGCCTACACACTGCCGTCTCGTGTGGAGAGGCCCTAAGGTCGCTGAAATCGATTGGGTTCGAGGCGAAGTCAAAACAATATAGCGACTCAGTTATATTAACTACTGGCAACTGTATCATTATACAAGGTGTAACAAAAATAAGTGATAATACTTTAGGGTGTGTACGTGTTCCTTGTAGAGAGTTCACTGTGAAAGTAGCAGCGCTGAAAGACCAAATTTTTTTTTTCACTTTTGAAAAGTGAAAAGAATTTTTCGTCTTTCAGCGCTGCTACTTTCACAGTGAACTCTCTACAAGGAACACGTACACACCTCAAAGTATTATCACTTATTTTTGTTACACTAAGTATAGGAAGTTGGTTTATGTTCAAACATAGATTTGCCTAAGTAATAACTAATAAGTATAGCTTTAAGTATAAGATTACAATTCCTTAAAGTATAATCAGTACTGCAATAATATACTTTAAGGAATTATAATCTTTGTTAAACTGGTGCATTTTGTTTGTTTGATTGTGTTGAAGACAGCTCACTAGGAATACGAATAACATCCAGTCAACCTAATAATAATCAGCTATTAATAATTTTGATGATAAACAAACATTACTAGCCAAATGTCTCAACCAACCAACAAACAACCAATGTAGTGATTTTCCAATTACCATGGAGTCATCTACATTACGTCACACCGTAAATAAATAAAATAAAATATATTTTTATTCAAAATAGGTAAGTATCATGAATTTCATGAATACACTTTTTGAACGTCGAAGAAAGAACGTAGAAACTAAGGCCCGTATTTTTGGTCAGTACTCAAGATGCATCTCGGTCTCAAGACACAGTTCAGGCTCTGTGATTGGTTGGCTGTCAAAATTTGGACCAATCACAGAGCCGAACCGCGTCTTGAGACCGGGTCGCATCTTAAGTACTGACCAAAAATACGGGCCTAAGATGCCTACCACCGAATCGGGAACTAACCCGGCGAGAAGAACCGGCGTAAGAAACTCGCACGGGGCCATCTTTTACTAAAAGGATGGAAAATTACAATTTTAAAATAAAATAATATAACAAACAATGTTATGGCTTACAACTTACAGCTATGTAACAAAATTAAAAATAAAGTAACCTGCATGGAGCCACCCTATTCCCAAGGTGTGTTGTCTTCGATAAAATCATTAGCACACGAAATATGTTCTTTATCTGTTTTTTTTTTTAATTTATTTAAAGGTAAATTTTGAACATTTTCTGGGATTCTATTGTATATAAGCGTATACAATGACCTTTAAAGGATTTTCTAACTTTAGCTAGTCTGAACATTGATATAGCTAACTTGTTCTTATTTCTAGTATTCACATTATGATTATCGCTTTTCTTTTTGAAATTATTTAGGTTCTTTTCATTTTCCAAAATGTATTGAGATGCAACGGTCAAAATTCTTATTTCTTTAAACTTTTCTCTTAAAGATTCAAAAGACGACATCTTATAAATAGAACGAATAGCTCGTTTCTGCAGCACAAATGACGGAGAAATGATGAAGAGATCTCTACGCTTTTAAGAAAAAAGCGTAGTAATATGGGTATGGTATGGGTATCCCTCTAAGCGGGCCCTTAGACGAGCAATTTTATTGCGCAATATCACGTATTGCGTAATATTATTGACCGTCTAGGGTTGATATTGAACGTCGCGCGCCTTCAATCTAATAATTGTCAAATAAACTGTTCAATAAAATTGAAGAGTGATATTGCACAATACAATTGATCTTCTAGGGGCCGGCTAAAGGAGGGGTTAAAAAGCCGACATTTGGCTTGATGTCTATATATGTATAATATATTCAATGTGTCCCAACACCGGTGTCTGATCCTTTATTTTTATGATGTAAGTATGACATATTTTATTGACAAATTGGCTGTCAAATTTTTTTTCTAACTTTTGAAAAAAAAAATCCTGTCTCTCATACTAATCTGACTAATACTTCATAAGAAAGTAGTTATAACTTCTAAACTATCTGACTTAGAGCATAGAACTAAAGGAATTTATTTAAGATGAAAACCTCCTCTATATTTTTAAAATAAAAAAAAGACACGGTTTAATGAGCTAGATTTTTTACAAAAAGCCATTTTTTTTTAAAATACGCAATTTTTTTTCCTAAAACAGGTTTTTCTATAAATTTTAATTCCATGAAATTCATAACATATTGCCTGTGTAAGCGTAGTCCACAAGTTTAACTATCAAATGAGATCCTTTTTATCTTAATAGGATATTTACATGAGAAGTATTGGTCAGATTAGTGTGAAAGCCCGAGAAAAACTAAAATGGCTGCCATTTTACAACCGTGAAATGGTATTAAAGGATCGTACACCGGTGTCGGGATACATTGTACTTATATATGAACCCTTAATCATCATCTTTAAGTGCTATCTTCAAATAGAGTTACGGCATTTTGGGATGCTTTCTTCGACTTTGGGTAGGCACTAGGCATAAACCCCTAAGCAGTAAACTTTTTCTTGCAGGTGGCAGACCTGTTCAGCCAGATGCGGGAGCCGTCTTCGGGGACAGCGAGTCCCAAAGGCTCCACGCACTCCCTCAACGTCACGAAGAACGCGGGCTTCCAGCAGCAGAATGGTTCCGAACACCTGCCGTGGAACAGCCAGAACATATCGCTGCCGGGCTCCTGTAATTCCAATTTGTAAGTTTTTTAGCACATTTAGAGATATCTCATATCATGAACACTACGAAAATATACTAGTCAAAACAAAATAAGGGCCACTCGTCTTTTTTGTCGTTGGAGGCGATTACTCTCTTTTAATGCATTGTTAAGTTGCTGTCGATTTATGATGGGGTTAGCACATCTGTTAACAAAGATTTTTTTAAGTATTCCACTTGGATATTTTTTTGAAGTGGATAGTATTGGACACTTTATTGTTACCACATGACTCTACCTGGTTTAAAACTCATTTAAAATAAAGAATTCGTCAGGAGCAGGTAAAATTTGTTTAGCTACTGCCTTAATTAACATTTTGAGGATATTATACCGAGGATTCGATGACATATGAATTTAGCAACCGTATCTAGGGCCGTAACATTATACTGCAAGAAGGCCATTCACAGCGTTCTGTGGCGATGCAGCTCGGTTTTTCTCGGCGAGCGATTCAGAATGCTTGAAATCGATTTTAAAAGAGATTGGGGCACTAACTAGAAGACGAGGATCTGGTAGAGTACGAGCAACCACCGCACAAGAGGACCGCTATGTGCGCTTGACGGCCCGTAGAGAGCGCGCCATCACAGCCCGCTCTTTACAAAACCGTCTGCGGCAGGCGACGGGCACCAGCGGCAGTGATCAAACGATTAGAAATCGGTTACACGACGACCAGCAGTTCTCCAAAAGACGATTACTGCGGATTCTCTTAACGAGTACTCATCGGGCAAACTGATTATCGTTCGCTAGGCAGCATTTCGTATGGAATATGAGTGATTGGACACAGAATTGTTCACAGACGAGTGCAAAGTGAAATTTTTTAGTGATGATCGTCGCATTAGAGTCAGGAAACGTGAAGGAGAGCGATTTTCCTGCATACATGAAAGTGAGAGATTTAGGGGTCCTAACTAGGGCATCGAAACCCGGACCCATTTTCAAAACCCGGGTTTTCGGGTGTTTTGTTTGATGAAAACCGGGTACCCGGGTTTTTCGGGTTTTTTCGGGTTTTTTAACAATTCAAAAATTAACAATGCGAAAATACTTTACACATGATTTTCTGCGATTGCCATCACCTATCCAGTAAAGTACTATTTAAATACCATTGTCTGGGATCGCAGCAGTGCCCAACCAATTATCGAGTAAGCTGGTACGGCCGTATCATACTTTTATTGAAGCGACTATTTTACCTCTCCTATATTTTGGATCTTATCAAAGCTAGGGATTAAGATTTTCGGGTAAGATTA
The DNA here is from genome assembly GCA_905187585.1 of Cyaniris semiargus. Lineage (NCBI taxonomy): Eukaryota > Metazoa > Arthropoda > Insecta > Lepidoptera > Lycaenidae > Cyaniris > Cyaniris semiargus. The sequence goes on along the minus strand of LR994551.1, from coordinate 20,460,855 downwards.
AGTATTACAACAAGCTTCACCTCCAAATTACATATATTATTTAATGTACCTATTTGTATTTTATGAAATATATAAAAATGTATCCAGAATTTTTGAAGACATTAAATGGAAGAATAACCTTGAATATAAAACGTATGCCAACAAATATTTATTTAATCTTTTACATTTTTATTGCTGATTGTCAAAATTTTAATAATTATTTAGTCCTAATTATTGATGTTGGCATACTTTATACCTGTAAATAAATTTTTGTGCCTAGTTTTTACCTGAAATTGCCTTTTATCTGTCTTGCTACGGTATGAAGCCGAATGTTCTTTGCAATTTAAGGTAACTTTTCTCTGTCATCTAACTTACTGGAAAATCTGACATTACTGAAAAATATTACATTACACTACACCTCAAAGCTTTTTTGACGACCTCTGTGGCTTAATTGGTGGGCTGTTGGTAGCTCAAGCCGGGGGTCGCGGGTTCGAATCTCGCCGATGGAACAAAAGTTTTCAAAGTTCCTGGGTCAAGGATGTGTATTAACCCTTCGATCGCGGATTCTTGGAAATGCTATTGTATTCTATTGTTGTCGCAATCACCGGTGCCCGTATGGGGCTTGATGAGATATGTGTATAATATAATAAAAACCTTAAATTTATGTATACTAGTTTTCTTTTAGAGATAAGCAGTACCTGTTGTGTCGTCTTTCTAATATTATGTTACTTTTTAATGGTTTTGTGTGCAATAAAGTGTAAATAAAATAAATAAATAAAAAATATACTATAAAAGTGTTAAATATATTTCCGTTGTCTGGTACCTGTAACACAAGTCTATCAGGTACTTACCACGGCGCCAGACAGACGTGGTGTGAACCGTCCATAGATATTATTATTATTATTATTATTTTGTAGTTATTAGTTCTAGTCACAATAGACAGAATTCATGTCAGATAACCATGTAATTGATCAGAACAGACCACGTGGCAAATGCGGAAGGTTGCCTTTAATAAGTTTGGAAGATAACCATGGTGGTATGGTGTTACATACAAGAAATTGTCTCTGGCGCTGGTGCTGATAAAAACTTGGCTTGTATTTCATCTGGGTTCACTAAAATCACGTGTTTTAATAATTCCGCAGTGAGTATGACATCCACGGCCGGCTAAGGTAAGCCATCATTCGTCCTATTGTGTTACCAACATCAGTCTCTCAAGCAATGAAAAGCAATCTGCCGTATTTGCCAGACTGCAATACTGGAATACAAAATGGTATCACATCATACTTGATGGAAACTCCTCTGCATGGTTTTGTCACTTTCTAGGGGCTGGTTGCTCTCTTGGAACCTTTTTACTGATTGCATTGTCTTAATATTGTCGTTATTTGTTATATTGTGAATATAACAAATAATGACAAAAAGCATAACGACAAACAAAAATCTCTTTTAAGGTTTTTATTAAGTTAGACGACTGAAAATAATGACTTTAAATTGCAAAGAAGACTGGGCATGATACCGCAGCAGGGCACAAAAAATATTTTTTAGTAAAAATACTGTATGCCAAACATCAGATCAGTATAAATTATTACTATTTATTTGACAATCAGTAATAAAAATATCTCATTCGAATGAAAATTTCAGTTTATAAAACGAAATAAAGATTTGTTGACTTATCATTGATTTTTTATGACTGTAGATATCTGTGATTGTTTTAGAAACGATAAAATTCGGAAAATTGTTTTAATAATACGTTTTATTAAATACCAAAAAAAATAAGCTATCATTGTTCCATACACTGTCTTCAAAAATTCCTGACAGGTTTTTAGATATTCCAAAAATACAAATATCCCTAAGACTTTGTTGATGGGTGTATTTTATCAGCAACGGTCCATACAAGTTACAACGTTTTGTCACTAACTAGTGACTTGCCCATCATCAAAAGTCTACGGTACTTTCAGCAGACTTAGAACCCTTTGAAGCTGTCCACACTTTATTTTGTAAGCCTTTGATCACATAATAAAGAAAACTGTGGTCAATCACTGAATGTTGATTGAAAACTATAAAATAAGTTTAACAAGACTTGCTTCTATGAAATTTGAAAACTTTTTGCGATGGATAGATTGTTTGAAGATACTTGGCTTTTTTACATTGAATAGTTTTGGTAGAATTTTCAAAATATTATTATAAATAAATATTTTGGTGACAAGTAGTCTTCAATGCTCTTGAAACGAAACTTTTACTTTAAAATATTATATTTTGTTTACTTATGACCAATACAAATAATTAAACCTATACTTATGTTATAAAAATAAAGAATTTGTATGTTAGTTTGTTATAAATACCTTAAAATATCAGGTCTTGCCTTCAATAATTATCTAAAAAACGAAAAACCCGAAAAGCTCGAAAAACCCGGGTTCCATTTTTGAAACCCGGGTTTTTTCGTGATCCCCAAAACCCGGGTTTTCCCGGGTTTTCGGGTTTCGGGAAAACCCGGTCTCGATGCCCTAGTCCTAACGTTATGATGTGGGGAGGAATCTCTATGTCTGGCAGAACCGAGCTAGTCATTCTCAGTGGAGGTACGATAACGGCTCAACGATACATCGAGGAGGTCATAGGACCCCACGTGGCCCCATATGCATACAGAGTTGGCGCAGGATTCCACCTGATGCACGACAATGATTGCGCACACACAGTAAGAGCCACCAGGGAAGCCCTAGAGTCAGCTGGTACACAGCTAGGTCTTGCCCTGGCCTGCGAACAGTCCGGACCTGAATCCCATCGAGCACATGTGGGGCATTTTAAAACGAAATGTCCGAAGCACTTACCAACTCGTCCACAATGAGTGACAGCTGATCGACGTGCTGAAAAGAAGCTGGAAAGAAATTCCTCAAGAAACAGTTATTCACCTTGTGGAGAGTGTACCTACCAGACTGGAAGAGTGCATTAGAAAAGGAGGAGGCCATACCAGATAATAAAAAAAAATCATTCAACACCTTTTTATTTTTTTTGTTAACAGTTCTTTTTATCTCTACAATTTTTCCTCAATATTTTATTTTTCAGTAAAAGATGTTTTAAAACAGTTTTTCAATTATTTTATGATTAATTAATTTTAAATTAATTTATCTAATTTATTCATTAATTTATCCTGTAATCGCATAAATTCTTGAGAGCACTTAAATAAAAATCGCCCAAGTGCGAGTTGTACTCGCGCACGAAGGGTTCCGTACCACTACAGAGCAAAAATAGGCTAAAAATTGAATTTTTTGTATGGGAGCCCCCCTCAATTATTTAATTTATTTAAATTTTATAATTAATTATTAAAGTACAAATACAATTAAGTATTTTGAGAACATTTCAATTGCCTATGTGTTGCCGTTAATGATTAAGAGCAAAAAATAGCAAAAAAAAAATCACGGTTGTTGTATGGGAGCCCCCCTTAAATATTTAATTTATTTTATTTTTAGTATTTGTTGTTATAGCGGCAACACATATACACAATCTGTAAAAAAATCAGAAGTCTAGCTATAGCGGTTCTTGAGTTACAGCCTGGTGACAGACAGACGGACAGACGGACAGACATCGAAGTTTATATATCATTAGTAATAGGGTCCCGTTTTTACTCTTTGGGTACGGAACCCTAAAAACGTGGTGGCCCTTATTTTGTTTTGACTAGTATATAATATAGTAAAGGTAAATTTGTGTTAACAAGAAACCATAAAAAGAAGAGATGTAAGATGTTGGTAATGATGCTTCGCTTGACTCGTCTTGGCGGGGGCACTACTGTGCCACCAGATATTATGTTGATAACAGGCAACAGCCTGTACTCAGCCCCCCTAGCATACACAAACGAGATATCTCGTGGATATCTCACTCTCGAGCGTAATGATATTGTCGATATCGATATATATATATATATATATATATATATATATATATATATATATATATATCTTTTTCGCTAACATGCGTACGTCGAGACTCGAGAGATAAATTTCTCGTTCGTATATAGTTCGTTAGTATATAGACAAAAATAGCACATATATAAAAAACAAAATTATCTCTAATTTTGACGACAGACGTACGAGAAAAAATGTATGTCATGTTAGAGTCAATAGAGATGAAGAGATAAACCAGTTAACATCGAGAAAACGTGTAAACAAAATTTTCTCTTTGGCGTATGCTAGCACGGCTAAGGAGATTACATCTAGAGACTAGTGAGTCTACGAAAATGAGACAAAGCTCATGTCCAATTGTATTAACCCATTATAGCATAACATACCAGGAGTATGGTAAAAGATTTTTAGTTTTTCAAATGGATCCTTATAAGTTTTTTTTTTATTATTTTTTATTAGATTCAATATAAAGCTACATAATATTACATCTGAAGCCGAACTGATAGAGCTGCATAAAACAATAATTCTTAACTCTATTAAGTATTACTGAATTATCAATTTTACAACAAGTACATGTTATGTCGCATATAAATGGAATACCTAATGGTGTCAGGACTTATGAATCTTACGATCGAAGATACTCGTCTTTATTTAAAACGCTTGTTATTCAAATCAGTTATACTCTCAATGTCATCAACGCAACTGCAACAAAACGTGTAGAGCTACAATTTGAACCCGCGTTTCGCAAAAAAGATTTAGGGCCTGCTGCACCACTCACTGATAAGTGCCGGATAGGCTATCCACAACTTATCTGTCAGATAGAGCATCTACCAGATAAGAAGTGGATAACCTATCCGGCACTTATTAGTAAGTGTGAAACAGCCCCTTACCCTACACTTTGTATAAAGTCGATAGCATCAACGCAAAAAAATCCGATAAAATTTGAAAGAATCGATGTAGATGAAGCGAGGCAAGTTACTAGCAAAAACTTACAGAATAATGTTATTATTTTCAGAAATGCTGACTCACCACCCTCCCACCCTCCTGCCCTCATAAGGAGCACCAGTAACGCATCAGCTCTCACTTCATTGTCACCTGATCTGTCTCTATCCGATTCACATTTCTTTGAGGTAACTATTGAAACATATTTTTGTGTTGGATAGTCCATTTATCGAGGAAGGTAGGCTAATTAGTGTATTAGGGTCAGCGCAGACAGAACGGAGCGCAGCGGAGAGGATTTTATTAACGCACTTGAAAATAAACTTTAAAGTTATGACACTAAAGTGCGATAAGGGATTCCCGTGTATCCTAGAGGACGCGCGAGCATTTCTTGTAAGGTTCAAACATTTATGCACTTTAGTGTAATAATTTTAAAGTTTATTTTTAAGTGCGTTAATAAAATCCTCTCCGCTGCGCTCCTTTCTGTCTGCGCTGACCCTTACGCTGCAACCAATAGAAGCGTAGTATCAGTGAAAAAAAACGGGGAAAATAATTTATCTTATGGTGTTCACGCAGACGACGTCGCAGACAACAGCTAGTGCCAAATAAAGTTTTAGATGCTCGTTGAAATAATACAAAACAAGATAGACTGTTATATCCTGTTTAGGTTATGATCAAAATTATATAATTTATCGCTAGATAAACAGGACTGATAAGAAATTGGTTATTTTTCAGGTGCTCTACATCGGAAAAGTCAGAATATCCCAAAGGAAAGTCCCGGAATCTCTGATAGACGATGCCTTAGACAAATTCGTGCAACATGAAGCTGAAAAGATCAAAAACCAGAGACGCCATAGCTTACTGTCTTCCACAGGAGTAAGTGATTTTTAAATCTAGGGAAAAATCTTTCACGAGCAAATATACAACTAGGATAACCCTTACCCTGAAAGGGTTTTTAACTGACTTCAAAAAAGAAGGTTATCAATTCGACACCTATGTATGTAATATTTCCAGAACTGCCCAGTTTTCGTATGTTAGTCTATATCAGCTTCTGAACAAATGTGCCAAATTTCAAAAGTGTATGTATATTGTATGTACGTATGTATGTTTTTATGTTTGTGTTCGCATATCTCCGGAACTACAAGTCCGATTTAAGCAATTCTCTTTTTGTTGTACTAGGTATTGTTCAACTTAGAGAATGCTGGAAGTTTCATCAAAATCGGTTCAGTAGTTTTTGAGGTAGGGAATTCTAATTCTCAATTACGTACAATTTTGAAGTCGGTTTTATCTTTTTAAAATACTATTATTTAGAGTAAATATTATTATGAACGTTTTTTTTTTTCCAGACCTCCTTAGATAGTGACTCAACTAGCCTTAAGGACACTAATGATAATCCCATAGAAAATTTTGCCCAAAAAACTAGCCTAATACCAAGCACAACTCCTCTAGAACCGGACAAGAACGTAGCATGGAGAAGTGCCGAAAACTTACACAAAGTTAAAAGCACAGAGGTGGATAAAGCATTTGACGTCTTTACTAAAGAAAGAGTCAACAAACCAATAGTGGAATCTAATTCTCTCAAAAAAGACGTAATCAAAAATAATTTAGGTACCGTCGATGAAGAAAAACACGACGACATGTATATAGGTGATCTGCCACCTTTACACATAAGTGAACCCATCGAAGATCCGCTTCCAAAACTAAATGACAAGGAAAATAATAAAGTTACTCTTAATGGTAACTTAAATGGAAATCACAAAGTTCAAGAACCTACAGATCCTCTTTTGAGTATTCCTGTAGTTGTCTCAAAAACTGAAGATATCAAAAAGGTTAACTTTACTGAAATATCAAGAAAGCCATCAGCTAATATGGATAATAAGAAACAAGGAATGCCGTTTTTAAGGGACCGATCTGCATCTATTGGAACGTTGAATTTGAAGACACCTCTAGCGCATCTTATTGGGGAACAAAACAGGACCATGTTGTTTCAGGTAAGCCCAAAACATAAAAAGTATTTCTATCAGAATAGTCAATGCCAAGATTCTTGAAAGTGACTTACTATCACAGTAAGTCACTTTCAAGACTGTGATGACTGTGATGAGATTCAAAATAAGTAAATTTTTAGCTTCAATAGAATGTTATTTGAATCAGTTATTCAATATTCTGCAACTTTTTGTCTGTTAGGTATCTATTATAATTAGTTTTCTTCTAGGTGGGCCGTTCTGAACTCCGTCTCATAAGCCCAGATCGGAAGCAGATTCTTCTGCACCGCGCCTTCCGTGACGTCGCCAGTTGCGTCCTCGGGCGGACCAACACGGAACACTTCGGCTTCGTCTGCCGCGAAACCAACGACTCTTACGCCTGCTACGTTTTCAAGTGTGAGAGTGATGGTGTCGCCACTGAGCTTATCAACGGTAAGTTTCAGTATGTTGTTGGTAATTTCTTTATTGCTTCCTGTAACCAAACCAAACTTTGTCCCTAAAATAATAAAGGTTAAAAAATTTGTACAAAATCCTATATTAAAACAAGTCAAGCAATCTCTTATAAGTTAATATAACAAATAAAAAATTATAAGCTAGCAAGCAATAAGAGCATTTTTTTGCAGCCATAAAGCAAGCGTTTGCATCCCATGCTGACAACCTAAAGAAGAACCGTGAGAAGTCGCCCAACGCCACCTGCGAGCACTGTCCTATGTTGTGGTACCATCGCCTGTGCCATGACATCGAAGGTATTATATAAAATATAATGATAATATTAATATTATAGTGCACATCTATTCGTGCATCGATGAAAATAGCTCACTTTAATAATTAGATAACAGTTGTGAGTTATAAATAAATAAATAATATGACATAGGGCCAGGCCATGGTCGTATCGCAAAAACAACCATTGAAAAGCAATGTATTTTTTGCGATGCGACGCCGCAACGCAGCGTTGTGACCTGGCCCATACGTGTAAAACACGACGTACGACATTTCACAATTTCTTTGGAAATTTTGCTTTCACAAAACTCCCTTATTATATTTATAATGTTCCTAATGTTTACGATCTAAACCTGTCTATGGTCTTGGATGGTCCTAAATGTCCACATTGTATATTCCAGGCATGAACGACAAGAAGATGCACGCGTTCATCCTGCGGCGCGTGGAGCAACTGCCGGAGGAGGAGCAGGAGCTCATCATCACCAAGTACCAAGGCGGCACCAACCACATGTACGAGGTAGGTCCGATAACTCTAACACGGCTTTTAAACGTAGGTCCAAGATAGACAGGAATTTACGAACGTGTAAGTTGTAACGGCCTGTCCACATCTCCAAGTCACGAAGTCGTCAACGTGGAACGGTGCGGTAACGTGGCACGGTACGTTGACGTGACGTGAAAATTTACGTCAACGTAACGTAAAAATGCACGTCATGGTGTAGCAAAACTTTACGTCGTTTTTTTCTTAAATCTCTCTCTCCGTCTTCTTAACAATAGCAGAAGCAGAATACGTATTGTGCGGTCCATATCTAGATCAGTAGTGAAGAATGTCTAGCAGTTATACAAGGCATGGTGACGTACAATGTTGCTACATCTTGACGTGCATTTTTAACGTTACCACGTTGACGACGTCGCGTCGTAACGTGGACATGTGGACAGGCCGTCAGGGTCAATCCAGACCGCAACGCGACGCGTAGATGCATTTCTAAATTTGTATTGAATTGACAGATTTCAATTGTGTGAGACGTCTTGCAAATCTGTCCAATCCATACAAATTTAGAAATGCATCTACGCGTCGCGTTGCGGTCTTAATAATTGACCCGGAGCATATTAACGCATGTAGGTAATGCATCGGCGTCTATTGTGCGCAGTGTAGACATCTGCCAAATAATGATTCAGGGCTCTCGTTTTGACGTGTTTTCATCCATCGCGGAAACTGTAATTCTGCGGATTTGAAAGAAACCAAAAAAATTAGTTACGAAGACTTTTTTCTTAAATTCACACGTTTGCGGTGCGTCTCCGAAGCAATGTTAAATAATACAGTTTCTCCGATAGACTAGAGTCTAGACGGTTTAACATTTATTTTGTAAACTATCATTATGTCGACTATTGCATTGCTCGGTCTGGTTCAAACTGATGCTGACGAGGTAACTCATTACTGTCCAGGTGACGGAGCACAACGCGTTCCTGATGATGCTGCTGCGTGCGCACTGCGAGGCCAAGCAGCAGAGGCATGTCCACGACACTGCTGAAAATAGGTAACTATTTCTGTCCGCATTCCTCAAAGTAAGATATGGCGTCTATCTCGAACTTAGGTTAAGTTAAATGTGCATTTAATATTATTTTATCTTTCTCTCTCTCCCCTCTCGTTGTTAAATATTGTGTTAAACGGTTGTTGCCGTTCGGGAGCTCCCAAATAGGCCTAAATATGAGATTAAATCATTTTTCAAACACTGTTATAATTTTTCAGGTCAGAGTTCCTGAACCAGTACCTGGGGGGCGGCAGTACGATCTTCATGAAGGCGAAGCGGTCGCTGTCCAGCGGCTTTGACCACCTGCTCAAGCGGAAACAGAGCCGCGACGACTTGGCAATACCTGTAGCTGTTAAAAAGGTAGATATTTAGGTACACCTAAATTAAATACTTAAATATATCCTAAATAAAGTATGTTATACTTATTATTGTCCTACTGGCTTAGAAGCCACGTATGATGTAGAAGGTTCTTACGCCATAAATAGTGTACCAAAAGGCGCTGTCCTCATGTTGACCTTCTAGGTCTAAGGCCTGCTTCTCGTTCATCAAATGATGCCTCGGTCGCAGGCTGGCTCACAGTTGCGTCAGTCAGTGCGTGCCAATGAGACAACCTGCAAAGCGAAATCCGAGGAATGAGAATTGATCCTAATTCGTCCTTGATGATTGCAAGCTACATTCATGAACCATGAGTTATAACTCATTAGAATAAGGAACTGCTTACCTTCGAACTAATTAAGTACTTTTCCATTTCAGGAGGTATCCCCAAATCCACCACCAGCGCCGGTATCGGTTCCGCCCACGCCGCCCATTCAGGAGACTTCGTCGGAGACGTCCGGCCCCGAGCTGCTGTCGCCAGAAGCCGCTCGCAAGTCCACCTCGCCTATGGTCAATAGCGGTAATAAGTCCTTTTAGATCTAGAAGATCCTAAATAGGAAAATTTTCTAGCTTGTAAAGAAGGAGGAAAATTGATTGAATAAGTTCGATGATCTTACAAAAAAACACATACATCATTTATCATTAATGATTTCTGGTGCTAATTTCATCCGATTAAAGATTCGCTCTACATTTTGGAATGTACCTAGGTAGAAGTCATAATGTATCCTCTTAGTATTGCAAAGGTTGAACAATTAACAAAATTCTTCTTTAGTTTCAGAGCCATCTTCGCCGAAGGTTGTTATCCCAGCAGTGGAAGAAGTTACAGAAGGGAGCAAGGAATCCACTCCAGTCGCCTCGCCTATGATGGATATGTATGTATTACATAAATTATTTTTTGTTATCGTGTACGCACGGCAAGAGCATGCTGTCACCCGCATGCGGACCAGATCCGTGCGAGGGTGACAGCACGCGTGACATAAAAATCGCCCTAATTTACGTAGGTCTGCAATCTGCCTATGAATCGACTTCTCTGATAGAACCATAGAAGAAATTGATTCATAGGTATTTGACGGACCTACGTCATTTGGCCGGATTATGTCAATTCAATGTTATAACCTTTGGTTATAACTTATACGTGATCTGACGGCTAGGTTTGCCGTTTGACATAAAGCGACCAACTCTCGTAGGTCCGCATTCTGCCTATGAATAGATTTGAGTAATAGTACTCACCAAACTAAAGACTCTTGTATACAAGGTTCAGATCCCCTTTGCCTCTAGAGTCTAGTGAAACCCAGGATTATAACCGTAGAATGTTCCTCCAGCTTCCTGAAGGTGTCTGACGCGCGGCCGAGCGCGGCGGAGGCGGGCTCGGAGCCGGACGAGACCTGGCGCCAGGCGATATACAACAAGGTGGTGCAGCCCCCACTCATCGACACCGCTGATGGTGAGGAAAAGTGGTTTCTACTAGATACATTCAACATTCACTAGGCCAGGAGTTCCTAAAGTGGGCGCCTTTTCGACTATACAGGGTGTAACAAAAATAAGTGATAATACTTTAGGGTGTATACGTGTTCCTTGTAGAGAGTTCACTGTGAAAGTAGCAGCGCTGAAAGACGAAATTTTTTTTTCACGTTTGTATGGGGACACTCGTGACGCTCGGGCCCTTGCCCATACAAAAGTGAAAAAAAATTCGTCTTTCAGTGCTGCTACTTTCACAGTGAACTCTCTACAAGAAACACGTACACACCCTAAAGTATTATCACTTATTTTTGTTACACACTGAATATCATTTTCACATAGCGAGGGCCTAGGATATAGATACGGGGACGTGACAAAATACTAAATTTGTAACTGCACCGCGGGCTGAAATAGATTTGGAATCTCTGGACGAGGCGAAAGGCTCTACGAACTGATTTCAGAAACAAAGTGATAATACTTTAGGATGTGTAATGTGTATTATGGAGTTCACTGTAAAAGTAGCATCGCTGAAAGAGTTGCTTTTGAGTTCTTTGTTTCTACGAGAAATGTTCCAACGTCAAAAATTTGCAGAAAAAAATACTTTTGTTTTTTTCTGTCAATTTTTGACGTTGGGCACATTAGAATAGTCATGATATGACAGAGAAAAACATCGGAACTGGAATAGCTATACGCTGCGGGAATATCTTCAAGGCTGTAACGTAGACATAATTTATTTTACATCATATGTACATTAATTACTTAAATGTAATTAATTCAAAATTTTGACATAAGCCCTATACATTATCTGTCAAACTCTTCATTTAATTCATAAAGTTAATATACCTAGCGGAATAGAGAAACAAAGGCCTGAGCAAGCGAGATGTCACTATCAGTAAAGCGTCTCCCAGACAGACGCGGCCTGCGATGGCGGTGGCGGTGGCGGTGACTTAACACTGCGTGGTAAAAAGAGACATGTGATACATGACAGCAGAACTCTTTTTTTGACGTCCAGTCGGCACTTATCGGCACGTTGACAATTTAATCTCATAGAATTCATGTTCAATCATGCTTGTGTAACTGTATACGTACACATATTTTTACACACAGATGTAAACCAATTTCGGTTTCGTTTGACAGCTCGAGATTGTTGCTCTATTCCGCTAGGTATATTAACTTTATGATTTAATTGAAGGTTAATCATAATTAAATGTCTCTGAGTACGGCGGTAAGTGTTCTAGCAATTTCCAGGTGACTTAACTCAGGCGGACCTGCTGGGCAAGCCCGCGCCGTCGACCGGCAAACGGTCGAGGGAGAAGTTGAGGCAGCTGTGGAAGATGGCCATCGACCAGACCATCCTGCTGGTTAGGATGGAGAAGGAAAACGCTAGACTTAAAGGTAATGTTTTTTCCGGGACAAGGTAACACACAGATCGTTGAACACGTAGACAGTCAGAAAGACGAACAGACAGAATATAGACAGACGGCTTTTATAATATGACTTATGATATGACTCTTCTGGCAGAGACTTCCAGATGGGATTAGGCCACCCCGTACCAAATTGTAATGATTCAAAACTCTTTTAAGTGTCAGAATTCAAAATCTTGAACCGATTAAATCACTGGAAGTTTCTTACAACCATTTTTGTCAGGGGCTAAAAATAAATAAATAAATAATTGTTAATACAGAACGCGAGGAATCGTCAGCGGTGCGGCGCATCAAGCTGGAGTATACGGAGCTGGGGTCGTGCGAGGGCACCGTGATGTGGGACTCACTACTGGCGCGGGAGCCCGGCCAGCCCGTCGCCAAGGTCGACCGCCACATGCTGAGGCAGGCGGTGTATCAAGGTGAGATGATGACGTAGCGGGGAGTCGTCGGCGGTGCGGCGCATCGAGCTGGAGTACACGGAGCTGGGGTCTTGCGAGGGCGCCGTGATGTGGGACTCGCTGCTGGCGCGGGAGCCCGGCCAGCCCGTCGCCAAGGTCGACCGCCACATGCTGAGGCAGGCGGTGTATCAAGGTGAGATGATGACGTAGCGAGGAGTCGTCGGCGGTGCGGCGCATCGAGCTGGAGTACACGGAGCTGGGGTCGTGCGAGGGCGCCGTGATGTGGGACTCGCTGCTGGCGCGGGAGCCCGGCCAGCCCGTCGCCAAGGTCGACCGCCACATGCTGAGGCAGGCGGTGTATCAAGGTGAGATGATGACGTAGCGAGGAGTCGTCGGCGGTGCGGCGCATCGAGCTGGAGTACACGGAGCTGGGGTCGTGCGAGGGCGCCGTGATGTGGGACTCGCTGCTGGCGCGGGAGCCCGGCCAGCCCGTCGCCAAGGTCGACCGCCACATGCTGAGGCAGGCGGTGTATCAAGGTGAGATGATGACGTAGCGAGGAGTCGTCGGCGGTGCGGCGCATCGAGCTGGAGTACACAGAGCTGGGGTTGTGCGAGGGCGCCGTGATGTGGGACTCGCTGCTGGCGCGGGAGCCTGGCCAGCCCGTCGCCAAGGTCGACCGCCACATGCTGAGGCAGGCGGTGTATCAAGGTGAGATGACGACGTAGCAAGGAGTCGTCGGCGGTGCGGCGCATCGAGCTGGAGTACACGGAGCTGGGGTCGTGCGAGGGCGCCGTGATGTGGGACTCGCTGCTGGCGCGGGAGCCCGGCCAGCCCGTCGCCAAGGTCGACCGCCACATGCTGAGGCAGGCGGTGTATCAAGGTGAGATGATGACGTAGCGAGGAGTCGTCGGCGGTGCGGCGCATCGAGCTGGAGTACACAGAGCTGGGGTTGTGCGAGGGCGCCGTGATGTGGGACTCGCTGCTGGCGCGGGAGCCCGGCCAGCCCGTCGCCAAGGTCGACCGCCACATGCTGAGGCAGGCGGTGTATCAAGGTGAGATGATGACGTAGCGAGGGGTCGTCGGCGGTGCGGCGCATCGAGCTGGAGTACACGGAGCTGGGTTCGTGCGAGGGCGCCGTGATGGCCCGGCCAGCCCGTCGCCAAGGTCGACCGCCACATGCTGAGGCAGGCGATGGTCGATCAGTCAAGGTGAGATGATCTAGATTAAGTGCCTTTGACGAGGTAGAATAGATAACTTTTTAGTAGCAACAGCCTTTAAAATAGCATAATAATAATATTTACCTAGTAAAATAGACGTCTTCGTGGAAGTAATTGCCTTCGTTACCTAGGATAACCGATACCTTCCGAAAATACTGTCATCAAAAAATTCAATCTAGAAGCTGGAAATAATACCATTCCCTAGCCTTCCTAGTATTCCTAATGATATCAGAGAAGAGGAAAAAAATGAAGAAAATCCCCTAGCATTATCTTGTTTTATGGTATGATGATGTAGGCAGTAGGAGCTCTTGATGATGGATTATGAATACGCAGTGACGGATTAACCCTTAATCAAATTAAGCAATTGCCTAGTCTGAGGGGGCACTAGAAGAAGGACAAAAAACATCCGTTCTTAGGGCATCACGTCTCACTCTCACGTCACAAAAAACCACACCAAAAATAGTTCCTAGGAAAAAACTAATGTTTTAAAATGTAGTTAAAGTTTAAAGACCGATTCTAGTTTTTTTTGACGACCTCTGTGGCTCAGTTGGTGGGCTGTTGGTAGTTCAAGCCGGGGGTCGCGGGTTCGAATCCCGCCGACGGAACAAAAAGTTTTCAAAAAGTTCCTGGGTCATGGATGTGTATTAAATATGTGTATCATATAATAAAAATCTTAAATATATGTATAGTATAAAATTATTAAATATATTTCCGTTGTCTGGTACCCGTAACACAAGTCCTTCAGGTACTTAGCACGGGGCCAAACTGACGTGGTGTGAAGCGTCCATAGATAGATAATTTAATTGATATACGGACAGGGGGGGGGGGGGGGGACCCAGGCATGGATTGCTTAGGGCATCAAGTAGTCTTAATCCGTCACCGTGAATATGATAATATGATTTCAAAACATGTTAATATGTTTGATTAATATGGTGCTAATCAACTGCCACAACAGTAACAATACCTTATTCTATCCAGGTGTCCCCCGCATGTCTCGCGGCGGCGTCTGGTACTTCCTGGCGGAGCAGGCGAGCGCTCGTCTCCCGCCGCCGGACGCACGCGCCGCGCCGCTGTACGCCGCACCATATCGCGCCCTGCTCGCTGGGCTAACCAAGCACCAGCATGCGATTCTCATCGACCTTGGTGAGTATATCTTTTAGTACTTAAAAATTATCATCAGCAGCAGCAGAATAGTTAACATTATAACGCGCTGCTCGCTGGCAATTACCAAGCACCAGCACACTATCCTCATCGATCTTGATCAGTTAATTATATTCATCACCAGCATCAGGAGGAGCTCCAACAATAAAAGCAGCTTATCAAACTTAGCCAGATGGTAGACTACGTGTCCACTGTTGTGGTCGGTCATCATCATCACTTTATAACCCATACACCTCTATATTTAGGGCTCCTTCTCATACCTACTTATTTTACCACTATTTATTTTAGCTACATCATACTACATCCTATATCAGTTTCTTTTCATCGGCTAATTACAAACCAATTATACATTATCGCCATTGGAATTATGCACTAAGTCTCATTTTTCACGCAGGTCGAACATTCCCGAAACACTCCTACTTTGCCTCGGCCCTGGGACCTGGGCAACTCGCTCTCTACAACATACTCAAGGCGTACTCACTTCTGGACCCTGATGTCGGCTACTGCCAGGGATTAAGCTTCGTTGCTGGAGTGTTGCTGCTGCATGTAAGTATATTAATGGATGTCAGAAGTAAACGAATACAACTAAAACTAGTATCTGGCATCAGAAAGCCAGCCTTATACAGGTTGTTAGGGTGAACACCGTTATCCTTAAAAACCATCAAATGAGCCCGTCAAAATTTCTATGAGAAAAATGTTGGGAACTCAAAAAAAATGCTGTCTTCATACCCATACAAATTGCCCGGATCGGCAATTTGTATGGGTATGACGACGGATTTTCTTGAGTTCCCAGCATTGTTGTCATAGAAAAAGTTGTTCATTTTGACGGGCTCATTTGATGGTTTTAAGGATAACGGTGTTCACACGAACAACCTGTATTGTATGTTTTAGTGACTGTGAATTTTGTAATTTGCTATAGATGGAGGAGGCTGAGGCCTTCTCGCTGCTCCGTCACCTGATGTTCAGGCGCGGTCTACGCAACCAGTACCTGCCTGATATGAGCGCGCTCCAAGTACAGGTAAACAAGAAAATAAACGGCCAAATCACTTCAAACAAAGATTATGTACTTTCGTCATTTTGCTAGGAAAAGTTGACCTTACTGTATTCAAGATAGTCAGGGAAGAGTCAAAGTTGGAATAATACCTTCAACTCACAAATACACAATTTAACGACGCTGGGCGACCGCCCAGGGCGCTGGATATAAAGGGGCGCCAATTTTTTTAAGTACTATCAGCACCCTGGGCGCCGAAGAAATGACGCCCAGGGCGCTGGTAGTGCTTAAACCGGCCCTGAGGGTACGCACTGACGAACTTGCAGACTTAACTTCATCATTTTCACTTATCAATACTTTCATCCACTTGGTCCAGCTGTACCAGCTGTCCCGCCTCCTCCGCGACCACGAGCCGGAGCTGCACGCGAAGCTGGAGGCGCTGGACATCTCGCCGGCGCTGTACGCCGCGCCCTGGATGCTCACGCTCTTCACCAGCCAGTTCCCGCTCGGCTTCGTGGTTAGGGTCTTCGGTGAGTTTGAATAATAGTTCAGAATGCTATAGTCCAGGGATGGCGAACCTTTTCGTACTAATGTGCCCTTTTTCTAAAGAAATCAGTTAACTTCAGTTAAGTCATAAACGTACCATTTAATAATTTTGTGTGATCCGATGCGTATTTCAAAATTCGCCTAATATGGTGCTTACTATGCAGATTATTATGTATATTCTATAACCTTCATTGTTGGTTAAAACAATTTCGATACCAGTTTAGGGACCAGTGGTGTGCTCTAAATTTTATGTCGCGTGCCACCAGTGTCATTGGTTCGCCATACCTGCTATATTCTATTCGCGTTGTCATTTTATATTTTGCACTTTGAATCAAATGTTTTAATTGCTTAGGCACTTCATATTGGAAAACGTGACACAGCCAAATTTTCGCTGCCAAATTAACACGAATAGTATAGGCGATGTATGTACCGAAGCAAGAATCACTTCAGTACAGAAACCAGAATTTTTGGATTTTGAGCTTTATTTTCTATTGTTGCGCTGACCAAGTCTTTTCGGCTCGGGTCCAAGAGGAAAGTGTTAAGAGGGTCATGAGTTCCTGGGATTTTTGTTTCCTTTAGCGTACTTTTTGTTTGAATGCTGCCTCTTTCTATCTTCGACATATTATTATGCTTTCAAGTCTATGAGTCTAAGAACCTAACCTTACTAAATAACGTAAAGTGTAGGAAGGACCTAATAGCAACGATTTAATTCTCCAGACCTGATCTTCCTGGAGTCCCTGGACGTGGTGTTCGCAGTGTCGCTGGCGCTGCTGAGCGTCCACCGGGAGGGCCTGATGATGTGCTGCGGCTGCGAGGAGGCGGCCGAGTACCTCAAGCATAAGCTGCCAGATGTGGACCGTGCTGTCGCTGACAAGGTTATGAAGAAGGTACCGCGTCTTTGTCCTTGCCTTAAAGGTTTTGGCATTTGGACAGGCTAAGAAACTATTTTATGATTGGGGAACCTAAACTTTATTTTATGACCAAATGAATATTATTCTGTCCCTCATATTGAGTATAGGTCCAAGAAATCCATCTATCCAGTATCCAGGAGTCCTGGGTACTGGATCGTGGACTAGGACCCACCAACACATTTATTGTTAAGTAGACTCGTTTATTCCTTTTTTCAGCTGATTAGTTTCCCAAAACTTTGTGACGCAGCAATCACTTCTTCATGCGGGAACGGTTCACTTTTCCATTGTGAAACCTATCATAATATATCCCATGAAACCCAAAAACTTTACAAAAATTCATCTTTTGTTCTTTCTCTACTCCCTAGGTCCACAAGATGGACATCAGCCGGCAGCTGTCGGAGTACGCGGTGGAGTACGGCGTGCTGCGGGAGGAGATGCCGCGCCTGGCCGCGCTCACGGAGCACAACCAGCGCCTGTTGGACGAGACGGAACGGCTGACTGCTGAACTTGACGTGAGTACGCCAGGAAGATGGTTCCCAAATGTCTTGTACTTAGTTTATAGTGAATATTAAAAATTAATTCCTCTTGTTTATTTCAGAATGCAATGGACACAATCAATAGTTACCAAAAGAACCAAAGCCGCCTGGAGACGCAGAACAAAATAATGGAGCACCAGCTTCTGATGCTGAGTCGCTACATATCGGCGAATCAGAAGGACCTGCCGCCCGAGATCAAGAAGGTGGTTCAGATCCACGCAAAGAAGATCTCTTTCAGTTCCAAGATCACCTCCTTCAAATTCACGTCGAACGACGACGAGGAGGAGAAGAAACCGCCCAAGACCGGCGTCAGCTCCCCCAACCTCTTCTCCAAGATAAGCAGGGAGGACGTCCTCAACGCGGTCAACAGAGAGAAGAACATAGAGAGCGATAGAAAACACTTCCTGATGAAGAAGTCGCAGTCCGTGCACTCCGGTCTCATCGCCTCCAGGCTCAAGGTCGCGGAGGCGGAGCGTAAGAGCAGCCTGCGAATAGACGACCTCGCCAACGATCTCAAGAAGAAGACCTTCACGGAAACGCACGAGCAGATACTCCAGGAGAGGCTGTTCGAGAAGCAGCTGAAGCACGACTTCGACGAGAACCTCAAGAAGTTAGACGAGAAGTTGACGCTGAACTACGACGACGATCTGAGCATATTCCAAAGCAAGAAGAGTATGTCCTTGAGTCTGACGGCTCCCAAGCCGCAGACGAAGTTACCCGACAGCGGGTTCGTGACGCCGATGAGCCCGACCGAGCGAGAGAGACGGGACGATAGCTCCGTCGTCTCGCACCCTCTCAGCGACTGTGACGTGGACATCAAGTTCGACGGACAGTCCACCAAGCTGAAGCAGATAAGACCGCTCAAGACGAACGGAGTGGCGGAGAAGAAGACATAATATCGGAACCACTAGAAGACGTGCTCGATTTAATCGAAAAAATAATTATCGATTTTAGGAATCCATTAAGCACGTAATCGATAAAATTGATATTAGGACCGAAGGATATAAACAGTAGAATTGTTTTGAAAGTGAGATATATTACTTAATTTAGTAACTTGGTGATTATGATATTTTTATATAAATATTTAGAAGGTTGGACCACAGTACCCGGGCCACGGAGATTTTGATGGGTAAGGGTGAGGCCAAACTTTCTGAGTCGTGAGTCGCAGAATTTCGGTTCGCAGAAATTCTGCTGTATTCAGTTTCATAGAAAATTCCTACTTCATTCACACGAGCGTAATTTTGTGGGTCATGTTTTGTATGAAAAAATATTTACGCGACCGAAATTCTGCGGCTCACTACTCACAAAATTACGCTCGTTAGGCTTCACCCTTGGGCTGTGTTCAAACCAAACTGACTGTCAGCCGCCGAAAGTGAGCGAACGTTACGCAGTTTATTGTATTTCCATACATATTCACTTTTCCGTTCACACCTAACCGACAATACGTTATTACGCTAGGCGTAGGCGCTGACATTCGGCGGCCGATTAATATAGCACGCCACTACGCTCCGCGGACGCTGATGGCTACGTAACTAAGTCAGCTAAAGCGTATAGTCAGCATAGTGTGAACGAAAAATGCCGTTTATTTTCACGTTTACACTGGGGCTCACAGTGAGCCTGCTCACATTCCGCGGCTTATAGTCAGTTTGGTTTGAACACGGCCTTAGGTTCTTAATTTATTTAATCTACTTAATACTTATATTTTAATTCAAACGTTTTGTTTAATTATGCCAAAAATTTATTTGCCATAAAATTTCAATGGGTACCTACATCACATAGTTATAAGAGCTAGACTTAAATATTTATAGATTATAAAATAGACAAAAAATTAATATAATATAAAATATTTGTTGTTCAGTATAATATTATGCATAAAAATACTTGCCTACACTAAAACTTCAAATGTTATTGATAAATAGTAACCTACTTATGCCTGGTTTTGGGGATTTTTCATAGGAGCTCATCTGCAACGTTTCTACGCTTGCCGAGGCATGGCGAGCGTCCACAAGCCACAAGCGTCAACAAATCTCGCTTGGCATTTGGAAGTCGTTTCCACGCTCGTGAACGCGTCAGTGTACGTACATCCAAGCATGGCGGACACCGAACTTGTGTCGGCTATTAACATCTTTGGGGTTCCGACAGTCCTGTCAAAAACTTCACAACTACGTGGCATTACTACACTGTGTTGTTCAAGTTCTAAGCTCAACATTTTACTAAATATTATATTCTGAGCTTCCAGATGGTTTCTGGGGCTTGGATCTGAAGTTCAAATTTAATATTCATCAAAATTCAGTGGCCCCCCTTGCTAATAAAAGTAATTTTACAGCACATAATATATAAACCAAGGTCTGTTCGTCTGATTCTGACTTACTAAAAACTAGTGATGAGCAAAATCGGTCTTGCAGCCTCAGTCTTGGTCTTGCAAATAAGCAATGCCGAGACCAAGACTATCCTAAAACTAAAAAAACCAAATCCAAGACCGAGATCAGGCAGATTTGACCAAGTCCAAGACCAATATTGTACTAGAAATACCAAAACCAAGACTGTCTGAGTCTTGTTTTGCTCATCACTACTAAAAACGTCATATAATAAGTATTTTTATTAATCAGGGGGGGGGGGGGGTTTTTGTATAGCATGGAATTAGTTACCATTATTTTCCACTAGGGGCGCTTTTATACATACACGCGCCGAGTATTGATGAAAATTTAGTTCATGGCTTCATTGAATCAGAAGTAGTTATTTAGTTAGAAGGTAATCGTAATACCTATATTTGTTTGTAGTAGGTAAAGTAAAGCAAAAAATAAGGCCTTTCATTTTACTAAAATACGGATAATCGGAGGCCTTAATTGGTATTTCTATTTATGAAATTAAAATTAAGTGATGAATATTAAAATTAAAGCCAACTCGTGCCAGTGTGGGTGGGAGTTAGTCGTTGATTAAATAATAAATATTGTGTTAGTGTGTGTGTGAAAAAGAAAAAGTGATATTTTGACAAGAGATAGCCGATAGGGCTCGATTACACCTACCGAGTAGAGTGGCAGTGGCAGTGGCATGACAGTACACTCGGCCAAGCACTCGATATGTTTGTTAAGGATGTGCTCGGTCGAGGGCAATGTCTCGCCACTCTATTCGGTAGGTATAATCAAGGCATAACAAGTAGCAACTACCTACACTGGTGCAAGGAGGCAAAATGTGTGAGTTTTGTAGATTATTACAGTCCGCAATATTTATTATGTTATTTGGTTAAATTATATTACGTAGACCAGATTTAATATCTTTTGTTGTCATTTTGTGATCCTTTAGCACTGTTCTAACTTCTAATTAGCTGAGATTTAGGTAGGGCAATTCACATAGAAACAACACGAAACGAAACTTGGTGATGCATAAAAAATAGAAATAGAAAGCAGTTAGCAGCGTGATACCGCTTGACTTTTCAAAGTATAACTATTATGCAAAGCAGCGTCTCTCGTGACTCGTCTCGTCTGGCGTCTCTGTAAACTGGCACTTTAAAAAAATCAAA
This sequence comes from Cyaniris semiargus, assembly GCA_905187585.1. Classification (NCBI taxonomy): domain Eukaryota; kingdom Metazoa; phylum Arthropoda; class Insecta; order Lepidoptera; family Lycaenidae; genus Cyaniris; species Cyaniris semiargus. Next base: position 20,439,278 of record LR994551.1, on the reverse strand, counting down.
TTTTTAACGTCGACCTAGCGCTTCGCCTTTATTCACCTGAAAAGCAGAACAATGCTGATAATTTTTTTGTGATATTTAGTTAAGTGAAATATTTTGTGAATGATTACAGGTAAGGAACTAGAATGTATTATGTCATTAAAGTTATTATCTGAACTTGTGTTTATTTTTTACATTGGCTCAACTTACACTGGCGCAGAGTCGAAGCGTCGCAATTCAGACTTCAGTTCTATTCAATTGTTACTTGTTCTATTATTTAAGTATAAATTTATGCTATGAAAATGTGCATTGACGCTACTTCAATCGACTGGAGTTGAGCTCGAGCGCTGCCTTGATTACACAGACAGTGGCGACTAGCGAGACAGTGCTCTCGGCCAATTTGATTGGTCGAGAGCACTGTCTCGCCACTCGATAGGTTTAACAAGGCCCTTATGTCTTGATCACACCTAGCGAGTAGATTGACGAGACAGTGCGCTTGGCACGGCCACATAAAACATGTACCGAGTGCACTGTCTAGCCAATCTACTCAGTAAGAGTACCGTAATCAAGCCCTTTATAATATATTAGATTTAAAGATAGATTAAAAATTTACCAGTGAGAGATATTTTAAGTACTTATTATATTTTGCTTTGAACATAAAAACTAGCTGTTTTAACATAATTACATACAATTTTACAACATTACATAATTATTATAAATAAAATCGGCCAAGTGCGAGTTGGACTCGCGCGAAGGATTCCGTACCACTATAGAGCAAGAATAGGCTGAAAATTGTGTTTTTTGTATGGGAGCCCCCCTTTATTATTTCATTTTTTTAAATTTTATTATTTAAAATTATTAAAGACAAATAAAACTGAGTATTTCTTAAATATTTCAAGTGCCTATGTATTGCCGTTATTGAATCGAGAAAAAAATAGCAAAAAAATCAAGTTTGTTGTATGGGAGCCCCCCTTCAATATTTAATTACTTTTGTTTTTAGTATTTGTTGTTATAGCGGCAACAGATATCACAATCTGTGAAAATTTCAGAAGTCTAGCTATAGCGGTTCTTGAGTTACAGCCTGGAGACATACAGACAGATAGACAGACAGACAGACAGACAGACAGACGGACAGGCGGACAGACATCGAATTCTTACCCTTTGGGTACGGAACCCTAAAAAAACAAAATACAAAGGGTTCCATTTTAAAACCTTATTTCAGTAGTTTAGCGCCATCTGCTGTCTCAATTCAAAACTAAAACAACTTCATACCTTCTACATATAGGTAAAACATTATGTTGCGACTTGCGACATTATTGTTAACTAAACGGTAAAACAGATGGCGGTAGCAGCTTTATTTTGTGGTGTGCCAGCTTTTTACTCGACTACCAAAAAAAGGGTAAAGATTAAAACAGTTAACAGTCTATTAGTTAGTCAAAGTCGTTGGTAAAATTAAAAATATAATACAATTAGATATTTACATAGTATTATTGTGATTTATTTTACATCATACAGTTTGCCCACTAGGAAAGTACACTAATAATATTAAATTATTATTTAAATTGTAAATAAAATATATTATAGAAAATAGTACCTGAGTTTAAAGTGTATATCTGTTCTCTGTGGAAATACAAAGAGAAATAATCGGCCAAGTGCGAGTTAGACTCGCGCACTAATGGTTCCGTACCGTTATGGAGCGAAAGTTGGCAAAAAATTCAAGTGTTTTTTGTATGGGGCCCCCCTTTAAATATTTTTTTTATTTTTTTACTACCAAATTTAATTTTACTACCAATAATTAAAGTACAAACATAATTAGGGATTTACTGAGTATTTCAAGTGCTTACCTGTTGCTGTTATTGATTACGAGCAAAAAAGGCCAAAAAATCACGTTTGTTGTATGGGAACCACCCTTAAAATATATTCATTTTATGGAAACAGAAATAAGTACACAATCTGTGAAAATTTTAGTTCTTGAGATACAGCCTGGAGACAGACAGACAGACAGACAGACAGACATCGAAGTCTCAGTAATAGGGTCCCGTTTTTATCCTTTGGATACGGAACCCTAAAAACCACCTTTTGAGTGTGATTACGTTTAGAAAATTTGACTCGACAGACTATAATATTATCTAGTCGCACAGAGTACATTCTTATATAGGAATTATTAATCTAGTCGTGACTCGAGACTCGAGAGTCGAGACTGGAGCGCGACTCTTGAGTGAGCGCTCAGCAGCAAATTGTAAAAGGTGCCTAGGTATGACTTCTCCAAAAGAACGTCAGTTGAGGACTTGGTCAGAAACCAAACGCGTTACGCGTTTGTTTCTCTGGATATAGGACACAGAACACTATTATATTTACTTCTATTCTATCGGAGGAATAGGGACGTTATTATAATATTTTTAAATAATTCAATTTTTAGTCTGTTGCCATTATGATCAAACATATTCAAACAATATTAATTCAGAAACAGAATTATTACTATCAAATCGAAACTGATCGAAACGTAAATATGAGCTCTATGTCCTTACAATAAGTAATAACCGTACTTGAAAGTTGTGAACTTGTGACACCCATAATATTTTGACGGATTATTCGCCGCCATTTTCCATGATGGCCGCGAATCGCGATGGCGCCTATTGCGCCATCTCTGTCGAGTTTAATCATTTAGTGTCATCGCGAGCTTGACGAGCGTCGGTCGCGTCGTTTTGCGTTTATATTGTTGTTTGAAAGTCTAACAATGCAAATGAAACGAAAATCTTTCGAAATTAATTAGTCGGCAAAGTTACTGCTATCGTTATTCGTCAGTATGGATATTTGACTCACGATACCATTGCACGAGTCCAGTTAATAGTAAAATAATGCATTTGACACGCCGCCGCAGCCTTCTGTTTGAATTGTCGTGAACCTTGTTGTGGAATCGATTTTTAGATGTTATTAATGAAATTACTAAGGTGCTTGTGGGTGATATTATTATAATAACAAACTCGTTTTTGTGGTCTATCGTCACACCGACTCCGGGGCCACGCCGAGACTTGGCACAATTCGAATCGATCGTGATAATAAAAAATGCATATTTTTCCCATGGTTTCATAAAGTATTCGTTCGATACTGTGCCGGCACGAAACACAAATATTGCAAACGTATTAACGTAGTGGATATAATCCACAGTGAGATGTAATTGGGACCACGATCCGCTGATCAACAATAAAACTTGTGTGATTACGTTTGCTCCCAATAAATATCGAAGGTTAGTAAACAAGTGTACTGTTTGCATGCTTTATGTAATCTGATTTGCTGTTATTGATAATGTTTCTTGATAAGTGTTTGTTGTTATGAGTTTTTTGTTACATTAAATCTGTGTTTTGTCATTCTATGTGCAAAATAAACCTGTGTTTACAATTCCATTTTATTCTATTGAAAATATCAATAGAATAAAATTCTTATCTTGAGTCAAATTAAGGTTAATTTCTGTGTTAAAAATGCTCCTGTCTTTGTTTTCATATTCTTAACTATTGCAAGTGTGATTTCTTTTGTCCCCTATATCTTTAAAAGATAATAGAGTTATTTGTCTATAGAAAGTATGTTTTATTGATGTGAATTATTGTAGCCTGAATGATTGTAATAACTATGAACCATCATGTGACAAACTGTCCTACAATCTATGTAGATAGTTAATGAATTGAGGCCGGAGTACAAAGCCGCTCAAAGCTTGTTCAATAAGCACTCTCCGGCCCGAGCAATACCTTCTGTTGTATAGTCCTAGTTAGTAGTTACATATGCATACCTAATTATAGGATATTTAATTCATTGCATACCAAGTTCTTTATTATATTATAATTTTGATCATAATATTAGGTATGTATTATTTGTTTAAACAATAATTATTAAAAAAACAAAGAGGTGTTTCATTGCAATAAAGTTTGATTAACTACCTAGGTACTAATTCAATTTCTTCTGACTTATTATGTAGGTAGATAATAATATGATATGACATAATATTCATATCACATTCTTGTTTTATGGTTAATTTTGTTTAGTAATATTATAACAAATTTTATATTTTTCGAAAATGTTTGTATCAAACATTTAAATTATCAGAGAAAACTTAAATGTGAACACACCTTATTAGAAACCATAGCTACAATAATAATAATTATTTGAATAAACAAAATATCCATATAAAAATACTTCTTAATCCGTCGATCGTGGGGAAACGAGACACAATAGATATTCTATTGTGTCTCGGTCACCGGTGAGTGGTGACCGTATGGGGCTTGATGAATTAATCTTAAGGCTACCTATGACCTAACAGACTAGGTATGGTAACCCCGCTATATAACACCATTATTTCACCCACTATCGGTTAAATTATTTGGTGTTCTATTTATCTTAACCCTTGTGCTAGAGAACAAAGGATTTATTTCATTGCTGTTTGCGGGGTTTAATATGATATTCTGGTAACCAAATCTTTCTCTACTGACTATCGCAGGTATGATTGTTTTGTTACCTGTTCAACTACTCAATGGAAATGTAAATAATAATACCTGTTATGAAATGAACTTAAAAATATGTTTAAGTATCTAGCATATTATGATCTACATTTGAAGAGGAATTTTACCTACTAATGTAATTTCTTTTATAAAATATAAATTATAAAAAACTAAAGAATTAAGAAATAAAATTTATTCAATAAAGTTCCTAAGCCAAAATCAAATACATATAAATTTTCACAAAAATAATAATTTATATTGAAAAAAAAATCAGTAAGTATGATCATGTTGTTTAATTTAGGCAATTTGCAAATTATTATTGTTAATATAATTTATATTAAGAAAACCTTTTCACAGATGAACAAATCAATCTTAACTTACTGCAGTACAACCAACTTGCTGCTGTCCCTAGTCTAAATTTTTTTTAGATAAAAAGTGGCCATTCCCGAAAGTCATTAGAAAAGTTTTGGGCGGGCCACAAACACCGGGATATTTTTGCTGTAGTTACTCATAATTTTTGAAGAAATTATGTGCCATTCAGGCAGGTAAACAAAATGTACAAGACACAAGTCAGAAAAACCTTATTTCATCTGTTGTATTATAAATACTATTCAGGATTAGTACATTTTTATTGTTCGATTTTCGATCCACGTTCCAATGTTAAAAACGTTATTCTCGCAAGTAACACGATAAGTGTGTTCGGAGCATAACATATTTAGACTGGAATGAAACGCTATATGTTCCTAATGGAAGCGTACTTTTTATTCCCTCGCGCTTTCAGAGCATCCGAAATAATCCTTTAAAACACCCACCGAAGGTATTAGTCCGTTGAAAACGTGCATCTGTTGTTACTAATTAAATAGCAGCATTAATGTGAGACGGGATTGTTGTACTTCCTCGTGATTCTCCTTTTGTATCGTGAAAAACATTCGTTATAGCTTTGTCAAACATACGGAAAAACTACGCCCGCTTTTGCCGAAGCTATGCAGGACAAAATGCCACGAAATTTTCTAAAAACTTTAAATGCTGAGTTAAATGCTTATGATTTTATGGTACACATGAACCTTAATAGTGACTATTTTACGATTTATACTATAACTACACTATTATAATATAGTGGAAACATAGGTCGGCTTCTTCGTTACGCGGCCGGGCGCGGAAATTCCAAGATGAAAACAATCCTTTGTTTTTACAGGACTCAAAGTATAGCAGCTATACTTACCTTTCATAAAAATCGAATAAGCAGTTTAAACGTGAAGAGATAACAGGTAGACCGACAAACAGAATGTATATGATATGTTATATTATATATGGGTGGTATAGCTGGAATATTGTTGCAAATCGGGACAGTCACTTTTTAGAGTAGTTTTTAAAATATTTCGATTTTTCTGAATTTGACTGCCAGAGGACTGACGCGGGTGACACAGTACTGAATATATAATGCAAACTCATTAGAAAATATGTAATATGAGAATTTACAATGAATGGGGTCTATTCTCAAAAAGTCATCTACGTTTTAAAAGTTCATCACTCGTTGTCGAGATGTTTCGTATATCGCATGTATTGTTTATGCACCCCGAACGTGGGTGCACAAAGTACTAGGGGAGCGAAGAAATGGCAGGTCTTTGTTCGAAACGAGGTCGCATATGAAGACGTTTGTCCAAAGTATCGTAAGTGGTCATCACGTCGTCAATTAAGACACTTAACCGCGACTCAGTGTTGAGCGAGACCAATTGACCCTATAAATTATTATTTGTCCTGCTTTCCGTTTGCTCGAGCACTTAAGTGGCCCGTCCTTATGACTGACCACCGAATGTTCATTAGTCTCGACGTGATTAACGCATGTCTATTGAGATCTCGTTTATTAACGTTAACGTGAAAATATCGAGTTATGTTGTGCGTAACTTTGTTGCATAGAAATACCGAAACCGTGCAGTAGTTAGTTCTCCGGGACTAAAATTATCCAACACTAGACGTTCCGCGCGGCTTCGCCCGCGTAAATTAGATATTTCACAGAAAAATTAGTCCGCAAAAAAATCTTATGATCCTTCACGTGGTGTACTTCTTATCTGATCCAAATAACAGAAAAAATGCTCTAGTAGTTTGTGAGATAAGCACTTTCAAATTATTTCCCCCGTTTTTTCCACATTTTCCTCTATTTCTTCGCACTTCTTAGTCTTAGCGTGATAAAATATAGCCTATAGCCTTCCTCGATAATTGGGCTATCTAACATTGAAAGAATTTTTCAAATCGGACCAGTAGTTCCTGAGATTAGCGCGTTCAAATAAGCCCTTTCAAATAATTTTCCCCGTTTTTTCCACATTTTCCTCTCTTTCTTCGCTCCTTTTAGTCTTAGCGTGATAAAATATAGCCTATATAGCCTTTCTAGATAACTGGGTTATCTAACACTGAAATAATTTTTCAAATCGGACCCGTAGTTCCTGAGATTAGCGCGTTCAAATAAGCCCTTTTAAATAATTTCCCCCCGTTTTTTCCACATTTCTTCGCTCCTATTAGTCTTAGCGTGATAAAATATAGCCTATAGCCTTCCTCGATAAATGGGCTATCTAACACTGAAAGAATTTTTTAAATCGGTCCAGTAGTTCCTGAGATTAGCGCGTTCAAACAAACAAACAAACAAAGTAACAAACTCTTCCGCTTTATAATATTAGTATAGATCATTTCCCAGGTTCAAACACGTAAAAGGTCTGACTCACAGATTGACACACGGACTGACTCACTTTAGAATCTACAATATGTATTACCGACACCACTAACGACTCATTTTTAATTTTTCTGACTTAAAATCTATGCAGTTTGTGGGCTAAAAATGTTGAGTCGGAAACATCGTAATCACAATTGCATATAAATTGCTCTAAATAAATCCAGTAATGCATGGTTTGTTCTCCTCACCCTTTACCTTCTCAAATTGTGCCCACCTGTTACTCGAGTTCAAAAATGTTGTTCAAAAATTTAATTTCCACCCCGCACCCTTCGAAGGGCTCGAGTGATTCTTTTGTAACGAAATCTTCGGGCAAGGGTTAGGGTTGTGGTAATGCGAGCCCTAGACCCCACCCCAGTGCTAACTTTTAGGCTTTTAGTGTTTTAGTGGTAAACCGCATAATCTGAACTAGGGTTTTAATGTTAAATAAGCTTCGTTTGCATTTAAACTGATTGTTTCGCGCGTTACGAGAATGGGGATGAAAATGGTAGAGGGGATCTGCAACCAACGTCAGAAACGAATATGACGTTCTGCTGGCCGATTCTGTATCGTACATTTGTGAGTTAATCACTGAGTTAGTAACGAAACGGTGAGTAACGGAAAGTGTCGTCTTTTGTATTCACTTACATACAAAAGTGAGACTTTTCGTTACTCACTCCTCCGTTTCGTTACTAACTCAGTCATTAACTCACAAATGTACGATACAGAATCGGCCAGCTGTAACTAATTAAACAATTTTTAAGACAATGTATGACGTAGGTTTAACACGAATCAATCTGTGATTGACGAAAAAAGATTACTTCACAAAATGGTTCATTTTACATACAAACAAAGAAAAAAATATTTTTCAGAGTTCATCGGGCTGACGAAAGCCTACCTATAAGAACATTACTCCTCCTTGACGAGTTTTCTGCATAAGTATTTACAACCTAAAAAATATAATTAAATTAGGCTAGGTACAAAAAAATATAATTAAATTAGGTGTATAGTCAAATACAAAGGTACCTTATTATTGGTTAGAAAAGTTTCCTTAGATACAATACTTATTCCATCTCTGCGTCGACTTGGTAAGTAAGCCTCCTACTCTTGTATAAGGTTCCGAGTGAGGGTCTTATTTAGTCTAAATAACCCTACAAATTCCATGTCGGGCATATCAAAGGTAATATGCATATTGCGGAGATTCAGCCTTTATCTACGGTATAAAACACTTTCCGCGACATAACATTTTGGTAAAGACCTAAATCGGCCATTATTTAAAATTAAAGATGAAAATAAAAGTTGAAAAACAATTTTACTATATGATATTGAATTATAAGATACTAGCTGTGCCCCGCGGTGTTACCCGCGGTTTAAGTGATATATATAATAAAAGACTATGAAAAGTACCAATAATAGGGTCAAAACGGGACGATACATAGTTCTATAATGGTTTATGGTAGTGATGATGATGATGATGAATGCAATTTGCATAGTAGCATATGCTTTCAGTTCTTAAAACAACGTCGAAACTCCCAAACTTGTATCTATAAAGAGTCAGGAGTTCTCTCAGCACCTTCCGAACCATGGTATACCTTGGTGCAAAATCTTACTTATTATATACTGCTCACGAAACCGAAGTCACCACATGTTTCCATATAAATTTTGAGGAGTTCCCTGAATTTCTTATGGATCCCTTCATCAGGTCACCATTTTTATGAATATGGTACCAAATTGGGATGATAACCTATACACCAAAAGAAAAATTTTGAAAATTGGTTCACAAACGGTGGAGTAATCGTTGAACATAAAAAAACGAACATAACATCCCCTCCATTTTGAAAGTCGGTTAAAATTATAGTCTATGTGTTATTCTGATGTATAAGCTATATTATTGTAAATTTTCATTAAAATCCGTTCAGTAGTTTTTGCGTGAAAGAGTAACAAACATCCATACATCCAATACATACATACATACATACATACATACATACATACATACATACATCCAAACTTTCGCTTTTATAATATTAGTAGGATGACAGTTTATCGTAACATTTTATGATTCTGCTATTTGACAGAAAAGCAATTCGGATTTTCATAGTGGACCATTTTACGAGTTTTCATAAAAAATTTTCAAACTAATGAATTGCTTAGTATTTAAAATTGCAAAACGAATCACTATATGAATTGCACGCAAAGAGAAGTTATAATATTATGATTCATTATATGATTCTCCAAAGCGACCATTTTAGCCCCGCTGATGGTTATAAAAAGACCATTATAAAAAAAATGATCAGTCCATCAATCCGTGGGTTAGCCGTTAGAGTTTAGACGATCAGTTTTCCGTCAATCTTTACCAGACTGATGGATCAGATTGATGAAAAACTGATCGTGTAACCTACGTCTAAGAGCTTCACGATGTTTTGTCCCTGTCTATCAAGTTACTTTAAAAATATTTAACCTTTAACGTCACGGGCGGGGTCTACGCAGACCCCACGCGCTGTTTTTTGACGGTATTTTTTTAAATTGGCAAGTTACGATGGCACGTTTTCGGCTAATCTCAATGCAACGCGAGGTCTTTCAGTGAGTAAAAGTCCGTCGCTCCTCTGCTAAGTGAAGTTACATTTTTGCTTATGTGGGGATACCTGCAGACCCCACCCGTGATTTAACGTTTATACTTTTTTCACATTGGTTATGTGTTTATTTGTTTGTTTTTTTGAATTGGCTATGTATAAATGGAAAAAATTGTTGCCGAATAACAGAAAATCAAATTGCACAAATCATATACAATTTTAATGACTCTGAAAGTTTTTGGAAACATTTGGGAAGAGTTAGAGGTAGCTAGACCTAGTGCATCAAAAATGAAGCGAAGATGCTATTATTATCCCAGAACTAATTACTTTTGTCCGTAAGCCTTGCTATAAAACTATTTGCAAGCCTCATTCAATAAATTATTTATTATTTACCTTGCCTACTCAAGGAATAATTTTAGTTTATGGTAGTACTTTTCAAGGATTGTTAATTTTTTTTCTGTAATGTTTAGTGTTAATTTTTCTTTTGATTACTTATTTCTAAGTCTTATTTTATTAGAAAAAAATAATAAGTTAGTCAGAAGTAGACACTTTTGTTGAATTTTGGTACAGTAAACATGTGCCCTAAAAATTCTATGCACGAGATTGGTTAGTTCATAAAAATGTTCTTTACTGTCTAAATAATGGTTAGTTTATTATTTATAAATGCTTTTCATAAATAAAATAATATCCTTTCTTATAATACAAAACGGGTAATTTTTATTAAACAATTCTGAATTTATATGTAAGTATATTTATATTGGGGATACTTCTAGACCCCTCGCGTGACGGAACGTTACCCAAAACAACGCGTGTACTTAAAGGTTAAACCGATCAATAATAATCATTACTACAAACGAGCTCTTTTTTTTTTCAAAAGCGTAATAAACAATTAATACCAGAATACCGTCGGCCAGCATAACGTGACATTTTAGGGAACGACAAATAAATTAATATCGTATAATGTACGCGGATCCAATTTCATATGAAAGTGGTCTCCATTTCGTTTATGATACGATCAAAAACAATTTTGATTTCGGTAATAACCCTTAAGGCTTTAACTTTAAACACGCTTGTGGCGGACACCCGGTGACAGCAGAGTGCAGACACTTGACGCGGGTCGGCGCGCGAGACACACGCGCCAGCGGAAATTGCACCCGGGATACACTAGAACTACGCATGATATAGCCGTGATGGGGATGTGACAGACTAACGTTATGGAGTGAGAGAGCTGTACCTACTTCTATCAGTTAAGGAGATAATGAGAAGACGCTTGGGTCTTTCTAGAGCAAGGGTCGGCAAGTAATTTTAGGTGGGGTCCGGATACTGTTGGAAAATTTTAACGAGAAACGGTCCGCGGTCCGGCTGTTGCCTACCGCTGTTCTAGAGCATAATCAGAATCTGAATGTTAAGAGCGATGTATAGCCTTAAATAAACAATGTTAGAAATGAAACATATTAATATAGCTGTCTGGGGAATACCTATGTATGTTTTGTATGTACGAACAAATAGGATAAGATGAAGGCGTTTGCGATATTCTGATAAAGCTCTAGTCTGGCCGATTTTATGGGATTGACGGATCGACCTACGTGATAACATGTTTATTTTCATTATGTTTGAAATTGTTAAAACTGCAACAACATATTAAAATGGTGTAATTAATATGACATGTCATGATAAAACTAAAAAGGTTTACTTCATCACTTTGTAATTTCAGCGCAAGCAAGTTTTAACAGTTATCTCTTTAATATAATAAATTCGTCACAGATAGCCTTAAGGGCGAATTTTTGTTCAAGTTGGAAAGTTTTTGATGAGTCGGTCTATATGCATGAGTAAACTTCGAGTCGGTGACAAAAGTTGTTTAGTGTTAGGGAACAGCATGGAATTATTACGCTCAGAAACTTGGCGGCTGGCGCACCCGTGAAATGAGGCGTTTCGACCTTTGGCTAGGTCTGCGTTTTCTCTGTGGAATACACGTTCCTATCCTATTACTTTTATCTGTAAGTGAACAGCTCAGAATGTGTGCAGCTATAGTTCTGTTTTCAAATGAATTGTAACGGAGTATAGATCTCTTAAAGTAGATGCTAGGAAGAGCAGATATTATGGATCCTAAATGACTTTGTGTTAACTTATGGTATGGATCAGAAGGTATGGTGCTCGAATATCGCTCGCAGCGCGTCAGTTGGGCCAGGCGGCGGGCGGCGGGCTCACATGTCAACAGAGCTACCTCCGGACGTTTGTGCCGCGGCTCTTTGAATACGAACCGCCTAGGGGCGAACATTACTGGGCCTATTACAACAACCGACGGCCTTTCTAAATGCCAAATGTTTTTATCTCTCGGATAATGTTTTCTGTTTGGAAAAGCTTTTTCATACGTCCGAAAATATATAAAGCGGTTCCCGGAAAATGTTTGATGTGGATCGTATTGTGTCCTGAGCCGCGGATCTTGACGGAATCAAAGGAAACGAGTGTTCGTACTGAGCGAATTACACGTATTATACTGGTGGTATCTAAATTAGAACAATTTGCTTCATATTAGTATAGGGTAAGCCTTTTGTCGGAGGATATCTCAGGCCTGTATAATTATATTATGTGGAGTCAACATAGCGTGTATGGGCTTCCTTATAAGAGTTTTTAAAACAGCGCTATCAATATCATTTCAATAACCATTGATATGGTCTCCGATTTAATTAGTGTCCGCGGCCGGGTGGAGGAATTTCGGCCGCTTATCAGTTCATTAACGCGCCGTGTTGCACCTGATTGACGGCTCCCGATGCGGAGATACTGACGGCTAAATTAATGGTGGAAAGCCGAAGGTTGCACTGCTTCCATATTTCATACTTTCACTTTAAATGCTTTCGAAATTACTCTATGTAACATAATTGCCCGCCGATAAAGACACTGATTTTATCGATGTCATTAAAATCACATTAATCAGTATGGACCTATTTACGCACGGCTTTTACGTTCCGATTTTTTCGATCGTTATTGTCCCTGATAAGGATCAGTAGACGATTTTGTCTACTAAGCTATGGTATACTTATCACATGACTCATAAAATCTCCTATTATGCCACATTCGTTAAGCGAATATTATAATGATTGAGAAGATTATGGTGAAAGATTCTAAAATATACGGGGTCTGTAGTCATTCATACATGTAGATAATCAAAAACCAAGATAGCTTTTTTAACAACTAGTGTTTTGTGCATGGATGTTTTAAAAACGTAAAAATTCATTTAAAATAATCGGCTCCGATACGAGGCTATTAAAAATATATTGAAACCTATTCGTTACACGTGCACTTCATTTCCATTCAGTCGGAAGGGTTTTAGCGCAGTGGTATTCACGACAGTCTGAATATTTTGACATATTAAATTCGTCAAAAGGGAGTTTTGAAATTGCAATAATTGAGGCAGAAGCACAGGTCGGCGCGGGCGGAACATGAGCACGAAATTACAGCAATTTCGCTGCGATCGCCTCATTATCAGCGTTTACCGTGCAGGGCTGTGGCTACCTCGAATGCAACTGTAGGTACAAAATCCATTAGCGTCTCTAAACGAATGCTCGATACGTTGACTAAATTGAAATCGAATCATAGTTCGGAAGATTGGTTTGCTTGTATTTTTTTTTTATGAAATAAGGGGCAAACGAGCAAACGGGTCACCTGATGGAAAGCAACTTCCGTCGCCCATGGACACTCGCAGCATCAGAAGAACTGCAGGTGCGTTGCCGGTCTTTTAAGAGGGAATAGGGTAATAGGGTTGGGTAGGGATGGGAAGAGAAGGGAATAGGGGAGGGAAAGGAAGTGAATAGGGTAGGGGATTGGGCCTCCGGTAAACTCACTCACTCGGCGAAACACAACGCAAGCGTTGTTTCACGCCGGTTTTCTGTGAGAACGTGGTATTTCTTCGGTCGAGCCGGCCCATTCGTGCCGAAGCATGGCTCTCCCACGTATAAATTATTATGATATTGTATTCCGGTAATTAATAATAATTTGTAGTCGATTTCATCTTGCAGATTTTTCATGGTTGTTAATTTATGCTTAAACAATAGCAGTTTAGTAAATAGCATCCACTACCCGACCTAACCTTAACTTTACTTTTTAGAAATTCTCAAAACTCAATAATGTTAGGAAAGGATTTAATGCTGGTGAATGAGTCTGCCTCTGTAAAACTCCCTTTTTCATGATAGCCTCGAGATTTTTACTTTTCATGTGTTACGATTCAGTTTATAATTTATATAGCGTCATTAAAAATAAAATTTGCAAAATTGTAGCCAAAACTCAGTTACGCCAGCCCTGCATCTAAACTACGGACTTTTTCGACCACTACAGTGGGGAGTAATTAAAAGTTTGTGTTACGCAAACAGTTTCATGATATTACTGCGGGTAGGTTGCAATTTCATTTTCAATTTAGATACTCTCGATCCTATTAATAGCCGTCTCTTGTGTAATAATATGAAGCTAGAAAATTAATGAAAGAGACTACTTTAATGCCAAATTTTGACTAGAGAGTAGAGACTGGTTGATACAGGTGATATAAGATATCTCAGGACTTATCTCAAGGCTCTTGTCGTCAAGTCGTCTTGTCGTCTTTAAAAATCGTTTTTTAAAGAAGACGCACTCGTACGTAATAATATAATATTTAGTGTTCTTAAATCATAAGAAAACTTACCTAATTGAAATAAAAACCCGGCCAAGTGCGTGTCGGGCCACGTGCAATATAGGGTTTCGTAGTCCCGCTAGTTTTTGATAATTTTTGCATGGTCAATGAATGTACCTTTATAACGTGTTTTACACTACTAACAACATCATCTCAGTAACGTTGAAAGGAATTTGAACGAAAAGTTCCTTTATACTTCGCCGAATACTTTTTTTAGTTGATCGACTATTACTCAATAACTTATGAAGTCTTCTTAGCCGTGATAGTTTTTCTTTTAAATTCAGCATATTTCCTACTCTCGTGAATTTTTTCACATTTCCAGAAGCAACCGCTTAGCTGGTAGAAGGGGGGGGGGGGGGGTGTCACTGGACTAACGATTTTTCCACTAAACTTCATATTTCACAAGTGGATCCCTAAATCGGAAAATTATCTATGAATACTCGTAATATTTTTAAAAAGAAACCTATCCAACGACACCGCACACGGTGGGGTGGGCGCGAAAAAAAAAAATCATCCCGCTTGATGTGTAGGGACCTCCCCTATTACCTACTTACCATTAAAAAAAAAAAAGATTTTATATAATATACGGAACCCTAAAAACAGATGGGTGAGTTCTCTAAATCCACGGAAGTGGACCGCTCTTTCGAAAGTCGTAAATCGCGCGAACTCTACACGAAAACAAATCAAAATTTTATATCGCATATGAGGAGAATCAAATCCTAACACCTAGCGTTTATTAACTGGGCCGGGTCATATCGGATGCCGTAAAAGCGTATTAAGACTATAAAAAGATCGTAACGCGCCGTATGCCGATAACTGCAGCTGGGATTCCGGCTTGCACGAAATGATACCGGGATTTTACTGTGATTAGAAATATATTATAGTGCACTACACGCCGAAAATGGAAAGTTTTTCTCTAACAGATCGATTTTTGGGTATTTTTGGACAAAATATAGTTGTTTTACTATCTATTCCAAAACTGAAGAAGTTAAAAAGGGATTTCGTTTTAAATACGTAGTATAGTAATTTTAATGTGTGAGATGATATTCTGTTGGTGAATCGAAATAAATAAATAAATAAATAAATAAATAAATAGTTTATGTTTCAATTAATAAAACATTTATATTATGTTTTATTAATTGAAACATAAACTATACATAAACATGGCGCCAATCTCGAAATTCTAATATATTAAAATTTCGAGATTGACGCCATGATGTGTACCTACTGTATGACCACAGCATATTATTATATGTCTACACCTAGCATACGAAAAAAACATTATCTGCCTTTTTTCGAAGCAGCAATGAAAAACCACGGAAACTTCATCTGTTTAAACGCAAATTTTACAAGCTCCGCATAACCAGCGACCGGACAATAAATCTTTATGAAGTTCTAACAGTTGGCGTAAGTTTTAAGCGCACGCAATCTGGGCGCGCGGTGCGTGCGTGCGATGGCTTGTAAAATGTTTACGGGGCATATTCTTTACGGCACAATTTACGGCCGCAAACGTCGTATTGTCCTCTTACGTATCCCATTATGCGACTAACCTATTTTCGCCAGGTTGTGATTGTAACAAGTTTCGCGGGCAATTTGGCGTAAGTTGCGCGTTTTGCCAGGTGACTCCAAAAATATTTGCGTTGCCTTCGATAACGCCAAGAGTTATTCATGAATCTCTTTCAAGCTCTTTTATCTTGGGTTTTTAGGGTTCCGTAACCAAAGGGTAAAAACGGGACCCTATTACTAAGACTTCGATGTCTGTCCGTCTGTCTGTGTCTGTCTGTCTGTATGTCTTCAGGCTGTAACTCAAGAACGGTAATAGCTAGAGAGTTGAAATTTTCACAGATTATGTATTTCTGTTGGCACTATAACAACAAATACTAAAAACAAAATAAATTAAATATTTAAGGGCTCCCATACAATAAACGTGATTTTTTTGGCCTTTTTTGCTTGATATCAATAATGGCAACAGGTAGGCACTTGAAATTTTCACAAAGGCCTTAAATATATGTGTACTTTATAATTATTAATAATATTTTAATAAAATAAAAATTTAAGGGTGGCTCCCATACAAAAAACACAATATTTGGTCTATTTTTGCTCTATAACGGTACGGAACCCATCGTGCGCGAGTCCGATTCGCACTTGGCCGGTTTTTTTAAATCCTTTTACGTTTGTTAAGACTTATTTTAACTCGTTTTACCTCAGAATGGTGTACGTACCGTTTATTTCTTTACCCATTTAGATACGTGGCATTACGTGCCGTCGCACCGTTCCCGGTGCGGCGTGAGTTGCAGATTCATCTCGCCGCCTCTCGCCGGCGCGCGGTCCTCGCACCTCTTATCACCTCCGCTCCGCATCTAAACAAACTATTCCCAACAAAATGGCGGACGATAAATGCAATCTAAACGAGATCTGCTCCAATTGCACGTGCCGAGGTGTTCGCTGCTGCGAAATACTCGCTAATTTTTTAACAAGACACCGGCGAGATTAAAAATGCTCGGATAATTCGACGATAGATAAGAAGCACGTGATGAGCGAGTCGAAAGTCTCCCTCGACGCGATAACGAGCACTTTCATCCAGATAGAGGGTTATCGTGATGAAAGTAACAAGCTACACCCGGCTAACATGTAAATGCGCCGTCGTGCGGTGATTGCGACTATGTTGCGACGGCTCCGTGGACGATTCAATAGTCCTCGTTGAATATCAGTCTAACTTTCGAAGCAAAGGATCTAACCGCATTTACGCCCGGAACACGATAATTAAGAAAGTCGCGTGCAGCAAAAGTATAATATTTCAAACAACTGGAGCACCACAAAGTCGCGAACAACAAAGCGCATCGGGACACCGGAGCGCGGATGTGCATGTGGAAATACACGGAAGTATGTAATTAAACCGTTATTACCCCAGTCAAGTTAGACCAAAATACCCCTGTAACCTTGCATAAATTCGCACCAAGCTGAAAATCGGTAACATTGTTAAGAATGTGATTACGAATAAAATTTTTAAGTTCCCCATAATTCCCATGTGTGCAAATTTTTTTTTTCAAGGTCAAAGGTCCAAAAAATTAGTTTTTCACGATTTTTTACGATTACCTTAACTAGAAATTGTAGGCCATAAAATTGTCTACAAAAATGTAATAATACTTTTTTTATACAAGTCACCGTTTTTGAAATACATATAACGACTCAAAAAGTTGTAAAAGTTGTATTTCTCACAATTTGCATAAGTACGCCTCGTGTAGAATGTATGCCTATACCAATGTCTTAATCTTATGAAATATAGAATTATTTATCTACGAATTGGCTCTTTTTTTCTATCTCTCTCTCACGGTTTTAAAATGGCAGCCATTTTATTTTTTTCTCGGACCCTTATTTTCATTTGACCAATGCTTCCCATCTAAGTATCCTAGGAAGATGAAAAAGGTCGCATTTGATAGGCACACTCATAGACTACAATTGTACAAGCAGTTTATTAATTTTTTTTTAATTAAAAACAAACAGAAAAACAAAGATTAATGGAAAAAAGGAAAAAAAAGATGTTTATTTTTAAATTTTTGGCTTTTTGTGGAAAATATGGCATATCAAACTGGTTTTTTTTTTCATGTTAAATGATAGAGGAGGTATTTAGCTAGAATAAATTCGTAAACTTCTTAGCTCTCAGTCAGATAGTTAAGAAGTTGTAACGAATTGCTTACGACTATTCCGGTTAGTTTAGACATTCGAAGCTCAAATTCGAAGTTAAGACAAAGTCCCACCAAGCTGAAAATCGGTTATATCTCAAAAAGCTCGTAGAAAAAAGGTACTGATACATTTTTGTAGATAATTTTATGAGCTACAATTCTTGTCAGAGGTATTTTTGTAAAAAAATTACAGTTTTGCTGAAAATCACGAAAACATTTTTTTTTTACTTTGACCTTGGATATTTTTTCCATACAAAGGAATTATTTGGAGCTTTCAAATCATATTTTTAATAATATTCTAAACAATATTACCGATTTTTAATATTTCAAAAAGGGTGAATGGTATGAAAAAAGTATTAATACATTTTTGTAGACAATTTTATGGCCTACAATTTTCATCTGAGGTATTTTTATGAAAAAACTTACCGTTTCGCCGGAAATTGTGAAAAACTAATTTTTTAGACCTTTGACCTTGAATAAAAAATTTAGCACACATGGGAATTATGGGGAACTTTCAAATTTTATTCGTAATCACATTCTAAACAATACTACCGATTTTCAGCTTGGTGCGAATTTATGCAACCTCAAATGTCTAACTTGACTGGGGTAAAAATACGACTCAAGTTTTTCGCTTCAAAGGCCTCGGTGTCTCGTTTATGAGATAGAGTCGCGAGCCCGAGGAGCGCGCGTCGTCTTTAAGCTTTGTAACTGCTAAAGTTTGAAACTAAACACCGTCCCGCGCAAAAAGAAAGACGGGGTAAAGAGGTCGGCGAGAGCGCTGCGCTGGAGGACCCTTCATATCGCAGGTGAACGGCTAGGGCCGCGCCCCCTATCGACGGATCTCCTCGAATGCTCCCGTTTTAAATCATTTCGACATCACGTTTTAGTATTTTTAAATCGAACCGTTTCTGAGTTTGATTTTTATAATTCGAAAATGCAGCTGTCATTTAAATAGGAGAATCGGAAACGATCCCGCCGCTGAAAAGACTAATCCTCGATACTTCCCGCTGCGGTTTGGAGCCTTTTTAATAGACTGCGTCCGATTGTTTTCGGAATCCGTGATTAAACACGATAAAACTCGAGTTTCCTTATTATATTCGCTGGAAATATTCGTCGGGGCTCTGTTATTGCTTAGTATATTAAATATTTGGGCATTATTGTCGTTATTAATTCACTCGCTGCTCTATAATAAACTCGATTATGTTCTTCTCCAATTAAAACGTTACGTAATATCGGCGTAATTTATACACGGAGATATAAACATTTAATGCCGTAATATCCATCGAGATACGGAATTGAGATGAGTTTAATCCGGTGTAATGCGATATTCTTTATTATCTATTATGTAGAAGCTGAGCTTTTAGATGTCAAGCTCAGATAAAATGATAGCAATTTCTTTAGCAGAAGCTCCCTCCGCGATTGCTTCTTTATCCGAGCGATATTAAAATAACATTTTGGTTTATCGATTCTCGTTTTGTTTTTTTCATTAATTTAAAACAAAGGCAAGGAATAAGGAACGAATGGTTTCGAATTGCGAATTGATTACAGGTTTTTGGTAACGTTGAGTAAACTTTTGTTTATTGAGCAAATAGTGTTGTATGCTACGGTGGCTTGCGATAAAAATTTCGAGTCCGCGTCTTTTATCGAATTTTTTTAAAACTTCCACCTCACTAGGTACTCGTGTCGGGTAGTAAGATTTTTCTCGAGACGCTTAAAAAGAAGAATAAGGTTAAGGGGTCAGGCGACGCGACGGTTTTCGGGCAAGAAGTTCAGCTCTCCTGAACTTTGTAGCCAGCTTTTTATGCTCACCTTCCCAGCACCGGTCTCACGTTTAACTTCGAGTTTTTCTTTTCATTGCTGAGGGTAAATTCATATTTAAAGATGGAAGATGCATGTGCATGAATAGCTTTAAATTTGTATAGCGATTTGTGTAGCTTCTCGTAATACCGAATGGTTCTTTTGAGACTAGAAGAAGCTGCGTTTAGAATACCACGAAATCTTTTCCCTCAAATATTTTAGGTCCTTTTTTAACCAACAATGTAGCCACTAACTGTCCCCTCGCCCGAGGTAATAATTCCAAGTAGATATATTGTTGATCGAGGTATTGTGTTTCAATATAGCCCCGTATCATCTGTAAATGGTCCTTAATGAACGACTTGAGTGGAGGGCTAGACCCGGCGCGCGCTATACACGGTGAATCTGATCTGTCCCATAATGGAACCGAATGTAATATTAGCTTACACGATTCGTATAATAGATATAATTAGGAGTTATGTCTGTCATAAATAATTAAATATCCATAAATTAATGATAGTTTTGGATTATATAGTACGTGTGGGTGAAAATTGACTCAGCTATTGAAAGAACTTTTAATTCGTACTAATATTATAATGTTTGTATGTATTGTGGAGCCGTTGGCAAAAGCTACTTTTTGATAAACAGACATTTTTTGTGCGAGCGGTGCCGTGGGCAAAAGCCAGGTTATAATAAAACGGATATTTTGTGGTCAATTGAAATATTCCACATACCTACTGTTGGGGAAGTTTATTATACACAGATGGTAATAAAGTAATTATCGCGAGAGGTTTTGACGTTTGAGTCACCGTTTGATGTGTCAGCGGCGGCGAGCGCCAGATTTACCGCCGGCTCGTCCGCTTTTTAAATATTAACAGTTCCGGCACATCTGCTTTTAATTACTGTAATATTGTGCGGTTAAATGTGCTCACTTTATAACTTCTAACCTTCTTTTTCACCTGACGAATCTAATAACCTGAGGTGAAGAGTAGGGGATTTCAGGTGGTTAATTTTTTGCTCATTTACGTCTTACATTCGGCATCTTTTCTTTAAATTCTAAACACAAAATGAAGCATTCATGCGAATAAACAACTGCTTAAGCATCTGATATCAACTAGGCATTAAGGAATTTTCAGTTGGTACCAAGAAACACTTACTTAGGTGAAATTTGGTAAAAGCTGCTAAAGCACTTCTTTGGAGCTCAAAATGCAAAAGTTCAACTTTTGCATTTTGAGCTCCAAAATGACTTTAAATCGTTATTTAACGGCAATATTAAAATAATATCTACGATGTAGTAAGCTATTTCAGCTACTCAAACAGTAGTATATCTCTGAGCTATTCGTAATTATAGTAAAGCTCGAGCACCTCAAACAACAAATAAGTGTATGACAAAGCAAAAGAAAGGAATCTGTAGAATTTGATTGAAGAAACGAGGGACGAAATATTCCCGTTTAAAGTTAAGACAAATATATATAAGAACTACGGCAACGCTTAGTCCCGGGCTAAGGGAAGGGGGAGAATAAATCATTTCGTTCACTGACCGTATTTAATTTGTTTTTTATTAAAAGACAAATACAATGTTTCCAAGTTAAATAGCCGAGATTGTTATAAAAGTTGTGATGAGTTCACGTCGGCGAACTCATGCGAGAATAGGTACGTTTACTTCGTATGAAATATACCATAACGTATATGTATTATAAAGAATTTACTGAGGGCGCGTCCATACGTGAGGTTTTAAGGGAAAGGAGTCCAGGCTCCATCCAAATCTTATCTACCTTAGTCCTTAATTTTGGTTTTTTGGTTCTAACTTCTCTGACGAAAAAACTCAAGAGTTCACCGGCCTCTAAGATAACGTTGTAGAGATTCCAGTAATACTTCTTACGAGTTCCTACTCGTCCTTTAAGTCCCAACTCGCTTTTCTTTCTTGATTATCAGCTCGGCTTTGTAACGCACGAGCACGCGCATCAATGATTACTGAAGTATTTTTAAGCATCAGCATTTCAGAAACTTTATCTTGACTCTATAGTATGAAATACGCGGCGGTAGGTCTTAATGCAAGCTTATATCATAGTAGCTGTTGACCGCTGTCCCGTTACTGCCCCAGGACAAACAACCGACAATGCAGACTGGAGGTATCCTAGAGAGATTTATACACCATGCTCAGCCCACCGTGAACTATCGATGAACTTTAGACTATTAACTTACTATTTATTATAATATTAGCAAAAGCGAAATACCAAGTTCACTAAATAATCATGGAATCTCAGAAACTATGTCATCTATAAACGTACAGGTAGGTTCCTTATAGGCTTTACATCCGATAAGAAACGAAATTCTACCACAAAGGGGGAGGGTTTGGGCGTGAAGAGGTAACAGAAAGACAGACACACTTTCGCAATAGGCTACTTGACCTACTTTTTTTCTTCATGCTAATCGCTTCTTAATCATTCATTTTCACCAAAAAAAAAACTAATATTTTAAGCAGTAGAAACCCATAAAAATGTTGATTGAAAAAAATGCCTTTTAAATGGCGCCGAAAACACTGTCCGTCCTAGTGTGAGGTCATATTTTTTTGTATTTGATACTTTCTTTATTGAAATTTTTTATGTGTTAAACGTACGAGTCTAAAAGTGCCAAAAAAATTGAAAATATTTAAATAAGAAATGGGAAATCATTTGTAATGTTGAAAACTTTTGGAGAAAAGTTTTGACCATTTCATTTCCCAACTAGTTACAATAAATGGAGATAATATATAAAACTGATATTTTATTTGAATTATTCAAGAAAATATATTTTACAAATCTTTCTAGGCTTATTATTTATGTACAAATAAACTTACATATATAACGAGCACCTTAAATAAAATATATATTAAATTACTAGTGCGATGACGTCACATCCAAATCGGAAGTACCGCAAAAACGTTTTCGTCAGTACAAGTTAAAAAATATATAAAATATATTTTCAAATCGACTTTATTTGTGACGTTATCAGCGTGAAGGGACCTTATTGTCGGTATTGAGTTATTAGCATCCCCATAATCTACATTTAATAAGCTATCGAACCATGTAAATAACATGCGTGTAGGCCTGGCAAATATTAAAAAAAAAATGTTGAAACTCGAAAGTCGTAAAAGGTGATATTGAGAAAATCGCATTCAAACTTCGAAACCCAAAAAAAGTATGTTATTGTGGGAAGTTACATAGATATAATGTTTTTTGATAAGTACATTATATGGTCTTTTAGATTTTAACTTCAATTATATCATTTTATAGCCTTATTCCCGTTTTTTACCACGCCAAAGTGCATGATGTAATGAAAATGCCCGCGATGGTTTTTACTAAATAAATATTTCATTTATAGTATGTTTTCTATAGTATTTTATGAAAGAATAATATAAAACGGGTAAGTTTTTACTAAATAAAAACGACTTCAATATTAAACGACATTGTTTATTATATAAAAAAATATTTGAACAAATGAAACATTGTGCTTTACTAATCTTATTAATCAGTCAAAATCAACAAAAATATATATTTAATATGCTTAAAAATAGTCAAATGAGATCAAATATATAAAGTACTATTAAAACAGTAACTTTTTTCAGTCTTAAAATTCAAGTTAAAGTTTAGTAAAAAGCTGGTACAAACACTAAACATTTTATCAAAGGGACCTTATTGTCGGTGATTAAAAATTTAGTGATATCACATAAAAATGAATATAAATTTTGATTAACATTGAGGTTCTTATTTTAAAAATAACTTTAATTATCCTTTAGTAACAAGACGTGTACCAAAACATGCAATTTCTCTTAGTTATCATAAAATATATTAAAAGGGACCTTAATGTCGGTCGTTACACTTTTAGTAATAAAGTTAAAAGAAGATACAAAAATACTACTAATTTCGTAGTTGTAACAACGAATTATAATTTGTCTCTCTATTTATACAATATTTAATGATAAATCAACGGGCGGTCAACCTCTAAATAAACCAATTAGGGTAAATTGTCGTAACTGGCCACACAATATTATGTGTCCAGTTAAGACGATTATGACCGATTTGCCATTATCGCTGAATTGCCATTTAGACAGTCGATTTTCGCCGTGCGGCGTAAATCGTGCGACTATAGTCACCCGTATAAACCCCGCATTAACCTTTTCAACATAGCTTTGCCACATGAGCAATAAACAGAAAAAAATGTAAAGGATCGCAAATAGCGTGCAAACTTCTATGGTACAGGTATTTACTATTTAGTATAGGCTTCTAGAGTCTCTTAGATAAAATTTAAACTAGTTAGTATGTAGATACTCACTAGGTTCATTATAGCTATCGGAATCATAAATTACAACTTGAGCATCTGTCCAGTCTTTCCTTGAAAAAAAATCCGCGTCTTCGCATTCAACTTCTTTCTTTATTTCAATACACTCTAAAACAAATACAGTTTTTAAGTCGAGTAAAATAAAAAAAGTAAAAACAGTACATTTTTTAACTGATAGTTGTTAAATACCTAATAGAAAACTAATTAGAAGTACAAGTAATTAACCTGATTTGTCAATGCGAAACATATCACCCGATTGTTCTGTGTCGCATTGTGTAATGTCGTCCAACTCCGAATCAGGTACAAATACATTGTACGCGGAACCTGGTCTACGTACAAAAAAACATAACATACATAGTTAAAATAATAATCACTAAGTAAGTAAAGAATTTATCAGGAAATCCTGATAGAATAGAGGAACACATGATGATTTATTTCGAAAGCGGTCGTGTTATTGTTGTTGTAAAAAAATTTTGTTGCGGCCCGCGACACCAAGACCAAAAGATATTTGTGGCCCGTATGAAAAAAAGGTTGGGGACCACTGGTCAAAGTCTTTTAACCCGATATATCGGGTTAAAAGACTTACCGTGCCGACAGAAAGCCGCAATCGACTCTCGGCTGCAGCACCGACAATAAGGTCCCTTTTTTACTAAACTTTAGGTTCAATTTTAACCTATAAAAATCGTTTTTAAAGCCGGTGTCTTTGTTATATCAAAATTTAGAGTGTTTATTAATATGGAGCAAAAAAAGAAAAAATGATTTTTTTCGACGTTTTACTTTAAAGGCGATTATCTCGGTAACTAGAACCGACAACAAGGTCCCTTTTCCCAGATAACGTCACATTTATCAATCATAAGCTTTTGTTTGATGATAAGGGTGGAATACGGTTTCCTAGGCTAAGTTCTACTAGAAATAAGTATGCATTTGTTCAATGAAATTGAATATAGGTCAAGTAGCCTGTTTGTAAGATTGAGTATGGATACAATACAGGAAGTTAACACATTTTAATTTGTCATCTTGTTCTGATATGTCAGCGGCAGTAGACCGTCAGCTAATTGTTTGCGAAGTAACGAAGTTGACAAACAAATTATGTAATTGTCCCGGGAATTCCCGTTTTTGTTATTTTATTGCTCGGAGCGAGACAACTTTCAACGAGATTATACTTATTTGATGTGGTTATAAAATTTTGTTATTTTCGACATGTTTATATTTTGTTATTTTAATTTATAAATAAGATCACAGTTTTACACAATGTCTACATGTGACTTTAGTAAAATATGGACGAAACACAGTACTTTAAAGTTCAAATAAGAATACGGCACCGTTTTGACATATAATTCGCATATTAAGTGAATAAAAAATATTATTTTCTGTTTCATATTCATATTCCAGTTTAAGACAAAGATTAAGGCAATAAACAAATAAATGTCCACATAATCCTTTTAATACCGGGGTGGACGGGCAGGCCGGGGCATCCCGGGGCAGGCCGGGACAGTCCCGGGCAGACGCTCACCGGACAGGTTATTACGACATCAAAGGGCATTATCTCAAGGATCCGTATTAGCGTATCAAATGACACCCCCATATAGTATAAGGAGCCCGCCGCTGTCTGCCGGCACTGAAGTCTGAACATGACGTGAACGAACTCTGCTCTTCTGTCTGCTCTCCCGATGTCGTTCGCTTTTGTAAAAGTGCAAATACATTCGATAATTCGATATTTCTCGACTGGATGATTTTTATGCTTTGAATCCACCTGTTTTATTTATACTTAAAGGTTCTTTATTATCTTCTGAATGAGTAATACGAGAGGTTGGAAAGTTTATTCGGGGAGAAACCGGGCAATAACAATAAGGGTTGAAGTTGTGGAACAGAAGTATTATATAAAGCGATTCGTTTTATGCGGTTCATCTAATTAATGAACCGTGAATTATTATTTAAATAGATATTTCACGCGGCTGCCAAAAAACAGTTTTTATCTACGGCTACTCAAGTATTCATAAACTCATTTTTTTCTCAAAGAACATTAGTCTATTAGCTTTCATTTTTAACCGACTTCCAAAAAGGAAGGTTTATTAAGGAGGTTATATGCTCGGCTGAGGTTTTTTTTTTTGTTTTTTTTTTTTGTATGTTCAACGATTACTCCGCCGTTTGTGAACCGATTTTCAAAATTTTTGTTTTGTTCTATTAGGTTTCCCTCCAATTTGGTCCCATTTTCACAAAATTTATATGGAAACATATGGTGATTTTGGTTTTATGAGAAGTAGCTTAAGCATATGCTACGAAAACGCAAGATTTTGCACCAAGGTGTACTATGGTTCCGAAGATACTAAGAGAACTCCGGATTCCTTATAGATACAAGTTTGGGGATTTAGGCGCTGTTTTAAGAACTGAAAGCATATGCTACTATGCAAATTACATTCATCATCATCATCATCATCATTACCACGTCAGGGTCACCAGTGTCACATGGTTGTATATGGATACAATATGCCCCCACAACACCATAATTATATCATCACGTTATGTCCTTATAATAATTGGTACTTTTCATAGCGATTTTAATAAAAATATAATGTTGTTTCAAAATAAATGATTCAAGTTCTAAGCGACTTATGTACCACAAAATTTAACATAACAAAGTCAACCTTAACTCCAGAGCGTAAGGCACACATTTGACATTACTTTTGAGATTCGAAAGAAAAAAGAGAAGTAAGTTGCTTCGATAGGTAGGCGGCACCCGGCTGCCGCATAACAATTAAAAATCTATTGTGTCTGCGATTCCCACGATCGAGGTAATAAATTGAACCCTTAGTATGAAAATACTTACATAGGAAAACAATCTACATCGTAATAGGAATAAGAAAAACAATCGAGGTAACTAAAAAGAGTGAAATCATTATTTTTAACAAAAAATTAAAACCGACTTCCAAGGTAAAAACAATAATAACATCCTTATAATATGAACTAAAAAGTATTAAATAATTTTTCCTATCTAATAGTGCCTTTTTCCGAATTCGGCTAAACCTCAACTATTTCTGTACTCAATCTTCATAATTTTGAAGTCGGTGCCAGTTCCAAAAGTTTCAAATACCTATTCTGTCAGAGAACTGAAGATTCAGCTATATCTGGTACCGACTTCAAAATGATGAAGATTGAGTACAGAAATAGTTGAGGTTTAGCCGAATTCGGAAAAAGGCACTATTAGATAGGAAAAATTATTTAATACTTTTTAGTTCATATTATAAGGATGTTATTATTGTTTTTACCTTAGAAGTCGGTTTTAATTTTTTGTTAAAAATAATTTATTAATTGCTCAATAATTGCACCTTTTAAGATTTATGTTAAAAGGTAATTTATTACTTACCTACACAATTTACATAGCCGTCTCGGCGTTAAGTCCGATATAATTTAATTACAAAACTCGGCGTCGAACGTATCATTTCAGCTCAATTTTCATTAATGTAATGAAATTAAGCTGCGCATTATAATAGAGTATTTCAGCGTCGGGAGGTGAATAATTTTTTATTCGCTATAGCATGTAAAATTCACGTCTCCCTCTCGGCCTAGCGGGCTAATGCAGTAATTATTGCACTCGTTCCGCCGGTATTTTCGTTCCATCTCCCGCCCCGGGGCAGAACGAGTAACGGGAATTAATTATTAACTATTTGTACTCGAAATACACATGCGCCATAGTTAAACGAACCTGTAAAATACTTTTATCGTGAGATTTCGTTGTATTATTCATATTTCAGGAGGGCTAACATCTTCAAAGATTATCCCGTCTCAGAAGGCGCGCGGAGGACACCCCCCCGAGTTCCCTGGCGAATCCCAGCGAGTAGGAAAATTTTGGGCTACTTATTTTCAGTGTTCGTTCAGTCAGTGCAGATTTTGTACTGTTATCTATAATATAGAGTATAGACAATATAGACAACAAATATTATGATTTATTGTCTATATTGTGTAGATCGAGACTATTTATTATGATTTTTATGTGGGAGAGCCATGCTTCGGCACGAATGGGCCGGCTCGATCGGAGAAATACCACGTTCTCACAGAAAACCGGCGTGAAACAGCGCTTGCGCTGTGTTACGCCGAGTGAGTGAGTTTACCGGAGGCCCAATCCCCTACCCTATTCCCTTCCTTTCCCTCCCCTATTCCCTTCTCTTCCCATCCCTATCCTCCCCTATTACCCTATTCCCTCTTAAAAGGCCGGCAACGCACCTGCAGCTCTTCAGATGCTGCGAGTGTCCATGGGCGACGGAAGTTGCTTTCCATCAGGTGACCCGTTTGCTCGTTTGCCCCCTTATTTCATAAAAAAAATATATATATAGTGTAAGATACTTCTAGTCCTGTCGACAAAGCATCTCTTAAATATGTATAAATCGCATTCCCCATATTAATTATCATGCGAGATAAACTGAGGTATAATTTCGTAACTTTCTTTATTCCCTCTCTAATATAATATCTGTTTGTTCGCAGGTCGTGTCTGAATGTGGTGCGGCCCGGGTCGGACTCGTGTGTGTGCTATGTGATAGAGTGTCGCCAACCGCCGCCATGACGGCCCTGCTTCGGGCGCTGCTGCTCCTCACCGCCGCGGTCTACTCCTCACACGGTAAGAGCTGTTGAAAAACCGGGATTTCCCGGGATTTTCGATAGATATGACCGGGATTTCCCGGGATTGTTTTACGGGGAATTCCCGTGCTTTTTTCATTGATGTAATACTATGCGCTACAATGAGACTGTAAGCTCTTATACTATAATTTTTTCACCATTGCTTAATATTTGGCTACTTAAATATTTATTTATTAATGTATTCTTAGTCTGTTCCCTCTCTAACTACAAGATCGATCTTAATATTATCTAATGTCCTATTAATAAAAAATATGTAGTTACCGATTACATTATTACTTCAAATAATGTAGTGTAGGTATTAATATATCTTTTACGCTACGAAAGCGAACGAAATAACTTAAAAACATAATACCAGATTATCTCACCATTATGGTCTCTACATAACTTAAGTAGCCCAAAGTTTACTTCTACTACTAACTACTAAAATATACTATTACTTATTGTTGACATTTTGTCACGATCTAAGAAACATGATTCACAACAAGTAATAACCACCGAGTATTCTTTATGTTATACTAGCTGTGCCCCGCGGTGTTACCCGCGGTTTTAGTGATATATAATAAAAGACTATGAAAAGTACCAATAATAGGGTCAAAACGGGACGATACATGGTTCTATAATGGTTTATGGTAGTGATGATGATGATGATGAATGTAATTTGCATAGTACCATATGCTTTCCGTTCTTAAAACAACGTCGAAACTCCCAAACTTGTATCTATAAAGAGTCACGAGTTTTCTCAGCACCTTCCGAACCATGGTATACCCGGTGCAAAATCTTGCTCGTTGGTAGCATATGCTTAGAATACTGCTCACGAAACCGAAGTCACCACATGTTGCCATATAAATTAATAGTAGTTCCCTCGATTTCTTATGGATCCCTTCATCAGGTTACTACTTTTATGAATATGGTACCAAATTGGGATGATAACCTATACACCAAAAGAAAAATTTAAAAAATCGGTTCACAAACGGCGGAGTAATCGTTGAACATAAAAAAAACGAACATAACACCTCCTCCATTTTGAAAGTCGGTTAAAATTGTAGCCTATTTGTTATTCTGGTGTATAAGCTATATTATTGTAAAGTTTCATTAAAATCCGTTCAGTAGTTTTTGCGTGAAAGAGTAACAAACATCCATACATCCATACATACATACATACATCCAAACTTTCGCCTTTATAATATTAGTATGATTATAACGTATAGTAATTACAGTTTAGAACGTGGCCACGCCGTTATAAAGTACGTGCATGTGATTGTGTGGGGCCATAAAATAAATTGGCCATCTCCAAATATCGCGTGGACAACACCTCGTGCTCGATTAGAGTGCTTTTATACCTCCCGCTGTACGATATCGGATCGACTGGTTTTAAGGTTCGCGCACACTTTGACGGGCCGTGCCGGGGCAGGTCGGGGCTCAGCGCAGCGCAAAGTGCGTGTATAGCACACTATTGCCGGGTCGGGTCGCATCGCATTGACGGATTTTGAGTACGTTTGGATAGCTCCAGTGTGACCACTTTTAAATCACTCGTGACTCGATATACCAAAAACGTTGCTGTATTCTACTAAAATCTACTAAACGGTGTTTTAGCTTCTACCAAAAATCTACCTTTATTTATCAATGTATTCTACGTGGTTAAAACTAAAATAAAACTAAAATGTTTATAAGGACTGTCTTCATCTTTTAAAAAAATTTATATTATTTATTATATAATATCGATTTTCTATTAAAACTACTAAAAGATTTTGGACGACTAAATCGTCATTCATTTGACCTCAAATCTACCAAAAAGTAGAAATCTACTAAATGTGGTCACACTGTTGCCGGGGCGCAGCGGGTCTTGCCGGGCCGTGTCGCATTGACGGAAATCCGCCGCGCAAAAATCCACGCCGATGCGCCCCGGCACCATGCAAATTGTATTGAGGCGGATTTTTGCACTGCGCCCCGGCACGCTGCGGCCCGGCATAGTCTGCTCACTCCTTTAAATCGCAAGTTAATACTCTAAAGTCTAAACTCTAACTAAACCATCGTCCATCGTCCTCCATGTCGGTAAACTTTTGGCCGACAAGGGCCACATCTCTCAAGGTGGCTAAAAAAACTAAAGGCGGCCCGATCTTGAGATGTTAACCCAAGAAACTCAATTTAATTTAACGAAAATACGACGACCGCTGCTCTAGACGTGATGACAATAGAAAAAATATCTATTTAATAGCGCATAAGCGTAGAAATGCGTCAGAAGATATAAATACTCTTAAAATAACACCTATTTATGACTCAAATATGAAATCCATCTTAGCATGCGTCATGTAGAAAACAAAAGACTCACTTTGTTTATACCTAGACTTTTTTGGCCACTTCATACGTGGTTGCAGAATATTTATTCTACTGTCTACTGGAAGTCAACTGTAACATTATTTTTAAGCCTTTATCTTAGACCTAACAAAATCAAATTCACAGTGAATTTTGCTGATCGTACGATCTATCGCGTCGTATCGTATCATGTGGAACCTCACCTGTGATTATGGGTAATTCACTTTACATTGTCCGCGTGCGATGAAAAAGTGATGTTAATGTTAATAACATAACTACAATATAATTGCCTGTCATTTTGTGTCTTCTGTTGTTTTGTTTAGGCATGACCTCACCTCGACGAAGCTTAAAGCCCCAGGCAAAGTAGGCCTTACATTTAATACCTATAATTCTATGTTTCAATACATATTAAGAAAGTCGAATGTTTTATAAAAAGTACGATACGAGCCAACATGTCCCTCAGCCCAAACGATAGTGGGGACATTCTTTCGACGTTTTTGCCCCAAGTCCCAACCATGTCTCTTATGTTATGTATAAGCATACGTTTATAGGTGTAAAGTTTATTATAATGTGTGCATCCAAATTGTCCGTGACCACGGAGTGTAATCATGGTTTATGGTCCCACTTCCAGCTCATCTAAAACCCATTATCATCTCTTTTGATATGATAATGACGCCCCGTGATTCCCTTTACACGGTGCACTATTCACAGATTAGTATAGCGATGCTCTCAAACCACGAATTTGGGTATGTGCTAAGGTACCGAAGAAATTGTGTGATGCCAACGAAAGGGTAACAGTTACCTAAATCTATGTTTGATTTAAGATAGTGCTATTATTGTCTTGTCTAATATACAGGGTGTAACAAAACTAAGTGATAATACTTTAGGGTGTGTATGTGTTACTTGTAGAGAGTTCACTGTGAAAGTAGCAGCGCTGAAAGACCAAATTTTTTTTTCACTTCTGTATGGGGAAACTCGTGATGCTGGGGCGCTTGCCCATACAAAAGTGAAAAAAAAGGTCTTTCAGCGCTGCTACTTTCACAGTGAACTCCCTATAAGGAACACATACACACCCTAAAGTATTATCACTTCGTTTTGTTACACCTTGTATAAAGTTCTTATGTCGCGATGTTTGTTGATAAACTCCTTAGAAACAGCTATACCAATTTTGTGAGATCTTGCAAGATTACAATTAGGAAATGACAGTTGGAACTTGGATATATCGTCCAGGTAAATCATAAGATTCATATTAAGATTCTCGCACGTTACTCGAAATTATTGCGCGTCATCTAGTGACATTTTTTTTGCTTTTCAAACTTACGGCCTAATACAATTTTTAATTGACCGAAAAAGCTAGAGCTCCGACCACTGAGCTACAGCTGTACAGCGGGGCTAAAATGGTCGCTTTGGAGAATAATATGATGAATCATAATATGATTAATTTTTTTTGAAATCGCAAAATTGACACTCTGTTTGCAATTGAGATGTCTAAATTTGTACCAATTTGACATTCGTGAGTTCGACAGTTTTGACAATTCATTTTGTGAATTGATTGAGAAATGTGACCATTTTAGCCCCGCTGTAACAAAATATGATCGTTGTTTATAAGTAAGTAGGTATTAAATATTTCACGAAAATTTTTGCGCAATCCAGTCTGGGATCTTATTATTTTTTAATCGTTATAATTTTATTCATGAAATCATATTTTTTTATTATTTATGTTATGAAATTAATAAGGTCTCGACCTTGATAAGGTTTAAGGGATTTTTTATTCATATTGAGAGGAAAATTATATCTGTTTTTTGTATGGCTTTCATTAAGTACTCTATATTATGATTTATGACGAAAATCATCATCATTATACAAAGTTATATCATATATATTTTGTTATACTCGTGGTTACCTTTACCTACCTATTTACTATTGAACATAAGTAGATAATTACTTCGATGCGCTGAAATTAGTGTATACCTAGGGACAATTCTCCATACTAAATGTCATCAAAATCGTTTATGGGGTTTATGAACAGACAAACAGTTTAATTCAATTTATATTATTATGTTATGTGGTGCGTCTGGGAGACGAGACCACAGTAATCCTGGCTAGCCGACCGCGGGTATCGGCGACACACAGACTACCACAGACGGTGGTGCATTCGGTCTACCGTCTACCTACGAATTACTGTATAACTAACCTATAGTGTACATAATATATTATATAGGAATTACCTGCCTAAACCTATCTAATACCACTCTAGTGCGGCTAGGTGCGTTTCTAAAGGTGCATTTATTAAGAAATCCTGTAAGAGTTTAGACGCTCGCACTAGATAGGTATTACTTATTAGGTAGGTAGGTACACTTTAGGTAATATTTAGGTATACTGTAACTTGTAAGGTATAAGACAGTTTAACGTAAATATATTGTACGATAAAAGGTAACAGTAGTAAGGACTACAATAGGTAACTAATACTATGTTTCACTACTACGGACGATGTACGAAAAACTAAATCCAAAGACATTAAAACATAGTTCATTATCTCTACCAAGTCTCTACAGGGATTCTTCTCAGTGATTTTCATATTTGGACTAGAGTTTTCTTGGAAACTCTATCATAATATTATATTAATTTGTTTCGAATCCTGTTAAAGCCTAATTAGTATTGCATAGATCGATTACAATTTTGTACTATGGAGCACCCATCTGTTCTTCATCTCTGTTTTCTATGAAAATATCTTAATCAAGTAGTAAAAAACTAGACTTACCTACTATTATACATATTTTTATACTTAGCTAAAAGTAAACCCGACTTTATTATTATGTTAATACATTGTTTTATTCCGAAACCGAGAGCTGGTAATAACACAACATCAAAGAGAAAGTCCGTAAACATACGATTGGTGTAATGGCGATTGGAAACATGGGGTGGCGAGGTAATGGCTCTCCGGCTACATAGGCCAGGAGCACACCGAGCTAGATTATATCTGAGACTTAAGGGGGCGACTAACCCAAAATTGTCGATTTTATAATTCATTTTTATACTTGAAAATAAGCCCCAAATTGTTTCATTTTTTAAACATAGATACTACATTATATTTCCGAGGATCCGACCTAGAGGAAAC
Organism: Cyaniris semiargus; assembly: GCA_905187585.1. Classification (NCBI taxonomy): domain Eukaryota; kingdom Metazoa; phylum Arthropoda; class Insecta; order Lepidoptera; family Lycaenidae; genus Cyaniris; species Cyaniris semiargus. The sequence goes on along the minus strand of LR994551.1, from coordinate 20,405,018 downwards.
ACGATATCTTGAAATTTTCTTGATAGAAAAAAATCACAAAGATGCATCTAATTTTCACGAATTTTTCATATATTGCCATAACCGTGCATTACACTAAGTTAATATTTTAACACATTGTATAAAATTCTTTAATAGAGACACTGACCTGGTGGTTTTTTAAAATGTTGTATATTTATCGAGTTATTAAGAAAAAACTCACTTGGTGATGATTCCGCGTCGTCCTTTTTCACCTGGCAATTGGCATATGAAAGACGGGCGTGAGTGTGAGAAGAGAAGGACGATGTTTGATTTTTTGGGTTAGTCGCCCTCTTAAGGAGTTAGTTGTACTTCGTTTAGATTTTTTTTTTGTGTACCAAGGAAAAGCCATAGTCCTGACTTTACTGGACTCAAATGGATCTATTTCCTCTTAGAATACTTCATGATAGTTCTTATAACTTAGGAAGTTCAAATGTGTTACTCCGAATAGTAAACTTATTTAGGATTAGGTACATAAAAAAATCTATTTTTTTTAATTTAAGCAGTGACCACTTTGCACTACGTCATACCTCCATGATCATGCATAGACATTTTGAAAGTGTCATGGCTGGGTACATTTCTAAAGTTACATTTTTAAGGCGGGCTGAAACCCTATTTCGTTATTTCTTGATACCCGATTTACCTAGTTCCAATATAATAACGAAATGAAAAAAATATGAGATATCTAAGAGCACAATATTTAAAAAGGGCGTAAATCAAAAACATTTTAATAAAAAATAATACTTTCGCTATAATTAATTTACAAACTCACCTCCGACAAAAGTCTTTGTCATCGAAATATAAGTATTAACAAGAATAACTTAAATTTTATTTTAATCAATTGTTAATCTCTTTTAAAATGGTCTGAAACGAATAATCTTTTTTCTTAATATTTATTTAGAAAGATATTTAAAAAACACATGCAAAATAGAGACGATCCGCCCCTAGAAACTACAATTTTATGCTAAGCTAAAATGAATCTTATTGCGATGCGTACACGCTTGGTCTTTGGTTGTGTGCAAGGTTATCGTTTGCACACAACCAAATGTCCCTCAGCCCAATGGAATTGAGATAAGTCCTCGCCTTAAGAAACGCTCGTACTAGACCAGCGCTAAGATGCCAGCACTTGAAGTGAACACGAAAGCGAGCAGGATATCGATAACGCGATATAGTGCAATAAATCTACAGTACACGGCGCGGCGGTCGCTGGAGCGGTGCGGATTGTACCGTATACAGTACACCATGATGCATAAAGTTCTGGACAAACTGAATGATATTAAATTGCTCGTAAACTAGGAATGATCGGTGTCTTTTGAAATGGCAGATTTTGATGCGGTTTTAAAATTTTAAATTAAGAAAGTTAAAAACAACCCTCGATTCCAAATTCTAATAAGTCAGGAGTCAGAATGTAAAATATTGAAGCGAACAAACGAAAGTCGATTACAGCCTTTCATGAACCAACAAACCCCTATTTTTTAGCACTGATGATGACGAACTATAGCTATACTCTCGACCATGTCAGCTTTTAAACAAAAAAAAAATAGAAATTCGAACCACCCATTTGAACTATAAGATGCCACGGACAGACACAAACACAGACACACAGACAGACATGTCAAACTTATAAACCTTGTTTTATGAGCTGCAAGCGTTATAACTTGTAAGTAGTACCTTACCTATATCGCCATCGACAGTGTATGCAGCTCTTCCAACATTGCGAGTTTCCATGGGCGACGGTACTCGCTTTCCATCAGGTGACCCGTTTGCTCGTTTGCCCCCTTATAATATTTAAAAGAAAAAGTAGCTCCGCGGTCATCCATCATGGTCCAACCGCCAACGTGAGGGACTTTAAAATATCGTCCAGCATACCTCTTTATTCGATTCCCGCGACTGTCATCTTAATCATGTGGCGTGCGTGTCGATAAATTAGTCGGGAACACGGAGGCGTTAACTTCTATTTCCAACCCTTTGGTGTTAGCGGCGATGACGTGTGCTCCTCTTCTGTTGCTGTTGTATAAGTTGCCTTGGAGATGTGGTCCTTAAGTCAAAGGGATAGAGGTGAAAGTAAACGGGTACGCTGCACAGCTTGATGCCGAAATGTGTTTAAACTTTTATTGTTTTAATTTTGGCTTTTATCTGGTTTACGTTTTTGGTATCTGCTGACATGCACTTATCAGCTATAAGTCTTAAGACCTTTCCTCTGCTAGATATTTATAATCTCAAGTCAACTGGAATGGGCAATAGCCTGTGTACAATCTACCAATATCGTACAATAGCTACCAAGAAGAACGTGTCATCGTCTGATCGCATTGTGCCAATAACAATCCGTCTGATCTAAACTATTATCTAGTACTCTATCCGAATACCAGCCACCAAAGATACCAAAAAATCAAACAGTGTACCTTCGTCTCCTTCCATTTTTCAGGAGCGATCTTAAAATATTATTATGTAGGAGCTTAAGATCCCTCAAAAGTCTGCCGAAAGAAAGTATAAAATTCTTTGTTTTTGGGAAAAAGTATTTTCATTCTGGTTTTTCGCCTGACTTTTCCATAGTCTAGTTTCTTGGATACTAGGTTTTTAATAGTATCAGATAGCAGTTAGGCATATTATGCCTAATATATTTGAATTAGAGATGTGCCGACGAGTCGGTAAAGCCGACTATCCGGCCACTTTTGTAGTCGGCGAATAGTCGGCAAAAACCGCCGACTATCCGGCTTTTTATTATTTTACTATTATTAAAATCACATTTAAGAAAAAACCTTGATTGTGTTGACATTGAATGAATTGTTTCTGAAATTACTTGCTGGCACAGAAAATGACATTTAGATATTAAATAAAAATTGTATCTTAATATTAAAATACCAAACATAACAACATAATAATATGTTCTTCAATAAACATTTATAACGAAAATTTATTCTTATTTAAAATATAAAAGACTCGGCAGGGCTATCACGTAAAAATAGCGATCAACAATCCACTAGCAATAATCGCGCGATCGATTGCTGGGTATAAAAAACAATGGTATCATGTATAGCGATCGATTGCAATCGTATTGTTTTGGCTGATACGTGATACGAAATTGCGATTTTGGAGAAATTATCGCGCAATAATTGCTATCGCATTGCTCTCGCCAGAATTAACAAATTAAGTAATTATTAAAGCAAGATTGCATGTTACACATTATGTACAGTAAAAATATATCCTGAAAACCATCAACTGTATCATGACGTGAACATAACCAAAACACGATCCGACACGTTCGCAGACTGCGTATGCGACTTACCCGGAGTTACGGAAACATCCGAAACCATGATCGGTTCGGCCGACTAGTCGGCCGATTAGTCGGCTTCTTTGCAACCGACTAATCGGCTAGTCGGCTAGTCGGCCAAAGTCATGATCGGCACATCTCTAATTTGACTGTAGAGTAAGCAATAATAAAGTTAACTTGTAATCTAACTGTATTTCAGTAAGAACAATCCCCATATCATTTAACGCGTTTAGCTTCAAACAAGACGCTAATTCGTGAAACGGAACGCCTTTGAAACGATTCTATTTTTAAATCGTTTACTGTCAACTGTCACCGCCGATGACAGATGGCGCTAACGGGAAACCCGAGGCGGAGATTTGAGACAAGGGCGTGTACATGGGTGTTGAGTTTTAATGGCCTCATAAAACTAGGAGATACTTAATTCCAATGGTATCTAAAAGTTAAAACCTAAAAAACCTGGATTTTCAATAGCCCAACCACGATAATTGATTCTCGTGTGGCGTTTTTGCAATGCCGATATTTCATTTTTGCGTAATCCTGAAAATACTGCAACTAACGTCATGCCATAATTGTCCTGAGCATTGCCAGAAATTTCGATAAATAGCTCTGGCCTCTACCTAAATTCTTGCATTTTCCGAAACCTAACTTGACTCAGTTAAGTTGTACCCCGATTTTGACCCATAAATCAAACCTTAAACATTTTCTTAACACTGAATCTTGTTGCATCATGAAGGGTGCCTTAGTTTTATTTTTAGTACTTCAGAAAAAGGCACGTTCCAGCTATTTAAACGGAGAAATTATTTTAAATATGGAACGAGAATCACTTTTGACGTTTGTTTTTTTAAAGTCCGACGGGGCACAGGCAAAGGATTTTATTGCTTTAAGTCGTCTGAAAATAATGTTGTCTCAAGTAATTTTTTGTCGTTTTTTAGCCCTGGGAAAAATGTTTTTTTTTATTTCTGTTAAATTTTTTATAGCTCTGACTCAGAATTAGCTAATAATCAATGATTTAAAATCCAAGGATGAATTATGACTTACCTGTCAAATCTTAAAATGTCACCAGCAACAAAAGTGGTAAGGTTTGGCATTTATCTATGGCTAACTAATTATGGTCCTCACTCCTCATCCTTTTAGGGAAGATAATTATTCAATTTATCTTATTCATTCACTTGCAAATCACGGTACATATTAATATTTGTTACTATTATAGTCACGAATCAAATGGTACAGCGTCAGATTAATTATTCCCTTTGGTTTGTTGCTATAAAATAAAACGCTCTTAGTTCCATCCCCGAGCTAGTGACAATAATTAAATTTGCTCGATGTAAAATGCTTCCTATTAAGAAATCCTTACCTTAAACTTCTCTTTATAAAAAAATTACGCCCCATCCGAATGCACATAATTCCCGTAATGAATCGTCCTCGCTATAAAGCACCGTATTACCGGTGCTCAAGACTCATTATCCAATGTAAATACACCGAGACATGACTGCGTCGTTTATGGAAATAACTTTTAAATAAATCCAGAGTTTAAAATGCAGTTCATAAGGAACAGTGAATGTATGGACGCGCATTACTTTGTCGTATTTTGCGCCAGGTAGAAAAATAGTGCTGTTACTTTAGGGCGACCGGCGAAGTGGCTGCTTATTACATGGAAGCTTTAGCAAAGAAACAACAAAGCTTTTTTACATTATGCAACATTGTTTCTATTGATTTTTCTTATTAAGATTTGAGACACCACTCTAATTCAACAATCTATAGTCCCTTTCCATCAAACTACAAAGTGGTATTCTCTAATTTCATTACATATTATCAAACCTATGCCAAACGCGTTCTGGTCAAAGCTCCATTATTAATTGTTTTACGTATAAGTATGTATGTATGTATATTGTATAAGAAAACTATTCTGCTGGTTAATAAGAAAAGGACATCGAACAAGGAACGAAGCTGCATTAATGATGCTTCAAAATAGTAGAATAGGGAGCGTGTACAATGACGGTACTGTCAAACTTGTGCTTGATTATTTATTTGACACGTGCTACCATCCATATTTTTGTACGTTCCCTAACGGGGTACTCGTCAATCTTCATACCGAGGTCTCAAAATACGACAACCCCTGGCACCTGCTCGCAAAAAAAACCTGCTCGCAAATTACTCATTAATATCAAATGAATCTTCCCTCAATTGTCTGGACTGTGAGGTCTAAAGCAGTAATGGCTGCTTCATAATTTTTTGTTCCGTTGATTCATTGCGAGGGCGCGGCGTCGAATTTATGACGATCGGTAAGACTCGCGCTTCCGTTCCGAGACTCGACGTAAATAATTGTGCTAAGTAAGCTTCCACGTGTGCTGATTTATACAGATACTCTAATGCAGCGGCTCTCAAAGTGTGCGTGGAGCTCTGAGGCTCCGCACCTTTGTAGGGGCTCCGCGAGAATTGTAGTGATAATAATGAAAATACACGCTCTGCTATCACTCAATGTCCCAATTAAGTTTTTCTGCATTTGTTTACCCTTAAAAATAACTTTTTTTTTTTGTAAAAAATGTCAGTTTTGAAAGGGTTCTGCCACCAAAAAGTTTGAGAACCGCTACTCTAAAGTCTAGTGCATCGGGGTGAGGGGTTTTTTCATATAATTTATCGGCCGGCTTGTTTGTTTTGCCTATATGAGTATTGAAGTTGAGCGGAAGTTTTATGGGTCTTTAGTGCAGTTTTATGATATTTATGCTAGAGATTATTATTGATGTTGCGTAAATGTAAAACATTTATGACGCCATTTTTGTGTTGAATCCCAATTTATAAATTTAACACAATGCAAGTATGGAATGTAGATTTCTGTAGCAATATTACAAGATTTTTTATTTATTTAAGATGTAAGGAGTTTTTTGCAAACGACTAATAATGTCGTATCGCGGCATCGGCGCGGGCGATCTATATTAATTAGCTATTCGAAATTCAAATGCTCCATTGAATCTTACTTATAAACTAACTAGATAATAGAGGTGTGAAATGTAGACTATAATCCGCGCGTGATCAGAAAGGGATCAGAGTGACAGTTTTGTTTGCTAATGTGTGTAAAGTAGCGTTAGCAAAAATTTTTTGAACATTAATTTATAGGTTTATACATAATAATAATAATAATAAAATACGTAATCGACCGATTCTGTGCATTAAAGATATTACTGTGTTTTTTATCAAACCTTAATTGCGCGGATTATACCTGAGCAATATTACCAGATTATAAATCTCCAAAAAGATGTCAGCATTTTTTTTACAAAAGGTATTAAACAATGTCCCATCGGCGCGGGCGATCTAAATTCGAATTTCGAATGGTCCATTGAAACGCGCGGCAGACGTCGGGAGCGGTTGACATGGCGACGGCACTTATTTCAGTGTTGCCATCAATTTCCCGGCCGCCCGTTCGGGGTAATTTGCCGAGACGTACTCCGTCTGATTATTTATGCCACGTTCATTGGCGGAGACGTTTTAAGACGACGTTTAATGTACTTTTGTGGAATTTTTTCATTCTGTTTGGACTTAATAATTAATGTAGTAGGGAGTGACGGGATGAGTAATTCGTTTAGTGGTGTTTCGTTTGAATAATTTGTAGTATTAAATTGTATCAATTAAGTGATACTTGATAGAATAAATTTTTTTCGGAAAATTTGACACCAAATTCGTTAACCCCTTTTACTTTTTTACTTAACTTAAACTAATTCAAGTTACACAACTTCAAAAATTCGTATCTTTGTATATTCTGTCTGTTTACGTTCTAACTGCTAAACCAATTTGGATGAAGTTTGGTATGCACCTGCGGACGAGATAAAGAATATTTTTACTGACAAGAATTCCAACATCGCGCGCGCTCATCGCAACGAAGTTACGAGCAACATGTAGTAATTACATATTTCAAAATCAATATACAAGTACGTTTCCACAAACACTGGAGTGTATCGTATTTGAATCTACATCGAATGTAGGTCATCGACTAATTAACCGCGCGGTACTCGGCGCTCGGCACTCGCCGTATTAATAACCTTTAAATCTGGCTCACGGGCCGCGCCAGATAATTGGAGATAACAGATTTTAACTGGCAACACTGATTAGCATATAAATATTTAAGTTTTAAATTAACTGCCGATTACCTCAGCTAATGCTCGAACCGTGTTCGGCGGAGGAAACAATGCGCGAGGCATTAACATATCAATTTGGTGTATCTGGTTCAACGTATCCTGATATCACCAAGCTAAGGATAGGCTTCGGATAAGGTATTTGATATCGTTGATTGTAATATTAGTAAATATTATTTTATCCTCTTAGAGCCAGTCCACACGGCGCGTTACGTCAGCGTTACGTCGACGCAGCGCTGCCGTTGCGTTGTTTTACATACAAATAACCAAGGTGTGAACGCAAGGCTCTCTTTCTGCGACACCGTCCTTTCGCAGAAAGAGGCCGTGAAGCGGAACAGAGAGGATGACCCATCCTCCGTTCCGCTCTGCCGGCGTAGGACGGGAGTGCGGAGGCGTCGCTATGCGAACCTCCAATAACTTCCGTCCCACGGGGCTCCGGGTCAGGATGGGAACCTGTCCGGCTTAGCTAGTCGCGGCGCCGAGGGGAACGCTTCAGTTTGCCTAAGCGTTCCCTAACTTTGGTGGAAGTCCGCAGCCGTAGCACGTATCTTGCGAGAGCAATGCGATAGTAAATATTGCGCCATAATTGCTCCAAAATCGCAATTTCGTATCACGTATCAGCCAAAACAATACGATTGCAATCAATCGCTTACATGATACCATTTTTTATACCCAGCAATTGATCGCGCGATTATTGCTAGTGGATTGTTGATCGCTATTTTTGCGTGATAGCCCTGCCGGTCCCTTGTGAGGTAGACCGGCCGGTCGTGGAGGGAGTCCTGTGTTAGACAGATCCAGGACATCTCTAAACTACAGCTAAAGGCAAACAGCAGATGGTTTTAGTGGGTAAGGTTGTTTGTGGTTCACACGGCGTGCTGCGTGGTCGCAACGCACACATGACGGACAGCAGCCCCCGCGACGAAGCGGGAGGGGGTGTTGACGTTAACACGTTAAACGCCATGGGGGACACCAGTTGGCCGACAGTAAGTACCCTGCGCGCCCAATGGGGAAACACGATTTTCATCAATTTTTCACATTCGTTATTTTTGCTCCATTTTGTAGGAAATGTATTAAAACCCAATTTCAAATAGAATATATTAATAATTACTACATATTATATGCCCAAAAACCACTGTCACACACCCTGTGTCCCCCATGGCCTGCGCGAGCAGAAACTACGATTTTCGTTACAAGGGACCGCGCGGGTCGCGGTGTTGGACGCGGTGTCGAACACCCCCCGCGCCTTTACAGCCTTTACAAAACTTCCTTTACCTTCTTTTATTCTCTTATACAAAATAAAATAAATATTTAAGGGTTGAATGGGAGCCCCCCATACAACAAACGTGATTTTTTGTATGATTAACAATGTATATGGGGTATAAATAAGTTCTCCCACAAATATCCTCTAAAAAATTCTATGTCCTGCCGTTAGCCGAAAACCAAGTAAAACCCATTAGTCTAGAGGGCCACGCGGGTCTCATTGTATTGACAAAAGCTAAGTTTGCATGTCCGTTGGCCTGCCAGAAGGGTTTGAAGTCGACACTACATCGCGGTCATATGGTGTCCCCCACGGCCCGAACGGAACATTCTAGTGTCGCTCAAAAGGTGCCACCCATGGCCTAAACGGAAAATCGTAGAATTTCGGTCGGCGTTTAACGTGTTAAGACAGCTTCGTAATAACGCTGCGATGACGCAGCGCCCGTGTGGCCGGTTATGCGTCAAACGGCAGCGCTGCGTCGACGCAACGCTGACGCAACGCGCCGTGTGGACTGGCTCTTAGTATTTTACTAATAAGCATGTTTACACTGCGAATGACGACGCAATGTCTGTTCGTTGTCTGGCGTATTGGACAAGTCACAAAACAGACAGACTGCCGACATACTATTAGTGGATAAGCTATTTTTTTTTTACGAGCCTATACTATCCCACTGCTGGGCAAAGGCCTCTCCCAAGGTCTTCCATAATACCTAATAAGATAATAAGGATAAGCTATTAGATAATGTAAAATAATCAGTTTTTATTTTAAACTTTGGACAAGATGATGTACTCTATACTCTATCTATGTGGCTTTCGTTGTTAAATGTAAAGTGACTTTACAACGATAGGCGATATAAAAACGTATCAGACAAAGCAACGCGGAATTAGCGAGGTTTATGTTAATACTAGATGACGCCCGCAACTCCGTTGCGCCAAACAACCCGGGACTTAAAGTATCTACATACCAAATTTCAGCAAAATCGGTTCAGCGTTTTGAGCGTGAAGAAGTAACAGACAGACAGACACACTTTCGCATTTATAATAATATTAGTGTGAATGTAGCTAGGTTGCTATTGATATAGTATGCCGTATGTTCCTCTTTAGTCTTTACCCAGGTATGAGGTAACCCTCCCCCTAGCAAATTGTGAAATATGCAAATAGCTACGTAATGGATGAAAAACGTGAACGGTTCTTAGAAATTGTGTGTAACGTATGACAAAATGTTTACCTTGCGATAAGTCGTGAATCACGGCCTTTCAGCGAAGCGGGTCGTTGGAAACGCCACAATATGTTATTATCTTTGATTAGGTGCTAAAAATAGGATATCTACTTAACTGGAATATTCCTGCTTACATTAACATCGAGTTTTATAAATCATGAAAGACTAATCTGTCTAAACGCTCATTTACTTGAATAAGCGCATTTTCATTATATCCATTTTCGTACCAAAGTGCAATGGAAGCTTCAAGATTCACACCACGTCAGTCTGACTCTAGCCCCATGGAACGTTCTCCAAAAATTCGCGTTGCGGATATTGAGCTTTTTAGAAGTAGGAGGAATGCCTTTCAAGTGCTACACCTAGGTACTCGTCAGTAAAGTTGCCAGTTAAATATTAACAAGCAGTTAACAAAGTGCCGTCAGTTAAGTATTCAAGAAATGTATTTCACTTTGTAATTAAAAGTTATAATTTACACAGATTTATTTATACTCAAACTTTAAATAACTTGTCTGTTTCAGCACACAGAACTTTCCTAGTTTTTGTTGAAAAATATCAAACTTGGTCCGGAACGATTGCTCGTTATGTTGCTTATTGTGTTTAATTCAATTAAATATTTCAGAACATTCACAATCTATAAAGATAAAAAAAATATTTTAAATTTTGTTAGTCTCGCTAAGCCCGGACGCACATTATCCGAAATTTCTGATCAGAAAAATTCGGACGCCCGCCGGAACGCACTCTGTTCATACATTTTGTTGTAGACCCCGCATACTATCAGAATTCTGACGCGTCAAAATGTATGAGCGGGGCGGGGCGTCCGAATTTTTCTGATCAGAAATTCGGATAATGTGCGGCCGGGCTAAAACTCGAGAATGGCTGAACAGATTTGGCTCATTTTAGTCTTGAAATATTCGTGGTAGTCAGGAGAAGGTTAGGAGGAAAGTGATACGAAGTTTACGCGACATCTAGTCAAAAATATAAACATTTTTTTTTTTAAATTTATATCTAATAACTATATAAAAATAAGTCGGGTTTTCCTTCCTGACGCTATAACTCCAGAACGCACGAACCAATTTCCACGGTTTTGCATTCGTTGGAAAGGTCTCGGGCTCCGTGAGGCTTATAGAAAAAAAATAAAAAAAAAACTTCAAGAGAAAAGCAGGAAAACAGGGAAAACAGGCAAAACAACGTTTGCCGGGACAGCTAGTTAAGTATACAATAATACTCTTTTTGAACGCCGAGTCTACAATGATGCCTACCACCAGTTCGGGACTAGTTCCCGAACTGGTGGTAGGCACGAAGAACCGGCGTAAGAACCTCACTGGGTCTATCTTTTACAAATATGTATATTTTAAATAAAAATATATCCCATGTCTTTTCCCGATACTCGAACTATCTCCACACCAAATTTCAGCAAAATCGGTTCAGTGTTTTAGACGTGAAGTCGGTGACAGACAAACAGACACGTAGTTTTCGCATTTATAATGTTAGTATGGATATATTATTATACAAGGTGATACAGCTTTAGAGTTCAAATTCGAGCTGCTGCGATGGATTATTAAAGTGATAATATATTAGAGTATAAACCACATTGTAGTGAATAATTAATATACGTAGAGTCAATACCGAGCATACATTAGTAATGTGAGTCATTCGCTTAACTATATACGGAGGTCGGAGCAGTTTCCACCGTACTCAGACAAATTTAATCATTACTTAACTTTAATTTAATGAAGTATATGAAATATAGAAGAGAAATAATTAATGTCAAATCTTCATCTTATATATAAAATTCTCGTGTCACAATGTTAGTCAGCGAACTCCTCCGAAACGGCTTTACTGATTTTTATCAAATTTTATATGCATATTCAGTAGGTCTGAGAATCGGCTACTGGCTACTTTATATATTGATAAGTGCATTTGTTGAATAAATAATAGTAAATTATTACAACCTGAGACTGACGGCGACCATTGTTTGTGCGACGGGATAGACGTTGCCATGGCGACATACTTATTTAGTCACTTCAATAAAATAATATGGGCGAAATACTTTATATTATGGCAAAGCAACGTTTGCCGGGACAGCTAGTTTATTATATATCTACTAGCTGTCCCGGCAAACGTTGCTTTGCCATAATAATATAAAGTATTTCGAGCATATTATTGTTTTATTGAAGTGACTAAATAAGTGTGTTACCATGGTAACGTCCCGTCCCGTCCCGTCGCACAATCAATGGTCGCCGTCACTCTCGAGTTGTAATAATTTACTATTATTTTGTTCAACAAATGCACTTATCAATATAAAAAGTACCCAGTAGCCGATTATCAGACCCACTGAATATGCATATAAAATTTGGTTAAAATCAGTAAAGCCGTTTCGGAGGAGTACGCGGCCTAACATTGTGACACGAGAATTTTATATATAAGAAGATTATCTAAATAAACAAAGATAAATTTTAAATTTAGTAAACTCGCAAAAACTTGAGAACGGCAACGGCAAATTGGCTAATTTTAGTCTAAACTTGAGAACGGCTAAACCAATTTAGCTAATTTTAGTGTTGAAATATTCGAAGTCCAAGGAAGGTTTATATTAGGATACGAAATTCACCGGGTCATCTAGTTTTAATTTGAAAATCATTATTTTAATTAAAGTTATCATAAATGTATCTGAGTGCGGCGGTAGGTGTATTAATTTCCCTTCACTCAATCCCAGTACAAACTCCAAACTGCACTCTATTACACAAATGAATACGTTACAAAAGTGCTCCTATAGTGCTCTCACAGACTACACTTGTTAGTATTTGAACTTCAAACTTGGACCGTAATGTCTGTTTTAAATTATTAAATAATAATCCATACTAATATTATAAATACGAAAGTGTGCCTGTCTGTTTATCTGTCAGACTGTGTTACCCCTTCGCGCCCAAACCGCTCAATCGATTTTGCTCAGGTATAGAGATCCCGGTCCCGGGAAAGATAGACATAGGATTTTTATCCCGGAATAATATTGTACGGTTCTTGCGTGATAAACGAATTTTGGCGAAACGGAGTCGCGGTCATCTATAGTAGTATATAAAACATACTTAATAGAAAGTATGGTGGTGAAAGAGAAAATGTAGAGAACAAGGTATTTTACAGTACGCAGTTATGGCAGGAAAATAAGAAATGTCTCAGATCACATGTAATTGTTGGCCAAGGCGAAGTCGAGGTCAATTAGGTCTTTCTTATTTACTGCCCATGGTGCGTATACTATTTTTCTCATCGACGGAGGCGGAAAACGGCAACATCGGTAAGCGCAGCGGGAAGAAAGTTGACGTTTTCCGCCCGGAGGTGAGAAAAATATTTTTTCGCTTTGATATTGAAATAACTGAAATACAAATAATCGGCCAAGTGCGAGTCGGACTCGTGCACGAAGGGTTCCGTACCATTATTGAGCAAAATTAGGCCATAAATTGTGTTTTTTGTATGGGACCCCCCCCCCCCCTTATTTCTTATTTTATTTTAATATTATTATTAAATATTAAAGTACACATACAACTAAGGTCTTTGAGAAAAATTCAAGTACTTACCTGTTGCCATTATTGATATAGACCAAAAAATGCCAAAAAAATCAAGTTTGTTGTATGGGAGCCCCCTTAAATATTTGTTTTATTTTGTTTTTAGTATTTGTTGTTATAGCGGCAACAGGAATACATAATCGGTGAAAATTTCAACTCTCTAGCTATCACCGTTCTTGAGATACAGCCTGCTGACAGACAGACGGACAGACATACATCGAAGTCTCAGAAATAGGGTCCCGTTTTTACCCTTTGGGTACGGAACCCTAAAAATATTGTTATCCCCTTACTAATGAATATTCTTTGTTTGTCTTGTGATTTTCCAATGTGCCACACAAAGACAAGCAGACCAGACAGTTTCTTCAATAATCACACACACATTTAATTGTTTACACTATAATTTTTTAAACGTAGCGATTAATATTTGTGTGAATGTATCTATTAATATTTCATTACTGTTTCCTTCTACGTCGACTTATATTACTTCACTGAACATGTGTGAAACATGTGCACGGAAAAAATAATGGAGTTGTTACGTTATATTTTATTTTGATATAAAAATTGATTAGTCTATCTAAATTGTAGGATTAAATTCTGATACTAGACGCTAGGTTATTTTAATATTTTTTTACTATATTCGAGCTATATTAAAAATACGTCTATAGGTAATTTTCATTTCATCGTATGAAATAATTCACGATTGCCCGCCACAAACCGTGCACTTTGTTTTTATACAAAGGTACCAACAATCTGCACGCGAAAGAAAAAAACTTTAACAATGGTCGCCGCATGGCTCGTCCTGTATAATGACGCACGGAAATATGTATGAATGTGTCTAGAATTTTTGCCGGCCCTATTGTGCTTCGCGGGCCTATGAATAGACTTATTGTGGGCTCTCTAAAAAACTGTCATTTCGTATAAACGATTAAAAGATACGTCTACAAAAAGCGAAAAAAGTTTGGTCCTTTTTTTTAACTGTCGCTTTATGCTTTTGATTTGAATTAAAAATAAAAGTGTCAAAAAATTAAAAAAAAAAAAACAATGACGGCGACTCCACGCCGCTCGGTATCCATTTCCGATGACAGTTTTAGAGATGTGTAAAAGACGGGTTAAGGATGCGATATTACCCGTCGTCGGCTTTCCAATGAAAAACTCTGTCATATCACCCGTTATTGAACGAGACGTTCACGTGTGATGAGACATCATCAGCATCATCAGGTAACCGCTACCCTTGAAAAATCTTTGGATTTACCATAATTCCAGCTTTTGTGTATTATATTAAGACGCTGATAACTGCGAATGACCTTGAGGATTCGCATTTCTCGCATTACTCTCGCACCACTGTCGATTTTCATGCGAGAGAGAGAGGGAGATGTGAAATGTTCACTCGGTAGCATGGATACATTTTTCGTTTGTTAGAGGAAAAAATAAATATTATGGGAAATCTAGATCCGAAAATTAAATCTTACAAGCTCTGGATTTTTATAAAAGGTATCAAATAAACAATTTTTTAAAGCATAGCTTGTATATTATTTTAGTTAGAACTGTTTAAAGTTTCTGGAAGATGTGACTTTGGTATTTCTTTTTCATCCAGTAGGATTATTATTCAAAATAAAAAAGCTTTTCCAAAAATCAAAAATCACATACTTATATTTTTTTTGTGGCAATCAATGAAATACATACGTCTAGAAAACTGCACAAAGCTGATGTCGAATTGGCAGCTGTCTTCGCCTTAATATGATACTTATATTGTAAACGCTACTGATTATTATTTTGATGATTTTTTAAGAGAAATCGTGTTCCAAGTTATTTTTTACTTGAAAAAATAAATACGGTTTACGTGTGTTAATAAGTTAATTTCAAATAATATATTATTATCGTGCGCAAACCTACATTAAGATAATATACATTTCATTATTTTGGGAAGTTTTTTTGCCGTTCCGTCAATACACACCATTAGGCCGTGTTCACACCAAACCGACTGTGAGCCGCCGAATGTGAGCGAACGTTACGCAGTTTATTGTATTTCCATACATATTCACTTTTTCGTTCACACCTAAAATCAAAATCAAAATATTTATTTCTAAATAGGTTAACAAAGTTAACACTTTTAGAACGTCGCGTCTACATGAGGCCTACCACCGGTTCGGGAACTAACCCGGCGAGAAGAACCGGCGTAAGAAACTCGCTCGGGGCAACCTAACCTAACCTAACCGACAATACGCCATTACGCTGGGCGGAGGCGCGGACATTCGATACCGTATATTTTCACGTTCACATTGGGGCTCACAGTGAGCCTGCTCACATTCGGCGGCGTATAGTCAGTTTGGTCTGAACACGCGCTTAGATCTGTTGACTAACATATCGCCGAATGGACTGCACAGATCTTAGTGCCATTCCAGTTTAAACCCCTTACACCTTTTGTCCCTGGTATTTTCACGTAGATAAAACATTCATTTCTACTCGGTTAAACTTTGCATCGTCGGAAAATATTTTTTAATTCCGACCCCCGAAAGGTGGTGAATATTTTCAATCCGACGCGGGCTTTGTTCTATAGGTGAATTAAGGGTGAGCGGGATTTCGGTTAATTTTCTGGGACATTATTTTAATGCGGCGAGACCGCTGACCAGACGCGAGCTGATGACACCCGCCCCCATCCCCACTCCCCCCACTCCCCGCTCCCACTCCAACTTCCACCCCACACAATCAAGGAAATATGTCCTCAATTAACGCTTACCATGGAGAACTGTGATTACGCGTCGCGGCTAACATGGCCGCTGAGAAATGGGTGAAAGTAACTATGTACTTTGTTTTTCGGGGTTACCTTTTAACCGACTGTTAAGAAAGAGTACGACTTTCCTACACGTTTCTTACCTAAGATAAGATCACCACTGTATGTGTTTAATATAATATGACGAAAGCCTAAAGGAAGTGTTAGGTTATCTGGAAAAAAATACTGTAGCCAGTACGAAAGTATCTATGTAGTACAGTTTGTATTACCAAAAATAAGGCAAAATTAACTGCGAAATTCGAGGAAATACGATCTATTACAGACTACAGTAAGTAATTGAACTACCTACTCAAAGTAACAATTATTCATCTTAATGCCACAAACATTAAAAAATAAATTTCATAAAATATACGTCTTGTAATAAATGCTCTAAAATCGTTTAAAGGATTTTAGGGAAAACATTCTCAAATTGCAAAGTTTTCTTAAGTGCTTGGCGATCGCATCTTATGTATCATCATTACGCTTAATCAATGCTCCCCATCGTCTAGAACAATAGATCTCAATTCCCCAGCCCCCACCCCCCAGTCCCAGCTCAGATTCAAAAACAATCGACGAAATTGCACCACTCTAAAGGGACAGAGTGATATTGATACTTTTAGCTTAACTTGTCACTAAATCGGTTTTTGTGATCGTTTGAAAGTTGTGTAAAATTGTTCAACATTTAAAATTTGGATAAACTAGCCGTGTCTACAGGTGTTACTCGCGGTTTAGTAGGGAAAATAAATTATTGTGATATTTTACCACAGTAAAAAGTAACCTATCTGTTAATCCAGGGTATCAACTAACTCTATGCAAAATTTTATTAAAATCGCTCCAGCCGTTTAGACGTGAAGAAGTAACAAACATACAAACCCACAAACTTTCACCTTTATTTCTATATTGTGACTATTGTGATTACTGTAATGTTTTCAAGCTAGAGGCAGCACCAGCGCAGACAGTAAACAAAAAGTTTTGTTCGACGTTTGGCAACTTTTCTGTCAATATTCTGTCTATATATATGTGGTGTGCAACATGTCTGAATATTTACTGTAAGCGCTAGTAGCGCATCTGCTCCGACCTTTGCGTAATATTTCTTATTACACGCAATTACACTTGCTATATTACGAGGCAACCTGTTATTATTGAAGGGACATTCGAAGGGCAAGAATCGGGACCCGGGAGTTAAGGTGTAGAAGAAATCCAAAGACTTTCAATCTATTCCAGTTTAGTCCTATTTTACTGTAAAATTGCATAACTCTATCAAAATTAGTATCTATTTTCAATTTATAACTTAGTTTAATCTGCAGGGCTAGAACTTCTAGCTTTTCGTCATCTTATTGAGTGGTTGTGTAACATGATCAGAATTTGTAATAAAATATTATATTTTTACTAACGTTACGGGTGCAATAAAAAGACGATAAAGAGAATTGATTTATGTAGCTGTACTAAAGTGATCTATAGTTAAATTGTTGATCTATAGTTAAGTAGCAACACGTGTAGGTGTAGATCACAACATATTCGAATATGTATTTTTCTTCATAGAGCTTCGAGCTATTTCGTATGCACGAGTGTTTTTACTGTGAGACGGTATCTTGTAATAATATATGACAACCCTCACAAAGAAAATATTGTGAATTTTAGCTTAAAATAACTTTGTATGATATTTTTATTCAAATTACTAAAGGTATGTAGTATGTACCCTCTACTCGTATTTGCTCTTTGTCTTTTATATTCTATGTTTAAAATTTTAATTAAATTAACTATTTTCTTAACGTTTCATAATTCTGCGTAATGTTCAGTCAGTAGTCTTTCATAACTTATCTCTGTAAATTCTGTTCTGGCGTATACTTATATAGCATTAAATTAATTAATATTTATATCGTAGCGACAATTTTTATTCATTACGTTTATTTAACAAAAATAAATGCTGCTATCCAAACACAAAAATATGCAGGTTTTTGCACAGCTACCGCTATTTTCGCTATGCATCAGCATTACCGTGTATTTCGTAGGGCGACAGCGTGTTATTATATTAAAACAAACAGAAGCAGGCTATCTCGTATTTGCTTGACCTAAACAAATAATTTTCCGGTCCGGTGCGCGGCCAATATCGGGGAGACACGTGCCAATTATCTCCTGTGCTCTCTGCGCCTACCTACTCATTGTACACCCGCGAAGTGCCAACTCTTCAACTTTATCACCACAGAAACAAGGATGAATTCGTGCTTGATTATTGAATCTATGCATTACATTTTGTTGAAGGTCGAATACATAATCACAATTCAAAGGGATACCTAAATAAACAATGGTATCGATGAACTTTAAACTATAACCTTTTGATGCCGCAATTAGAAGGTACCAGCAATGAATGAGTATTATGATGAAAATGTACCTAAATTGTACGTTTTTGTAAGCGAGAACTTCACTGTATGCTATGTGATGGTGGTAGCCGTAGACAGCTACGGTACATGAATGAAGGAATTCTTTCATAATATCTTAGGCGGATTAAATCTGTATTTCACTAAAGCCGACGTGTGTCTTTTCAAATGTATCTTTCAGAAATTGGTACGAAAAGTAAGACGGACAGTTGAATTAATGTATAAATGTATGTTACATTATACGCGTGATAAAGTTAATAACACTATTAACTTTATCACGCGTTGGTGAAAATATCACTAGTCAGCCACCAACGAAACGAATCTGCTCTTTAAAAACCGTTCTATCAGCAAAAGCACGCGAACCCGCAACATATCTTAGAGACATATTTCTTTTAAAAATACCAGCCCAGTATTTCAGGCCGAACAATTTGAACTATCTCGTTTGTAGCGGAAGGTTGGCCGGTGGCTTGGAAACCTTCCAAGGGTTGTGCGCTACAGATTGGGAACGCTTGCATAGATTTTAAGTGCCACATGAAATTTCTAGATAACCTAATAGCTTAGTTTGCGAATCACTAATTACTGGGTTGGAAATTGAATGTTTTGGGAATTGATGCGCTGAAAAGGTAGATTTTGGTGAATGGGAAGTTTTTGAAATGGACATCATTGGAAAAATATTTCTGCAATAGTATTAGCTTGTACTTAGCTTCAAGGACTTATTAAACTAACATTTATGTTGCAAGAAACAATAGTTTTTTTATCTTCGGTAATTGGAAGAGGGCGGACTTGCGGCGCACACGATGATAGGATCATTTTGCGCCATAGGGTTATCAACCCTATGGCGCAAAATGTTAGCTAGCAGCATCCCAGTTCATGTGGACCTTAAAATTAAAAGTGATTTGTTGTTATTCGGCAGTGAATTCATCTGCCGCGCTTTTTCACCTCATCACACGTTTTCTAGGGATTGCCGAAAATGAAAAATATGACAGGTATATAGAGCGGCCATGTTGTGATCCTACGTCGCAATATCTGCGCGCCAAATTACGTGTAATGTAATTTGACAGGGGATCGCGGCTTGTCTCAGCCGGCGAGGGTCCCGCCATATTGGCGTAGCGGTAAATCACAGCACCACGCCTTCGGCCGCCCAGCGCCGCCCCGGCTGCCCTAGCCGCCCTGGCCGCCCTGAGCGAGGACTTGGTTTTCTCTATTTCTGTCTGGCTCACGAGAAATTTAGATCTATTATTAGCAATGTCGAGTGCTGGCTACGGTTAAGGCCAGGTAGTCCCTAAAATTAGCAGGTCGAAGTCTGTTAGTACGAATATCGACGTAAAGGATATTAATATCAGCGCGCCTTGTACAGCGGCGGTTACGACCACGACGCTCGCCGCGTCCATGATAGGGCGAAATAGGAGAAAATTATACTTTTCACTTAGATAAAGACCAAAATGCAAAATGTAACCACAAATTATTCTTCTTTAAGGATCTATTGTCGTGTGTTTCAAATAAACGTAATTTCTAAATACTAGGGAGGTGCTGAAAGTATGCTTCAATTTTAATAAATTGGTATTACTTTTGATCATGAGTATAATAAACAAAAATAGAAAATTTAAAACGGGGAAAGGAATGTTGATATACTGAAGATTATTGCTGTATTTTTATTATAACTTTGTAGCTTTCAAATTATGAGTTTATAAGGCTCTAAATACGATAAATTACGGAATCTACGTAGGGGAAGGCCCTTAAGTTATGAGCTTTTCGTAGATATAATTTTTGAAAGTAAAACTATTAAGGCGGTACCCACAATTAGCCTAACATTCCTGCATCGCGCTATCGAAGTTTTCTAAGTGCGTCGGTAATCGGTATATATACGACAGCTGAAATCTATCACGTGGGCTCTGGCCTGACCGAGCATACCACCTCGCTTGGTCGGAAGATCTTCCTTTGCGGCCCCCACGCATATATCCCCACATTGGTGACCTCTGACAGAACACGCCTCCTTAATCATCATCACTCCCCCACCCCTCCGCACCGCGCCAGCCAGCATCGCCTCATCGGGTACCTCGTCCACTAGCCGCAATGTACCGCGGCCTGGGCGACTCCGCATCGGCATCAATTGGCTTTCTCACTACACCGACCGGTCAACAAGCAAAGCACATCTCTCCTGGTTAGCACGTAGTAACGGCCCCGCACGGCAGCTATCCGATTCACTGGATCCCATGCAGCAGCTTCACAGTTCCGACTCACTGGGACTCACTGCAACAGTTCCGACTCACTGGAACTCTCTGGCACTGGCGACTCAAGCAACAAGACTCCAAGATTCGACCCCCGTTCTTCGGGAGGGAGTGATGTGGCGGTACCCACAATTAGCATTATACCCACATTCCTGCATCGCGCTATCGAAGTTTTCTAAGTGGGTCGGTATATATACGACAGCTGAAATGTATCACGTGGGCTCCGGCCTGACCGAGCATAACACCTCGCTCGGTCGGAAGATCTTCCTTTGTGGCAGCCACGCACATCCCCACACTATCATTTAAAGCTTCATGAAAAATAAGAAAAATATCACAAAATATTAGAATTTAGCCTCCTCTTCGGATATATTTTTTTCATATTATATTTCGAACCACAAATTGTCAAAGTACATTAAGTAAACAACAAGGTGTATTTTTTTTTTGCTTTTAAAAGTCACTTTATTATTGATTCAAAGTCATGTAAATTAGGGACTACCTGGCCTTAAGGACTTCTAGGTATGCTTTTGCTCGTTTGCGTTTTTGTATTCCATTCAATTTATACGATTGAACGGTGCCAACAGAATCAATTTTTTATCGTTTTACAACGTTTTCGGTATAATAAAAATTGTTGCAAATATTTCTGTTTATTAAAAAAACAATAGCGCGTAATCCGAACGAATGAAAACTCCGATGATAATATGTTACTCGATTTTATATCGTGAATAGTAAAGAGATTATTTAACGGAGATGGAATAAAAAATTCAAAGGGTCAAAATATTCAAATACGATCGCATTCTGCGCGACTCAATTTCGTCTATGCCCCGTTTTATTTATTTTTTGTAATTTAATGTATGCAAAAATATACATTTGTATACAGAATTAATAGAACACAGATTGGAAAGTGTCGTCGAGTAAAATCGGTTTTTTGTTTCGATATCTCGATACGACGAGTGATTTATGAAATTGTGTGCACATCGTGTTAACACAGGTTATACTTAGTGTTCACTTTCGTGATTATGACATAATCTGTACTGATCTAGTATAAGTATACTAATACTAGCTGTGCCCCGCGGTGTCACCCGCGGTTTAAGTGATATATAATAAAAGACTATGAAAAGTACCAAAATAATAATAATCATCATGCTCTTTGTCAATCCATCTTAACCTATTGTATTTCCTCTTGGGGTGGAGCACCTAAATCTCAACTTCTAAAGCTCGAACGCGCGCAAAGAGCAATACTGAAGGTTGGCACGTTTAAAAATTACACCTTTCCTACGACGGAATTATACCAATGTTTCAGAGTGCTAACAGTAAGACAACATTTTATAATGAGCACAATCCTAACACAACACGCCGCAACTGCTTTTAAAAAAATAAACAAACGCCGTAGTGATAAAATCTGTCAAATCAATAACCATAATTTTGTAAAATCGATGAGATATAATTACTTTTTAGCTCCTTACTTATATAATAAAATAAATAAATACTTACCAATTTATGAATTGAACATTAGAAATTGTAAAGCTACGCTCAATGACTGGCTCCTTGGCTTGACTTACGATGATACTGAAAATTTGTTGACCATAACGCTGTAGGCTCACTCACACTCTATCACACTGCTCAACCATACGCTCACAGTACACACGTTCACAATGTACACTTAAATATACACCCTTTATATTATGTAGAAAATTCTTTATGTAATGACATTATTTTATTGTATTTAATGTAATAATATGATAATTAATATATAATTGATTGGAATTCTTATACTATATTTATAATTATTTATTGTATCAAGTTTGATTAATTTTAAACTTTGATTTAATTTATAATCTAATTTAATTGCCTGAAATCTATGTAAATTCAGCAACTATGCCATCAGTGGTTGGGAAAGGGACCGGTGGCTTTAACACAGGTTATACTGTAACCTAGCTAAGCTGCCGGTTGCGATCTTAACATAACTAATATAAAAACGATTGTAATATCGAATAACTAGCATTGTAATTGTTTTTTTATGTTTCGAGCTGAATAAAGAACATTATTATTAAAAACAAATAAAAAAAAAATAAAAAAATAAATAGGGTCAAAACGGGACGATACATGGTTCTATAATGGTTTATGGTAGTGATGATGATTATGATGATGAATGTAATTTGCATAGTAGCATATGCTTTCCGTTCTTAAAACAACGTCGAAACTCCCAAACTTGTATCTATAAAGAGTCAGGAATTCTCTCAGCACCTTCCGAACCATGGTATACCTTGGTGCAAAATCTTGCTTGTTGGTAGCAAATGCTTAGAATACTGCTCACGAAACCGAAGTCATGTGTTTCCATATAAATTTTGAGGAGTTCCCTCGATTTCTTAAAGATCCCTTCATCGGGTCACCACTTTTATGAATATGGTACCAAATTGGGATGATAACCTATACACCAAAAGAAAAAATTTGAAAATCGGTTCACAAACGGCGGAGTAATCGTTGGACATAAAAAACGAACATAACACCTCCTCCATTTTGAAAGTCGGTTAAAATTGTAGCCTATGTGTTATTCTGATGTATAAGCTATATTATTGTAAAGTTTCATTAAAATCCGTTCAGTAGTTTTTGCGTGAAAGAGTAACAAACATTCATACATACATACATAAATACATCCAAACTTTCGCCGCGCCTTTATAATATTAGTAGGATTATAAAGCTGAAGAGTTGTTTGTTTGAACGCCTAATCTCAGGAACTACTGGTCCGATTTGAAAAATTCTTTCAGTGTTAGATAGCTCACGCTATATTATCACGCTGAGACTAATAGGAGCGAAGAAACAGAGGAAAATGTGGAAAAAACGGGGAAAATTATTTGAAAGGGCTTATCTCACGAACTACTGGAGCAATTTTTATGTTATTTGGCACAGATAAAAAGTAGACCATGTGAAGGATTATAGGCTATTTTTTGTGGGCTAATTTGTCTGTGAAATTCCTAATTTACGCGGGCGAAGCCGTGCGGAACGTCTAGTTTACTTATATTATTAGATTTGTTTGATTAATTGTTCACATTAATATATTCTACACTACCAAACTACATAATTTTGAAATGCACAGTTGTAAAGTACACACTACACATTGATACTTTTTACTGCATTACCGCAGTATTTAATCAGTGAATCATTATAATACTCATTTTGTCTGAAACACAAAGTAATTGGCGTACAATTCAAAACCCACCCCCAAAAGGACACAAAAAACTCATTAAGCACGCGTAAGTTTTGAAGCACGTTTACAAAAGGTGTTGAACAAGTAACAAACACGGGCGAAAAGCGGAGTTAGTTACCAGTTTTAATTGCCTTCGGTTAGTTTTAACAGGATCAAGGCGGTTCCAGCCGGCTCCGGTTCCCAAAGACGGAGATATGAATGAAGTTGCGCTGCCAACTTGTCGCACGCGCTTGTTAAATGTCTTATTGTTGGAAAGTTTGCAGCCTTTTAATTGGCGTTGAGTGATCTTCAAATATAAGCTGGTGGTAGTGCGAAAAGGATGTATTGTCGAGTTGGTTTTGATTGAGCGTCACAACAGTTTTAAAACAGAGTTTTTTTTGGATACAGTACCAACCCAAAGAGTAAAAACTCCCCCTTAGTCAGTTCGTCAGTATTCAAAAGTAACTAAGAGGAACCTTCTTATAATTAAGTAATAGTATCTATTCTCTAAGGCCCCATTGTTTCGGAATCATTCGCTCAGTGAATTCGAGCCGTTTTGAATGTTATTGTAATTCGAATACGATTGTGTTCGTATCGAGTTTTAAATTTAAACACGGAATTAGAAACTCGCGGCGAACTTTGCGATTTCCTTTGCGGAGTCAACACAAAAGTCAGGGGATTCCGAGCTGAATTCGATCGCGCGGTGCGGCCGGAGGCTTAAAATATCCCATTGGAATGAATTAAAGCTGGAAAATATTGGGTTTTCGGTGGAGGATCGTTATTGGCGCGGAATTGCTATGGCGGGCTGACACGTGTCGTGCCGAGGGCTCGCAGGGCGAGCGTGACCGCACACAATACGCGCCAATCATGTTTTAATCAGTAGTGAAACTCGTTTTTGTGTAGATCATACTAATCTTACTAATAATATTATAAAGGCGAAAGTTTGTATACGTATGGATGTTTGTTACGCTTTCACGCAAAAACTATTGAATGGATTTTAATGAAACTTTACAATAATATAGCTAATACATCAGAATAATAATAATAACTCCCCCACCGGTTTCGGTGACGGTGGCCGGTTTCATTGAAACCAGGCCAGTTACGCAGGAGTGATTTTATAGTGCCCAAGTGTGTGCGCAGTACACAAGAGCACTCTCTATTCCTTTACTCTCATAACCCAGTGGGACGGACGACCGACACGACTGGCGAGAGATCAGGCGCAGGACCGACTTTTTACATGCCATGAATCATCTTACTTGTCAGACAATCAGGTGATCAACCTGCAGTGTCCTAACCAAACTTGGAAATAACATGTTTCCAACGCGGGAATCGAACCCACGACCTCCGAGTCAAGAGCCACGCTCTTAACCACTGGACCACGGAGGCGTCAGAATAACACGTAGGCTACAATGTTAACCGACTTTCAAAATGGGGAGGTGTTATGTTCGTTTTTTTATATTCAACGATTACGTACTCCGCCGTTTGTGAACCGATTTTCAAAATTTTTCTTTTGGTGTATAGGGTATCATCCGGTACTATATTCAAAAAAAGTGGTGCGCTGATGATGAAGGGATCCATAAATAATCGAGGGAACTCCTCAAAATTTATATGAAAACATGTGGTGACTCCGGTTTCGTAAGAAGTATAATTCTAAGCATATGCTACCAACAAGTAAGATTTTGCACCGAGGTATACCATGGTTCAGAAGGAGCTGAGAGAACTCCTGATTCTTTATAGATACAAGTTTGGGAGTTTCGGTGTTGTTTTAAGTTTCGGCGTTGTTTTAAGAACGGAAAGCATATTATGCTACACTATGCAAATTACATTCATCATCATCATCACTACCATATTATACCATGCATCGTCTCATGATTATGAGCCTATTATGACCCTATTATTGGTACTTTTCATAGTCTTTTAGATCGAGACTCGAGTTTGTCAAGCGATTTAAAAAAAATCTATACTTAATATTATAAACCTGAAGATGCTTAATACGTGGGAGAGCCATGCTTCGGCACGAATGGGCCCGCCTCGACCGGAGAAATACCACGTTTTCACAGAAAACCGGCGTGAAACAGCGCTTGCGCTGTGTTTCGCCGAGTGAGTGAGTTTACCGGAGGCCCAATCCCCTACCCTATTCCCACCCCTTCCCATCACTTACCCTCCCCTATTACCTATTCTCTCTTAAAAGGCCGGCAACTCACCTGCAGCTCTTCTGATGCTGCGAGTGTCCATGGGCGACGGAAGTTGCTTTCCATCAGGTGACCCGTTTGCTCGTTTGCCCCCTTATTTCATAAAAAAAAGAGTTTGTTTGTTTGATTGAACGCGCTAATCTCAGAAACTACTGGTCCGATTTAAAAAAAAATCTTTCAGTGATAGCTCATTTATCGAGGAAGGTATAGGCTATATTATATTATCACGCTTAGATTAACAGGACCGAAGAAACAGAGGAAAATGTGGAAAAAAACGGGAAAAATTATTAGAAAGGGTTTATCTCACGAACTACTTGAGCAATTTTTATGTTATTTAGCACAGATAATAATAACTCCCACACCGGTTTCGGTGACGGTGTCCGGTTTCATTGAAACCAGGCCAGTTACGCAGGAGTAATTTTATAGTGCCCAAGTGTGTGCGCAGTACACAAGAGCACTCTCTATTCCTTTTACTCTCATAACCCAGTGGGACGGAAGACCGACACGACTGCCGAGAGATCAGGCGCAGGACCGACTTTTTACATGCCCATCCGACGCATGGATCATCTTATTTGTCAGACAATCAGGTGATCAGCCTGTATTGGCACAGATATAAAGTAGACCACGTGAAGGGACATAAGCTATTTTTTTTTGCGGGAAAATGTGCGGTTTCCGTAAAATTCCTAATTTACGCGGGCGAAGCCGCGCGGGACATCTAGTATAGAATATAGACAGAGATATAATAATCGCTCACGCTATCCCAATACTATTTGGAGTGAATTTTTAGGCTCATTGAGAAATCTTGAGGTCGGCACACGACAATAGTCTTGACACTGCGCACTGTGATCCACTGCAGCTCCTTCGGTTCTACAAAGTAATGCAATTTGAAAGCAGCAAGAGTCAGTATACTCGAAGTTTGCTGGATCCATTCCAGGACGTTGGAGTTTGGACATACCATAAAGAGGCCCATGAGGAATCCATAAAGATTATCTTTTTTGTTACACTAAAGAGTGAAGGGTCTCGATTTCGCATTTTAAATGCTGAACAAAGTTTCACTTATGCCAAAAGTAGCTGTGTTTACCTCATATTTTTTGTACAATACTCTTCAATCTTATCATACTAAATACATTTTAGAAAACACGTCATAAAAATTATGTCCGTGTTAAATGTATTTTGTTAAGTACTATATTATGTTAACTGTTTTTGCGTACATTAAGGCGAGGCCAGTTTGAAAGGAATGATTTTTAAGCTTCCAGTCTGAAGAAATTATGTGGAATTCTCTTACACCAAAATTGATGTAGACTCAAAAAGGAACAAAGTAACAAAATAACCGAACAGAATATTGAAAAATGGCATGGTAATTCTGTAAAAAAATCTTGAATATCACCATAAAAATACACTTCAAATTCGAACATCTCGTAATTTTCAATGACAATGATATGTTTTTTTTACAAAAAGGATAGCTTTTTTATAGTTCTAACAAAATAACCGAATATTTTTTTAAATATATGATTCGGTCATTAAAAAAATAAAATAAAATGTATAATTTTCTCTTATTTCGCCCTATCAAGAACGTGGCGAGCGTCGTAACCGCCACTGTACAAGGCGCGCTGATATGAATGTTATTTTAATGTACTTTACGTCGATATTCGTACTGAGTACTGACAGACATCGACCTGCTAATTTTAGGAACATCCTTGCCTTAATATCAGCTATCTGATAATTTTTGCTTGCGTTTTCGTCCAACATTGAGCTCTGTGGCTCTGTTTGAATCTTCGAGAATTTGGGAATACCTTACTTGTAGCTGAGATAAAATTGATGAAGGTAGAAAAAGAGAGTCAAAACATTTTACATATTTCATATTTTATATGTTATGGCGAGGTCTTTCTGTAGTATAGTTTTCCTAAGACTCTATCCAAATACGTTGTAACGTATTTGGATAGAGTCTTAGGAAAACTAGACAACGCGAGAATCTTTTGTTTCAATTTCCTCTCGTCCCCATATAAATGCATTTTTTCGAGCGTGTGGAACTATTCTGTCATGTGAGACGCAGTGAGCAAAAAGTGAGCAAGTCGGTCGAAATAATTACATTCGTAAATGGGACCGGGAACGGTGAACGAGTGAATGGTAGAGTTGAGGCGGATTGCGGCCTTCACGGCTGCACAGGCACATTTGGCCCATTTCTCCGCGGAATAAAGGACTTTCTGTCGTTAGCTCTTCTAGGTCTTACTGAAAGAAATAAAGTTTTAAAACAATTCTGCTCCATGAAAATAAAAAAATGCCTGTAGACAATTGTTAGAAAATTTTATACATATTATGTCCCATGTTGCGTTTGAATACGATTTTGTTGCATTTTTTTCTAGATTAAAGTAGGTTTTTATTACCTATAAATATCTAAGAAAAACATTGGTCTTCAAGCTAACCCTATCATGCCACACCAAAGTGAGAAGTCATTAAAAACCTCGGAAACCTCATCAAATGTCCAAAAGAAATATTTGCGGCACCAATTATGAGCCGGAAATAGCATTTCATTACAAGTGTCCACAGACTGAGGCGCTGACTTGGAAGGAAGAGCTGTAATTAAATGTAAATCCCCCTGGACACCAGTATTTACATTGTGAAATAAAGATTTCGGGGCCGATCTGTTAATTAGCTACATTTTTATTACCATAATTCTGATTTACTTGTGTTTTCTGCTGGTGTTTTGTGGGGATAAGTTAGGTGTTGTGGAAAATTGGAAACTTTTTGACGCATGGAAAATTTCTGATTACGAATATTGAAATTCGACAGGCACGAGTGTGACATGGCTGTGAATAAAAACTTTCCAAACGGGCAATAATTATTATTATTTTATGTCCTATCACACTGCTACTCCTGTGTCGCCAGGGTCGAGTATGGAAACCAACTACAGCTCGACAAGGCTTTAAATGAACGTGGCGAAAAAAGGAACTAACGCTGCCATCATACAAAAACGTCATTTTTGACAGTTTTTGACAGTTCTCTTTTACGAGCAGCGCCACCGCCCACGTTCATTTAAAGCCTTGTCGCACTGTATATTATATTCTCAGGGGTGTCCGAGGGACAAGCTAAATCTGTCTATGGAACTACAACGAAAATATTAGATGAGAGGTAGGAGGAGTCGTGAATATCGAATAGAATGACCAGTGGACAGTGGACTATACTATAGTAATTATTATAGTGGACCATACTTGAAGACCCTCTGGGCTCTGATCATTAAGACCCAAAGCACAAAAACACCGCCGCTTGCCCTAACATCGTAATTGCACATTTAAATATAACACGAATCTGTGTTAAGACATTTCGTTATAGACGTGTTTTGACAGGAAATGACGGAATGGAGTCGGAGGGGCTGACGTGGAGCATTAACATTTTAAAGCGGTCGCGAGTACACGCCGTGTGGAATCATTCCACCTCTGACACGACCTCTATTCCGAGGGAATAAGGACCGCTCTCACGTCTCGTGAGGTAGAATAACACCGAACGGACGGTAATAAGCTATTTTTCTCCGAGGCGCCCGTGTAGAATGCAAATAAGAATGATTTTTAGATCGCCGGATAAACCCCCTACGATTTTTCTAAATCTCCTCTCGGATATGATGTAGGGTGTTTAAAAACGTATAGATTTATGTAGACTGTAACGGTTGGGGTGATTATTTCTGTCGGGAAATATGTGAGGCAAAAATGTTGTGGGGCACTCTAATCTCCCTGGACCCTGATGTTATTGTATCTTATATTCCGGAGAGTTCTCTCTTAAACTTCGCCATTGGAACTTTGCAAAAACTATCTCAGTTGTTTCCCAGTAAAGTTACGACTTGTAGAGTCTGGAATTTTCATAATTGACAACTTATTTATAAACGTAATTATTTATGAAAGTTCCGAAATATTACCCAGTATACTGGACAGTGCCGATAATTAAAAGAATTGACGCCAAAGTACTGGCAATTCGTTTTGAAATATACTGTAAGTGCTACGTCACACTTGTCTCACCAGTCCAATATGGTGGTACACCAGTGCAATAATTTTGGCGTCGAATATAAGACGTCATCGACCAATGCCAATATACTGAGTTATGTTTCGGAACGTACTCATTAAAACCGATTAACCTATCTAGTTTTAAACGTTTAAAAGTAGCTAGTCCAAAAATTTACAGCAACAGAGTAAGTACAGACAGCTAGTACAATGTCGGTAATTATGAGCTGGTCACCCGGCCGTGGCAGCGGCGCCCGGCGGTGGCATGGCGGTGGTCGGGGGAGGCCGCAGCCCCTGTTTCCCAGGATTATTCCACTCCGACCGCTAACCGATTGAAAAGTACTAGTGCTGTGTCGATCAGATATCGATAATATGAGAAGTAATTTACAATATGTAGGATTAAACATAATGTAGAGAAAGACTAGCCTAGCCCCGTACTTATGAAACATCTATTATATACAGGTATAACATTTAATACAATGTTTTTTATTGTCTGTCAAGACTCATGCTTTTCTAGTTACTTTAACGTTTCTACTTTGTACATACAGAGTTATTTGTTATCCACATTTTTATTTCTAAGTAGCTGGTTGTTTAAAAATTGTTCAATTACTTACCAAAGTACCTAATTTATGTAAGCTCCACGTTTACATAATATTTATATGTAAGTGTTAAGTCAAAATTCTTAATAGATTAATTTGGTAAGCCATTTGTTAGAGAATATTAAAGTTTTTATTTGAAATCCCATTACTATGAAGGTACACTAAATGCGCTCCGCTACGCATTAGCTTTGTACCAGATTTGGACTCTTATTAATTGAACACACTTTTCCCAAAATTCACTCATATCGACATGAACGCAGGGTCTTCCCTATAGGGCCTAAGGCGGTATTGTGCGATACATGCACGCTACCTTACGCCCTTTGTTGCACCACGGGCGCAGGGCTAATTTGCTGGAGGTAGGTACGGGCTTAAGTACCATATACATCACGATGTACTGCTAGCGGAGGAGGCATCATCAGCACGTTAGTTGTAATTAAAACTAATTGATAATTATTAAGTTTACTTTCAATTATCGACGGAGAGCTGGCTACCAAATCGGTCATGTGGCCTCAGCTGTATTAAAACCCCGTTAGCTACTTCCCTGAACAACCTTTTCTGATAATCTATGTGCTGGCAGGCCGGAAGCAGTCAGGAAAAAAATGTAGGCTCGGTGACTTTAATTTTTTTTCCAAACAGCTGATCTGTACTTAAAAAAAATAATTTTCCTACTTTTAATTAACGCTGGCAACCCCTTCCCACCACCCGATCGATTTAAATTTTTTTTAAGGTGCACAGGAACTGTTTGGAAAAAAAAAATTAAAGTCGCTGAACCTACACTTTTTTTCCCCACACCCACCGCCCACGGCCTGCCAGCACTCAGATTATCAGAAAAGGTTGTTCAGGGAAGTAGCTAACGGAGTTTTAATACAGCTGAAGCCACATGACCGATTTGGTCGTCTGCTCTTAGTCGATTAATACTACATGTTGCTCGCAACTTTTACTAAAGAAATTAATTTGTCGCGCGAGAAACGTACATTTTTCTGAGACCAAAACTATCCCACGTCACAGAGAATAGACAGACATACAGGCAAAGTTCGATAGATAATGTATCTGTTCAATCTAGCACAATCCAGCTAATCATTAAACCGCCGCATTACAAAACGGCCCTGTTTTTGATAACAGCTAGCCGTAATGTAATACAGTGGATTATACAATCCGCCTGCGACATATCCATTACGTTCTTTCCAGGGACTGAATTATCTCAATACATATTTTTTTTCACAACTGGGAACAGAAAGTCAGTTCGATCGACCAGTGTATCCATATTCCATACTTCTAAAGCATACATTCCAGTAAAATACCAAATATACAATTTTACAAAGTATTTTTGGAATGTCTAATGACTTTAGTCGTGATGCCAATGGCTTTTTTGAGGTGTAGTTTTGTTTCGACTATAAAAAGTCAACTGACTGATTGTACGTGTCTTGAGGGGGTGGAGTTCTTTTATGTGTCACATAAAGAATTAACTGTCCACTTGGGTCATTTCATCCGATATTGGCTAGTTTGGTAACCGACTTTTATAAAGCTAAGTCAATATTTTCTGCTCAGTGAAAGACGCCTTGTTAAGGCCATCTCCCGAGCAAACGATCTTGACCATACATTTGACGCGTTGCCGAGATCGCACGAAAATCCAATTTTTTTACTTATCTTAGTTCAAAATTGATCTAAAAAAAATTTAAAACGGAGAATATGTAGTTAATGAAATTATCTATCTATTGTCGTGTGTTTCAAATAAACGTAAGTTTGTAAATACTAGAGAGATGCTGAAAGTATGCTTCAATTTTAATAAATTGGTATTACTTTGGAAGCTAATATCATGAGTATAATAAACAAAAATAGAAAATTAAAAACGGGGAAAGGAATGTTGATATACTGAAGATTATTGCTGTATTTTTATTATAACTTTGTAGCTTTCAAATTATGAGTTTATAAGGCTCTAAATACGGTAAATTACAGAATCTCCATAGGGGAAGGCCCTTAAACAACGCCAACTCATAATCTTAGCTACTAAAGTAGAAAAACTTTAGCCAATCCGGTCTCACTTTCCGCAAAAAAATTATACTTAGATATAAAAACGGCCCTCCGACGAATGGCCAAAGTTAGCGAAATAATTTATAGTTTTTGCGTGATAGGCACGGAACGGTTTTTATTTATAAAATATTATAGTCTACTCCCCATATGTTACACGATAGAAATCAGCTGCGGGGTTTCGGGGAGCCATCGTAATGGGACACCGCTGGAAATAGTTTAGAAGCCGTATTATAATGGAACCTGACGGATATTATCAATAATGGAAATTACACGATCTGAATATTGGACAAAAATTGACGCAACAATGATCCAAGTTGAAATGCCGAAGGGACGCCGAAAATACCGGGCATGCCAATTTATTAATGAAGCCCGAACATGTGTACGAAATTGAGATGTTCCCTTATTCTTTGCTTTTTCCTTTTTGTGATTAGATCATTTAAAATGTATGATGTCAAAAAATCCTTTCCTTTACAAGGCCGGCTCGAGGGTAGGCCTGATATTCAGTTAAGTAGTTGCATTCGATGATTTCGACAGCGTAGTTAAGAATTAAAATGTAAGGGATTTGACATAAGGCATCGCAAGCGCGATATCAGCGTTGTATCAATTATCTTAAATAAAATAAATCTTCCATTCTGATGTCTAAATTCGCTATCGAAAATATTATCGAATGCATTTTGTCTGAGTACCTACATAGGATTACGCAATTGTCTTACGTATTGATCTTATAGCTTCGTTGGGATGCAACGTCTTAAGATAATATTATCTGCGAGTATTGCAAGCTTACCGCGATAATCCTCAGCGTCTTATTATTATCAGCCACTTTGTACACAAACACATTCCTGGTGCAGAGAAATAGATTTTGAAGCCTGTTAATAAGTCATTGGTGATCTACACCGTCGATTCTAAACTCTGATAAGTGTCAGGAATCTAAAGGCAAAATATTGAACCTAGCTCTCGCTAGAACCGATCACTGGATGTTGCTTACAACTCTTCCAAACCCAAATTTCCCAGTACTGGCTGGAGTTCCCAGAACGCTGATGGTGATGAACTATTATAAGAACACTCTGTTATGTCGGCTAAAAAAACTAGGTCAAAATCGGTCCACTTCTTTGCATGCTGTGATGCCACGGTTAGACGCAGACAGACAGACACGACAAAGTTACAACAATCTTTTTCATCGGGGGTTAATAAGTCGCCGATGATTTAAGACACCGCCGATTTAGACACAAAGGGAGTCCCCGACGGGCCATTAGGGTTGGCTCTGACGCAGCGCGCGGTGCCGACGGCCATCGCCACTTTTTTAGCGGCTAATTTGGTTTTTAACGTTCCCATTGATCCGATACGGTTTTGTTTCCGGAAATTCCTGTCGATCTTTTTGTTTCTGACATAATTTACTAAGTGACGGCTTTCGTCTATATTCTGATCTGAGAAATTCTTCAAAATTATAATTGGCTCAAGCTTTGAATACTAAAGTGTTTTTTTTTTTCAATATAATCGCATACTTAAGTGTAATTGCGTTTAGAGAAATGAATGAATTGAAATGAGCGTGTAATGAGGCAAGTGGATCACCGGGGAAGGTAATTGCAATCTCAGGTCGATCCTCCGGAGACATCGACTGAAAGTTGATCACTCGCAATTAATGTCGCAAAATCATATCCTAGTCCTATTAATTCTGGTTCGCATTTGGCTGAATACTGAAAGTCTATTAACAAAAAGCAAATGCCTATCCTCACAATGGGGTGGTCAATCACGATTGCCACCACAACAGCTTAAATCCACGTCAGTCTAGGCGAAAAGGTGTGCTCTACAGTCTATACCAGCGGTCGTCACACTTTACTGGCCATGGGCCACACATGACAATGTGAGTGCCAGCACCGGGCCACACTGTATGTAAAGGTTCCAAGAGGCTCCAAGAGCGGTTCCACACTAATGCCTTTTTACACCTACCGAGTAAAGTGGCGAGACAGTACTCTCGGCAATTTTTTTTGGTCGAGAACACTGTCTCGCCACTCTACTCGATGGGTGTAATCAAGCCCAGTCCACACCATAAAACAACTAGATTAGGTTATTATTTTGGCATTTGTTAACTAAACATTAACGATAACCGGCCAGAATTGGCCAGTTACGTTTATCATTGAATATGGCGTAATTTTAACCATTGTGTAGTATAGTTGAACATTCAAATAATTTACTTTGTCGCGGGCCGCACAGCAAACGGCCACGGGCCGCATACGGCCTGCGGGCCGCAGTTTGACGACCACGGGTCTATACGTTTGTTATCGCTTTAAATGGGAATTTAAATATCGTTAGCCTATGCGACTTGAGTGACGTTTGAGGCCCACTTGCTCAAGTGTGGGTTAATGTTAATGTTAAAGAGTATGTTGTTTCTCTCGTTCCACGAAATATTTATGACAGAAAAGGCATATTTTAACAGAGGGGCGTTAGCTGAACAAAACGTTGGTTTGAAGCTGGGAACCGTCGGAAGCGGCAGATATCGGTAATTAGCTGGTATTTTTATTGTTTCCGTTCTTATTGCCAGTCCGTTTTCACCGGCAATGGATCTCTTCCTGTTTTGTTTTATGGTTCTCTTCAGCGTTTGTTTTGATTTTTGTATGAATCATTCGGCTGTTTGGAGGATTAATTAACCACCATCGTAGCACGGGGATTGAAATTTGTTTCCGATCTTCGTAGACAAAATATAACTATAGTGTTTTTTGATAAAGATCCTACGTTTAAGTGAATAGGATCGTAGATTCATTGTCAATGTTATTTTATTTTTAAGTGCATTTTGTGAACTGTTTTTATTACCCATTGTTTAGCCTGGGAAAATTGATAATTCCACCCTCAATGAATCTACATCGCCAAAGTGCTAGACAAATTGTGTAACATTTTATATTTTTTTTTATAAATCCGAGCTCGCAAAACAATTGCTCGAAAAACTTACATTAAAAATTATTTCTGTTGTCGATGAATCTACGACCTTATTTACTTTAAAACAGGAACTATTTTTAAATAAACTATAGTTATTTCTTGTCTTTATCTATTTCTTCTAGATCGACAATCCCCGTGCTAGGGCAGCTGGAGTTTTGTTTCCAAGACCAGCGGCTCTGAAACTTTTTTGTGCCATTTGGTGGCGGATCCCATTTAAGAAGTGTACCGTAAAAAATTGACGGACTCTTGGGAGTTTTTGTCTTTGAATGAATGTCTGCACGCTAGTATCTGATATGACATTTCTTAAAACAATTTGTGTATCGCTCGCAAAGCGCAGTGGCGTAACTATAGGGTGGCAGGGCTGGCAAAATGCCACGGGCCCCCGACCCAAAAGGCAGAATTTTTTTATACATTGTTTTATTATTAACGTGACGATTTTTATTGATAGGGCCCCATCAATTTGCCACGGGCCCCGAATGTTATAGTTACGCCACTGGCGAAGCGTCTACCTTTACGAAGCCCCAGGGCTCTGCGGAGCACACTTTGAGAATGTAGAGAAATCTTATTGGGAAATCCACGTTTGTATAGTTCTAGCTTAATTAATTCTTAATTCGCTTGATTAGAAGTTAGGTTTGAGATCAATATTAGAAGTTTGTCCTTCGAGTTTTTATTTTGTACATTTGTTTTATAATAATTATTTAGGTATATAAGCAATTAATATTGTTACGACATTTTCCTAATACGTATCTATGCTTAGATTTTTTTTCTTAAAGGTAATTCATAGCCGGTATTTTTATATGGAAGAAAATCCTGACTATATTTTATAAGAATGAAACTTTTTCTTCGTATAACCATAGACAAATGAAAATATTATTATAACTAATTTTGATTTGTCTTGTTTCAGGTAAGATGATTTCCTGTAGTTGCCAATAGGCAAGCAAAACAAGAAACACTAAAAAGGTAACTGATTCACTTCGCCACTTCCTTCGTCCCGAAGCATATACTTACTACTTGTAGTATCAAATATAATAATATTCTGAATATTTTAGCTCGTTGAAGTATAAGCTGACCAATTGGGAGTGTAAGTTTAAGTAGGCTAAGCTGCTCGAGGGGTGTTAGTTCATAAGTATCTGTACCGTGCACTTTTGATCGCCATTACAGCTGTAAATCGGCTTACATATGCTCGCTGGCCGCTCTCACACTGACCTGTAACGAGCTTCGATAATAATTTTGTTGTAATTCGGAAAGAATAGTCTTGTTATGCTACAAGTTACAAGTCAAAGTTAAATAAAAACTTAATTTATAATTTGAAACAATAAATTGTCTGTCATGTCTTAACCATTCTGTTTTAGAATGCGCCTATTCTACACTTTTATCATCATCCTAAGGTTGACTTGTAGATAATGCCACAAGGCATTAAGCCCGCCTATGTAAATTGTAAATATTTGCATAAAGTGTTTTAAATAAAAATAAAATAAAATAAATTGTGAGTTAAAATTTAATGTTTAAATTCAAATGTAATGTCTAAATACTTACTGCCCGACTAGAAAAAAAAATTCTGAACGTCTTTATATAAACAGCACATCACAGCGAGTATTGATATTATCGTATGCTGCTTGCATGTTTTGTCAGCTCGAACTTGGTTTAAAATGCTTCCTGTATGTCTAGAATCTAGACTAGATCAGCGGTCAGCAACAGGCGGACCGCGGTCCGTTTGCAGACCGCGAAAGGTCGAATCTCGGACCGCGAAATATTGTAATGTATTTTATACCAAGTATCAATTAATACATAATATATTATAAGGTATAGGTACGTATACCTTTATAAATTAAAATAGTATGTTTAAACTACATAGGACAAGTGGACCTGGACCTCGTTAAAATTTTCCCACAGTATCCGGACCCCACCTAAAACTACTTGCCGACCCCTGCTCTAGATAATGTAGGCATTATTAGGCTTTATATTGTTTGAACGAAAGCAAGTTGCTAATACATACCAAATTGTTATCTAGTACCTCATCAATGTAATACTTCTGTTCTAATGCTTGCCTAATATTAAATTAGTAAGTACATAATGAATCAGAGTTCAGGCACAAGAATGTTCGCTGCTCGCGATGGTGTAAGTGAGTGCGACGAACTCGCCACAAGTAAGATTATGCAAACTATTAAACAATTCAAAGGGACGGTCCCCCGTGCTGACCGGCCCGGATTTGCGGGGTATCTTTGAAATGCTAATCCCACTATATTCTATTAGTATGTAGACTCTTCAGGGTCTGAATTTCGTTACAATCTGCTTTGGCTCCTAAATCACGGTAGTTAGATAATTTCTATGTGAGGAGTAAGACCTAAGTTGCTAATACTTACATATTAGTTGTGGATAAAAAATATATTACATCATCTCTTTTGTTTTATTTATGAAAATGTAGGCGTGATAGTTTGGCAAAAGATTAGCAAAACTTACAATGTTGTACTACTCTGCCAGGTAGAGTACTTAGACTGAGTTTGGACTCTACCTTACATTAATTCCTTGAAATATATTATTACCGGCAAAAATTTAAAGTAAACTTTTCTTTTATTTTCCGTGACAGTATATTTTAACACATAAAAGGCAAAAAAACAGAATTGTGGCAAAATGCAAAGCTAACGGGGCCGCGGGTCGCCCGGGGCGCTTCGCCCGGAAAAACTCTAATAACAGAACCTTACTTATGTTTTAATTAAAAGTGGATAAAATTGGGTTTGACTGGCAAATGTTGAAATTAAGAGAGAAATTGAATAGGGCGCGTTCACGGTGACGCCTTTTGTTTTCGCTTTGTTGCTTGTACCTTACAAGCACCTTTTGGTTTTGTCTAGTGATCCGTTAAGTTATGATATTGTGTCTTCTGATGTCGCTGTTAGATTTTTGTTGTTTATACTTTAAGCGGCTGCATTCCGTGATTAATAATTACTTAATTTTAAGTTAATAATGAATTTGACAGAAAATGTAAGAAACATAATTTATATTATGTCAAAATCTTCATTAAATCTTTTATTTTTTCAATAGCTTAAATTAACTTGCTAAAGTGAACTGTATGTAGAAATAGAAGTTTCAATGTAGGTTACCTGAAGGAGGGAAAATCGATGCTTGAACTATCTTTTATAGCCTGCTGCCTCGATCGCTTCAGCTGGCGATTAGCCGCCTCAGTGATCTAGTAGCTAGTGCGTTCGCGGCCTTATTCACAGATCAGTAGTTGTCGCTAGTGCGTTCACGACCTTATTCACAGCTCAGTAATCGTCGCTAGTGCGTCGGCGGCCTTAGGCTGGCCGCACACACACGTTTTCCGTATTCGATTTCTTTTTGTGGAATTTCGATTTGGAATTCCGTGTGACTAACGCAAACGTTCGTTTTTCTTTACTCGCTAACGCGCTGGCTTGCAGTCGAACCGTACGTGCGGAATTCGTCCCGTTCGCAACAAAGCAAACGTATGCGTCATGTGATGTATTTTCTACTGATTCCGTGCATTCGGATTTCCGAATACGGAGAACGAATTCGGAACAAGTGTGTATGCGGCCAGCCTTATTCACAGCTCAGTAATCCCCCTTCTTACGCGGAAACGTGAACATCACTCATACCAGAACTATTAATAGTGTGTACACTCGTAAGGGCAAGTACGGAATGCTAGATATTTACCCTTTCAGTTCACATATTTACCCTTTCACATAAGGGAACGACAGGGGAGGCGATGACATTTATAGTTCTTGTTTAATTATAATGTGGAATAGTTTTTGCAGTAATAGAAAAATCGGCCAAGTATGAGTAGGACTCGCGCACGAAGGGTTCCGTACCATTATAGCAGAGCAAAATTAGGCCAAACATTGTGTTTCTTGTATTGGAGCCCCCCTTAATTATTTATTATATTTTAATATTATTATTAAATATTAAAGTACACATACATAATATAACTAAGTACTTTGAGAAAAATTCAAGTACCTTCCTATTGCCATTATTGATATAGAGCAAAAAAGGCCAAAAAAATCACGTTATTTGTATGGGAGTTTTAATGATTGTTGCCGCTATAACAACAATCACTAAAAACAAAATAAATTAGATATTTAAGGGGGGCTCCCATACAACAAAAGTGATTTTTTAAACATTTTTTGCTCGGTATCAATGATGACAATAGGTAGGCACCTGAAACGCTCACAAAATACTTAGCTGTATTAATACTTTAATAATTAATAACAAAATTTAAATAAAATAAATAATTAAGGGGGGTTCCCATACAAAAAACACATTTTTTCCAATTTTTGCTCTATAATGATACGGAACCCTTTGTGCGCGAGCCCAGCTCGCACTTGGCCGATTTTTACTTAGCAGTATCTACTCATACTCATTATTATTATTATAATACTATAAATTAATAGCATACGTAAGTATAACTATTTATCAATCGTGTCCTAAGATGTACCTTT
The DNA here is from genome assembly GCA_905187585.1 of Cyaniris semiargus. Taxonomy (NCBI): domain Eukaryota; kingdom Metazoa; phylum Arthropoda; class Insecta; order Lepidoptera; family Lycaenidae; genus Cyaniris; species Cyaniris semiargus. Next base: position 20,364,822 of record LR994551.1, on the reverse strand, counting down.
CATACTAAACGCTAACGTTTGCCGATGAAACCTGCTCAAGTTTTCACTTGAAATAAAGTGAAAACTCGAAACTTACGGTATTCCACAATCAGTTTAAGATCAGAGTTAATCAGGACTTATGGCCGTTCGCTGTCGTGAAGTCGTAACGTTTAAAGGCGGGGGCAGTAAAATATTTTGTGCCATGAAATTATTAGGCACATCAAAATTTTATGTAACTCGCCCTAAAGTTGCTTAATACAAATTATTTCGTCGAGAACGTAAAGATTTTAAGCTTGGAAATATTATTTTTTGATTACGTTTATTTGGGTCTCTATTTTCTATAGCACAATTATGTTCTAACGCCCTTAGTAATAAAAGATTACGCTGTATATAATATAATGTAGGTACGTTGATGTTTTGTTTTCGTCATATTAATTTAAAAAGCGCTTGACAGACAAGGACTAGACAAGAGACATTTTGTAACTGTAACTTCTGCATGAACACTGTGTAGATGTTTTTAGAGTCTGGACAACAGACATAAAGACACAAGTCACAAGTCACAACACATATTAAGGTACCGTCCTTTTGGCATAGTCGGGCAAAAATAAAATAATGAAACAATATAGAGGCGGCCTTACGCGCCTCAAGCGGTGCTCCGTTTCCATCAGATATACATTCTAAACGTGAATACGAAAAAACACAATTCCGCCGAGCAACTATTTGTGTTGGCCCCCGCTAGCCCCCGCTGTTCCCCGGCGGCCCCCGCTAGCCCCCGGTCTGGCCCCCGCTGTTGGCTCGGCAAATGGCGCATGAACAATGAGCTAATCAAAAGGTATAATTGTTTAAAGAGGCCTCGGTAAATTATATAAAATGTAACGAAAAGGCTGTTTAATGGTTTAATTGGTTAAATACTAAGTGTATAAAACTCGTGCAAACTCTCGAAATCTAAATTAATTTAGTGGTTAAAGAGTAGAGAGGTGAGGGCCTGATTACACCTACCGAGTAGAGTGGCGAGACAGTGCTCTCGGTCAAGTTTATTATGGATGGGATCGTCCGAGGGCACTGTCTCGCTACTCTACTCGATGGGTAGAATCTGGCCATAGCAGACAAATAGAATGACACAAGCTACGACGTATATTTCACAAAATCTTTACGAGCAAAAGTTTCGCAATTTACAATCTTAAGCTGCCGGTTGGCAGCGGACGACATGAAGCAACCACAGACGACGTGTCGTCGCGACACTACTGATTTCTATGTATTTCTATGAAACACCCTCCGCAGCTAGCGACACGAAGCTAGCGACACTTATTCATAGAAATACATAGAAACCAGTAGTGTCGCGACGACACGTCGTCTGCTGAAACTTCATGTAGACGGCTTCCAACTTGTACCTTAAAGTATCAAAATGGCCCCAAAACAGGACCTTTCAGGTCACACAATTTTTGCCTCGACATACCATCTTATATAAAATTCTCGTGTCACAATGTTACTTACCGTACTCCTCCGAAACGGCTTTACTCATTTTTACCAAATTTTATATGCATATTCAGTAAGTCTGAGAATCGGATACTGGCTACTTTTTATATTGATGAGTGCATATTTTGTTGAATAAATAATAGTAAATTATTACAACTCGAGGCTGACGGCGACCATTGTTTGTGCGACGGGATAGCGATGGACGTTGCCATGGTGCCATACTTATTTAGTCACTTCAATAAAATAATGGCGAAAAATGGCAAAACAACGTTTGCCGGGACAGCTAGTAATATCTAAGATTTCTACTACTTATTTATACCTTTTCTATATCTAATACTAAAATTATTTCTGCTTATAATATCATACCTCTACAGTACGTAAGTTTACCTACCTAGTACGTAAAACTCAAAAGCTCGATCTTCGCTCAGGGCATATCTCACGGGTGGCAGGTTTGAGGCTGCGGTTGGAACTTATCTGTGGTTGCCGCGAGTCCGAATCCCGATAGCCCGTGGGCAACCCTGGCATCAATAGTCCGAGTTCCCTCAGGACTTTCAGCGGTACAAGTTCGGTGTTTTAGGCCAACAGCTAGCTCGATTCAGCTGTTCTCAGTTATTTGATTACCTGACTGCGTTAGGAGGGTGATGTTTTCTAGATGTTGGTGGCAACTTCTTTAAGCCGATATTGCAAAAAAATGTCCTTTTCTTGTATTAAAAGTATCTTCATGCCTTTTCTCTAAATCGGTTCAGCGGTTTAAGTGCGGCGGTAACAGACAGATATATATAAGCAGACACAAACTTTCGCATTTTGTATTAAATTATTGTGTGTTTCTTTGCCTCATGTTAGTGTCATTTGAGCTTGAAATGTATCATTAGATTCGTCTTGACTATTCAGTTTCAGACTTTCAGTACTACTGGGTAGTACGTAATAGGTATTAGGTACCTTTTATGACCTATAGTATTTGTGGTTATTTTATGACCTATAATATTTGTGGTTATTTTTACCACTTCTGATGACTCGCTGCAAACTTATCGCGGCCTAGACCGGTGCCGGCGTCGAGCAGGCTATTATTAGTCGCGCTAACTGTTTATGCGAGTGCGGCTAGTCTGCACTTCCGCCGGCGCGGCGGTGCCGATGTACTGTTAAACTGTACGTACATGATCACTGCAGTAACCCCGATTACAGGTACGCGCACATTACGACGCGACGGGGCAGGCCGCATTTTTTCTACATGCATATTATTAGCGAATTCGCGATATGTCATAAGATATACTTACTATGGGAAAATATATCCTGCTCAATTGTGCGCTTATCATCAATGCAGCTCCCTTCTTTGTTTCTTCTTCTTTTTAAAATGGCCCCGTAGTGAGTTGCCAATGTCAAAGTGGTTGATGCGACTCTGCTTTATGATGGGTTGGCTTTATGAAGAAACAAGGTATAATTTGAGACGCGTACGGATGTTGAAAAATCTAAAACAAGCACAAACAGGGTTAGTACTATACACCTCACAGTTTTATTTTGTTAGTATGAATATATGAACATAACATTTCAACAAATGGAGTATTTACAAAGGACAAAACAGATTTTAGATTGATAGGGCGAGGAATTGTAGGGGGGAGGATATCATACAGGGAAGGTTGGTTCCTTGGACATGAGAAGCAAATGTGGTCTAGAGTGCCCTCGTCCAGGCCGCATTCACATAAGGAGTGACTTCTTTGTTTCATCCAGTCGTTGCGTTAAACAAACGTCAAACTGACATTTGGAGTACCAATCAGAATACGAATCAAGTTGGTTTGCAATTTAATGAGAATACTATTTTGTGGTCTCATAGAAAACGAACAGGATTTAACGAGAAACGAAGCATAAAAATTGTAGATTCGGGGTAAAGATACATTGTAGTAACTAGTAACCGTAAAATGTCTTAATAACATGCCATATTATCTTGTCTATTGATGCATATAACGAAAGAGATGATGTTCAACGCGCCTAAACCATTAAATTTTCATGCCGTTTTTATTGATATTAAAGATCAATAAATTCCACAATATTAATACGACTAATGTAATGTCTGATGTCTAACAGAATGTAGTTCGCAGAAACAAGACCGTAATTCCCATCCAATCAAATTAAAAAGCAACACGAAGCTTGTAAAAAATAGTGATGTGAAAATATCGCGTTATTGTCGATAAATTGATCGATACGCTGGCTCACGTGCCGCGCGTAATGAAATAAGTTGTGGGACTGTATCACTGACTATGTATGGCCCAGATCGGGCTAGGGCTGGCACATTTTATTTATCTTATATATAGATAAATAAATTTTATCTTCTCGAGGCTTAGTAGTATAACACTTCTATCAGTCGCACTAAGGGATAATCCTACTAATATTATAAAGGCGAAAGTTTGGATGTATGTATGAATGGATGTATGGATGTTTGTTACTCTTTCACGCAAAAACTACTGAACGGATTTTAATGAAACTTTACAATAATATAGCTTATACATTAGAATAACACATAGGCTACAATTTCAACCGACTTTAAAAATGGAGGAGGTGTTATGTTCGTTTTTTTATGTTCAACGATTACTCCGCCGTTTGTGACCCGATTTTCAAAATTTTTCTTTTGGTGTAACCTATACACAACATACATCATCCCAATTTGGTACCATATTCATGAAAGAGGTGACCTGATGAAGGGATCCATAAGAAATCGAGGGAACTCCTCAAAATTTATATGGGAACATGTGGTGACTTCGGTTTCGTGAGCAGTATTCTAAGCATATGCTACCAACAAGCAAGATTTTGCACCAAGGTATGCCATGGTTCGGAAGGTGCTGAGAGAACTCCTGACTCTTTATAGATACAAGTTTGGGAGTTTCGACGTTGTTTTAAGAACGGAAAGCATATGCTACTATGCAAATTACATTCATCATCATCACTACCATAAACCATTATAGAACCATGTATCGCCCCGTTTTGACTCATTATTGGTACTTTTCATAGTCTTTTATTATATATCACTTAAACCGCGGGTAACACCGCGGGGCACAGCTAGTTAATGATAACTTAACTTTAATAATTTAATGAATAGTTTGATAGAAATTGTAGAGTTTATGGCAAAATCTTCATTAATTCGAAGTTTAATAATCATTAAATCGCTCTGAGTGCGGCTGTAATTTATTCTACAAGTAAAGTTAACTTTATTAACTTTGAATATTGTACTTACGATTGTATTATTAATTTATCTCACGATTATGAAATTGTCACACAAATTATAGACAGGTGACAGTAGCGAAATTATCCTACACGATTGGGGTAATTGTACTACCTATTTCGGGACGGATTTACTATTTTCGTATGCGAATTACCGTGTCACCATCATCCGTCATATTCTGTGCGTGTGTCAGCCCTAAGTGCGTGAGGCGAACATATGTTATTTACGTGACGTTTGATACTTTTTCTCCCCGCGGCCGTCGAGGCGTGCGCTAATGTCGATACAGCCTCGACAATTTTATTTATCGCTGAATCCGACTGAATGATGTTTATTGAGATGGAAAATATGTTTAATTTTATCGAGATAGATTCGTGCCTATTATATTATGTCGAGTGAAAAGTACCGAAGTTGCGTAGATACTGTCAAAAATTTAATAGAGCTGCTTTTATTGTGATCTAAACTAAAAAGTAATGGAAAAAAATGTATTACTTTTTAATTATTCTGTCTATCACCGTCTCACAATTGATAATCGAGGGTTAATTAATAGGTACTGACATTAGAACAAGAACAGAATAACGGTTGTTCATTCATAATAATACATACCAATGTGCAGCTATTATGTCATATAATATAAATAGTTAGGCCATTACATTCTGGCAGCTGACACGCTGTGCGATACGAAACAGACGCCTAATTCTGCAGATAGACATAATATTATTCCTCTATATAAAAATACTAGATGATGCCCGTAATTCCTTTGCGCCAAAACTCGTTTATCGCATGGGAACCGCACATTTTTCTAGAATGAATATCCCATATACTTTCCTGGGACTCAAAGTATCACCATACCAAATTTCAGCAAAATCGGTTCAGCGGTTTCGTGAAGAGGTAACAGACAGACAGACAGAGAGACGGACAGACAGACACACTTTCGCATTTATAATACTAAGTAAGTATAGTATGGATTTATGTCGCGCCATTTGCGCCTCACCTTATTCTTACAATATCATTAAAGTGAAACGAAGTTCCGAAGTAAAAAGAAAAAAAAACTCATATAAAGTTTGCCATCAGATATAAAGAATACATGGAAATGTTAACATGCGAATAAAGTACGGACGAGTTACGTGACGATAGTGATGTCAATTACCTCCGCATAATTTATCGATAAAAATATTCGATAACGCCTTGTGTTTCGATATCGATAAATATGTAGAGTGTTTGACTTTTATTGTGTCTATCAAATAGTGGAATGCGATAAGTAATGTTTGACAGAGTTTTGTTCATATTACTGTATGTAGGTCGGCCTGGGGTTTGATGAATTTTTATAGATTTATATTACTGTATGAAAAATATTTATTTTTTCCCTACATAGTTTTACTGTAAACGTAAGCACATAATACCACATAAATGATAATAATTTAAATGTATTTTGGAGATTATAACTTTCATAGGAAACTAAAACAGTAGTAAAATCAAAGTATTGATCGGTTTTTGATGTATAAGTTATGTGGTTAGATACCTAACGACTAACAGGTTAATTTTTATATTACATTAAGAGCTGATTTTTCAATCGTCAGATAACTTTTAACTAAGGAATTATTTTTTCATACAAAATCTGTCAAAGCGTCATATTTATTCCTCAGTTAAAAAATAATTATCAGAAGATTGAAAATCAACCCTTAAACAAATCTGGGAACCTATTTGCGTCTTGTGTCCACCAAGTTATAACTGCAATCATAAAGTATAATGGGTCTATTTTGGTGCACAATTAGCATATGACCCGAGCTCTCACGGCAACCTACTGCGCCAAAAAGCCTCGTTTTCAAATCAATTAAGTTGTTGACCGCTATTCAGAGCGGGGAGGTCTAGGGTGAAATTAAGAAAAGCTATCGGAGAGAAAAAAATATGCGCCCGAAATTCATATTCCTAATAACATCGGCTAGTGTTGTGCTTTTATCGATATTTGTATTTTTTTTTCCTTTTTTTTTTCGAACTTTTGATGCACATAGCTGTTGACGGACTTCGTTACCTTATGTTTTACTTTGTTAGGGTTCCGTAGCCAAATGGCAAAAAACGGAACCCTTATAGATTCGTCATGTCTGTCTGTCTGTTTTTTTATTTTTTATTATTAGATAAGGGGGCAAACGAGCAAACGGGTCACCTGATGGTAAGCAACTACCGTCGCCCATGGACACTCGCAATATCAGAAGAGCTGCAGGTGCGTTGCCGGCCTTTTAAGAGGGAATACGCTCTTTTCTTGAAGGTTTGCAGGTCGTATAGGTCCGGAAATACTGCTGGTACAGTTCGTTCCAGAGTTTTACAGTGCGCGGCAGAAAGTTACGCGAAAAACGCACTGTGGAAGATTGCCACTCATCAAGGTGATGAGGATGGTATATTTTTCGCGTGGGACGATGGCGAAAAGTAGCAGGTGATATGATTCCGAACAATTCCTCAGAGCACTCCCCGTGATACAACCGATAGAGGATGCAGAGTGAAGCTACAACTCGGCGTAATTCCAAGGGGTCCAAGCTGTTTGAAACACTATGGCAGTCAACAATTCGAGCGGCCCTTCGTTGGATACGATCCAGAGGGAGCAGTTGGTATTTTGGCGCCCCTGCCCAGAGATGAGAACAATATTCCATATGAGGCCGAACCTGCGCCTTGTAGAGTTGTAGGCGTTGGTCCGGACTGAAGTACTGTCTCGCTCTGTTAAGAACACCAAGCTTCTTCGAGGCTAATTTGGCCTTACCCTCTAGATGATATCGGAACTGGACTTCGCTCGATATGTTGACGCCAAGTATCTCAATGCTAGGGGAGATGGTTAAAGATGTGCCCTCGAAACGAGGATATACGACCATTGGTGACTTTTTAGTGGTGAACGCGCAGACTTGTGTCTTGGCGGGGTTGAATTGGACCAAGTTACGTCTACCCCATTCAGAGACCCTTTCCAATATTGGGGGAGCCGGTATATACAGCATCACCTGTAATATCATCTGCATAGCAATGAATGCCATTGGTCTGTAACATGTCATTGATATGCAGTATGAATAGAGTAGGCGATAGCACACAGCCCTGAGGGACACCAGCATCAACAGACTGAGTTTCCGAGCATTCGCCGTCAACTACGACCTTTATGCTTCTGTCTGCTAGGAAACTAGTGACCCACTTACATAATTTCTCAGGCAGCCCGTATGATGGTAGCTTTGATAGCAGCGCTTTATGCCAAACCCGATCAAAGGCCTTCGCAATGTCCAAACTAACAGCCAATGCCTCTCCCTTCGACTCAATAGCCTGAGCCCAACGATGAGTTAGGTACGCCAAGAGATCACCTGCCGAGCGACCCTTACGGAACCCGTATTGTTTGTCGCTTAGTAATCCCTGGCCGTCCAAGTATCGAAGAAGCTGGCTATTGATAATGGATTCCATTACCTTCGAGAAGAGAGAGGTTATAGCGATTGGTCTGTAGTTGGAAGGATTTGAGCGATCACCTTTTTTGGGGATCGGGTGCACCAAGGCTGTCTTCCAGGAAGCCGGGACGATGCCAGTGGAATAGGAGAGTCGAAAAAGACGCGTCAAGACCGGAGCCAACTCTGGAGCACACTTTTTCAACACAATAGGCGGGATTCCGTCAGGCCCACTCGACTTTTGAATATCAAGGGAACGGAGGGCTTTTCGCACTGAGCGCTGATGAAACCGAACATCCGACATGATGCTCGTGCATCGCGGTATGGTCGGTGGTTTCTGCCCCCCGTCATCCAGGGTCGAGTTTGACGCAAAGAGCTTGCCCAGAAGATCGGCTTTGTCTTTTGCGTCCTGGGCCAACGATCCATTACCTACGTGTAGGAATGGTAGGGGTGGCTTGCAGAAATTTCCTTTAATAGCTTTGGCCAGAGAACAGAATGCACGGGTTCCCGAGGGGAGGCGCTCAAGTCTCCTGCCAATTCTACTGACGTGCTGTTGCTTTGCCCGAGTAATCTCTTTCTTGAGGGACCTAGAGGCAAGGTTGTACTCCTTTTTATATGTGCTGGTATTTAAATCCCGAGCAGACACTGCGTTGGCCCAGGATTGGTAAGCCTCCTGCTTCCGGCGAGAAGCTTTTTTGGGGGATGAACCAAACCAGGGACGAAATCTGCCGCCAGTTGGCACTACAGAGGACGGAATGAAAAGTTCCATCCCCTGCATCACCACATCGGCAACAGAGTTGGCAGTGTTGTCGGGATCATCCGGCGAGAAGCACACGTACCCGCAAGGATAGGATGCAAAAAACGACCGCATCCCATCCCAGTCTGCTGACTTGTAGTGCCACACACGACGGTATTTAACAGCACGCTGTCTTAACACCGTCGTAAGTGGCACAGAACTCCTAACAAGGCAATGATCCGATGAACCAAGTGGCGCGGTTATGGATATTTGGTAGCCGTCAGGAATTGAAGTCAGCAGGAGGTCCAACAAGGAAGGATTCTGACCATCCACATCTGGGATTCGCGTAGGCGTAGTAACCAGTTGTGTCAAGTCGTTCGCAAGGGCAAAGTTGCAGACAGATCTCCCCGCATGATCAGTTTTACTGGAATTGAGCCAGTCGGCGTGGTGGGCATTAAAGTCGCCTAGTATTATGGTCTCTGCGGATGGGATCCGCTGCTGCACAAAATCTGAAGCAGCTTGCAGGTGCTCCAAGAGTCGGTCCGTCTCGGGGTCACCACTATGGGACCTATATAGGCACGCATAGACGCGAGGGTGGTCGTCGCAATCTATGCGGAGCCATAATGTTGACAGGTTCATGACCTCAAGATTGCTGAGGCGGCGAGAGCTGATATCATCTCTGATATACACACACACTCCAGCTTTGGGTAGAAAAGAGTGCTCGAGATAATACCCTGGGTGGGAAAGGTATGATGTGTCAATCGGAGATGATATCTGCGTCTCGGTTAAAAAGAGCAAAGCCGGCTTTGCCGTCTCAAGGTGGTAATGGACGGCATTAAGGTTGGAGTGTAATCCCCTGATGTTACAAAAGTCCATGTTTAATATCGAGGGGGGTGCCTTTGTGTGATTGCTCTTGCCCCGAGCAGATTGGAGCGCAGTTTTGCCCTCCCCAGAATACGAGGGGCAGCCTGGACGTCCACGTTCAGTTCCAGGGGTTCCTGAGCAAAGACGTCCAGAGAGTGATTCTCCAACGCAGTTGGTACCCTCCTGGGGTAACAACTTGTTTTTCAACTGCGGAATTTCTAGGGGGGTAGGGGATTGGGCCTCCGGTAAACTCACTCACTCGGCGAAACACAGCGCAAGCGCTGTTTCACGCCGGTTTTCTGTGAGGCCGTGGTATTTCTCCGGTCGAGCCGGCCCATTCGTGCCGAAGCATGGCTCTCCCACGGGCAAAACTGACTGTCCGTCTGTCTGTATGTCACAGCCACTTTTCTCCGAAACTGTAAGAGCTATACTATTGAAATTTGGTAAGTAGATGTAGTCTGTGAACCGCATTAAGATTTTGATACAATAATGGAAAAATTATTAATAATTTTAGGGGTCCCCATAGGTACAACTAAATAAAAAAAAAAAATTTTCATCTAAACTATGCGTATGGAATATCTATGGATAGGTCTTCAAAAATCATATTGAGGTTTCTAATATCATTTTTTTCTAACCTGAATAGTTTGCGAAAGAAACTCTTCCAAAGTGGTAAAATGTGTGTCCCCCCCTCTAACTTCTAAAGTAGGGGCAGGATAAATCTAAAAAAAATATATGATGTACTTTACTATAAAAACTACCAACGAAAATTGGTTTGAACGAAATCTAGCAAGTAGTTATTATTTTATATTATTATATTTAAAAAAAAAAAATTTTTCATCTAACCTATGCGTGTGGGGTATCTATGGATAGGTCTTCAAAAATCATATTGAGGTTTCTAATATCATTTTTTTCTAACCTGAATAGTTTGCGAGAGAGACTCTTCCAAAGTGCGAAAATGGTGTCCCCCCCCCCCTCTAACTTCTAAAGTAGGGGCATGATAAGTCTAAAAAATATATATGATATAGTTTACTATAAAAACTACCAACGAAAATTGGTTTGAACGAAATCTAGCAAGTAGTTTTTTTTTATACGTCATAAATGGTAAACTTAATTTAACTTTCATTAAATCAACTGAAATATAAAAATAAATCAAAAACCTTTTAATTTCATAAAAATAAACCTTATTGCTGCTGCGGAATCCTTCATGGGCGAGTCCAACTCGCACTTGGCCGGTTTTTTAAAAAAAATAAGTAAACCGTCTTGTTTGCGGATTATAAATTAAGCAATAACTTTAAGGTTCTGTGGATTCTCAGAAAGGATAATATGCCTAGGTTAAACCAAGGTTTAAAAAACCACATGATTTAGTGAGCCTCTTGTCATAATTTATGTGAACATTAAAAGGCAATTTGTCTTTTACTGGTTTTAAGTCATTCGTTTGTGTGGCCGGAAATTCCTAGTGAATCACAACTGTAAAACGTTTTATGTAAAATTCGTTTTGAGTTTGGACTAACTGTACAAACAAAATTAAATCTATTGTGCCGTTTTTTACTACGCGAAGTAACTGAAACTTTTATAAGTGGTGGCATTATAGTGGCTGGGTAAACTAAGCTTTATTTTATCAATTAACTCGAAATAAAGTAATAACTCTTAACCTACATATCTGTAGGTTAAGAGTTATGACTTATTGTCAGAAAGAAAGGCTCTACATTTTGATGTAAACAATTGAATATTCGAAAAATATTCGGACATTTTTCCGCGGCAGGGCGCTGTAGTTGTGCTTAAAGTCACTATAAAACAATAGGGTATATTACGCAAAGGTCGGAGCAGAGGGCGCTACTTGCACATACTGTCAAATAATCCGACATGTTGCACACTTCATATTTACGGATACGTTGTCAAACGACGAACAAAACTTTTTGTTTATTGTCTCTGCTGGTGCTGCCTCTAGCGTCAGAACATTGCATAAATATCTCCTATTCGGGGACCGGGGTTCGCACGGCATTGCCAACATTAAACATATTTCCGCGTCAGGGCGCTGGTGTGCATAAAGTCACTATAAACAATTAGGTTTAGGCCCCGGGCGTATCACTCACGGCGTCCATCAAAATGTTATTTGCATTAATAATTTGATAACTTCCCCGGCCACCCCTAAATCTTGGAGTTTCTGTACGCATGTGCGTACACACGGGCGAGAATTATTCCTGCGTTACGCTATTCTTTTTTTTATGAAACAAGGGGGCAAACGAGCAAAATGGTCACCTGATGGAAAGCAACTACCGTTGCCCATGGACACTCGCAATATCAGAAGAGCTGCAGGTGCGTTGCCGGCCTTTTAAGAGGGAATACGCTCTCTTCTTGAAGGTTTGCAGGTCGTATAGGTCCGGAAGTACTGCTGGTGACAGTTCGTTCCAGAGTTTTACAGTGCACGGCAGAAAGTATTCACTAAAATTAGTAACCTGTACTTATCTCAATTGTACTGTTTATTTGTTGTCATCAATAAAATGATGCTTTTTTTCACCACAATTTACATTGTAGCTTTGACTAGTATTATTATAGTAGTAGTAAAATACTGCAGGTGTCTAAAGTATCCTGAATTTCAAGACACCAGGCCCTCTATTCCAGGTTACAGGTGCTCTTAGTTCAGCTTCGTTCTTACAGTAGTAACAAGTATTTAAAATATCAGTCGGGGTTTTACCTCTAGTTGAGACTTCACGCATTCATACAAATATTTTGATCGGGCTGTAGTAAAACTGCAATTCGATAGTTTTGATTTTTCATTAAAATCGTTTCGGTAAATTAGACTCTAAAAATATGCACACAAACATCTTGCTTTTGGCTGTTTGTCGTTGGTTTTTTAGTAATAAGATTGCTTAAAAATAGTGCGTACACGATCCTTCTAAGAAACCGTATGTTTCCACAGTTACTAAGTTCCTTCCAAGTCCCGAGCTCAGGTTGAAGTTGGAGAAAGGGTTAAGTAACTCAGGCACTAGTTTAACTAACAAAAATTAAGTTAACCGGGCGGTCAAAGCTACCGATAACCGGCCAATGTTGCCCTAACACTGTTAGTTGGTAATAATAAATTCACTTTGTACGGATTTGTATGTGCGATTTGATTAGAGGAGGGTCGGATGGGGCTTTGAACTTGCCGCTAATACCGGAGTAAGTTATTCAGAGTAAAGTCTTAAACATGGTTCTGTGAGTATAGTTTCAGAAATGCTAGGTTTAAATGTTAAGCCAAGGTACTAACGATAATAATCCAAACTGCGAGGCAAGCTACAAAAATATATATTAGATGTCAAAATTTTGTTTAGCCTCTTGGTCTGGACTATATTGTCTTAATGTCCTTACGTAAATACTATTAGATACAGAGGTTTCGACAACTTGCAAAATAAGATGGGTACTCATATTTTTTCCGTCCCCTTAACTTATTTAGAGATTGTTTTATGTTCTATTTGATACATAATCTTTGTCTTTTGTAAAAGCAGTTGTCAGTAAAAAACACCAGCGTTGTAAGTTAAGTTTCTCGAAGTCGCTTTTTTCGTTAAAAACAATTAGTATTAGATTAGTAAATGATGTCATTATTGACCCCAAAAACTGTTTATTTTATCTTGTATCGCAATACACATTAGGTAAGCAGCAAGCACTAGACAAACAATGGTAATGCGCGGGCGCAGCCTTATACGAGCCCGTATAAACAAGGTATGATTTAGCCGGCGCGGCCGGTATTAGGTACATCGTGCTATCGCTTCCCTCTCCTACCTCACGAATACCTTAGGGGAGAGGTATATGGCTTGCGAAGATAGTTGAAGCATCGCATAAAGCAAATACTCAGGTACCATCGGGTAATTGATGCATAGAAATTAAAGGAAGATGACCGACGTTAGGTGTCGTCCATTAATTACTTGAGGTGTTCTACGGGGGAGAGGGTCAAGAGAAGGTCAAGCTAAATCATTCCAAATGTCACTGATTCCGGATGATGTTAAAGGTATGCCTTAAATTGAGGATGTGTACTGTATAGTGGATTCATTAGCGTGCACGCGTGGGTTTTGTTATGACATCGCGGAGTTCAGTAGAAACATCTCGCCCACGCCCGCTACTGTAACTGGGCTCTGGGATTGTTGTTACACGCGAAACGTCGAGTTTGCTATATCTAAGTTACGTGGGCGGTAATAGAGACATGTCTATTTGAGGTAGAGTTATGTATATGCAGCAGCGTCTCAAAGGAATAGTCGATTTTTTCAAGATAAAGTAAAAAATTATCGAATGTGTCAAACCTAAGTCTAATAATATGTACTTCCAAACCACACTGAAATCAAGTCAATATCCTTTATTTAGGGCTTTTAAAAACATTACGCCGCGCCTTACGCGTTGTATCTGCGTGACTAAATTTGGCGCTCTATATTTTAAAATACTCAATAGTTACAACTTAAGGTACTAAAGACATAGGTTACTCGCTAATTCTGGCGTCAGTTCAGTCCATCAGTCTGATCCAGACTGACGAAGAATGATGTAACCGTGTGATTGACTGACTGATATTTTTTTATTATGTACTTTCCGGCCATCATTCTGGTATCAGTCTGGTATTAGTCTTAAATCTTTTAAATGTATACCTTACTTTAAAAATATGTAAGACTGTTTGGAGACCCCAATAAAAGAAAATAAAATAAAATAGGGACTGATGGACTAAACTGATGCCATACTGACCGTATAACCGTACTCTTAAAGTATTCAAGTTTTATGTATGATCTATATCAGGGGTCCGCATCCGGACCGCCGACCCATTGTGTGCGGACCAAGCATGTTCGAAGATGGACTCCGTTAAAAAATAATTTCGGTCTCGACATACTGATGAACATGTAGCAACAAAAATTGTCACTTATCTCATTGATACAAACAAATACCTTTTTTATTTTCGTTATTACATTTGTTGGATGAGTACATTGTTTTTAAATGTGTGGACCGCGAAGGTCATTTTATTTCTTAAAACGGACCTCGAGCGAAACTAATTGGTGACCCCTGGTCTATCTTATAGCTCGTGCTGTGTAGCCGGGCGGGGCGCGATTCAATATGTAAATGCGGAGCGGTGCGCGCCTGTACCGCCGCGACCTTCCCACTGCAATTGCTCATGACTGTACCTAATAACATTGTGCTGTAACCTGTAACTAGTAACTAGCGGTAGAGTTCAAAATCATAATCATCAGCCTGTCACCGTTTAGTACCGAACGTAGGGCATTCCCCAAACGAGCGCCAAACATCTGATGCAGCCCATCACCCATGTATGAGCTGGGCACCTTTTTGAATCTTCTAGTGCGGCAACTTATTTTTTTTTTATTTTATACATAGAGTTATAGCTTTAAATTTTAATTAAAACTAATATATGCACGTGTTTTAAATATAAAATACTACAATATATTGCTTAATTCGACATGTACACTGTACGGCATCGCATTAAACAAGAGTAATTCAGCACGGCCACTAAACCCGACACAAGGGGTTAAATTGACCCTCGACGTTCAAAAACCGACAAAATCTAATAACGTATTATAATATTTATAGTAAATATGATTAGAGATGAAATATGGCGCCGGCCCCTCCGTACTCGGCGTATTAAATTTCATATAATGTTTTACAATTATTGTTATAGTGAAGCGTTGCGAGATGGCTGAGGGCATAAATGGAGGCATAGAATTGACCCTCCGAATACTGTGGACAAAATAATCACTGTACTTACAAATCGCAATAATGATAAAAATCTTTATCATTATTGCGATTTACTGTTTAAAGATGTAATGTGCTGTTCTTATTGTATTTAATTCATACTAATATGATGCGAAAGTGTATCTGTCTGTCAGTTATTTATTTTCACAATTAAACCACTAAACCGACTGATTCAAGCTCGGGAAATGACGCAGGATAGATTTTATCACAGAATTAAGGCTGCCTTCACATTAAGTCGCGAGTACTGCGGCAGTCGCGCGGCAGCCGTGAAATTCCGCCCGAACTAAGTTTCAAACAAAATCTTTAATATCTATTTTTTTTTGCATAAGGTAAAAACATCCAATTAATCGCATTTCAAGAATTCATACTAAAGAAAGTTCTATTGGTATTCATTGCATTATCAATCAAAAAAGGTGCCAATAATAGGAAGTCTGCCAACGATTGGGTAGTATATTATACTCGATAATTCCATGTGCAAATGTAGGTTTCAATTCGCGTGTCGTTTTTTACAATTTTCCCCTAATTTGTTGACGTGAAGAGCGTTTACGCGCTCGTACATTTCACAGCAAAGTGTTCACTCCATGGCGGCGCTTTGAGACCAATGGTTCGCCACAGTTACAAGTGCCTTTTCACTTATTTCAGGCTTTTTCTCGGCAAAATAGAGCTGAAAATGCTTTTGCTCCGGTAACACCCTCGTGCCTTTTAATTTAAAACGTTGATTTGAGTTATTTGTTTGTAGATAGGTTGGTTGTTGACCTCAGCTTATTTTGCCTCGATCATTTTCGATCTGAGAATACTTGTATTTTGTACTATAAGCTGTTTTTTTCCGTAACACCTTCTCGACTGTTGATTTATGAAATAAGAATGTACTGGGCCCTTGATAAAGCAGCTATATTATCTAAGTAAGCATCATTCGATAATTCTGATAGCGGAGTCAATAGCTTTTGACCTAGAAGACATCTCTAGCGCCATGTCAGTTACCGATGTTAAATTCGGTACATTATGTTAAATCGTATACATTTGTTATTGATAACTTAACAGTCTAACTGCCGCACTCAGAGACGAATATTAATAACATAGTTCTGTAATTAAAATATATGAAGATTTTGACATAATCCCCATACATTATCTGTCAAACTCGTCATTAAATTGAAGTTAAATCATAATTAAATGCCTCTGAGTGCGACAGTAAATGATCTAACTTGACTAAGTGCGTATCTAATGGTCTATCGAGCGGTCGGTAGCTAAGCGTCGTCGGCAGTCGGCGAGGGTTTAGCGAGTACGTGCCGATCGGCTTAGCTCATACTGTCATACAATGCTGTAATGGTGAACCAACATTACTGACATGTGGGGACTACGATACATTTTTACAGGGTTGACTCTTTTTAGGGTTCCGTACCCAAAGAGTAAAAACGGGACCCTATTAATGACACTTCGATGTATGTCCGTCTGTCTGTCTGTCTGTCCGTCTGTCTGTCTGTCTCCAGGCTGTATCTCAAGAATCACTATAGCTAGACTTCTGAAATTTGTACACATTGTGTATTTCTGTTGCCGCTATAACAACAAAATATAGTAAAAACAAAATAAAATTAATATTGAAGACTACCTATATCCCATACTGTGTCCCCCCTTCTACCAGCTAAACGGTGGTAAATCGAATCCTCTAATCCCATACAGCAAAAGTGTTTTTTTTTGGCCTTTTTTGCTCATAATCAATAATGACAACAGGTAGGCACTTGAGTTACTACATAATCCTTAATTATAATAATAAATAATAATAAAATTAAAATAAAATAAATATGTAAAAACATACAAAAAACATGATTTTTGGCCTAGTTTTGCTCTATAACGGTACGGAACCCTTCGTGTGCGAGTCCGAATCGCACATGGCCGATTTTTATTTTATAAAATAAGGAGCAAACGAGCAAACGGGTCACCTGAAGGAAAGCAACTACCATCGCCCATGGACACTCGCAAAATTAGAAGAGCTGCAGGTGCGTTGCCGGCCTTGCTGCAGGACAAAATATGCTGATTATGAGTCACAGTTACGGACAGTTACGGTTCTGATCAGTGTGCGTTGTAGTAGACTGTATGTAGTTTTATACATAGGATACTGTAAAGCTCGTGGCGAGATGGTAGCGATCCCTTTACGAGTTGATGTGAGCTGTCCATTGTCTGTTCTTTTTGAAGTGAAAACTTCTCTACTGTTGTGCACTTTTTTTGGAAAAAAAATCTTAAATTCCCGTTAGAACATGTGATTACAAATTCGTATGACGTAGACCGCCGGCGCGGAGTAGGAGGACAATATGTATAATAAGGCGTAACATCCACCTCTCTTTCTACTCTTGCTGTTTTGTTCTTTCTCTGAATCTGGATAGTAAGAATGATGTGAATATAGAATTCGTAGAGTTGAAATTCGAAAGTGTACAGACGTCCGCTGGCGTGTACAATCATCGGGCCAGCAGCAATCAAATAACACATTCATATATCATGCCTCCTAACCTAGCGCCTCGGATTACCGGCTAGGGAGGGGCCGATGATTTATCGACATAATTCATTTGTCGATAAGTGCCGCGCGTAATTGAAAAGTTAACGTTTGTATTTCGCGATGAAAACGCTTCACGTATTTTGTACCCCCCCAGGTACCTGCCAAACCCCTTAACGCTGTTGTCTCAAAATATTGACGATCATCCATCATATTTGTTTGCCCGTTCCCTTACAAACTCTGATTTAATTTATACATAAAATTTATCTTGGGAATATTAACATTTTAATATATCGTAAAGGCGCTATTTCGAAACTAATAAAATCTAATTGTTTAGCGAGGTACTCCCCGGGAATATAATTAGAAATTTAAATAAACTTACTTATTCATGAAAACTCCTTTCTATATTGGAGTAGTATGACCGTTGTTTTTCGCTGAATAAAATTAAATTGCAAATGAAATAGAATATTAATTAATACTTGGTATTTTTTTCTTTGGATAAATATTCATAATGTCCATGTATAGCGGGGAATATTTTAATTAAATTACAAATTAGTGATGAGAAAAGTCTCCTCTTTTTACTTTCGCATATCATTAACGTCCGATCTGGTCGTTAAA
This sequence comes from Cyaniris semiargus, assembly GCA_905187585.1. Classification (NCBI taxonomy): domain Eukaryota; kingdom Metazoa; phylum Arthropoda; class Insecta; order Lepidoptera; family Lycaenidae; genus Cyaniris; species Cyaniris semiargus. The sequence continues at coordinate 20,346,331 of LR994551.1, read as the reverse complement.
TGGCCGTTCTTTCGGAGTGCTTATAAAAATATTTAATTAACAATATTAACATTTTCGTATACGGTGAGAAAGGGAAGTTCATATTCAAATGTAGTACATAATAAATGAGTTATTCAGAAAAAGTTTCAGTTTCTTTGAATATTGGATGGAAGTTTTATGCTATTGTTTGTGTTTATTGTGCCTACCTTGGCCTTGCAAAAACTAGTATAAAGGCTTTTCTTGATTGATAAAAGGTAAAGGCAAACTTTTCAAACTATGAAGCGATTCATCTGCTAGTTTATCATCCAGGGCTTTTTATCGATATCGATATATTTGTCACGTCAACTCCGGTCACGGTAAGTATATGGTAATGAGTTATCACGCCTGTAATTACAGGCAACGTGTTCACACGTCACGACGAATATGGTGTGCGACTTGACGGTGTGTGGTTACACGCATCACTTGAGCCTTTCTCACGTTCTTGTGTTATCGATTTGTAATTAATGTTACACATATAGCTTACAAAATACTGTAAAAAAATGAAGGGTAACAATTGCGTTTTTTTCTGGTTTCAGTGTCGTTTTTTCCTTTTACGTTGAATCTACATTGAACGCGATGCTGAATTATAATGAGTTTTTAAAACGTGAATATTTTGAGTTCGATAATTAATTTTGCGGGAATCGATAATTGAGTTGTGCCCAGCACTAGTGCAACCTCGCATTATAATAGGCGTTTTGTTTACAATGCCAACTGAAGGGGAATCGTATGCTCGGGCACAGCGAACTATCGCGCACATTAAAATTCGACCCTGCTCCTATCATAATACAGTTAAATTTCCTCCGAGCCGACCTCTCCTCTCCCGTGCTCGGTGCACGCAGCCCAAAGGTCGCAAGTGCAGCGTCGTCCTGGCCCTATGTCTTCAGCGGTAGGGGCGACATTCGCGCGTGCATGACTAGTGTTTATGAGGACAAGAGATCAATAACTCAAATTGAGTTCCCGTTGCCTATCTTTGTTCGGGAGTTAACTACAAGTGTTTTTTTGTTCGCATATTTTTTGTGCCGTCGGATAAAGGTGAGTAATGTTTTGTTTCGATAACTTCGCTTCTTTAAAAAAGTTCAAAAGCAAAGTATCGCCGCAAAGACCTGAGAAATATGAATTCGTCTGCTTTTTACTTGCACTCAGAGTTTTTTGTGAAACTTCTGGTCACGAGTCTAATTATTATTATCTTTATCTAATTAATATTAATTGAAAACTCCCTTACTAATAGAACAATCTCTGTTGTATGTAACACAATTTTACAAGTGACGTAATATTTATCCTTAGTTCTTGTCTGATTACTATATAAAATGAGAAAGGCAAAACCTATATCTTTTTGTCAGTAGAATCCCTTTGTTGTAGGAGTAGATAATAATTTGCTTCTTCCACTAGGTACATACATACTATTTACTAAATGCTCCAAGATTTCATTGTTTTCTAGCTTTTCTTAATGCTCTTTTCATACAATACCATAATGTTTACGAATGTTTTCCTCCATGGCCTATTAGTTTAGCGATAATGTGGTGGACAGTGTGTAAATCAAGATAATGTGACGTACATGTGCACGGGAATGTCGTCCTTATGGCCCTATGAGATGTTATTGCTGGCCGTAAGTACTGGAAGTTATTTTACTCTATGAACACGGATGGACCTTGAAAATTAATTTTCTCATACCAATATTGTAAATGCGAAAGTGTGTCAGTCTATTTCCTTCTCTTCTTCGCGCTTTAACAAAGATGGTCTTTATTTTTGCTTCGCTCTTTCTATGCATCCCACCACCTTTCTATTTATGCCCATGATAGAAAGAGTTCTACCGGTAGTGACAGATTGACGAGTAAATATGTTATTTATTCCCCAAAATTTGTCGCATTTCTACAGTGGTCATGCTAAGCCAGAGTATTTCTCGGACTACTCACTGTCCGAAATTTTATTCAACCTCCTCTGCACTTAGCGGCTAAGTTCTAGTTTACTAGTAATTACTCGTAGTTAGCTAAGTGCAGAATAACCGCTAAGTTCCGAGCTTACAGTTCAAGCTGCAAACTTTGTACTATGTATCAGTCAATTCTGCTGTACCGATTTTAATGTTAAATACAAACATGATTTTGAAATTAAGCTAAGTTATAGCAATAAGTTTAGTTCGGAGAGTTTTTTGTTTATATTTAGTAGGTCTTGAAGCTTGAAAGGCAAAGAAAAATGAGAGCGAGCACGATGAAAATAGGCTACTTAAGTAAAATGCAGGTTGAAAATAAGTGTGCTAAAATAAAAATTTTAATCCTTGTTTCTTAAAATATCACGTCTCTGACCTCGGTGCGTTCTGACCATTTACACAAATCCAATTTGCATCAAAATGCAGGTGACCGTCGAAATCAAAGCGATGTAAAAAAAAAAAAAGGTCGCCGACTGCCGCGTACTGACAGCAGAAAACTACCCATGTAGAGCTTTGATACGATATCATCTTTGATGATTTATCTATTTTAGCGACGTGTTCAATATTGCAGTGTGTTGATCAATCAATTTTAAGGTAAATTAAAACATTCACTTTTTGCATCAATATTTTTGTAAATTAATGGAAGAAGACTAGGTACTTAAAATTCGGAATGTTTCAAAACCGTTGACCATAGATACAAAGAACTAGAGGCCTTCGCTTTTCTTACATTCTTTGGTCGTTATCGTAGGCTTATGAAGAACACTTTTTCATACTAAAGTTTTTAAAAAATCGTTACCCCTATAATCCTATTTAATCCAACAATACCTAATGCAGCCTTGTTCCTTGTTCTATCCAGTTCATTTTCTATTGAACTACTTATGTATGTCGATTGTTTTTCATTTCACGAGAACACCGTTGTGTAATTAAATAAAACCGGCCAAGTGCGAGTTGGACTCGCGCACGAAGGGTTCCGTACCGTTATAGAGCAAAAATAGACCAAATATTGTGTTTTTTGTATGGGAGCCACCCTTAATTTTTTATTTTATTTAAATATTATTATTCATTATTAAAGTAAGTACCACATATATTTAAGGTCTTTGTGAAAAGTGCCTACCTGTTGCCATTATTGATATCAAGCAAAAAAGGCCAAAAAAATCACGTTTGTTGTATGGGAGCCCCCCTTAAATATTTAATTTATTTTGTTTTTAGTATTTGTTGTTATAGCGGCAACAGAAATACATAATCTGTGAAAATTTCAACTCTCTAGCTATTACCGTTCTTGAGTTACAGCCTGAAGACATACAGACAAATAGACAGACGGACAGACATCGAAGTCTTAGTAATAGGGTCCCGTTTTTACCCTTTGCGTACGGAACCCTAAAAACATAAACCAAAGAAGGAATTAATGAGTATTAACGTTGGATTAAATTCCATAATCGGCGTACTTCGTGAGAACTTTTTACTACCACTTTTAAAGCCATGGACTTTTATGCTATCGGTTGATACAGTAAACAGCGACCCGCGTGTCCGCTGCCGGTCTGCCGCCTGGACAATGTCAGCACAAAGGGTTACTAACCGCGCAGGTTTTTTGGTGTCATGCATTATGTACTCTACACCAACGATGTCAATACTGGATATGGCATACGCCATCAAAACTGTAGCAATGTTTTTTGCATGCAAAATGTGTATCGAGAAAATATTGTCGTTCTTTTTTTGTGTTACAATAATAACATATACTACTTTCTCTTTCACTCATTCACGCTTTCAATGCATATTTTACGTAATCAATGCATTAAACACATCCGACTGTCACCGCGTCCTAAGGCACACTGCTCTCAGATGAGTGAGCTAACTCATTTCGAGGGTAACACGTTTTCGCGCTGACGATTGTATGGAATGCCTCTTCTAAAGGTTATAATTCTATGCTCTACACTGTATATCGGCAGATCACAGATTAGTTGGCGACACAGATTAAGGCTGGCCGCATACACACGCTTTCCGTATTCGATTTCCTAATGTGGAATTACGATTTGGAATTCCGGGAGCCTAGCGCAAACGTTCGTTTTTCTCATGCGCATACGCGCCGGCTCGCATTTGAAACGTACGTGCGGAATTCGTTTCGTTCGGAAAAAAGCGAACGTGTTCGCCAGTTAATGTATTTTGAAAATTAATTCGGATTCGAATACGGAAAACGTGTGCATGCGGCCAGCCTAAAAGTGTTGCCTCTGTTTCCGACTTTCAGTTCAGCTACCCTAAAATTTTAATACCACTTTTGGAATGTCCTATTTACCGAGAAAACAAAACCAGACTGTCGGACTCACTAGACACACAACACAAACTAATCTTATGATACCTACAAGCTCAAAGACAAGCTATGCTTTGAATGTGCGTCGAGGAAATATATACCCATACCCATTAACGGCGTAGTTGGGTAAAACTTCGTCGCTGTCATACAGCTGAAAACATAATATACAGGGTGGTCTAATTAGTGACGTCAACAATTTTTTTTTTAGATTCCTTGCACCTGGGGGTATCCGAAAATACCCTATGTATGTTCAGCGATTTTTCTTAGTTTTCGAGGTTTAATTTTTTTTTGTGTATTTTTAATGATTCCTGCCAGCGAGGTTTCAAAAATTCATATCTTTTTTTGTAGTAGGTATTTTGCAGTCTTTTTTGTGACATGATTTGTCTTGAATGCTGTTTTAATTAAAAAAAAATAACTCAACTTCCTGAACTTACTTAAAGTTACTCAAAAAAGGCTTGAAAGTCAGAAGTTTAGTTTTTAGTTGGATTTACTCAAACCTTCAACTTCAATTTAAAAATACAAAAAGGAGTTTCCAGTGCTTCTGGTTAAGTTTAAAAACTCCGCATGCTTCTAAACTACAAAAATCGTTACAAAAAATAATACTTTATCGGCCTATTTTTGTTGTTATTGGCCTTCGAAGGCGGATAGGCTAAAAATCATTGAAACAAGATTAAAGCATTAAAAATTATTTTATCTATTTTTTATCGTTGTTATGGTAAATTAAACTTAAAAATGTAATTTTAAATTAAATTTCATTGAAGTTCCTGTAAAATAACTGTAGCATGACGTGTAATTTAATAATTTTGGTTCACCACTAAGGTCTAAGATTTAAAATGTAAGCAAGAATAAAAATGCTACTTGGGAAATTACCTGTTTTTTGATAACAAATTAAAAGCACAAATTACTGAAAAATAACTATTTATTACAATACATTTTCAAATGCTAATTAGACCACCCTGTATATATTAGAAAATATGGAATATAAAAAAAAGAACTAGACCTTTGCATCCGTTGTGGATGATTTATACAGTATTTTCAGAGCGAAGTAACCACTCCTCAAATGCTGTAGTGCCTGGGACAAGATTTAAATGTCAGTATGGTTGTCCAAGCACATACGACATTCTCGCAACATAGTCGGCTTAGTCCAGAGGAAAGAACTAGTCGATACGTCTGAGACCAACTATGTGCGGGTTTCCTCACGATGTTTTCCTTCACCGTACGAGCGTCCGTATTATGTACTTGAGATCAGAAAATGTCTCATTGGTACACGCCTCCACCCGGGATCGAACCTGCACCCTCTAGGAGTGCGAACCAAAGGTCTAGCCATTAGGCCACGGACGCTCTATATGGAATATACAGACCAAAAATATAACATAATATATATCCCAACTAGCAAAATGGTCTTAGGAATAGCAGCTTATAATGCAAGAAATCCGTCAAAAGCCACATAATACTTTTGATTGATGTATGTTGGCTTAAACCTCTAGAATCAAAATCCTTGCCAGGATTTTTCAGAGGAACGATTCAAATGTTTGTCTGTCTTGTAAAATTCTTAGTTAAATGCCGGAGATTTTCAAAATAATTATAATAATATTATCTAGCGACGAACGGGTATCAGTTTGTCACACAACCGCTAAAGCTGCGACTTTCTAGTGATAATGAAAGCGGCTGTAGAACTCGTTTCGACTAAACTTGTACAGTTATTGGTTATTAAACCAACAGTCATAGCAGCAGTATGTATACTCTGTGATATACGATGCAGTTTGTCATATTATTAGCTTCTGTATATATAACACAACTAGCTGTGCTCCGCGCTGTTACCCACGGTTTAAGTGATATATAATAAAAGACTATGAAAAGTACCAATAATAGGGTCAAAACGGGACGATACATAGTTCTATAATGGTTTATGGTAGTGATGATGATGATGATGATGATGATGATGAATGTAATTTGCATAGTAGCTTATTATGCTTTCCGTCGCGTTCTTAAAACAACGTTGAAACTCCCAATTATCTATAAAGAGTCAGGAGTTCTCTCAGCACCTTCCGAACCATGTTATACCTTGGTGCAAAATCTTGCTTGTTGGTAGCATATGCTTAGAGTACTGCTCACGAAACCGAAGTCACCACATGTTTCCATATAAATTTTGAGGAGTTCCCTCGATTTCTTTTGGACCCCTTCATCAGGTCACCACTTTTATGAATATGGTACCAAATTGGGATGATAACCTATACACCAAAAGAAAAATTTTGAAAATCGGTTCACAAACGGCGGAGTAATCGTTGAACATAAAAAAACGAACATAACACCTCCATTTTGAAAGTCGGTTAAAATTGTAGCTAATGTGTTATTCTGATGTATAAGCTATATTATTGTAAAGTTTCATTAAAATCCGTTCAGTAGTTTTTGCATGAAAGAGTAACAAACATCCATTCATCAATACATACATACATACATACATACATACGTACATACATACATACATACATACATACATACATCCAATCTTTCGCCTTTATAATATTAGTAGGATTCATATCCGTTTTGAGGACTTAAAGTTACTTGTAGTTTGTATCAGCAATATTATACAGTAGCCACACATGTGTCCTTGAAGTCACACTTAATATGTACTTAACTAAGAGATACTGCATAATATTTTATCTAATTCAGGTTTCCGGACCAATACGATTGGCTATCCTTCAAGAAGAGAGCGTCCTTACGCTGCAGGTGCGCCTGCAGCTCTTCTAATGTTGCGAGTGTCCATGGGCGACGGTAGTTGCTTTCCATCAGGTGACCCGTTTGCTCGTTTGCCCCATTATTTTATAAAAAAAGTACTAATAGTAGGCTTTAGGGCAAAGAATAGCCCTATTGTTACATATTACCGGTATCGGTAAATACGAACTACTTCAGCGTTTGTTATTGTGCCGATGACTCTCTTCGAGCTCGAAGAGGACAAACTATTATGAAATGTAGTCTCTGGGATCGAATAACCTGCGCCAGTTAAATCGAGTTGAAAATTGGCGCGGTCGAGCGGCCGGCGCCCGGCGCGCCCTGTGACCTTTGAATTGAAACCGCACTTTTTGATTTAACCCCAAACAACTGGCGGCATCATCATCAGCCCAGATATGTCCCGATCAGCTTAATAATTTTTGGCATGGAGATACTTTGAGTCCCGTGAAAGGACATATTTTTATCCCGGAAAATGTACGGTTCCCGTGCGATAAACGAATTTTGGCGCAACGGAGTTGCGGACTTCATCTGGTTATTCATAATTTTTATCTTTATTATCTTGTGGAGTGAATAACTTCGACCAATTATTCACCCTGTTCATTATAAAATTCAATGATATCCTAATTAGTAAAGTTGTAATCCCCGCGCGTCCCACCGACCGTTATTACCTGCCATTATCTTCTACTGCAGTTTCACGACTCATCGCGGCCCACGTTTAATTATTTAAAAATCCCACCATCACGCTGATCAAATTATCCCTATTACTTATTAGAACCCTTCCCGGCCGTCCTAATCATTTTTTTTTGTAGAAATTCGCCGAAAACTTTGAAGAACTCAACCTCGTCCCCCCTTATGAATAATTAGGACCTGATTAACGAAGTTTTTTGACAAAAAAATAATTACCTTGGACGTTTTCAATAATACTTTTGCGGAGGTATCTTCGATTAATACACCTCACGGCCGCACTCAGAGACATTATATTACTATCTACTACTCAACTTTAATTTAATGACGATTTTGACATGAACTACATTTTTAAACTTTTTGTTAAATAAATTACTTAGCGTCAACGAAAAGTTGGACATAACGAGCATGGAGTTTATGACAAAATCGTCATTAAAATAAAGTATTTACTTTAATTTAACATTAGGCACTTAAAATTATAGGCATCGGTCTCTTTAGTATCTGCTCTGTGGAATTTTAATCAAAAAGTATTTTACCTAATCTCAATCACAACTCCATCTAAATTGGATTTCGGCGTACTTTATATTAAATCTCAATACTTAATTTGTACCTTAATGCTACACCTTCATTGCTCACTTGACCTTGCTAAGTTCTGTACACCGAAATACAATTTTAATTAAGAAATGTTTTTTTTATAACTCGTTTAGAAAATTCCAGGTAGGTATCAATTTTTTCTATTTTAACCCGTCGATCGTGGGAAAACGAGACACAATAGATATTCTATTGTGTCTCGGACGCCGGTGACCGTTTGGGGCTTGATGAATTAATTGCATGAATTTGTTAGCCTAACCTATGTCTAAACTTCAAAGCTGGTTACAAAATTTGAACATGAAGCTTGAGATCTCGTAGTTCAGATTGAGGACCATAGGTAGTCATAGAAGCATACATTTTATTCACTTCATTTCCGATATTATTTTCTTAAAACTCAACAGAAAATCAGTATGCAACAAGAGATCACAGGAACTGCAGTCAGTAATAACTAATTATTGAGTGACTCCAAGGGAAATCGGATGGAACACTTCTCAGGTGAAAAACTCGATAACTGAGCAAGTCAATAACTGGATGCACCCACCGGACTCGCTTATTATTCACCGAGTGAGCGCGGGTGAAGTTCAGTCATTAACGCGCACACCCGCTCGGGAAGTCGGAAAGTCGGAAAATGTCCAATTGACAACATATTCTAAACTGGATTATGTTGGTTGTTGATACAATAGAGTTTCGCACACATATAGTGACGACCGGCGGGGCGAGCCGCATTACTCATACGTACATATATTATTAGGTCCTTACATATGAAATTGGCGTTTTGTTGTGCAGGCCACTTTGATCTCAAATATCTTCTCTTTGGTTAAGAATTCCAAATTCAAATTTTTATATATTCATTTATTTGGTACATTTGAGTTTCCGAAACAGTCATTCATTTGTTTTTTTCTTGATTATTTTTTCTTTGGAGTCGTTCATATCGCACAATGGAAAAATTGAAATATCGCTTTATTTACGAATATGAGTTCTACCGTGGCACGAGTGCTGCAGAAACAGCTCGAAGAATTAATAATGTGTATGGCGCTGGTGTCGCAAGAAAACACGGTACGGTTTTGGTTCCAACGTTTTCGTTCTGGAAATTTCGACCTTCAGAATAAGCCCCGTAGATGACCCGAGACCATAATGAATAATGAAAAATTAAAGGCTATTGTGGAAGCGGATCCATCGCAAACCACTTCAGAGTTAGCAGCAGGCTTCGGTGTAAGTGATAAAACTGCTTTAATCCATTGCTCAACCGACACAATAATGAAGGGATTTTAAATCGGATCATTACTTGTGATGAAAAATGGATCCTTTACGATAATCGGAAGCGTTCGTCACAATGGCTGTCCCCTGGAGAATCAGCCAAATCCTGCCCTAAGCGAAAATTGACTCAGCAAAAGTTACTTGTGAGTGCTTGGTGGACTAGTGCCGGTGTCGTTCACTACAGCTTTCTAAAATCTGGCCAAACGGTTACGGCAGATATCTATAATTGTCAGCAACTGCAAACCATGATGGAATAACTACTAAACAACCAAGGCTGGTCAATCGCTCTAGGCCACTGCTGCGTCAGGACAACGCTAGACCACACTGCACAACAGACGGCCGCAGAACTGGAGGAGCTGCAATTGGAATGTCTGCGACATTCACCGTACCTACTCCCCGTACCTTGCTCCAACAGATTACCTTTTTTTTGGAATTTGGATAACTTTCTACAAGGAAAAAAATTCAACTCTGATGTGGCAGTCCAAACCGCATTCAAAGAATTTATTGACTCTCGTCCCTCCGTATTTTTTTAGTAAAGGGATCAACGAACTACCCTTAAGATGGCAGAAATGCATCGATAACAATGGTACATACTTTGATTAAATAAATATATTATACAAAAAAAAACGACTTTATATTCCTCCCATACAAAACGTTAATTTCATATGTAGGTAAGAACCTAATATATAAGATTTACAAACCGCGCACTTGATATTAAAACTTGTATGAAAAATGCGACCCGCTCCGCTACGCCTCGTCACAACGTGCGTAAAGCTTAGTCAGTAGTTTTGGCAGCATGGACCATGTATAACTTGAAGACCTCCCGGCGAAACTAGAAAGGATTGGAGGGGAAACGTATGATGTCTACCAATAACCACCCGTCTGATCACTGATTTTCCAAAAAGCGTGTTCCTCCTCGCCTCACCATAGAGACCTAAAAATCTAACACTGAGCCTTGAAACTCCATTTTTCCGAACAATCTTTAAATTGCTATACGTGGGAGAGCCATGCTTCGGCACGAATGGGCCGGCTCGACCGGAGAAATACCACGTTCTCACAGAAAACCGGCGTGAAACAGCGCTTGCGCTGTGTTTCGCCGAGTGAGTGAGTTTACCGGAGGCCCAATCCCCTACCCTATTCCCTTCCCTACCCTCTTCTATTCCCTTCCCTTCCCATCCCTACCCTCCCCTATTACCCTATTCCCTCTTAAAAGGCCGGCAACGCACTTGCAGCTCTTCTGATGCTGCGAGTGTCCATGGGCGACGGAAGTTGCTTTCCATCAGGTGACCCGTTTGCTCGTTTGCCCCCTTATTACATTAAAAAAAAAATTGCGCGGCCTTTTGTAGGGTAGGTTACCTACTTGGTCACTGGGCTGAAAAGTTTAAGTCATCGGCTAAGTAACCGGATAGGTTTCAAGTTGAACCCTTGTATCTAGATTACACTGTGGTTGAATTACGTTTTGTGGCGAAGTCTGGGTCAATAGGGATAGCAGTAAACCATCGATGTGGGTGACTGGGCTGAAAGTGATTATATTTTGTGGTTGAAAGTATTATGTGTCTTGTGATACTTTCATGTTATAATATATTTAATTATTTTCATTTTCTTTCAGGTAAGAACGCTGAAAGAAAGGATTCGATTTCGAATAACAGTTGTGACTTGTGAAGTTGTGAGTATAGCAAGTGAAAAAAAAATCCGAGAATGCATTTAGTGAGAAATATAGAAAATGTCTAAATTATTATGATTATACAATTTAAATTTTAAATTTTCGTAATTTTATTTGCCATTTTAAAACAGGACTACGCCAACTCTGGTAGGCCGCGCCGGGGAGAAATTTGGAGGATCGAAAATTTTATTGTAGGCTAATTACAAGAGAGGCTCTTGGTTTCGCTTGAAAATCCATACTTCCATATCCATACTTAATATTATAAATGCGAAAGTGTGTCCGTCTGTCTGTCTGTCTGTCTGTCTGTCTGTCTGTCTGTCTGTCTGTCTGTCTGTCTGTCTGTCTGTCTGTCTGTCTGTCTGTCTGTCTGTCTGTCTGTCTGTCTGTCTGTCTGTCTGTCTGTCTGTCTGTCTGTCTGTCTGTCTGTCTGTTACCTCTTCACGCCCAAACCGCTGAACCGATTTTGCTGAAATTTGGCATGGAGATACTTTGAGTCCCGGGAAAGGACATAGCATACTTTTTGTCCCGGAAAAATGTACGGTTCCCGCGCGATAAACGAGTTTTGGCGCAACGGAGTTGCAGGCGTCATCTAGTATCGTTATATAAGAAACAAGATTATTCCAAAATATTAGTACGCGATTGAGAGAAACTACCTACTTGTAAACCCCCTTTTAATATTAGAATTAAAAAAAAAAAAGATTTATGGTGTTTGTGGTCGAGCTATATCGGATGGAGTTTCGTGGGAAGTGTGAAACCCCTCGCTTCATTTCACTGGCACTTCGCAGTAATGTAATTTCGGCTCATCTATAATGGCGGTAGTTTGTCCACATTAGGTACAGTCGGTGACAAATTCGCCGGCACACATGTCGATCTAATTACAATGGAGTTAAGGTCCAAAATGGAAGAACTCACGCTCACTGGTAACCACATTTTCTTCAGTTCTTTCCAAAGACAAATACAATCACATACCGTCCTCTTTGACGAACTTTAAGATGAAAGGGCCCTCAGAGATCAAAGTATTAATATAAGAGGGATGCAAAACCGCATCTGTCTTTTGCCATTTTCCCTTTTTTCTTTGCCATCTTGTCTTGACAGCGCCACATTATTATCGTTGTTGCCATGTGTAATCGACTCACTCAGCTGTTCTATCGAGAGGGAAAAAAGGTTTTTACCCTTTAAGTCGCTCGTGCTTACTCCTTTGTAGATGATAGGGTAATATCGGTGAAACGCGCAAACAACTATGAGTGTTTTAAATAAAGTAGCCAGTATCCTTTCTTGTGGTCAAGGTTTGTGCATAGATAATAATTATAAAAAGATCAAAATCATTCTAGTTGTTTCGGAGGCTTCAAGGCATTTTTTTAAGTAATTAACCATGAAACGAACAGACTTATCAGGTTATCAGCATATTGCCATGGCATCCTACACCAGGGGAGAGATTCCTCAGTGTATTGCTTAAAATTACCTTAGGCTTTATGTTACCACTTTCTCGGCTAAATAATCGCCTGAGTCGGCACATTCGAGCCAAAGTATTGTTCTTCTACATTAGTCGTTTCCTCCTTCCTTCCCTATAAACTATTCAAGTAGATAGTTAATAGAATCAGGCGTTACTTTGCGGAAATCCATAGCTTAAAATTTAGTTTGTTATTATTTTTAGCAATATTCCGCGAAATAAACCTCAACCTTTAAGTGAATGAATGCGTACACTCGCATGCAAGAACCTGCAAACACCACCACCACACAAGCAATAATGTTGGCAAATCCTTGCAAGGCCCCTCACCACCATGCAGGTTGAAAACCTCGACGCGAGTTTCGCCCCAACACCGGAGCATCCTCAGGATGTGGACTCTACGAACAACGTCCGTCCGCCCTTCTTGTGTGGTGGTGGTGTTTGCAGGTTCTTGCATGCGAGTGTACGCATAGGCAGTGTGGGAGAGGAGGGAGGTGCCGTACGCATGCCTATGCGTACACTCACTCATTCACTTAAAGGTTGAGGTTTATTTCGCGGAATATTGCTAAAAATAATAACAAACTAAATTTTATTTTATTCAAGTAGATAAAAAAAGCAGACGCAATGTATGTATGTTAAGATTTTGTAAGGATCTTAATATTTAGCTCTACTGTTATTATGAGCACGCCGTTTTTCCAACATTACCGGTGTACTTATGCACGGGCATGCTTCCTGACTTTTAAACGCGTTGCTAGCTGAAAGAACTTCAGGTGCTATTTTCTCGCCATTTTTGATGTGATAAACCCCTTTGCTACCTCATTTATACAATGTCATTGTACATCAAGCGACTTTAGCTACTTAGATATGGACAAAGTATTTTATGAACATAAGTCATAAATTCTGTATATGTAGATTCTATCTTTTTATTGTAAGGGGTTAAGATAATTCCACATGGTTACATATTGGTATTTTTATAATTCTCAATTATTCAACTTCTAATTTAATTTTATATTAAACTAGATGACGCCCGCAACTCCGTTGCGCCAGACTTCGTTTATCGCGCGGGAACAAAAATTTAGAGGAAAATAAACACAATTTTGATTTTTTAGATAATTCTAATTCAATTAATAGTAATATTTCAATGAACGAAATGAGGCTAGTGTTATCTCAAGTAGGAAATTCAAGCCCAGGACCTGATGATATTTCGAATATTATAATAAAACATTTACCGGAAAGTGCCCTAAGTTTTTTACTTCTGTTATATAATTTTATTTGGCAAAAACAAGTTTTTCCGGATAGTTGGAGGGAAGCCTTAGTGGTACCAATATTAAAACCTGGTAAAATTCCAAAATTGAATACTAGTTATAGACCTATTGCCCTCACATGTAATATGTGTAAAATATTAGAGAAAATTATTGCCAAAAGAATGAGATGGTATGTTGAAAAAAATAACTATTTATCCCCTTTTCAATATGGATTTCGCCAATTTAGATCTACTACAGACCTCTTGATGAATATTGAGAGTGAAGTTCTTGATAGTTTTGCTAATGAATATTTTATGGTAATAGTAGCTCTTGACATAGAAAAAGCGTATGAAATGACATGGAGACACAAAGCTTTAAAATCACTACAAAAGATAAATATTAAAGGAAATACTTTAGCATTTGTTAAAAATTTTCTTACAGCGAGATCTATTAAAGTAAGAATTAATGACACATTATCAAATAATGTTTATATAGAAAATGGTCTTCCACAAGGCTCAGTGATTAGCGTTTTATTGTTTTTAATTACTATTAATGACATTTTCTCTTATATAATTAGTCTAGTAAAAGGATTCTTATTTGTTGACGACCTAACGTTGACATGTTTTGGTAGAACATTAAAATCTATATTTACATTATTACAAAAAACTTTAGACAGTTTACAACAATGGGCCGAAATGTCTGGTATTAAATTTTCCATTAGTAAATCTGAATTCTTAATTTTAACTAAAAAGAGAAATAAAACAAGAAATTTAAGATTAACTTTAAAAAATGCACAAATTAAAGAAGTTAAAAATTTAAAAATACTTGGTTTGACTTTTGATCAGAAAATAACATGGGTAACTCATATAAATAAACTTAAATCTGAATGCTATAAAAGACTGAATGTAATTAAGGTTTTGTCGTCGATTTCTTGGGCTGTGACCGAAAATGTTTAATAAATATTTATAATGCTTTTATTCGTCAAAAACTGGATTATGGCTGTATCATCTACGATTCTGCGAAGAACAGAACTTTGAATTCTTTAGAGAGTATTCAAAACACTGCTCTTCGCCTATGCATAGGTGCGTTTAAAACTAGTCCTATAAAAAGTATTTTAGCTGAAGCCGGAGAAATGCCTTTAGAAATAAGAAGAAAGCAATTAGTAATCGTATATACTGTCAACATACTATCTCAGCCTCAAAATCCTATTTTCAATTGTTTTACAAAGATTACATCATCAGATGCGGTATATCGCCTGCAACCTAGTCTTTCCCAACCTTTACGCATAAGATCTTCTAAATATCTGGAGGAAGTTAACCTTAGGATCCCAGCTATATTACATAAGAAAATATTGTCATGTGCTCCCTGGGAAAACTATGAATTTCCTATTAACTTGGATCTGGCAAACAACCTTAAAGATAACACACCGCGTGATGTTTATATAAATCTCTATAATCAAATTAATAGTCAATATAGAAATAGTAAACTTTTCTTTACTGATATACTGAGTTGTAGATGAGAAATCCGGTTTTTCGATCGTATCGAATAATTGTTGTTATCGATATAGAATTGGAGACTACCATTCTATTTTTAGCTGTGAATCATTAGCTGTACTCAAAACTTTAGAAATTATATTTAATAATGAATCTAATTCTATAATATATTTAATTTTTACGGACTCTAAATCATGTCTTACAGCTTTGCAGAATAATAATAATAATAACCCAATAATAATTGAAATCAAAGAAAAAATGTTAAACCTCATGAATAATAATTTCAACTTTCAAATTGTATAGATCCCGAGTCACATAGGAATAACTGGGAATGAAATAGCGGACTCTGAAGCCAGAAATGCAACAAATGAAAATGAAATTTGCACAGAAATAAGTTCACCCCCTTCAGAAATACAAAAATACTGTAAATATAAGATTAAAAGGTTTTGGGATAATTATTGGAAAACTGATAACACTAGTAAATTAATAAATATTAGAAATTCTATTTTTGAAGAGTCCCCTATTTCATTCAGCAGAAAAGATCAAGTTGTAATAACGAGACTTCGCATTGGACACACTAACTTCTCACACATACATTTAATTACAAAGGGTGAAAAGAATAAATGTAGGTGTGGGCAAGATATGAGTGTCTATCATCTTTTAGTGGAATGCACAGCTTACAATAGGGAAAAACAATTATGTTGCTTACCGAATAGTCTCAAGTAAAAATGGCTGTAATCAAACGTTAAAATTTATGAAAATGATTGATGTTTATAAATTAGTTTAGATATGTACCTATTTGTTAATATTTTTTTTTTGTTGTATTCTATTGTAAATTGTGGTCGTTAATGACCTTTGTTGTTAAAAAGCGACCTTAAATAAATTAAATTAAAAAAAAATAATTAGTAATTAGTTGCTCTTAACATTGATATTACTATTTATTCTCTCAAATCTGATCGATGATAGTAAAGCGAGATAACATTATACCAATCGGCGAGTACCGTCGTTGATGTCTCAAAGGCCTTACCCCATTAGAAACTTGACCTGGGTGTGTATCACTGATGTCATACTGTGGCTTTGTTCCGTCGTCATAGGTCTGTCAATAGGGTAATGTTTCAGAATATTCTGCGAAATATAAGATATAGTCATACACAGACCTGAAATATACGGGAAAGCCGGTTAATCCAATGAGACTCATCGCAAGCCGACCTGACTGGACTCGTTTTGTGCCTTTTTTATAAAATTACGGGGCAAACGAGCAAACTGGTCACCTGATGGAAAGCAACTGCCCTCGCCCATGGACACTTACAACATCATAAGACGGTCAGTGACGAATAGCTTATCGGAAAGTTTTGTTTTTGCCACTCAATATAAAGCTTTCCAGAACATGCTTCGTATCAGTGAAATTAAATTGTTATTTCTGATATAATTTACATTTCACTGAAATAATTTAGTATTCGTGTAAGAACTTCAAAGGTGAAAAATATGCGCTTCACTGAAATAATTTAGTATTGGTGTAAGAACTTCAAAGGTGAAAAATATGCGCCTTATAGTATCTTAGGCAAAATAATTTTTGTAAACAATGTCCGCACCGAAGCGATATAAAATATTCTCCTTTAAAAGCGATATTCGCAAGTATCCCGGCTGTAAGAGAATGAATGTTGCCCGCGCTAAAACACCTCACCCAGGTCCGAACACCGGCCGTCACGTATGAAAAATGACGCAAAATAATAACGACCCCCTCCCACCCCCCGCGCCCAAAAACGGGGGGCTCCACCCCCTTTCAGCGATACATATAAATCCACTCCGGCATTGTAGCAATGTTAAAAGCTTGGAAGTGCGCTCAGTGAAGCAGAACCGCGTGATAAAATTATAGAAAATCAAAGATTTACTACCTCATTGTTATGGGGGTTATTTATGCGATGTTCATCGTCATCGGGCAGATTAAGGCTAAATCATATTAGGAGAATTTTTGTACTTTTTCTACTTAGCAGAGACGAGACATACTGTATAAGTGTATATTTTCTCTATGCTTAGCAGAGACCATTTTTTCTATGCTACTTAGAATGCTGTCATGTGCCTACTACCGACACAATAGAATATGTTACTGTAATGTTTTCACGCTAGAGGCAGCACCAGCATAGACAGTAGGTAAACAAAAAGTTTTGTTCCACGTTTGGCAACGTTTCTGTTAATGTTCTGATATGACGTGTGCTACATTTCGGATTTTGGTCGGATTGTTTATTGTATGTGCAAATAGCGCCATGTGCCTTTGCGTCATACCTATTCCCTATTGAGTGATAACAACGACAGTTTTAAATTTTGGATGCAGCCTTACATGTTTACATTGATACAGTGCTCAGCCAGATACCAGCTCCGGAATATCAATATCAGTATTAAGCATCGGTCTGTCCGAGTTCCCGCATTTTACATTCACTCTTTATTTAATTTCATTCACTTACTAATTCAAGTCCAAACATCATTTATAACATTGTCGCTTATTTCTGAATTCCCAACTACCAAATGCATCGGTAATAATATTTCAAATGACTAAATATGTTTTTACATCGCATTAACCGCGGTGGGCATATTGGGAAGGGGACTCGATACAGTCACGTCCATTAATCTTGGCTAAGGGGACTCGATTGATTTCGGTAGTGGCTTTTTTCTGTCATCTCACTTATGAGTTTACTGTACTTATAATTATTATTATTGCAGTGGAGTATTTTTGCTGGAAATATTCTTTGTATTTGAATTTTGAAGCATCGAAATACCGTAGGTACTATCTAAAAGTAGGTAACTGAGTCTCTCTCTGGGAGACATGGTTCGGTCATACATTTTTCGTTGCCCTTGCTATATTTTTAAGGTCGGTATCTACAGCCATATCGTCGCCCTCCTGGCTAAGTGTCGTAACTGAAAAGTATTACTATTGCAGGGCAACTGTTTTTCCGTTGAGTGTTATGTATTTTGCCTTATGGATTTCTTACCTTTAGGTTTATCAACAAACTATTTACTGATTTCAGATCCTTTGGGCTATCTTTATGCTTTAATATGAATAACAAAGGCTTTAAAAACTTTGGTAATTAGTTAAGCTCGAATAAAGCAGATACGTCACTTTGTGAGAACTTTGTTTTACATTTCTGTGTGAGCAGTCAGTTACAACGACAATTCTATAGGTGTTATCAAATTAAACTAAGTACATTCTATGTGAAATTATATATTTTTAACTTAGAAACATATTAATTATAACAATGAAATGAACAGTAACAATAAAATCAATGAACTACTAGAAACTTAGCACGTCTTGTTAATATAATTATCACAACCATGAAACGATCAGTCTCGAATTGAAAATATCTCTATTTCTTTAATTAATTAGTACTTACAATCACTAATTAATCGTCAGTCGAAATAATAATGTAAGTATTGTTATAATTATTAAATATCAGTCTAATATTCGACACATCTAGGAATTCCAAAAACTTAGCTAAACGACTGAAAGTAAACACCCAATAAATAATATGAAAATTAATTACGAAGAGATCTATAAAACGCTACATGCTCCGGCTGTCTTATGACTCGAGTTTCCCCAGTTGTCAACGACATCAAATCCCTGTATTTTTCCACTGAAATTGTTGGCATCGTCGTGTTTAAACACTCAATATCCTTAAAAAGATACTTGCCGCCGAAGTGACATAGAACGTGGAACTTCATGTTTATGACTAGTCTTAAAGGACAACTTTTTAGAGTCACATTTCTTTACAGAAATTTCTACCATTTCTTTCCAGTTTATTTCTTGTCCTTCATTGTCTTTCCGTACAGCAAGCAAGCGAAGATTTATTGATAACTTTTTAAAATCCAGGAAGTCAGAATATCCAAGATCATTCACTACGTAGGGCTTGCTTCTTCTAGCCAATCTGAATATTGGATGTAGCTGACTTGGTACGATAATGTCACCGTTTTTCTTAAGAGCGTATTCAATAGTGCTATGCTACATACTACAGTTAGCATTACTTTTTTCTCATACTTTGACAGATAAGCGTTTTAAAATAATGTGATATCTTTTTAACGGTAGAAGACACCGATACGATTGCTAAGAGAACTTATGCAAAAAGAAGCTACGATTTCGAAGGTAGTATCAGTGTAGTTACGACAGTTTGTTAGATACTACACTTAGCCAGGAGGGTGACGATTTTGAGCGGTAGAATGTATGAGATTGATAGTTTACCTTTCAATTGTTTCAATTGTACCCGTCGATCGTGGAAAAACGAGACACAATAGCTTATCCATTGTTATCGCGGCCGCATGTGGCCGCTTGGACCTTGATGAATTAAAGAGTCAAGATATTTCAAATGAATTAAATATTCGTACAACGAATCAGTAATAGTCTTATAATAGTAAAGCTTATGTTATTGTTGCAATGGTTCTACGAACAAAGCTAATAATAGTAAATTATGCAATCATACTAATAATTATAAAGGCGAAAGCTTGCGAGTTTCTATGTTTGTTACTTCTTCACGTCGAAACGGCTTATGAGTTTATACTATTCAAGCTTTATCTTGATAGAGTTTACACACTCTGAATCTGTCTTTCTTTTCATAATTTAAAACACTGTCTTTCCTTTTTAGTTTAGTTTCGGTCTGTCCGTCCGTCTGTCTGTCCGTCTGTCCGTCCGTCCGTCTGTGTGTCCGCGGTTTTTCTCAGAGATTATAGGACCTACAAAGCTGTAATCCGGCATGAATGCACATATTAATGATGCCGATAAAATAGTATATATAAGATCTTAATAAAAAAAATAATTAAAGTACCTACCTCCCCTACACATCAAGCGGGGATGAATTTTTTTTTCGCGTCCACCCCACCGTGTGGGGGGTGTCGTTGGATAGGTTTTTTTTTAAATATTACGAGTATTCAAAGATCATTTTCCGATTTAGGGATCCATTTGTGAAATATGAATTTTTAAAGTGGAAAAAATCTTTAGAGTCCAGTGTACCCCCCTTCTACCAGCTAAGCGGTTGCTTCTAAAAATGTGAAAAAATTCAAGGGAGTAGGAAATATGCTAAATTTAAAAGGAAAACTATCACGGCTAAGAAGACTTCATAAGTTATTGAGTAATAGTCGATCAACTAAAAAAAATGTATTCGGCGAAGTATAAAGGAACTTTTCGTTCAAATTCCTTTAAACATAACTGAGATGATGTTGTTAGTAGTGTAAAACACGTTATAAATGTACATTCATTGACCATTTAAAAAAAAACTAGCAATACTACGGAACCCTATATTGCGCGTGACCCTACACGCACTTGGCCGGTTTTTTATATTAACTTTAATATTATGTAACGATTTTAGAGTATTTTTATAACGAAATCTGAAAGCCCCAAGAGCAATCATAAATAGAAACCCGACAAACAGTCGGCACATGCACTGGGCACGTGATCGTGGAATGGTCGAGTCACGCCGGGCCGCCCTACTGAGGCAAATCGCTGTATTGGTCAATGGCTTTGATGCTCGGCAAAAAAATATTTGTTTATTCCATACAAAGCCGCTGAGGTACCGACCGGGGGTCGCCCGGACCATTATGCATCGAGAGCGCTCTAATTTTCTAATTTAAATGAATTCGCTACTTACCCCGCTCAACAATTGCCTTTATGCAAATCGCAATGAATTGTTGCAACGCTGCAAGATTTATGCGCCCCAAACTACTGCGAAACCGGTGCAAAATCGCCCGGAATGTTTCTAAAAAATTGTAAATAATTTTTCGATTAGAGAATTGACAAAATTGAATTCCATAAATGCGGAAAACGTTCAAAGTGGAATTGCGTCGACGGTGTGTAAGATTTTTATTAAATTCATCAATCAAGTCTTCCCCAATCAAATAAAACGTTCGTCTGAAATCAGAGAATTAGGCGGCGCTTCTAATTTTTAAAGCGGTACATCCTCGAAGTTACAATGAAGTGTCAGATGTTGTCAATTGCGGCTTTGTATAGAAAATGACAAGTTTTTGACAGGGAGTCAATGACCGCTACCGTCATGTTTCGCCGAGTACAGTATAGACAAATTATTTTTTTATACCATATTGGGATCTGTTAAAGCTATGCCTCTACGTTCGATTTTTTTAATTTACTAATAAATAAATAAATATGACCCTTCAAAAATCGCAAAAAATGAATGCCCCGTACCCCGCCAATCCACCGACCATAAAACAAATTTGAAAGATCTTTAAGACAAAATAAAAACGTAGAGGCATAGACTCACTCTTCCTGAAGATATTTAAAAAAATAATAATTAGATAGGCTCTATTTTGAAGGAGGAAACAGGACTACGTTACCCCGATTTACTGTATCTGTCCCTATCACAGTTAACTAAAAAAAACTGCGCACGTGCCGGCGCAAGGTAAAGCGTGATGGCAATAGTACTTTCTTCGTTTAACTTCTACTGCACCCGCGTACCCTCTTAACAAAACATTTGTAACTAGGCCTGTATTATAAATCGACTTCCAAAAAGGAGGAGATCAAATGTTCGTCTGTTTATTTCTGTATTATTCGTCAGAAATGTATTGGGTGGTCCTCGGAAGAGGATTATTAAGCAGATGCAGGTCGGGATGAGTCGCCGGGCCGGCGGAGGCTTAAGTAATTGCTAATCATCAGCGCGATGAATAAGCATGTATCAGTTCGAGGGTCCGCCGGGCCCCACGCGACCGACGACGCAAGTCATCCGCCTGATTGAGATAACGCATGCCGCATGTTATGTTTGTCGTACGGGATTTTGTATCGTGACGTGATTCAGAAATAATTAGGCCGGCATACTGGCGATTTCACGCGTAAACGTGCTATGAAGTTGTGTTCGCCCGATTAGAGGGGGTTAACTAGATTGAATTAAGCCGTATGTTCTGCTTTATTACTTGGGCCGCAAAAGGCTGACCCTTTAATAACATTGTGTTGGAAACATTCATCAATATAATGACTAAGCTTTGCTATGATTGCGAAAATGTTAAGTTTTGTGATAATTTTTTATCCCTCACAACGAGGTGCCTAGTTAGATTCTTTATCATTTTAAAACTATCTTTTTTGCTAAATCCTAAAATCAGCAGCTCTACTACTAAAACTGGAATTTAAATCGTTGTGCGTTAACACGCGAAATTCATTCCTAGTGTATAAATGAATAAACATTAAACGTGTCCGTTGTTGGTCCGGACTCCGGACGGACGGACGGACGCGTTGCGCCGGACGGACGGACGCGCCGCACCGGACGGACGCGTTGCACCGGACACCTCGCGGAAGCGCGGATTTATGGTAGGCTTTGATGTGCTCGACGGTTTATCGCTTTTTAATTTGGGGCGAGAAATTCCTCGAAAATATGCGAGGATTATGAAGCTAAAACGATAGACTATGGAGGATGATGAAAGCCCTGGAAAACAAAGTGTCTCGTTACTCGTACCTACCTATATTAAAATATGTAAAAAATGTTTTTAGTCTGTTACTTGCTAGTTGCAAATCATCATCGTGCTATATTCAAAAGATAGAAGTTATTCGATCCGAGGTTTTTTGATAGGAGAGCATCTGTTCAGTCTCGATTTTGATTGGCTGATCCAAGCATTAACCAATTAATAGATAGATGTCACAAAACTGCTACTGTGTTTGGCCTAAACTTGTGGGCATGGAATATTTTCAGTCCATATTGTAGTGGGTCGATATCGTGGGGTGTCAAATTAGTCAGTCCACAGATAAACTAATAAGTCCGTGCCGGCAGCTCGACCCGCTTTCGCTCAATTCATTTGCCGGAAAAAAAGAGCTGTATGAGCTATTGGATATTGAATTGAAAAATCAATACAGGTACAGCATATTTTTTCGGGGTAAATTGAAGTTCTGTGACAGGTTACAGTGTATTTTCAGGGAAAAAAGTTTTTTTTTGTATCAATAAAATATGTATGTCTAATGTCTATATCGATGTTAGATAATATGAACGATTTGATGGGTCAATCAACTTTAATTTGTCCTGTAAGGACTATGTTTTGTCCCTGGCCAATAATCGCAGTTATAGAGAAAATTAAGTGGTTTGTTGGCATATGTTGCATTTATCTTTTTATTAAGCAAACATACGACTTAATTATTTGAAATAAATTACTATTATACTGGTATTTTAATGGTTGTCCGGGTGACAAAACCTCTGATGAAGCGTTTTATTGTTTGTCCCCCAGTATAGGTTAGTACAAGAAAACATTACTCTAAACAAAAAAATACTATATGACAATTAATTACGCTTGTAAATAATTATTTATTACAATATCAATAAAAAATCTAACATATAGATTTATGTTTACTTAATAATTTTTACGAGTTTTTGCGTGTTCATTTTGGTCCCTATTATATTTTATTATCCTGACGTCCACCGGACAACTGCAAAAAGTTCCGAAACCAAAACGCAGATGACGTGATCAGTGCCTTAAGACAAAGTCGATTCATTTGGTGACAAAATTCTTCCAAACACCGTTTTGATTTCATTTTTGCCTCGGCGTCAGTTAGCCGAGTGTGTTTGGAAAAAGCGGGTGGCTTTTTTGTATGTCTACCGGACAACCAGCACAAAAATGTAAGTATTTATAGTAAATTAATGTGAAATGTATTCTATTTAACCTTTATTTTTCACTGCGCGTAGGACCTAATTCAAAATATAATTATTTATTACCAGGAAGCGCAAAGACTGATAAATGTCGCTCGGACAACCAGTCACTGGGACAACCTACACCGTTGATATTGTGACCAAATTCAACTTTTTACTACTTTGTACTTGTGTGCCTTACTGAACACATTTTTATAGTCTAATTATAGTTCTCTATTCTAAATTATATTCGTTAATTATTTTTAGATGATGGGTTTGACAGAAAAATAAAAGTCAAGATGGTATAGAGCAAAACTTAAAGGAGACCCGGAAAAATTTGCTGAGCGAAAGAGGAAAGTGCGAGTTGGACTCGCGCACGAAGGGTTCCGTACCGACTACCGTTATAGAGCGAAAGTTGGAAAAAATTATATTTTTTGTAAATTTTGTATTTTATTTAAATGAACCGTTCGTCTGCTCTATGTAAATTCTTAAAATATAATTAATTATCTACAGCAAACATGTTAAATTATAAAAAAGATAGATAAGATAGATAAAATTAAAATAATAAAATTTATTAAAAGTTGATCGACCCTGATTCATTTAGTACGGGCTTCGAAAGTATTGGATCGATTTTGATGAAAATTGACACTGATGACTGAACCATAATTATTTAACCTTGGCACGGATATAGAATATTGCAAGCACGCCATGGGCTACTTTTTATTGTAACAAAATCAAAAGTAAGGCTTCTTTTTTAAAAACATTTTATAAGTCTGTAAGTTAAGGTCAGATTTAAGATAACGATTGGTAAAATCTATTATAATTGATAATAGCCTATTGAATAGAAGCTTAGGTATAAGAAATTACAGTACCTACGCCTAAACAAAAAGCCTATCTTGATATAGGTAAGTTTAAGAAACGGAGAGTCACTTTCGTTAACGTGAATCTGTCTCTATACATATTATAAGTAGTAAATATCTACCCATATCTTTAGTCCAAAATATCTTTTACCGATCCTTATATCTGGGGTAAAGTGTAGTTCAGTGACACAGGTAGGTGTAATTTGGGACAAATGGCATCGTGACAGATGCGGGACACAATACCGCAGTCGAGGCACACACGTGGACGCACGTCGCGCCTATCTTATTACTTATTGACTTGGTTCTATCACTGTATATCTGTTCCTGCTCTGTGACATTTTTGTGGATTCCTATCCTAGATCTCAAGGCTGCATTTTTACCGGAGCTGAAGTAAGCTGCATTGCAAGGAACGTGTTTCTAAAATCCAATATAATCGCTGTGTTTGGCGAGGTCAGACTAATATAATATACGAAGCGTTTCAATATTGGTTCTCAAAAAAATTGGCAACGTAGCATAGCTCAACTCCGATGGAAACGCAGCTTAATGATCTACCCCCTTACTAATAAACGTTGTATAAGCTTTGAATAGTTATACAGTGTTTTGTTCCTGTCACACAAGTGACATTTTTAATTGGATTGAAGAAGACAAAACACTGTATAACTATTCAAAGCTTATACAGCGTTTATTAGTAAGGGGGTAGAATTGAAATAAGTAAGAATGCCACAGGGCCAGATCATAGACAACCTATACAGTTTTATTGATATGTGTGTAGCGCTGCTTAGTTTGGACACATCTGAAGAATATTAAAATCTATCCTTATATGTAAAAATTAGCTTAAGCTATTATTGTAATTTTCCACCTTTTTGGTAAAAGGTGGCCCTGTGCGAGTTTCTTACGCCGGTTCTTCTCGTCGGGTTAGTTCCCGAACCGGTGGTAGGCCTCATGTAGACGTTTTAAAAGTGTTAACTTTGTTAACCTATTTAGAAATATAATAAATAAAAATATATTTATAAAAATATATTATAAATATATTTTTATTTTGATTTTGATGATATCCAAGCGAATTCCCAAAAATGTAATTTTGTTGTGGCATTTATTTTGATACAAACAGACTCTTCTAGCCAAGATTTCATACCACAAATGACAGAACGAGATTGTTATATGTTTTATGTACCGTAAGGGACGTCTCGACTCCGCTATATATCCGAAGCTGTTGGCTCTTCAAGCCACACAGGTCCTGTACTTAATGGCGAGTGTCCGTACACGGGTCCCCGTAAAAACGATATATTTTAACGGTTCATTAATCTTCAAGATTGTGTCTGAACGGAGCGACAGTTAAACTATTTTTTTTTTCGAAAAAGCGTGGGGGAATCCCCCGCTTTGATCGTGTTTTTTTTAAGCTGAAGCTTCTAACGCTCTCATTGTCTTCGACCATTTTTAGTCTTTTTGTTGTTTTGCAGTACCCAAAGGGTGAAAAAGACGCTAATATGGCAGCATCGCTGTTCGTCCGTCAGTCTATAACTAGAATGTATCTTAAGGACACTACCACGAAGACATATCACAAACTGTACGTGAATAAGTGACTTATCTCGAGCTCTCTATATCAGGAACGTATGAAACACGTAGATCAGTCACGTAGTACGGGGTGCCTCGTAAACTGGCCGACGCGGCGCGCCCTCCAAACGCCCATCTAAATAAATAATAAGCGCTTTATGACGACATATTTCAATGTGACATGTCAGGTAACCACTTTTAATACTCCGATGTATCATATTTTAATATGCATGGGACAACTTTCAAATGTTATTTATGTGCGCTTAACTTTGTACAATTCACGCGAGACGAGCGTGCAGCGAACTTTTTATGTCATTTCTATATCGGCAATATCTCACCCGTTGTGTTATGTAAGTGAAATTCGATAATATTAAAAGCCTTTTGAAAAATGCGAGCAGTAGAAACCCAATCTCGATAAAATGTGTCGTTCGCCGGCTCGAGTGCACTCGTAAACGCGAAAGTCGCGAACAACATGTCGCCCACATCAAAGTAGCGTCGAACAGCTATTACGGGATTGGGAGTATCGGGATTACGCGGGATCGCGGGATTCGCGGCACCGACCGCTAACGAGGGTGTCCCATCTAGCCGCACATTCGCCGTAATGCACGGCACCGTACGTGATTTTAATTTTAGAACTCGTTGATATTGTTTTTGTTTTTTTCGCAGATGTTTTTAAGTACGGTCGGCGAAAAGTTTTGTTTTTATTGTTATTGTTTCGTTGTCGGTCCGCAGCTAATAATAGCGTTAATTAAACCGATGTGAGTGTGTCGTTACATCATGAGCAGTCTGTTTCGGATGGTGTCCAAATTTAGCAGCGAAGATGAATTCTAATTAAGAAATTCATTATGCTAGTAAATTTTTATTTGCTTTGTATTTGTACAGAGTAGCCGGTTTTTATACCCGATGATGATGAAAATGCTCGAATTTGAATCGTACATGTTTGAACTCTGAACACACCCTACCTATTGTAACAACAATTTGGGGATACACCGCGCCAGTACATGTCACTGCAGCGGCCCGGCCTTCGTAAATTATGCACGTTATATGTTTTTAGCACGCGACGCCCGGCGCCCCGGGGGGTGGGGCTTCTTTATAGCTCGGCCGGGAAACGCCGGTGTGGATGCATCTTTATTGCTATTCGATTCATGCTCCAGTAAATACTAGTCACTTTAAAAGGTTTCCAGGCTTAGCGGCTTACGACTTGATTGTCAAATCATAATATATTTAACTATTTGAGGGCTACACCGCAAAATTACAAGCGAATGTACGTAAATAACGCACGACGCAACAGCACGCTATTTAATTAAATCGTTGCATAAATTTGCTTGTAATCTCGCGGTCTAGCGGCCGAACCGCTCGTTCTCGCGGACGCTTATAAATCTTTTACACGCTGTACATCTTAAACCTTGGTAGTTGGTAGAGAATACAATATTGGATAAAAGAAATTATCGACGAATAAAAAAGTGGATTACGGCTGAGACGTTCCGTGATTAATGCAACATAATTGTAAGATAAACATTAATTGCACTCATCCCGGGGAATCCCCAGTCCCGTAGTCCCGGGATTAGCGCGGTGTCCGCGGGATATCCCCGCTGATGTATTGTCCCCGTATTGCCGGCGAGCGGTTGAGCGCCGGATCAGCGGAGTGCATCCGACGATATGTCTTGCGATGTGTCTCACGATATTACATAGAGTCTCTAAGCTCTACCTCTATAGTCTACAACTGTTTACGATAGTTTTGTACTTATTTTAATCAAATAATAAAAGTTATGATGTCTCTCACACTTTGCATGACTAGATGTTATAGAAAAAACCGGCCAAGTGCGTGTCGGACCACGAGCAATACAGAGTTCCGTAGTACCGCTAGTGGCGCTAACTTTTGATAATTTTTGTATAGTCAATGAATACATACATTATAACGTGTTTTACACTACTAACAACATCATCTCAGTTACTTTCAAAGGAATTTGAACGAAAAGTTCCTTTATAGTTCGCCGAATACATTTTTTTTAGTTGGTCGACTATTACTCAATAACTTTTGAAGTCTTCTTAGCCGTGATAGTTTTCCTTTTAAATTCAGCATATTTCCTACTCCCGTGAATTTTCTCACATTTCCAGAAGCAACCGTTTAGCTGGTAGAACACTGGACTCTAAGGATTTTTTTCCACTTTAAAACTTCATATTTCACAAATGGATCCCTTAATCGGAAAATGATCTTTGAATACTCATAATATTTTTAAAAAACCTGTCCAACGACACCCCACACGATGGGGTGGACGCGAAAAAAATATTATCCCCGCTTGATGTGTAAAGAGTACCTACCATAAAAAAAATATTTTTTTAAGATTTAATGTACCATTTTGTCGGCATCATTAATATGTGTATTCATACCAAAGTACAGCTTTGTAGGTCCTATAGTCTCTGAGCAAAACCGCGGACAGACGGACAGACGGACAGACAGATAGACAGACGGACAGACGGACGGACAGACCGAAACTATAAGGGTTACTTATTGACTACGGAACTCTAAAAAGGTGGGCTAAAATACTTAGATAATATGCTATGCAATGTCTATGCCTGTCTATCCTTTCATCTTTGACAACTATAAGGAAAAGTTAGTCAGTTCAGAAAGCTCATGATAAATAAGTGAGTTTAATTGAATAAAAAATAATCTACCAAGTATAAAGAATATTATCTCCCTTTAGAGGTCAGTGAGTGAGCAGATACCTGGATATATAAAACATTTTGTGTAATTTCAAAGTTGAGATTATTTTGTTGGCAAGTATGCCGAAATAATTCGCTAACAAAGTAAATGTATAATACAAAAGAAAGTTAAAAGTTTTATTCTTTAATGTTTTGCCCAACATTTTCTTGAAATCACTTTTTCATTAACACAACACAGCCGTGTTTCACTCGTGTTTGTTTCTTCGAGTTAATATTTGTGCAATAATAGGTTTAACTTCATAATAATAAAAGAATATATGCAATAAAAATTATGCTGATGACTCCCTAAAAAACTTAAATACTTGAAAGGCTTGAAGGCTGTTGAAAAGAATTTAGACGAAAAACCAGTTATAAAGCCCGCTATAGACGGCAACGCGGTCGAACTGTGCAGTTAAAAGGCTGTAGTATACAGCGGTTAGAATATATCCTCTTATCAGTTGAACTAGATTATTTGTAGCTATGTATCAGCAGGATTTCATTTAACTCATCAAGCCCCATACGGCCACCGGTGGTCGCGACAACAATAGAATACAATAGCATTTCCAAGAATCCGCGATCGAAGGGTTAACCTATCAACCCCCATAAGGACATCGGCGACCGCGACAACAATAGAATAACAATAGATTTCCAAGAATCCGCGATCGAAGGATTAAATGATGGCATCACGCTCGATATAAGCTGCTGGTGATCCAATCAGCTAATGCAATCGTGAGCGTCGGTGTCACAGTCAACTAGATTATATTATGCCGACTACGTATTGTTTAGGACCTCAAATGCTTCAACACGAATGCGCCAGCTCTACCAAAATAAAGACGGCGATAAGTAAGGTCCAACTGGTGCATCGATGAATAAAACTTCTAATAAAATGTCCAAATTTGTATGAATTTCTGTGCCCAGTTTTGTCATTTTGAATGTTACTGAACTGTAATGTCACTGTCAGCCATACTTGTCCAAAATACATCAGTTTGTCCATGGATGATGGTAATCGCCTAACTTTGCTGTTCTCGTTTCATTAATCTGCTTCGTGTACGTAAAAGTTTAATGATTTTCCTCTCGCAGTTTATCGAAGCGATCTATAACACAACACCTCCGGGACTACGATCGAGCAAGACTATAAATGATGAAAAATACATGTAAAGTTGACGAATGGATGGATGAGATGGCGCGCGGACGGCGACGAACGGGAAGATAGTACTTCATGAATGTTTAAACCGGCCTCGTCTAGACACACTTACATTTATTGGTGAGGAATACGTTCTAACTCGCACCGGTCGCACCCCTAATTCAGGGTTGTCAAATTTCATAAAATCTCAAAAAAGGCTGTCAAAAAATCTAGTGCCTTTGAAATAAATGCCTGATTTCGGTGCCGGTTTCTGAGATTTTTTGGTAGGAGTTTATCTAATCTATGAGGCTAGCCAATCTGCCGGTCAAAAAGCCTTGAAACCGGGCGTAAGTTGTTGCTTGGAAACTATATTGGTTGGGGGGAGCATTATTTTTATGATCGCATTATAAACAAGTTTTTTTTTTAGAATAAAGCCCTTACTTATAAGTTCTTTATTCTTGTCACGAACGTTATAGTCAGGAATCCCTAGAGCAAATTTTTTTTTGATCACTATCAAGCTAATTTTTTTGTGAGTAGGTAGCTTCATTTTGATAAGACGAACAACAATTTTATCTGCGAAAAATCTCGAAAGTGGTAGCTAACAGAGATAGAAAGGATTTCATACTTTGATGAGTAACATTGTCCTACAAATAGAACAATCCATATTTTAGGACCATCAAATCAAAGTATAAAATCCTTTCTATCTCTGTTAGCTATCACTTTCGAGATTTTTCGCAGATAAAATTGTTGTTAGTCTTATCAAAATGAAGCTACTCACAAAAAATTGCTTGATAGTAATAAAAAAATAATTTCTAGGGAACCCGGACTATTAGTACCGTGCAGGATTTTTAGTTATATACAATGTTTTGTCCTTATTTATCAAGCAACTTTTCTAACTTTTATGAGTGAAACAATAATAATAATTATTATTATTATCGAAATATGTACGTTTCTGTGGCAGCCCTAACACCCAATCCATCGGGGAAACACTTAGTTTTCCCCGCGTTTGCGCCGAATAAATACTTTTATTACTCGGACGATATTTTGAATATAAGGCCCAATTTGCCGTAACGCCTAGAACATTACAATATCGATAACACTCACGTTTTAGTGGAAACATAAATATGTAATAATAAAAACCTTCGTATCGAATAACGGTGAGGTATAAATTTCGCTGAGACCTATTTATATCGCCAGAAAAAAGGGACGCTAAAGTATTTATTCATGAGTATTTTTTACCTAATCATTGTCACCGGTAGATATCCTCATCTTTACTAATATTATAAATTTAATAAGCTATCTATCTGTGTATCTACACACTTAAACCGCTGAACCGATTTAAAAAAATGGAGATTACTTGAGCCCCGGGATAGGTTGTAGGATAGGGTCTACTTTCTACACCTGAAAAATGTAATTGTTTAGCGCAACGAAGTAGTGAGTAACAGCTAGTCAATATTATAGTTTTTCAAACTGTTTCAGGCTTAATTAATTTTTCCACTGTTGCAATAGATAAAAAACTAAAGGGATCTACTATATAAGTCAACGAGTTCCGTGTAAGGGTAACCGAAGTGCCATGTACGCACTTGACTTGTACCTGTTTCAATTATTCAAACGCGTAAATAATGTAAAAAATTCCAACTACCCGCCGCACCGTAGAGCTCACGTAGACCTCCGGACTCTACGTGAGCACTACGTTATAGTATAACGTAAAGGCAGCACTATATTATGTAGCCTGCGACTTTGTGCGCGCAAAAGGAAAAGCCCTCGAGATCGTATATTTTTAAAGATAAATCCTAGCCTTTTCTTTCTCTATCTATATTTATGTAAAATTTTTCCACAATCAATGTAGTAATTTTGGAGCTAATTGCAATCAAATCTTTGGTATATATATATATATGTAAAAAGCGTCAACGAATACACGTAAGTTTGTCACATAGATTAGATAGAACGTAGTTAAGTTCTGCTTCATGTTTCCCACGGGATCGGAGGCAATTTTTATGGGGAGAGGAATAGGGGAGAAACAGACGTATCCCTGATAGTAAGCCATTAACTACCTATGGACGGGTGGCGAAATGTACTAGTACCAATGAAGAATCGGGAACAGAGATAAAACACTCCGCAATATCCATACTAATATCATAAATGCGAAAGTGTGTCTGTCTGACTTTCTGTCTGTTATCTCGTCACGCCCAAGCCGCTGAACCGATTTTCCCGGAAAAAGACATTATACTTTTTATACCATAAAAAGGTACATTTCGCGCGCAATAACCGTCATCTAGTTCCATATAATACCTCAGAGCTCGCGCAGACTGTACTAATTGTTGCTGTCCTAAGCCTAATTGCTATCGCCCATTAACACAACAACCGAGGTGTTGCAAGTGCATTAGTGTCAGTGGAACTGTGTCTAACACCTTAACACGATCATCATCACCGATATCTAGTTAGAACGCTATCGCCATTGCCGTAAGGTCACAATGGACAGAACGAACCAGTAGGCCGACTTAGAAGTGTTCTCGATACGTTTCACGTAGTATGATATATCGGCCGGCGTGCGCCGTGACTGCGTTGCTATATAATATACATGCGCCGATATGTCAGTTTGTTTGAAGTCGACCTACTGGCTCGTTTTGTCTATCGCCATAAGGTCGTGCCGTAATCGAGTTAGCCGGACGAAGACGGACGACGGTCAATGTTAACCTGTTGTGGGCTACGTGTTTACGTCGGGCCGTAATGGCCGGCTCCGGGTTATTGTGGCCGGTCACGCGACGTCAAATGGCCGGCCAGTTAATGTTTGTCGTGGCCAATTGAGATAATAACGATTAAATGCGGTGTAGTTTCGTCAACGTTGAATGATGGCGAAGCTTTTTGGTGATCGTTTGTTTGAATGCCACTTCATAGGAACCATTTGCTGTTGTGTGTGTGTGCTCTTAAAATTATATTACGTCACATGTTTTCTCTTATAATATTTTTAATGAGTTTCAACACATTTCATTCACTTGGAATATTGCTTGTTTATTAATAATTATAGTTCAGTGATATTGTTAATTTATTTTTGTAGCTGATTTTCTAGCAATTACTCGTTTGATGAAACGTAAATATTGTTAAGTACACAAGTGGTTCGGGTAATTTCGTACGCGATCTATAATTGAACACAAATAATATCGCGGGTGAAATGAACCACAGATTAAAAATATAGCACTCCAGTTCACAATGGCGGGTCAGCGGAGCGAGGATAATGGCTGGATAATTGTAGGGCCGACGGGCCTCCCGGACCCCATGACACATCTGCCGGGTTGAGTGTCTCTGTAATAACACGATTTTTATGCGTTTTAATTATTAATGTCTGTTACATGATTACATCTAATATATAAAAATTCTCGTGTCACAGTGTTTTGTGCGAACTCCTCCAAAGCGGCTTAACTGATTTTAATGAAATTTTGTACGTACATTCGTTAGGCCTGAGAATAGGTTTTTATCTACTTTTTAAATATTGATACTAGAAATAATTTGTATGGCAAAACAACGTTTGCTGGGGCAGCTAGTCGTTACCTAAATAAAGGTGGCATTTGCACTCGGACTTGATTAATCCAAGCGTGAACCAAAATACACTAGATACTATAGACATAGATCAAGATAGATACCGCATGTCGCTCCATTTGTATGAAAACGAGCGTGCCACTTTTACTACCTACTGTGACGTACCGATGATAAGAAACGTGTCCATTATCAAGGCCAACGTTTCTATTTGAATTTCTACAGCTCAATACGGCACTTTAAGGCATTTAGGCATTTTTAAAATTCCGATTGACGTCCGATCCCGATAGCAGACTAAAGAAAAGACTTTCGAAAGACGAGTATTGCTCGTCGTTTGGGAACGCGATATGCCACGCGAAGTACATACACATGCGGTATCTATCTTGATCTATGTCTGTGCTAGATACAATATTAAAGATAATAATGCTTCAAATTTAAAATGGGTAACTACTTAATGCAACGTGCATCAGAAAAATAGGTTTTTTTATGAACTGTCATGTTTCGCTTCCTGCATTTGAAATCTTGAAGCTTAAAAAAAATATTCTGTACACAAACTATTTAATAAAGTATATCGAAAGCATAAAAATAGATAAGCCTAAACTCCAATTCCATTAATAGTTTAAACTAGACAGGATTTGTTTTCCAGAATTTCTGCGAAACTGGCAAAAACCAGTTGCCAATTTCATTGCTGCCTGTCATTTTCAATAACTTGTTATTTTTCATTTGAAACTGTTTTGTTAGTGTTTTTTTTTTCCAATCGAGAATTTCAACGATTTCCATATTTTATTTAATTTTATACATTACATGTGTTATAATAATTTTCTACATAAGAGCAATTACTCATTTTTCCCCTTATAATTTTAACAAACCTTGTAACTTACCTACTTCATCATCTAGCAAAACATAGAATCCACATTATTTAGTTTTTTTTCAAACCATTTTCTAGGTCCGCTAGGACCTCCATTTATGCAAAAAAACTACAGTTTTTATATTGTTAGTTACGCAATTCATCCACTCGTCTTTATTTAAAATTGAATGTCGTGTTCATTCACAAAGTTAAAGATATCGACCAATACCTTCGTCATTTTAAAAGCGTAGAAAGGGCTTGACATTGGAATTATATTTTCTTTTTTGTACGTTTTAGGTATAAAACCGGAGACCGTCAACGAATCTTCGTGGTTAAATCGTTTGTACTGTATAGGCTAGGTTAAAATTAAGCACGAGCTAAGATAGCAAAAAATGCTTTGATTTTTTTAATTAAAAATCTAAATTCTAAAGATACGGTGATAAAAACTTACTATCGAAACTCTATTTCAAACATTTATTTTATAACTTAAATTTAAATGTCACACTCCATCCAATTGCAATCACTCGAGCCAATAATATAATAAGGTGATGCAGCTGATGAGTCGCGAGTGCCTACGCGACCCCATACGGCAGAATTGGGTTAGCATTGCATCCTACGAGGACGTGGGACTGGGGTGGGACGGTGGGACGAACACGGTTCCTCGGCAAATGAACAGGGGGGAGGGGGGTAACGCAGTTACTGACACACTTATGGCTCTTATTCATGGGGCGATGTGTCGGGAATCGGGTGTGCCGAAGAGTTTCTCATATCGCAATAAGCAATTCTTGTTTATGACTTTCCCTCTATAAATGGGTAAGAGTATTATGGACTCTAGGAATAGTAGCTCTTGAAGAAAGTATTTCGTAGCAAACGTGATTGATGTCGTAGATAGAAAAGTAGCCTATTGTTCTTCCTAATTTGGCATGACAGTTGGTGAAGTAGCCACCAACTGTCATGCCGCGCCGTTACCACAGGTCGTCAAAAGTAGCGATTAGGGATCAATAACTACAAATTAGACCCTCTTACACAAAGTTTATAATTAACGCTGGATTAAATATTAATCTTAAGACATTCATGTAATATACGAATAAAGAGAGAAAGAATGATTTTTAATCCAGGGCCAACTCAAAACCCAATCTGCGCTAATAGGCCCAAGCTAAATAGATTTCGACATGATCATTGACGGGACAATCTTTAAACAGCCAAAGGTCATTCGCCCGGACAGTAAATCAATCAATTGAAAAACACTCAAAACAATTGAAGAACAAAATATAATCGACTCCAAACCTTCAAGTTTGTAATGGAATAAGGAAAGTTGTACAAATTGTAGGGCGGAGTTGGAATGTAAAGGTACACGCGGGGTGCATGGGGATTATCCTCGAATACCCTTTTGTTTTGTTAGGGGTGCATTCGTAAAAATACATTTTATTTAATGGATGTTACTGGTAAGTTTGGACGTGTAAGAATTATAATCTAATTTCTATTGTTATGGTGTGCATTGATGGCCGTTAAGAAGACTTCTTAACGACTAGAAAGAGAGAAAACGTGGCTGGCTTCCATCCAAACTTATGTACGTTCATACGCTTTTTAGAGTGTTGATTGGCTATTTGGTTGAATATCATACACGCCCTGCTTGCGCACACACAAAATACCTACTGTCTTTTACACGAGTGAGCCTGCCTGAGATCTAATCGACATTCGAGGTATTAGAATTAAGGAACTGTGTGGAAGATAATATTGCTGATGGCAACAATATAGCCAACATCATTAGCGTTAATGCTAATGGTTAACCATAAGGCGATGTAAAAACTTATCAATATTTGTATGCAATATTCGGACTAGCCTCGTGTTTTGGTTACAGCAATTTATGTTGTCGATGTAGCAAGGGAACGAGTAAATTCCTTCCTGCGTTGTTTGTAGATAGCTGCATTGTTTAGCTTATCGCATTTTTGTCCATAGAAATTGAATCTAGACTTTAACCTTATCTAAACTCAACGTTCTTAGATATAAAATGTTGTGATTCCAGGGAACGCTAACAGAGAAATACCCAAAGTCCAAACTAGGATTCCTAAATTACGTCTTGTAAAATCTATAATATTCACATACTACTAAAAATAAATAAGCACATACTAATGTTTGCCAGCGATTTCGTACGTTACAACTTAAAACTCTATACCAAAAATCATGGTTTGAGGGTGACGATGTTACAGACAAATATTGGCATCTTTCATTTTTTTTATATTACACGAAACTCTTTATAGCTCTATATATCTACGATCAACTGCCTATGATTTACAATTAGACCTCAAACTTAAAATAACGTTCAAAAAAATTTAACATTAAATAACATATTCTTCAACCGGGCTTAGACCTAGGCGTTTAGGGGACCCCAAACAATTTTTTACGAATTCAAGTGTAAGTAAATGTATATTAGCAATATGGAGGTGTAATCGAATAACTTGAGGAGCAATCTCAGGAACAAATAGGGGCAGTGTGGTGTGTGTATGTGTGTATGATTTCAACCGTATTGGGTTAGGAGCGATTTCTCGATTGGCCGGCTCGGCGCGGGTGAAAAATACTTGAAATGTTCCGTTACTGTGGTATCATTCGATACTATGTTCTAAACTAGACGCATAATAATTCTACTAATCTGAATGATATGATTTACTGTGATTATTAGATGAAATTAAGATTTATTTGGGTAATTTTTTTTTGCGTTTTAATTGATCTAGAAGTCTGAAACGGCTTTTTAGCGATGCGATGCGTGTTATGAAACGTCACATTTTTTAATTTGAATCGAAAATAAGATTATTTTACGAATTAAAAGAATATTGCGAAAGCGAGAGACCTGCTGAATACAGGCATTAGTGTAGTAAATACTGAATACTAAAGAAGTTCTTGTCCAGACGCTCCAGAACGATATGAGGAGTACATAATATAGCTTACACTGTACTGACTCAATTAATCTTGATAGTGCAGGTAAACATGTTGTATTGCAGTGAATTCCGGCTCATATTTTATTTTATTTTATTTTTTATTTTTATTTTATTAGGAAAACAAACAAGTATACAAAGATATTACAGAAAAAATTACATACTAAACTTAAAATAAACAATAGTATACTCCACTACGTTTTCACATATTACAAGAAAAAATATATATATATATATACATATAGCTGTTGCCCGCAACTTCGTCCGCGTAAATGTGTGTTGTTATAATCGAGATTAAGAAAATTAAATACTCTTAATCAACAACGTATTTATTTGGATGAGGATTAATATTATATTATACGCATATTTATATATTTAATACACATCAAAGACCCAGGAACATCGAAGGCGGCGACGGCGGGATTCAAACCACAGATATCCTTAAAAAATATCCTTTCTTAGTAAATGACTTGGCGTGGACAGGGTGTCCTGTGCCCCCTGCACAGGACAGGAGACAGGGGATACAGTATTAATTACTGTACTTAGGTGGTTTAAAAAAAGTCATACTATGTCTTATGTCTTAAAAGCCATACACTACCCTAAATATGCATTACAGACCTGTAAGCACTCAACTGTGATGATATTGCTACTATGATTATGTTATTTATTACATATAGACAGTATAAAATATTGTTGTTGAATTATGATGAACATAATTTGCACAGTAACATATTAATATGCTTTCCGTTTTTAAAACAACGCCGAGACCCCCAAACTTGTATCTATAAGGAGTCAGGAGTTCTCTCAGCATCTTTGGGACCATGGTATACCTGGTGCAAAATCTTACTTTTTGATAGCATATGCTTAGAATACTTCTAATAAAACCAAAATCACTATATTTATCCGTATAAATTATAAGAATTCCCTACATACCACATGAATCCTATTATCAAATTGCCACCTTGGTAACTGTAGCACCTAATTGGAATCATGTACTTTAACACAACAAAATAATTTTCAAAATCGCTAGTCAAACGCGAGACTCGATCTAAAAGATTATGAAAAGTACTAATAATAGGGCCATAATGTGATTATGATGATGATGATGAATATAATTTACACAGTAGCATAATATATGCTTTCCGTTCTTAAAACAACGCTGAAACCCCCAAACTTGTATCTATAAGGAGTCAGGAGTTCCGTCAGCACCTTCGCAACCATGGTATACCTACCTTGATGCAAAATCTTACTTTTTGGTAGCATATGCTTTGTATTACTTTACATAAAACCAAAATCACCACATGTTTCCATATAAATTTTGAGGAGTTCCCTCGATTACTCATAGATCCCATCATCAGGTCACCACATTTGTGAACATGGTACCAAATTCGAGTCAGACCCTATACAACAAAAAAACAATTATGACAATCGGACCACAAACAGCAAAGTCAACATGAAGTCCTCCTTTTTTGGAAGTCGGTTAATTTTTTTATCTAAGATGTTGACCAGGGATGTAAGGTATCACCATGCCAAATTTCATTCAAATCGGTCCAGCGGATTCAGAGATTAGCCTGTAGAAACAGACAAACAGACAGAGAAACAAAAATTTCAAAAACAGTTAAGATGTGTTCTATTACTCTTCTAAAATGCCCCTGACGACCCTTATATTTTAACTAATCTATGCAGAGGCGCGCGTTCACCAGCATCATATTGGCTTGATCGAAAACGAAAGTGTCGATAGATTAGCCAAAGAAGCTTTGGTCGATGGGATATGAATATATGAATGTGCTCCTTTTACACGGATCTTTTACATCTCGTGAAGACGAGATGTAACGAAATGTGGTCGGAATATTTTGATGTGACGTCTCTCACTAAAGGTATTTGGTATAAAACCATCCAACCTAATATCTCGCCAGTACCGTGGATCGATCAGGCCAATATGAGCAGGTCGGAGATTGTAATGGCCCTTCCGGACTCCGTTCGGGGCACATACCGTTAAACAGTTTTGCGTTCCTTATGGGTAAAGTGGAGTCACCGAATTGTTGTTTATGTGATAAAGCGGAAGATGTGCATCACGTGTTGTCGGAGCGTGTCCGGAACGAGGTTGAAAGGAGGCAATTTTTATCTTTTAATAATAGTTTGGTTAATTGTAATATTGGAATTTTGAATAGCATTCTGGCTTCACCCTCGTCGGATAAAGCCAGAATGTTGTACAAGATGGTCAAAATTTGTTGTGAAAATAGGCTTTAGCTATATTTAATTTAATTAAGTACTATTTATTCTTAAGTTCATTATTGTAAAGTGATTTTGATTACGAGGGTGACTTAATCACTAAGTGATCAAACCCCTTTAAAAATAAAAATATAAATAAAAATAAGTTTTTGACGGTCGAGCTACTCTCGATTGTCTACGATTTTCGATGGTAGTATTCGGTACTGCATTTAGTAAATATTTTGGAAGGTTTTTTGATAGTTATGACTTTGTAATATACCAAGAATTTTGTGTTCATATTGCTCGAATTTTTCGGCAAAGTTATTTAGTTAGTAGTTGCAATTTGTTCCAGTTTCAGATGAAATATGTTGTATAAATTGGATATTGTGTATTAAATTTTACATTATACATATTGATACTGTTAACTTTTATTGTATTCTGGGTATAAATGCAAAACTAACATTCATAACAGTTTTTATTACTTATAAAACAATGGAACATTTTATTTTTTGCGAACTACGTAATGGTTAATAAACCAGAAAATAATGCATCCTCGTTGAATATTTTACACTCATTCAAAACAAGATGATCCGGTGAACTTTGTATCTCCTGGACACAAATATTTCAAGACTAAAATTAGCCAAATCAGTTCAGCCGTTCTCGATTGCTGCTAGGTGGTTTTAGCTCGATGCTTGTAGTGAAACTAACAAAATTTAAAATTCATTTTAAGCTATTGCATAGCTTTTATGGCGGGATTTGAGCGCGGTGACCGAATCAAGAAATTCCGTAACGAAAAATCCTAACACCCCACAGAGCTGCCGGTCGGTGCGGCGTTGCCGGACTTCGGCACGGTCTTTGTGTGCGTGCGACTAGACATATGCGAATTATAATTGCATAAGTTGATAAAAATGCTATGCAATAGCTTTACCGTGGCAGTCCCCAAGTGCCACAGTTTTTTTTTTTTATTTAAGTATATTGTTTATATACATAGGTAATAATAGGTAATATTTGCAATCGTTGTAATTATTTAATGGTAATCTTTATTTGCTGTGTGTAATGTGTAGTATTATGTTAAAATTTAATAATTTGGAGAACTCACTCGTACTCACTTTGAATCTATAAAAATCTAATTTAAAAGTTAATGATCACTGGGTTCTTCAGAGCCCACTTTGGGAATCCCTGGTAGAGGTCGAAACAGCAATATCGGGTAATACATGGCATGTGAGGGGTCCGCAGCCGCCGCCCGCACGACGTCGCGCGTGATCGGCATGTATTGCGGACAGAAAAGCCCAAGGACAGCCGCAGGCCTACTAACTTATTATGTTATTCATAATGGGTTTTCTACGAATATTGAAAAGATATTCCGCTTATGGCTTTCGTAGAAATGGCATGTAATCTGTAAACAACGGCTTTGTAGAAAAATGCTATCAAACTATATTATGTGATGTATAGTTAAAAAAAAACTAACACTAAACAAGTATTTTCTGTCACCGTCACTTGTCACAAATGTCAAACTACAAAAGCCATGTAGGATTTTATTAATTAGCAACAAATAAACTTTTTTTTCTGGAATAATCAAAGTTTCTAAGAATATAACATTTACGCCCACTTGCGCCAGTCTGGGTCACGGCTAATTGTTTATCAAAATATAATTAATGTCATGCCTTCTTCACAAATAGGTACGTTTAATAAATGAAATAACGTAATATTTAATTCATAATCGATCTTTACGATTGTATCAAGCTTCGTAATATTTAATTCATAATTAATCTTTACGATTGTATCAAGCTTTACACTATATTTCATATCCAAAACATTTGTCATTACTTTAAAATATTTAATAACCTCATCATCCCGCAACGTTGTTTTGGCATATGCATAATATATATTATAAATAAACCCTATCCTTCCTCTTTAATCACTCTGTCCAATAAAAAATCCACATTAAAATCCATCGCGTGGTTATAGCTTCTACGCAATACGCATATCATTACGACAATGTATTTTTAATGTTTTATCCTTGAAGGTTAATGTTTAATCCTTCCAGACATGTTTAATTCTATGTAATAATCAGCAGCGGAAGTGTTGAACTGTAAGACAGTACCGGGAGTGCGTTTGCAAATAACTCGGCAGGTTGGGGTGCGATGTTTTAATTTAGCACCAATCGGGGCCCCGGCGCTCCGGACCGGGCCCCCGCGGCCGGCGCTCCGCCCGAGTCAATATTATCACTTAACGATTGGAATTCCACTCCATTAAAACTTACACTTACAAACAAATTTCAATCTTCATAGATATACAAACGAATTTCAGATACGGTCTGAAATCGCTAAAGATATATTTACCTAAAGATATATTTACCTACGATAGTGTTTTAGTATAGCGGCCGTTATATAGCAGCGAAACTAACGTTGTATACATAGAATCGATGAACCGACAATCGAAGAAAGTTGCAGGTAGTGGATGAATAAGGGCTGTCCAAAATCGGGACAGTTGGCGCTCATTAGGTGTGGCCTACACGTTCAGCAGTTCAAAACGATAGGCTGATGATGATGATGCAAACGAAGTTATGTAGTAGCTTGCATCAGATCGGTAATTGTCACCATTTTTACACAGAATACGTTAATGTACTCGTGTAGAGTCGCTTTAATATCTACACACACTACATAATACAACTCTATCTGCGAAGACCAAATATTCCTTCAATAGTAACCTGGAATGTGTATAAAGAGTTAAAAAAGCCGTGACTTTATTTATATGCCCCGTCAAAATTCGTTTATCGCGCGGGAACCGTACATTCCGGGATGAAAAGTATACAATGTTCTTGCCGGGACTCAAAGTATGTCCATACTAAATTTTAGAAGCGGTTTGGGCGTGAAGAGGTAACAGACAGACAAAAACACTTTCGCATTTATAGTATGGATGATCTAGATTCTAGCTCCATAATCCATAAAACTAACCATACGTGAACGTAGGAAAAACAAGAGAGACCGGAACACAATCGGAACTAAAACGATTTCGGAACAAAAACAAACACGCTCGCACCCGAGTGGCTCTGCATTGTACAATTTCCCTCCAACGATTGGATAATGGCGACCGGAAATGGCGTCGGCGATGACGTCACGTCACTTCCGGCGCCGATACGGACCGACCCGAGTATTAATAATTTCCTCCGGTGCACTTGGGCGGGGATTATTGCGTTATCGTCGTCTATAGAGTCTAGATCCTTTTTGATGGAGTAAAAATAAAATACGGTATAAATATTGTAAGTTAAACACTCTATGGTAATATAAAAATTTTGAAATTATAAGCTGTGAAAAATATAAA
Source organism: Cyaniris semiargus (assembly GCA_905187585.1). Taxonomy (NCBI): domain Eukaryota; kingdom Metazoa; phylum Arthropoda; class Insecta; order Lepidoptera; family Lycaenidae; genus Cyaniris; species Cyaniris semiargus. Next base: position 20,303,289 of record LR994551.1, on the reverse strand, counting down.
GCTGTAGTAGCCTTAGATATTAGCCGGACTGATCATACAAATCTATTTACCCCTTATTCATTTATATTACTATCAAGGAAATCGGTTCGTAGGCAGATGGCGGACAGCCGGTCATAGATAATAATTGAATTTTCTGATATCGTCGAGTCGTACTTAGGTGTAAATGAAATCTGAAATGACAAAAAAAAACGTCTTTGATTGGCCGAAAGAGCTTTTTGTGGGCTCTTAAGCATATTCCCACAACGTAAATGGTAAAACAACGTTGCTGGCTCAAATTATGTCAATAAAATCTCAATACGCCGATCATGTCCGTCACATGGTGGGGCGAGGATAATGAGAAATGTGCCCAAATTGTTGACCCTTGGAGCGTCTTCACATTACACGATACCGACCTCCATTGTCGGATACGATCCTATATCAGGTGTTTGTGTTTTTACCTGAGCGAAAGGAAGAGATATGTTTTTCGTCTGTCTATTATATATTATTATATGTTATTAATTTTTTAAACGCCGTAGAAAGGGCATTAGCGCTTGGAAGGTGTTATTTCGTTAAGAGTGACCCTGGATACAATAAAGAAAAATATAATTAATCTAGGTCATATAGAAAAATAATAATAATTAGTGAGGTTACCACGTTACCTCACTAATTATTATACATAATATAATGTTATAAAAAATATAGTTTATATTATCAAAACAGACTCCTAACTTTGTCATTTCTTATTTGTCGGTCGGACTTCCGATATCGTATCGTTTAGTGGGAAAATTGATTACCCCAACCCACGTTAGTAAGTACTAATTTATACCGATAACACAAAAAATCTGTTTATTTAGAGTTCTTTGAAAGTCGATTTCGGAAGTATTTATAGGGGAAAACACCTTTGTTTTCAAAATACTCATTAAACTTTATAAAGGTTAATTTGGTAAAAATACATTGGTTATAATTATTAGGAGTACCTTAAAGTTCATGTTTGCTATAACTCAAGAGCCAGCGACAGCCAGACTTACGACATTTTAAAAAAGCTGAAAATTTATCTGTATATGACTTCTACCGATGGGAGAACGTGTCTGGCAGTGGGAAGCAACTGGCAAAAATGTCCGGCAGTGGAAGACGTGATTCCTACAGTTACCCCGAAGAAAATAAGATAAAAAATTGAGCTTAACTCTTTGTCGAAGGCCAGGTTCAGAACTGGATACCTCCTAAAGTAACCGCGACCGAAACTCCATAGCTGCTGGTCGTTCTTACCTCTACAGGGTGTAACAAAACTAAGTGATAATACTTTAGGGTTTGTATGTGTCCCTTAAATTGAGTTCACTGTGAAAGTAGCAGCGCTGAAGGAGCAATTTTTTTTGTGATTTGTATGGGCAAGCGCTCGAGCATCAGGGATTTTCCCTTACAAAAGTTTAAAAAAGTTACTCTTTCAGCGCTGCTACTTTCACAGTGAACTCAATACAGGGGACTCATACACACCCAAAATTATTATCACTTAGTTTTGTTACACACTTGTATATATGTAATATGGGTCATATACTTATAACTTTCAGGTTTTATAAAATGACGAAAGTCTGGCTGCCGCTCTTGGGTTACTAATTTCTACGCAATTCGTAGCAGATCGTACGTAGCGCGCTACGCGGCTACGGCGTAGAACGTAGCTCGTAGCAGTGCTACGAGATAGACTACGTGTGCTACGAACGTAGAGCTATGCTACGTGGTACACTTAAGGGCCTTCCCCTACGGAGATTCCGTAATTTACCGTATTTAAAGCCTTATAAACTCATAATTTGAAAGCTACAAAGTTATAATAAAAATACAGCAATAATCTTCAGTATATCAACATTCCTTTCCCCGTTTTAAATTTTCTATTTTTGTTTATTATACTCATGATATTAGCTTCCAAAGTAATACCAATTTATTAAAATTGAAGCATACTTTTAGCATCTCCCTAGTATTTACAAATTACGTTTATTTGAGACACACGACAAAAGATAGACAATTTCATTAACTACATATTCCCCGTTTTAAATTTTTTTAGATCTATTTTGAACTAAGATAAGTAAAAAAAATAGGATTTTTGTGCGATCTCGGCACGCGTCAAATGTATGGTGAAGGTGGTCGTTTGCTAGGGGGATGGCCTTAAACACATACGGCTGCAGTCTGGGGCATGTTTTAATGATTACTTAACTTTAATTTAATTAAGGTTTTGAATTAATAAGTTCCATACACTATAAGTCACTCTTTAATAAATTAAGATTAAGCAATAATTAAACTTTTCGAAGTTGCTGATAGTTTCTTTATATTCTCGAATAGGTCATTAACAAGTATTGTGAAAAGGTAATGTTTGAAAAGGCTTACAAAACCACTAAACCGACTTATACAAGAATGCACCAGAGGGAAGAACATAAACCGATATTTAGTTTATTGTTTAAATATTATTGTTTTGACTTTTGAGGGAAGTAATCAACTTGAAAAAATCTGAAGTAAGAAAACAGAAATACATAATTTATGAAAATTTCAGATATCTAGCTAGTGCGGATCTTGAGATACAGCCTGGAGACAGACAGATGGACAGACAACGAAGTCTTAGTTTTAGGTGCCCTTTTTTACCCTGTGGATACGGAACCCTAAAAATTATTTTTATACATTCCGGTCATAACTGATTCGAATTAACTTAACTATAAAAGCCCAAGAAGTTAATTCTTTGGTCACTTCACAATGATTGGATTAACAATGTCGCGAATTAATTAAGTTTAATTAACTGCCGTTTTTAAATGCAAGAGAGTTTTCCTCGTAATTAAGATGTTTCCTCAAATTGAGGTAAGACAATTTACTGGAGCTTGTTAAGAGAAAGTGAGAGAAAGAAATAGAGTTTTATCATAAAGAATGAATTTGATTTTATCAACTGGCTAGTAACGCTCTTGTAACTCCTCCGGTGAAGCGGGTGTCTTACCATCGGACGCATTAAATGCTCGTTTATTGAAATAAAAAATGTGTGTGGGGAGTTTAATCGTTAATTATGTAAAATGAGTTCGACCGTTACTTGTATCAACTAAATAAAGCTAGCAACGCTCTCGCGACTCCTCTGGTATAGGTGTCTGTGGGCGACTGTAATCTCTTTACGTCAGGTCATCTGTCTTCTCGTTTGCCCTGTTATTTATAAAAAAAAAAAATATTACATTGTGTTGTATCAATGTACCATCAGCAAAAACAGCGAGTTATTGTTTAAAAAAATATCCGTGATAAATGTAACGTGCCATACATATTCATACACGTGTTTGTTGCGATAACTGCGGTTGGTTGTGTTGTTGTTCATTCAAATTATTGTTGTTATATTATTGTGGACTAACAGGCCACCAGAAACATTCGCAGTTATTTGACCTGTCACATGAGCTTTATCCCGACGATGTAGAGATCAATTTTGAAAGTACGGGGTAGCTAAAGCATTTCTGTATTTGAATGTATACGACCAAAATAAATAGTAAATGAAAATTGACAATTTGAATGCATTTGAATGTTCATATCAGTGTTTGGTAATTTTTAATAACAATTGTGGTTATAAATGCAGTTTTCATGAAACCATGAATTTCAGTATGATTTAACGTTTGGGTATATTTACCTAAGTTATATATAGTAACAAAACTTAGCTTAAGATATATAGCAAAGTTTTGTTACTTTTAGGCCGCACTCAGAAATCGGACAATTTCAATAATTTCTTATCTCTAGTTGAATGCAGATTAAACAAGACATTAAGCTCCAAACATCTTCTTCTGGTTGTAAAAACTATATTGCAGCAGACGTCCGTAGCGGGCTACGAATAACATAGACTTATAATTAAAGGACACCACAAGGAACCATGCATGTTTTCTGCCTCTGTGAAACTCAATCAAAATTGATACTTTCGAAACCTAATCAATTACATCTAACATGCAAATCTTTTTACTCTACGTAATATTATAGAAGTGAAGATAACTATTTTAGTCAACAAATACTCTTACTGCATATCCCCCTGCCCGCCGCGCCCCCTCCCCCGCCTGCAGCGCCGACCGATAATTAAATGCACACAGCGAGGTGAACTGTGTCGGACGCAATTATCGCAGATTCGCATCAATAACGTCACAGTAATTACATCTTTCATTCATAGATTCAACGCGTAGCACAAACTGTACATTTTACCAGTGATCTGTGACAAATTTTGTTTATGTTTTGTTTTCAGGTAAGTTGCAGACAGAGATTGCCGACTGAAGGAATATTACTAATTGTATTTTAGTATGTGTTGTAAGTAAATTAAAAATTACTATGGTACAAAAATATGACGTAGAGCTTAAACTGCTTCATACGTTCAGTAGCTTTATCATGAAACCGTATTAAAAATCCATGTCTATAATCTACACACATAATATTATTTAAAACTAGCTGTGCCCCGCGGTGTTACCCGCGGTTTAAGTGATATACATAATATAAGACTATGAAAAGTACCAATAATAGGGTCGAAACGGGACGATACATCGTTCTATAATGGTTTATAGTAGTGATGTTGATGATGATAAATGTAATTTGCATAGTAGCATATGCTTTCAGTTCTTAAAACAACGTCGAAACTCCCAAACTTGTATCTATAAAGAGTCAGGAGTTCTCTCAGCTCCTTCTGAACCATGGTATACCTTGGTGCAAAATCTTACTTATTGGTAGCATATGCTTAGAATACTGCTCACGAAACCGAAGTCACCACATGTTTCCATATACATTTTGAGGAGTTCCCTCGATTTCTTATGGATCCCTTCATCAGGTCACCACTTTTATGAATATGGTACCAAATTGGGATGATAACCTATACACCAAAAGAAAAATTTTGAAAACAAAACGGCGGAGTAATCGTTGAACATAAAAAAACGAACATAACACCTCCTTAATTTTGAAAGTCGATTAAAATTGTTGCCTATGTGTTATTCTGATGTATAAGCTATGTTATTGTAAAGTTTCATTAAAATCCGTTCAGTAGTTTTTGCGTGAAAGAGTAATAAACATACATACATACATCCAAACTTTCGCCTTTATATTATTAGTAGTAAGTTTACTATTAGTCAATTCTTATTACTTAACATAAGGTTGTTTTATGTACATAAATAATTAGCTTTAGATACTTATTTAATATTGCACTGTCATCCAAATCCGTACTCCTATGGCTTCTCTCTAAAGAAAGGCCACTGGCTTATGCATAATAGTATAACACTTTCGCATTGCTGTAAGACTGCATAATAAACGCTCAAGCTTAAAGCGAGTCAACAGGTGGTTAGTGTCATAATTGTTAAGCGGCGCAGTTGTTACGTCACACCTTAGTACAAGGGCCCAACACAGGGCGTAAAGGCACAAAGATCTAGACTCCTAGAGGTCACTAAACTAGGTCCGCAAGGATAGAAATACTAGGTTTTTATTCTTTATATAGTGGGGTTAATTGTTATAAAAGACAGCACAGCATGACGACTTTTTAATTAACTGTTAGAGTATCTTAAATATTAAAAAGATAGAAGATGTTTTTACGTCTATATTGAGGCTAGGAAACTACTTACGCGATTTAATGAAAATTGATACTATAGAGCACGGAAAAGGGTAGAAATTATCTTGTTTTTAATGGAAAACCTAGTTGTTTCCAGAACTTGCCTACCGATTTCTATCATCCATTAGGGGACATTTTTGAAAGGCTACATGACTGTCAAATGCTACCACACGCACCTTAATAATCCTAGTAGTTTCTTCTGGCTACCAGTGTCTATTAAGGGACAAACTTGGGTGGCGACATGTCAAATTCAGCAGCATTTTATACCTTACCACCACAGTAATAAGATCGATGTGTACAACTGTCGGCCATTAAAATTGTCGCCACTCCATCCCGTGCGCTTTTACACAGTTTAATTTGTTTTCCCGGCGGCGATCGATACACGCGTTTGTACACGTCTCCGTTGTCACGCGACCCGCGACGCGCGGGACAAATTGCTTGACAAATAAAGGCTCCAGAGATATAAAGCGGGCACATAGTAATAAAATGTGTACAAGTTTGTCTGAGGGTTAAGCTGAGGCTGCTACTCGTTACTTTGTCGGATGTCAAATGTCCCAAGCATCTTACATCTGACACTGTCACAATATTCAAAGCGCCCTATATTCGGTCATACTCTTTCGTTGCCGTTGCGAATTTTATGTACCTCCTAACTCCTAAGTATTGAATATGTCTTATATCGTTAAAACCTTAGATTGAAAACTAGAAATATTACATTCCGGACTTAAGTCGTGCATTCCCTCTCTTACACACGTAAGAGTCCCCGAACAACTCACTGGCTATGAATATGCAGGCCGACTGGTCAACCTGCGTTATGTCAATTCCACTAGATACAATCCACCTGTGTACGAGGAATTTTACGGTCGTCGTCGCCTTAAAAACAATACGTTTGTGAAACCGAAGTACAATTCACATAGCACTTTTCGCAATTTTTTCAGGAAAATAGCTAGCTACATCTCTAACAACCCTTATTCTACTCCCATTTATCATTGCCGTGTCGTGCGACCGTGGAAACCCTCTCGTACGTGCCCTTAACCCTGCGGCGTGTAGTGGGCCCCGCGGCACCTCGCGTGACGTCACCGCCCCGATACATTTATAATAAGCCGGATTAACATCTCACGGGAGGGATCCACTTTCAATGAACAAACAGTGCTCGCTGTTAATGTGAGATTAGGCAATTTGCGTCTTTGAGTGCGAATGTATCAAAGGCTGGCGCGCTGTCTCGACGCTAAATGTAGACTCGATAGTATATTGGTAAAGATATATAAGATGGAAATTAACTAGCAATATGTATATTGCTTTGGTATAGACGTTTGCTCAGAAAAATTACTGACTCGAAAAAAACATTATTAAAATGGAAAGTGCAGTTTGCAGAGAGTGACTCGTAGGTAAATTAAATTTATTTATTTTTTGAGTTTTTTTATCTGACTTAATATGACTTTATATTAATAGTAGATTATATAACCGGAAGGCAGGTTGTTGGCCTTATATAAGTGAAATCAGTAACGAAAATATATTTCAGCGATGTTAAACTCGTTACAAAAAGATTTCAATTATTTGGTCCATTAAGATTCCTCCGCTGGACGATCTTCGCTGTTCGGTAATCGCCCGGTAATTTTAGAGAACGACATTTTCCACTTCGTTAGTACATTTAGTTTCATGTAGACACTCGATGACGCCCGCAACTCCGTTGCGTTTTCGTTTATCGTGCGGAAACCGTACATTTTTCTAGGATAAAATGTATCCTAATATGTCCTTTCTCGGGACTCAAAGTATCTCAAAAAGCAGCTTTGCTTTCAGCAAAATCGGTTAAGCGGTTTGAGCGTGAAGAGGTGACAGACAGACAGACACACTTTCACTTTTTTAATATTAGTATGGAAGTATGGATAAGTATCTGTACCCAGAATCTGCTACTTTCATGCAACAATGTACATCTATAGATGTACCTGAAGAACTTGTTTTACGATCACCAGATAATGCAGGAACAACTTTTTTTTTGTCGGCGTGATTTCAACCTGCGACCAACGATTTAAGCACTAACCACTAAGCTACTAACTACTAAGTTTGATTTACTCCACGATACTTACAAATGGTATAATCTCATCAAAAATGCGTTTTGTTCGTTCAAACATTTTTTTACGTATAGAAAAACACTATATTTTGTTATTAAATGATTTTTAAAGAAACTAAAAACTAAACTAAGTAAGACTGTTTTAATGTTGGATTCAAAATACAGAATTAGGGTATTGAATACCTAAATGTTTAGTGAGTTATTATATCCTAAAGGGCGTTGTAGCCTAGTTGCATTTTTTAAGCGAAACAAAAAAGTTTTCAGCTTTTATGCTGATTCGTTTCGCTTTTTTAAGCAGAACAGTTTCCCGGGCATCACGTGTTAGGGGAACACGGTAATCGTCAGTCAACAGACGTAAGGCCCATATAATTGATCCGGCCCGCTCGCCTAATTAGCGCTTATTAATATTCCGCGTGTGCCAGCACTGATTCCGCGTTTGTTGGCAACACTGTGCCGGTGTAAATTTTATTATGTTGCCGCCACTGGCGTGTTTTTATCGCGACATTAATTGGACGCTTGTATCCTAGAATTATACGGGTGTAAATTTAATTCGACTCGTGTGTCATATGCGCTGAGGGGTTAAGCTTTTACCTTTAATGTTGTGTGCCAAATATGGTACATATTCTACTGATTTACATGGATAGCTGATAATAATGTATAGGGTTAGTAATTGCGATGTTACGAGGCGTTGCGATTCATTTTATAATGAGGCACTCAAAATTCAAAATTAGAGGATACCTTTCGAACACCGCGGTTCTCATATCTGTCAATTAAATGTGTTTATTGTGAAGTTACTACATAGTATAAAACAAAGTCGCTTTTTCCCCTATGTCCCTTTGTTCCCTTTAATCTTTAAAACTACGCAATGGATTTTGATGCAAATCTTTAATAGATAGAGTGATTGAAGAGGAAGATTTATAAGTATTATAACATGAATTAAATAGTGGAAGAAATACTGTTATTTTTGGGGTTTCTAATGTGATGTCGTAAATAATTACATTTTTTTTCCGCTTACATTGCAAACACAGGCTGAACCCTGCGAGATTTATCAAAATAATGTACTAAGTATTGTACACTATGAAAAGGTCTACAGAAAACTTTGCGATGGTATATGTCTATCTCTTATGGATATCCCACAATAACATTTTTTTGTCATTTACTTTTAACTTCAAATAATGCCTAATTTTCGAAGCGATTTTAACCAAAACGGCATTAATCCTTATTCAATTAAATACTTTAAATACATAATTGATTTAGTATAGATATATATGGCCCTTTACAGCATATGATTTAAATGAATATTTTCGAAGATATTACAGATTTAAAAATTGCGGGACGTAGCTTTTGCGGTGGTACCGACCAATGCGGGCCACGGGTAGGAATGACTAATGAATAATAAATCAAAACTACTGAATCGATTTTAATCATTTTTTTTAGTGACTGACATAGGCTATATATTTTAAACCCGTGCGAAGCCGGGGCGGGTCGCTAGTAAATAAAGTTCAGTTTTAAATTGGTAATTTAGGAGTAAATTTCACAGCATCATCTCGTCACCTTGCAAAAAAGTAAACAGTGAACCGATAACCTGCATCATCTCCTAGACCCGTATCATCCTCTTGAGATTCATATCTACCTTTTACATAAAATAGAGCTTCGCAATTACTGGAATTAAAACATATCAAGCAATCATTTACTCGGGACGTCAAACGCTCCAATCAATATTACATTAGTCGAATGTACACTAGCAGCTTATTACATATCGGACCTCCTTTTACGACGGACAAACATTTACCCAAACGCGATAATGAGTTCGGAGTCAACTCTATTTCTTTCACCCACTATCGATCACATTGCACCTCACGGGTTCATTGTCCCCCAATGTGCCAGAGGGGGCACACGTTGTCCCCCGTGGGGGTCCACGTTGTGCCCCCGGGGACAACTTTGTCCACGTGTCCACCGCATGCTCGAAGGCTCTATTGTGGCTTCCAACTGAAACGCGTGGTTTCCCGTCAGTTTTCTGACACGTGAAATGGCTTTAACGGAGGCTAAGCGAAGTTTGTTTTGAACGTAACATAGGAATGTGATTTAATGAATGAAAAATTAAGTGTTAGTAAATTTTCAGTAGCAGTTATACAAAAAAATTCGGACATCTAGTTAACGCGATTCTTAGGATACAGTAGGGTAATAGAAAGACAGACGAAGAGACAGCAAAGGATTTGTAATAAGGCCTCTCTTTTTCACCCTACAGAAAAAAAAACGGGATTCGATATATTTTCGTATCAAAACGTACGGTCACCAAGGCATTTCATTTCCCCTTTTGTGCCTCAAGCGTGTAAATAAATATTAAATCAAATAAAATGAAGCGAAGTATACAAAGTAAGAACCTAGAAAAGTTTAATCTAGATATCCGGCGGCACGAACCTAGGACCTAGGTAATTGGCGTGTTTGCTGTCTTCTTAACCTAATTTCATGTTTTGATAAAGTATTACGATTTGCGATACGAACTGCAGTTGTAAATAATAATTTATTTTTAAATTATTGCAAAACTGAATTAAATTTTTAACTGTACTTAGATATTGAATACCTAAACACTAAACTAAATTCTAAAAGTGACTTGACTCATAGAAATTTTTCCCGGATTAAAACCACCCTTTGTACTTTCTCGAACTTGAAGTATTTTTATACCACATTAAAATTGGTGCAATGATCAAATAGAAGAGGTTTCGCAGTATAAAATTAGTAAGTTAATCACTAATCCCCGACTACTCTGAGAAACGAACAAGCGTATACTTAATACCTATTACATGTATGTATGTGTGGCGGTACCCACAATTCGCCTAACATTCCTGCATCGCGCTATCGAAGTTTTCTGAGCGCGTCGGTATATATACGACAGCTGAAATGTATCACGTGGGCTCCGGCCTGACCGAGCATACCACCTCGCTCGGTCGGAAGATCTTCCTTTGTGATCACCACGCATATCCCACATATTTATCACTATGTGATGTATGTGTGTATAATATCGAGCTATAAATACATCCACTAGTTGTCCCGGCAAATGTTGTTTTGCCATATAAAGTATTTCGCCCATATTATTTTATAGACGTTCCGCGCGGCTTCGCCCGCGTAAATAAGATATTTCACAAACAAATTGATCTACAAAAAATAGCCTATGATCCTTCACGTGGTCTACTTTTTGTCTGTGCCAAATAACATAAAAATTGCTCCAGTAGTTCGTGAGATAAGCCCTTTCAAATAATTTCCCCCGTGTTTTCCACATTTTCCTCTATTTCTTCGCTCCTATTAGTCTTAGCGTGATAAAATATAGCCTAAAGCCTTCCTCGATAAATGGACTATCTAACACTGAAAGAATTTTTCAAATCGGACCAGTAGTTCCTGAGATTAGCGCGTTCAAGCAAACAAACAAACTCTTCCGCTTTATAATATTAGTATAGATATAAATAAAAATAAATTGTAATAAAGGTGAGAAAACTAAGAAACTGTCATGATTCTTAAGCATTAAACACTTTTTAACCCCCGATGTTAAAACAAGGGTTTTATAAGTTTTACGTGGTAATATATTTATTTATTTATAAATCCTTTATTTGCACATAAACATACAAAATGAACAACACAACAAAAGAGACACAAAACAATGAAAATACAATTACAATAAAATTTACAATTAATAGAAATGTGCAAATTGGCGGCCTTACCGCTGTAAGCGGTTTCTACCAGGCAACCATCAATATTTAAAAATAATTGAAAAAACAATAGTATAAAAAACTGTTACTTACAATAATGTGAGATAAAATAAACTACATAAACTTTACATAGATATAATAAGGCAAAATATGAAAAAATGACAGAAGATAAGAATTTTAGGATAATTAATATTAGTACACCAAAATTTTCATATTGAAGGAAATAGGTCTAAGTAGTGTTTTTTGACACGTTTCTTAAAGATATTTATGGATTCAGAGTTTTGTATAGAATCAGGTAAAGAGTTCCAGAGGCGAATAGCGGAGATGGTGAAAGAAGAATCATAGAATGAAGTTTTATGGGAAGGGAAAGCAAGCGTAAGTTTCTTTGCAGAGCGAAGAATAGGATTGCCATGACCTAGAAAATTGAAATTTGATTTTAGGTAGGCAGGAGTTGAGGGATTAAAAAGGATATTGTAAAGTAAATGCAGCACGTGAGAATTCCGACGCATCTTGATCGGAAGCCAGTTGAGCTGAGACCGGTATTCAGACACATGATCAAATTTTCGAAGGCCAAATATAAAACGGATGCACAAATTTTGAAGACGTTGAAGGGAAGAAAGTTGATTTTCGTTTAGATTACAGTAGCAAACGTCAGCATAGTCAAGAATTGGAAAAAGTATAGTTGTGGCTAGTTTTATTTTGGTTGCAACTGGCAGGAAATTGCTCAATCGCCTAAGAGATGCAGTGGCAGCATTCAGCTTTTTGCGTAGTTCTTGGACCTGGAAATCCCATGAGAGGGTGCGGTCAAAGTAAACTCCAAGATTACGCACGGAGGAGCTGTAAGGAATAACATTTCCATCAAGAAGAATGTCAGGTAAGGTCTTCCAGTCTACTTTCGCAATAAGCTGCCTGCTGCCAATTATGATGCATTGAGTTTTTATTGGGTTGAGGACCAAACCATAGGCATTGCTCCACTCCAAAATTTTCTCTAAATCAGCATTCATTTGGGCAATACCGTGGGATAGTAAGGGAAGCAGGACCTGAATATAGATTTGAAAGTCATCGGCATACATATGATAGGAAGAGGAGATTTTACGAGAAATAGAGTTGATGAAGATGGAAAACAGGAGAGGGGATAACACACTGCCTTGAGGCACACCGGCAGAGATATCACACCAAGATGACGATATGTTGTCAATTTTAATGCGCTGCCGGCGTCCCTGAAGGAAACTGCGAAACCATTCAACTACGATAGGAGATAGATTGAGCGAGCTGAGAAGAAGTAGTAGAATATCATGATCTACCGAATTGAAAGCGTTACTAAAATCTAGGAGTGTAAGTATAGTTAAGTAATGATTATCCATCCCCAGACGAATATCATCGGCAATTTTCACCAGGGCTGTGGAAGTGCTATGTCCGAAACGAAATCCTGATTGTAGTGGATTTAATAGATTGTGTATGTTGAGGAAAGATTGAAGTTGATGATGTACAGAGCGTTCTAATATTTTTGAAAGAAATGGGAGGATAGAGATCGGACGATAATCAGAGTAACTATTGGGAATCGGCTTTTTGGGTAGCGGTATTATATTTGCATCTTTCCAGGAAGAGGGAAAGACCCCGGTAGTAAGAGAATAGTTAAGGATGTGGACAATGATTGGAGCTAAAATATCTAACAGTGGAACTATCATATTTCGACCAATGCAGTCACTGCCCACAGCCCTTGACGAAATTGACACGATAGAATTCTTCACCTCGGTGACAGACAGTTCCCTAAATGAAAAAGAAGCATGAGCAGAAGCAGGTAAGTTGGATAGATTATGGGTAGTTTGAGCTTTTCTTTGTGTGTCAAAATCTTGTGCCGGTCTGGCGAAATGGGAATTCAAGTGTTCTAAGTTTATGTCGGAAGGAACAGATGCTTTGGATTTTTTGCCTACACCCAATGACTTTAAAAATTTCCAAACTTTGGCCTGGTCGGCATTTTCAACACATGAATGGATATGGCGCCTTTGCGCATCCCTGCACGCGGTGTTACATCTATTACGTAGTTGGTTGTAGATTAACTTGTCTGATTCCAGGTGAGATTTCTTAAATCTAGCTTTCGCTCGGTTTTTCTTGTTAATTAAGGTTCTGATTTCGTTTGTTAACCAGGGTGCTGGTAAGTGTTTTATTTTAACAGGACGCAAAGGGGCATGGCGGTCAAAGAGATTAATGATAGTGTTGTTAAAAAAAATTACTTTGGCGTCAATTATCGGAGCATGAAAAAGCTCGGTCCAGTCCACCTTATTTGCGTCCTCACGAAGGTTATCTATGTTCATATCTTTAAAAGCTCTTTGCATAATCACTTTTGGTTTAGTCTTAGAAGTTCGCCATTTATAGGATAAATAAATACAGTCGTGATAGGAGAATCCGTCGGCTGGGTGCTGGCCGTGCGTGTCAACAAGATGAGGTGACGACACCATCATCAGGTCTAGGAGAGAGGGGGAGGAGTGGGGATAGTGATGCGTAGCTTGGAGAGGAAGTAAACTTAAGTTAAAGGAGTTTATTAAGGAAGATAGTTTTTTGGAACGGTAGTCGTCTTTTAGAAGACAAGTATTAAAGTCTCCTATGAAGATAATATGGTCGTATTGAGGAGTGAATTCGTCTAGGATTTTGTCAAAAGAGGGAAAGTAGTTTACAGTAAGATTGGGGCTATAAAAGACACCTAACAGTAATTTAGATTGGCCATTTGTAATTTCTATTAGAAGATGTTCGGTCTCGTCAGCAGGTGGTGGTTGAGCAGAAGTTTTTACGATTTTATAGCTGATATTGGAACGGAGGTAAATAGCTACCCCACCACCGGATCTGCCAACTCGATCGTTCCTGATCAGTTGATAGCCAGGCAAGGAGTAAGACGTAGAGGACAGACATGGTTTGAACCAGGTTTCAGAAACTAAGATAGCATGAATACAGGATTGAGAATCAAAACAATTAAGGAGGTCGGCGTAATGGGCAGGTATACTTTGGGCATTTATGTGGATAATATTGAAATTTTTCTGTTTAGTTGAAAAGTGAAAGGTAAGTGTGGAAAGTAATGGGTTCGAAGCAGAACAGCTATGAAAGCTTTCATCGCCGCTATTTGAGTCAGAGCAGGAAAAAAAACTGTCATCAAGACTTAAATTAGAGGATGACATAAAAAGTTGGTGTAGTTATATTTATCTGCTTAAATATAAATTAAAAAAATTCGCAATAAAAATAATAAAATGTAGGTATATAAAATATATATATGTATATATAAAATTATAAAAATTAATAAAATATACAATCAAATGTAATATAACAAAAATAACTAACGTACCAATCGACTTCGTTGGCGTTTATAGAATTTGAGTAAAAAGTTAACAAATACAAAAATCTCAAAATAATAAAATAAAAAATAGCCTTAATATCAAGTTAACCATACAAAACCAGACAGTAATAGCAAAAACAAGAGGACGGAAACCTATTCGACTTACTTGAAATTAAAAAAAAAAAAAAAAAATATATTAATAATAATTGGAAAAACACGATACCAATAACTATGGAATCGTTAAACAAAAAAGAAGGAGAATCAAATATCAGTGTCAAATGTGACATTTTCAGTTTACACTCATGACATTTGCATTTTGCAACAATGAAAACATGAAAACAATGGCTACAAGAATATCTACGAAAATAATATTACTTATATGCTAGATTTAAATAACTACAAAAGGTTTAGGTATTTAACGTACAAAGAGAGCTAACAAACACTTTCGTGAGCGAGATCTTATAATAAACAGTGTTTTATAGTGAAAAGTATCTAATTACTAAGATTCAGGTTAATATGCTACGATTGATTAATAAAAACTAATAATATGTGACACAGATTAGGGTATATATAGTAGTATAAGTGATAGTTCAATTAGCGTAGTCTATTTTACAATTTACAGCTGTCTCATAAAAATAAGTGTTATCATCACATTTTACTTTTGACAAACTTACTTTTTAGTATAATATACAGTGAAAACATAGTATAATAATTGAAAATTTGAGAGGTTTCTCTCTATCTTAGAATAAAACTACTTATGTACTGGGTATGTCATAACTACATAATATACTGGGTATGTCGATTTTCCGAGGACAACCCCCTATAATGACTGGACTAATAACTTCCAAACTTTATCGATCTTGACCTAAAGCTTAAATAAATCGTTATATACAATTACTTGAGATTTGTTTATGTAGTGGACGAGCCGTTCTGTCACACGGATACATACAAACATCGAGAGTCGTCATGATCACGAAGGGCAATATCCTTGATGATGATGTTGGTCATGATTGTTCTAAGTTCTGTCGTAAAATGTGACATATTTTCGCGGCCGCTTCGGGCGGAAGTACTGTAAAGTTTAATTCCACATAAAAATATCAAACCGCCCCGTCTTATAAGCCCTATAGCTAAAGCCGTTAGATGTGCCACGGGTTTCGTATAAATTTTGTGTGTCCATATCAAGTTTTGTGTCCCATCTCACGCCTTGAACTATAGTAACTTGTTTACTTCAGGTTTTTGTACACAGCCTTAATTAGAATTGATGTCATGAAATCTTTACTGGTTTTACGAAGATGAACGATTTTTTGCTTGTTTGCATTACCTACTGGAGCCATTTTTGTTAATGATACAAATATTATAGAACTACGTAAATCGCTACTTGCTAATAAAGGAGAAAAACCTGTAAATAAATGAATACTAAAAGCAATAAAATGTTTCAGTTGAAGTAACAATTGCTACAATAAAACCTTAAAAATTTCAGTACCGCAATCACAACTTTTCATCATTTTAAAACTTTGTACGTGTATAAATATTTGAAAGCAAATATTTCTACAAACGGAGGTAAATTCGAGTTATCTACAATGTACAATGATCCTCCTAAACCGTTATAGTTGCGTATAAATCTAAAATTAATAACATCTGTGACGAGCAACCATAAACTGATTCTACCGAACACTAGTGATGGCCGTTGTTTCACAATAATAATAATTGTCGATACGCGTGTACGCGATGTATAGATAGACGTCGCATTCAGTTATCGATATCGATGGGTTTTAAATTATCGAAATAATAATAATTATCGATGGGTGGGAGGGTATTTGTGGGTAAAAAATAAATAAGGGAGATGATACCTAACTCCTAAGTTTAACTTGTTGATTGATAAATGTTAAAACCAAAAGTTTACAAAACTAGAGATTTTAAATGTAATAATATTATTGATGTTAAGTTACACTGAACAAATCTTAAAGTAGTTTTATTATGTTACTTTGCTATAAACTCCATATAAGCCCAATTTCTGAAGGGTTTAACAGGAGTTTAACTATTCACTAGCGCTTTGGTTAGCGTCAGATAGACGCTGTTAAGTATTCGTGTACTAACCCACAAAAAATTACGTATTGAGTTATGAATGCAGTTATGTTCTTTAGATCATTTACAACAAGACTGCATTCATAACAACAAAAATAAATTGTGGGTTAATACACAAATGCTTCGGCGACCAAATATATTATGGTTATTAACCAATCAACTAGGCTGTTAAATAAATAAACTGTCAAAAAAACCTGTCATAAACCGGCCAGAAGAGTCTTGAAAAGTCTACGTCAAGGGAGATGGGTCGTCGCGATAATAATTTATTTTGCTCAAATTGGTGTCGCTCTTGCCAAATTAAACTTTTAAATGTCAACAAGTTGAACATTTAATTTCCTTAACTGTAGGTTAATTTGACTGAAAATCACGCCGATATCGTTGTAGCGGTTTCATTGTTGCGCGGTTACCCTCAACATGTAGTGTTACCAACTCTCAAATATGTTTACCCCTAAGACTGCCTTCACATTCGGTCGCCAGTAGTGCGGCAGCAGCGCGACTTCTATTAAGGCCATCCCCCGAGCAAACGACCTTGACCATACATTTGACGCGTTGCCGAGATCGCACAAAAATCCTATTTTTTTACTTCTACTTCTTGGTTCAAAATTGATTTGAAAAAAATTTAAAACGGGGAATATGTAGTTAATGAAATTGTCTATCTATTGTCGTGTATTTCAAATAAACGTAATTTGTAAATACTAGGGAGATGCTGAAAATATGCTTCAATTTTAATAATAAATTAAAATAGAAAATTTAAAACGGGGAAAGGAATGTTGATATACTGAAGATTATTGCTGTATTTTAAAAGCTTTTATTTTTATTATAACTTTGTAGCTTTCAAATTATGAGTTTATAAGGCTCTAATACGGTAAATTACGGAATCTCCGTAGGGGAAGGTCCTTAACTAAAAAGAGCAGCGATTTAGACCAATTTAATTGGTCTAAATTCGTACTAATTTGACATTCGTGACTGACAGTTTTGACAATTCATTTTGTGAATTGATTGAGAGGAATTGCTATGCGACCATTTTAGCCCCGCAGCTGCCGCACTACTGGCGACTTAATTTTATACGTGGGAGAGCCATGCTTCGGCACGAATGGGCCGGCTCGACCGGAGAAATACTACGTTCTCACAGAAAACCGGCGTAAAACAGCGCTTGCGCTGTTTCGCCGAGTGAGTGAGTTTACCGGAGGCCCAATCCCCTACCCTATTTCCTTCCTTTCCCTCCCCTATTCCCTTCTCTTCCCATCCCTACCCTCCCCTATTACCCTATTCCCTCTTAAAAGGCCGGCAACGCACCTGCAGCTCTTGTGATGCTGCGAGTGTCCATGGGCGACGGAAGTTGCTTTTCATCAGGTGACCCGTTTGCTCGTTTGCCCCCTTATTTCATTAAAAAAAATGAGAAGACACCCTAAATATAAGTCAAAATAAAGTCTAGCCTAAAGCCTGAAGTCACCATAGTTATTTTTAAGCTTTATTCGATTTATTTTCTTATTTATAGTATAGGTCTACCAGAATCTAATGGCAAAAAGTGGGAAAATAAATTGACTCTAGCAATACCGGGGTAATTGGAATAAAACATTTTGATCCTTTTTTTTTTCTTATACCGGCTGATTCTGTGTGTTAAACATGCAAATATAAAAATTTATCCAATGATCAAGGATATTTTATGAAAATCTGCTGTCAAAAATTGCCATCAGATTCTGGTAGACCTATAGTATAAATAGTAAATGTATTTAATAAACAAACGACGAGAAAAAAACATTTATTTCTCGGTATAAAAGAAAATTTTACACATTTCATACGATATTTGTGTTCCACTCGCTTATAAATTCTGTTTATTGTAATCTACATTTATTATCATAATATTATATCAAGAAACCGTACTGATGGATGTCTATTTAAGACAGTAGAAATCCATCCAAAACGCAATTCCACTTAATTTTCCACTAAATTTAGGGACTAAATCCATTAGTTGGTAACACTGAATTAGTATTTGATGTTCGGTTCAATAGTGTTATTGGATGAGCAAGCATTTTACCGGCAACGAGACAATGTTTTACAACACCAATTAACATTTACACTCAACTGCATTTATGTGACTTTGTACTGTGTTAAATAATAAGTTATTAGACATTCTTTTTATGACGATGGTTAATTTCAAAAATAAGAAATTGTGTATTCACTGAAACGTGATCACTGCGTAACGTTAAAAATTATTATTGTGTTTGAATGTAAATTATTTTTATACGTCAGATTGAAACTGTATTTTGTGTACATACTCGTTCCTTGTGTAAAAACTAGAAACCTTAAACTGCTGACACTCCCAAAGTGCAATTAGAAATGGGAATGATATAGCACAACAGGCATTTTCGCCACGCGGTAGAAAGAGAGTTAAAAATGTTTCCACGTGAAAAACAACTGTCTATAAAAGAGACTGTCATACAGCTGCAGCTGAAAATTGAACCTCCTCTTTTTGGTAATCGGTAAATAAAACGCCGGGTCACATTGCGGCGACATCGACGGAGCACATCCCTATTATACAGCACTATCTCCCCCGGCTTTGTCTGCTTTACGACGGCTTTATAAGCCTTAAAATGTTTATGTTCGTTGTATGAAAATATCCTCGTGGTTTATGATCGAAACATAGTATCTCCAAATAAAATATGAATCACTCGGTTGGGGCGGCGCCGTAACAGTTCTTATGAACACAATCATTTTATACTGGGCCTTTTTCCTTTTGAAATAACTTTAATGTCTTCACTTTTATCTGGGCTAGATAAGCGTGTGGGTATGGTCTATAAAGATGTGTTTTAATAAGCCACTAAAGTACTCTACTCTTATTGTGGGGGCATTTATTTTTGAGAGTTTGCCCGCATCGCCGCCGCTTATGCCGAAATTCGTTATTGCACAAGAATCGTACTATTTTTCGGGACGAAAACAATCCTTTAACCCTGTAAAGTAACTTATCACGTTTCATTCAAATCGGTTAAGCTGTTTAAGGCCAGGTAGTCCCTAATTTACATGACTTTGAATCAATAATAAACAAACAAATAGTGACTTTTAAAAGCCAAAAAATACACATTGTTGTTTACTTAATGTACTTTGACAGTTTGTGGTTCGAAATATAATATTGAAAACTTCACTCGATCAAAAATAACTCCGAAGAGGAGGTTAAATTCGAATATATTGTGATATTTTTCTTATTTTTCATGAAGCTTATGATAGTTTTACTTTCAAAAATCATATCTACAAAAAGCTCATAACTTAAAGAAGAATAATATGTGGTTACATTTTGAATTTTGGTCTTTATCTAAGTGAAAGTATACTTTTCTCCTATTTCGCCCTATCAAGGACGCGGCGAGCGTCGTAACCGTCACTGTACAAGGCGCGCTGATGTCGATATTCGTACTGACAGACATCGACCTGCTAATTTTAGGGACTACCTGGCCTTAAGCTTGAAAAGGTAGCAGAGACAAATACACTTTCGAATTTATTAATTTTGTATTGATTTAAGATCATAACTGTACCTATTTGTTTTTTATAATAAGAATAATATTTATTGCATGAAATGTGGTTTAGAAAGGTGTTACAATATTATAGTTTATATGGATCCAACATTCTGCCTTGTCAGTGGCGTCAGGCGTGCAAAATTATTACAGGAAGCAATATTACAAAAGTCAAAAACAAAGATATTAAACATTAACATAATAAGTACTAACATTAACCCCCTTACTAATAAACGCTGTATAAGCTTTGAATAGTTATACAGTGTTTTATCTTCTTCAATCCAATTAAAAATGTCACTTGTGTGACAGGAACAAAACACTGTATAACTATTCAAAGCTTATACAACGTTTATTAGTAAGGGGGTAGATATTTAAGTCATAACATAAATTAAATTAATTACGTCATTCATTATACATCAATTAAAATATACAAGTCCTACACATAATATATAAAAATAAAAAATAATAATTCAAATGTTAAGAAAAAAAAATGTCATGTGTTTTATATTAAAATAAGTTGTCCTTTATTAAAGTATTTAATTAAAATATTTTATTTTGTTTAATAAAATATAGTTTTAAAAAGTTTCAAGTCATAATAATATCTTTAGTGTGTATTTCTGTGAAGTATCTTGCCCTTTGGCATCGACCGGTATACGCTCGATACGATATTTTACGATATTTTATGTAATGTATCGATCATATCTACGTCTTTTGTTTTGAGGATATTTTCTAAGGTGGCGAATAACCTTTATTGACTTCAGTACCGAGTTGGTACACTTAGATAGGTATAAAATACACCTATTCGATAGTACTTGTATGATAATTCTACATATTAGGTACTATTGAATGGGTGCTGTAGGTACGCTTCTGTGTGATAGCCGGCCATGTGCGCCGGCTTCTCTCTGCTCTAGAAGGTTCCATAGAATTAAAAAAAAAACGCATCAACCCACGTAGCATTTCAAATTGTATATTTCGCCTCATATTTATCACAAATAATTTAAAATGAATTCAATGTTGAATTATATGTACGCGTGAATATTTTAGCAGTAAATATGCATAAAATATTCACGCGACTTGCATTCCCCATTCGCTAATACTATTTATTAAGTAAAACAGGCACATAACATGTTTTATTACAATTAAATCCAAAGTAATATGTCCGCCAGATATTAAAATAGTTTTCGTAATGACACACGAACGAGGCACGCGCCATCTTGAACTTGTACTGAGAAGCCTGTACAATGAGTCACTTGTTACTCTAATAGACAGCCTAAAGTTCAATTGTTACTACTTACATTGCTGTTTTACTACTAATATACTGCTGTTGTGAACTTAGGGCTGACTAACATGTGCCCAAGAGCATTATATCCGGATATAATGCTATTGTATGGCCTGTTTATACATCTTGTGGAATACATGTGAACCGTTAAACTTACGATATAGATCCTAAAATGCTACTTGGGAAGGTACCCACTTTGAAAATGTCGACTTCCTGTCTATCTTCTGACAACTAGTCTTTAGCAATCAATGGAATGGGGTTTGACATAAGGCATCGCAGGCCAGATATCACTTAGCGATGTATAGTCTATCAGAATCGTTGACATCATCGAATGCAGCTTAACTTAAGACTAAAGATTACATTTCCTTCATCCGACACAAACACAGCTACTATTCGAATCGGCGCGCGCGGCGTATTCCTTGTACAGACAGGGCGTGTCGCTACAATCAAATAACCACCTCGGAGAAGTCATTAAAGGACCTTGAGCGTGTGATCGACAAACAGGCTTGGTGTTTGCTGATGAGAATGTATTGGCTGTGACGTCACTCCCCTGGGGGCAGAGGGAGAAGGGAGCATGGCGATGGAATATTAGGATGTGATATTTCTTTTGGCTTTGCTTAAGCAAGCTATATGGTGTGCGCAATCATTGCGCCGATAGTCATTTCTCGCCCTGACAACGTATTTTTTGTTTAGATAAAACCGTCCATATCCGACATATTTTGGTATGGTATATCAAAATATACCATACCAAATGTCGTCACGATTCGTTCAACTGTTTAAACGTGAAGTGGCTACAGACAGTCGGGCCGAGAGGCAAAATAACATGACACTATCGAATTTATAATAATATTAGTATGGATAGCAAAATTATCGAGGAATAGATGTGAAAAAAATTAAGTAATTGTTCGAGTAATTCGTAATAAGATATGTTTATTATTATTCAAAAGTTTATAAAAAAACGCCCCATGTATAGGTTTAACCCTCATAGGTATTTAGTTCATTTTGTTAAAGACTAAAACGCCGTGAAAATCGATCAGTATCAAACCTTAACTAATTTGAATCTCGGTTAAGCCGTCAAACGGTCCGTAAGCAGGTGGAGCTGGATCGATCTCGGAATCATAGTTAAACACACTGATTAATCGTTTACCCCAATACCCGGAAAGCGACCTTATAGCTAGTTGCCCACGTAAACTGTGGACTGACGACTAAATTGGTTTTTTAAGATGGGGCTCTTTAGTCTTTTGATGTGATAGATAAAATTTTGAAAGTTTTTTCTATGCACATTGTACTCTGCAAAATATAAAAAAAAAACTTTAAAAAAATTCTCAAATGTAAAAGTATTTAAAAGGACGGCATGAAATTGTTTTACGTATCTTAAGTTTAAAAGCTTTATTTTTTCAGCAATAAAAATAAATTTAAGGTGTAAATCTTGAAATATAAAATGTAATTATCAGGTACATTTATATTTAGCTATAAAGTACTAGAAAACAAACTTTTGTTGAAAATTAGTCGAGTTAATAAACTTGTCAACTTAGGTACGCATTAAGTTTATTAGCGATGAGTCGTTAAAAGTAGCAAAGAACGTTATTTGTTATTTCTTTGGCGGTTGAAGTTCAGAATGAAAATTTCAGTTTCTTGTCCTCGAACTCCGACTTGGTTTTCGTTGAAAAATTATGAACGGTGCTAATGTGACAAGTTTCATAAGAAGTTCGGAGACACTAGAATTCTATTGTAGTAGTGTCCCCACTTTGGAAAAGTTTAATATTTCAAGAAGAATAATTTTCAATTTCAGTAAGTAAGTGTTAAGTTATCATTATATTTGCCCAAGTATAATTTGATTTTAATTAAATTTTTAAATTGACGTCGAAAACGAAAGATTAAATTAAGTTATATAACTTTGTATTTTAGTGAAAACTTTTAATCAATAAAATAAACATTTATTTTACTTTATTTATTTGTTGTGAAAAAATAAAGTTCACAGTTTAAGAAGTTGTTTGTTAATATGCAAAAGGTATTGGGAAATAACGCGAATGGAAGGTTCGGGACAAATGCGTGGTAAGTGGGCTTTTGGGACCGACGGGAATTAGACGCGTTTGTTTAATTTCTACACCTACGTTGCGCACAGGTACCACAATGCAAGTATATACAGTAGCGTAACTCATCAATTATAATATATACTGTAGTAGTCTTGAAGTCAAACAGAAAAGGATCCATATTGTTATGCCCATTGAGAATTGAAGTGAACGAAGTATTTTCGATCTCCGGGGTCCTCCGTACACTGTGCGACGTCATACTCACATACCTAGACAGTTAGACTCACTCCATATAGTCACTCCTAGACCTGCACAGCAAGTCAAAAATGGCCACTTTGAACGTTTCATATTATTAATTTTCATAATTTATTTAGTTTTCTATGTCGTTATATATTATGTCAGATGAAAGGTGAAACATCGGCTTGGGCAGTTTCTATATAATGACATACTTAAGAACTACATGAAGCAAATTCTTCTACTTATAATTCACTCAATTTGACCATTTTAGACCTGCTGAAATTACGCAAATGTGTGCGTGTGCACCCAACATGAGTATTTTAGAATGAAGATGATCTACTGTATTATTATTTATATTGCGCCGGTACGGTCCCTGGATTAGAATGCCTACATACATCATCATGGACTGACCGATGGCTCACAAAATAATTTATGATAAATATTTATTATGTTACCTTAAATTGGGGCTAGAACAAACTGTTACTCTGTTTGCTTAGTACCTATTTATATTGAATACAGCCTAATTTATTATGTAATAATCAAAATATATGCTATCCCTGTCGTTTTGCAAGCGAATACAGTGACAGCCTATGCTAGCCGACGTGATCTCGGCGAATATAGTGATAGTGAAATGTACCACTACAAAATGTAGGATTGTATCTGGGGACGAGATTCGAGAATGGCCATTTATGTCCACTATATAGGCGTTTACTGATTTAAAGCTGTACTTTTAGCAACTTTTATAATATATTAAGAGCGTTTACGCCGTTCACGCTCAATTTGGATTAAAACTGTACTTTTCAAACTTCAAAAAATCATCAACCACTTATCTTTATAAAAATGTTGATTACTTAGTTTTATAGAAAATTTCACTGTCTATATAGTTAGTAGAGAAAAATATACGATTTATAGAGTATTTGTACATAAAATCTCGATACCTTAACAGAGGTTTTCTTAAATTCCGTTTTAGTATCAGTTTTGAAGCTTAAAATTTACGAAACCAGCGATAGATCTAATTAGAAAAAATAATAACCTATTGACAAGATCCTTAATATTTGGGGAGGGGAAGAGGGGATTTCGGGACAAGCTCGAGCGTGTCAGATTAAGCTTGTATAGGCTTCCGACATGTGTCTAGCCGCTAGATCTATGTGGTCCCCAACCTTTTTTTCATACGGGCCACAAACATGTCTTGGACTTGCGTGAGCCGCAACAAAAAATAATTTATGGGATAAAAAAGTGACGTTCTTCAAAATCGATTTATAAGTGGAAACATTTTTACAACTTTCACGACGACTTTACATTATTTTGCCGGTGGGCGTGAATTTCAAAATGGTTTAACATCACGCGGGCCACAGATAAAGTCCCGGCGGGCCGCGGGTTGGGGATAGCTGCTCTATGCTAATAGGCTAATAGGTAGCAGGTCAGTTTGAATATGCGATATTTATTTGAGCACAGTATCGGCAAAACTCAGATAAACGTTCATATCTTACGTCAGGACTATGTACTCACCGCTCGGACCTAGTACACCGCGGGCATCAAAACCACGCACGTAGGAATTGCTTTGCATACTACGAGCATTTCCCTTAGGCTGGATTTATATGTGGCGGCGCGAGCGTGTGGTTTGACAGCTATTCCGCGATTAAATACAACGTGGTCGCGTTGTCATTTAGAAATTTTGCTTGTCATCACGCGGTGTAGCCGCTAAACGGCGCGTTCGGGCGGACGCATATTATAGATCCAGCCTTACTTATAAATATTACTCAGCGAATAAGTTATACAAGGCTTGTGTTTGTTTGGTTCATTGAAAAATTCACATGACATACAGAGACATTGGAAATTCACGCTTAACAGATTACCCCTAAACAGATTTTTACGTAATTTGGGGATACCATACCGAATTTTAATATTCTATTCGATTTGAAAAATAATATTAAATAGATTGCAGCCCAGAAAAATTAACGTTTCGTTCGTTATGGGCAACATTTAATAGAACAAATATTTAATAGAAGCAGTTTTTCTGTCCGCAACTGTAACCACTAATTAAGCCGGTCTCCACACACAGGAGTTTCGACGCTGGGGCCCGATTCTCAGGCAACGAATTTAATTTCGATCGCATGCTATCTCACTCGCGTGCTCACATGCACATTAGTGAGACGGCCTACAATCGAAGCGTCATTCGAGGCTTGAGAATCGAGCCCTCCTGCAGGCGTAGCATGGTCACTATAGAAACGGTTTCTTTCTACGGAAGAACATACTGACAGATTTTATCGACAAAATGGCGGATTTCCATTGTCTAACTGTCACTTTGTCTTTTCTTCCGTAGAAAGAAACGCGTTTCTATGGTGACCATGCTACGCCTGCTGCTGTACGGTCCCACAACAAACTCACTAATTATACTCCATTTCGGTGCACCGGTGTATTGACTTATAACAGTTAAAGCGAAAAGAATTGCTATCTCCGTCCGTATTCCTTAACAATGTGGGATATGGCATAACAGTAATTATCTATGGGTAAGTTTCGAAACTTAACTCAATTTACTTGCCAGTGTTCGTGACGTCTAGAATGTACGCCATACCTACTGTTGATGCGTTCCGAAATATACGCCAGTGCATTGATTTACATGATTTTGATGGTGTGTGATGTGTCTATATAATACGTCAAACTTGTCTCACCAGTGCACAGTGGCACACCGGTACAATATAGCGTCAGATACAATATGGCGTCTTTTGCATTGGCCATTACGCTGGGTTTTGTTTTGGAACCTAGTCTTGACGTATAAGTGTTATTTTAAAGTACTCAAGTAGTTACTACTAGAAAAAATACGAGTATTATTATCACACCTACCTACTCGTATTTCATTAAATTCAGTACCTTTATATATACAGTACTGTTTTGTAGGACATCCGAATAATGTGCTTCTCCTTAAGCTAAATTGAATACGCCCACCACCGTTCGTGACCGTTATGGTATCTTTTCTTATCAATTAAATATATTTTAATATAGATCAGATAATATTGTAATAAGATAAAAGCAGATGAAAAATATGTTATTAAAATTTGACTATAAGGTCTCAATAATCACTTCTCATTTATTGTTTCTCAAATAAACTTTTAGATATAGTGTCGTCGCTGCACTGTGACCAGCTTGTAGCAATATTATGTTGCCTGTAACTTTGTCGCACCATGATTCGTTCTTTATCTTGGAAACGTACATATTTCGCGAAGAAACCACCCAATGTAACTTTTCCGGGACTTTCCTTCCTTCATATTATGCATAAAAATCGCTTTACTGTTAGTCTGATGAGGACAAAAATAAACGGACAGACACACACACGGCGCGCGGCGGTGTGCGAGTAATTAAGCTCACTAATGTCAGATGAGCGCTTCCGGCGGGATAATGTACGCCGTAACTGCTCTAACTGAGCTAACTCGCGGCCCTCCAGGGGTAATTGACCTCTTTAGCTTACACCTAGGTACAGCTGAACTAGTAGGAGTGCACTAGTTGGTTTTGTTTTTGTAGGCTGTTTATTGTTAGAGCTGTGATGCGCATGGTGCTCCTGCACATCGCGGTCCACGTGTGGGCTTTTCTAGACCATCCCGCGGGACGACCTAGAAAAGTACATGCTTTGATGAGTCTGCGAGACGCGGACAATCGCTGGTAGAGTTGCGGTGGGTTGACCGTGCCCGTGACTGTGCCTAGGCGGGGAGTGGAGCACCATGGGGTTTTAGTGGGCAGTTCCTCGGAGAGTCCCACATACTCCGGCCGATGTCCCCAATCCGCCGGGGATGCGCAAAGCCCATGTAAAAAAGAGGCTGTTTATTGTCATTATGTAGACGAGACGAGACGCAAAACAATACAAAGTAAAGCTATCAAAATATTATTACTTAATGCCAATTTGACATTTCAATTTTGTATCGCCATAATATCAAGTTGCGTCTCTTCGTTTTGGTGTAAACTGACCCTGTTACTGCTTTTATTATGATTTCGTGGCAAGTGTGAATTAGCTCCCTTCTTTAAGAAAAGGTTGCCTATATACTTTAGTAAACGAACAAAACGAGCCAAAACACAGCTCAACGCTATTGATTATACACTATTTTCAAATCATTCTTATTGTAAAAGAGTTGTTTTATATTGGAATTTAAAGTTTTTAGGGTTCCGTACCTCAAAAGGAAAAAACGGAACCCTTATAGGATCACTTTGTTGTCCGTCTGTCCGTCCGTCCGTCTGTCAAGACCCTTTTTCTCAGGAACGCGTGGAGGTATGAAGCTGAAATTTATATCAATTACTCAGGTCTACTGTCCCTTGAAGCTGTGAAAAAATCAAACTTCTAAGCCAACGCAATCAAAAGATACAGCCGTTTATGCCGCAAATTTTCGACACTTGCAAGGGAATCAAAACCTACAGGGTGCTTCCCGTGAACTCAGAATCTTGAAATTTGGTACGAAGCAACGTCTTATAGCATAGATAAAGGAAAAATTACGAAAACCATAAATTTTTAGTTACATCACATAATATATTTTTTTTTAATAATTTTAAACTTACTACCCATTTCCTCATAAACGCGTAGAGGTATTAAATTGAAATTCATACCAAATACTCAGGTCTATAATACCTTTAAGCTGTAACAAAATCAAACTTTGTAAACCTTGCAGGTTTGTACGGAACCCTCGGTGCGCGAGTCCGACTCGCACTTGGCCGGTTTTGTTTACTCCAGGCCCTCAATATGTCTCCAAAGCACGACTGTACAACCTGGGCATGCCTTCAAGGCTAAAATCGATACAAGATTGGTCCTCGACGCGGCATATTACCGCCGTCTGCCCGCAAATCGAGTTAACATCCATTCATGGGCCGACGGCACACTCTGGCCTTTCAGCTAGATTTGATTACGACTCACATAAAGAGAAGGTTTTAGTGCAAGAAAGCTACTCAGTACCGAAGTAGTCCTGCAGTGACAGAATATTTTGTGGAGTTATTCTTGTTTGAAGTGCGAAGAAACTTAATGTTTGTGAGAATAAAGGACGTATGATATTACATCAAAGAGTTCAAAGACTTTATATAACTATTACCATAAATTAGTGGAATCAAAATTTTGTGTATAAACGTAACACGTAGAATTTGAATACAGGCTTTAAAGCATGATCAAAGTAGAGATGCAAACATGGGCGTAGCGAGGTACGGGCCGGGGGGAAGGGGGGCAGATGCCCCCCCCCCTACAAGAGCGATCGGTCGCTAATGCTCATGAGTTTCATACCTAAACGTGGAGCGGAGAGAGTTGCGGGTGTGAGGGGAGGCATTCAATCCCAGTTCGCTCGCTCATATTTTGTTTTTAATTTTTACCTCACCTTCAATACTATTCTGAGATACTTACCTACTCATTATATGTTAAAAATCACGAATTCGAAGTCTAGGATTTTCTTAATAAATCCTATATATAGAATTCTGGTTACGCCCATGGATGCAAAGGTATACTGACGGCTTTTAGGAACAAAAATACAGACATCGTTCGTCAATCTATCACTTTTCTATTCTTCCAATGAGAGGAACCCTTCCCACGGTGGCCTTACTAAGAAATAGTATTATGTTTTCTCGTTACTCTTTAATTTCGTTCTATTCGTATCTCTCTCTCTCTCTCTCTCTCTTTCGCTATATTCTTCGATCTCGTTACTGTTGATGGAACTCATTAGTTCCATCGATATAGTAGTATGGTTATATAGTATTTATTACATACTAGTATTAGGCCTAGTATATTAAACTGGAATGGAATGGAGACCAAGGCTAGGAAATCGGGGTGTAGGTCGACCTCCAACTAGGTGGGACGACGATCTCCGTTTAGTTGCGGGTCCATGTTGGATGCGAGTAGCAGGAGATCGGTCATCTTGGCGTTCATTGAGAGAGGCCTATGTCCAGCAGTGGACGAATATAGGCTGATATGATGATGATGATGATGATATTAAACTAGTATCAAATCCAGGATTAATATAATATGAGCTGGACTCCACGTGCATCAGGCCAACTGTCTGTACAGGAATAGCCTGGAAAGTAAATTACGGCGCAGGCCGACCGTGGCCGATGCCATTGCTAAATATTAATATTGGCAGTAATATCAGAGATAGCAAATCAAATATTATATATTATTAGTTGTCCCGGCAAATGTTGTTTTGCCATATAAAGTATTTCGCCCATATTGTTTTATTAAAGTGACTAAATAAGTATGGCACCATGGCAACATCGCTATCCCGTCGCACAAACAATGGTCGCCGTCAGTCTCGAGTAGTAATAATTTACTATTATTTATTCAACAAATGCACTTATCAATATAGTTACACAGCATTTCTATGCGAAATTAATATTATGTAAACCGACGTAAGGCACTAGTCTAGATGATGCCCGTGACTTCGTTGCGCCAAAATTCGTTTATCGCGTGGGAACCGTACTTACATTTTTCCGGGATAAAAAGTATCCTATGTGATACTTTGAGTCCCGGGACTTAAAGTAACACCACGCCAAATTTCAACAAAATCGGTTCAGCGGTTGGAGCGTGAGGAGGTAACAGACAGACAGACACATTTTTGCATTTATAATATTAATATGGAAGTATGGATATGAGCGAAGCCACAGTGCTCCGTTGCGGTGTTTTGCCGCAGCGGTGCTACAGCGGTGTCCCAACCCTTAATTATGGCATTTATTCGTAAAAAATGTATCTAAGTCCGTGGTCGTCAAATTGCGGCCCGTGGCCGTTATCTGTGCGGCCCGCGACAAAGTAAATTATTTGAATGTTCAACTATACTACACAATGGTTAAAATTACGCCAAATTTAATAATAAACGTAACTGGCCAATTCTGGTCGGTTATCGTTAATGTTTAGTTAACAAATGCCAAAATAATAACCTTATCTAGTTGTTGTATAGGGCCTGATTACACCTATCGAGTAGAGTGGCGAGACTATATGTTCTCGACCAAAAAAATTTGCCGAGAGTACCTTCTCGCCACTTTACTCGGTAGTGTTAATTCAGACCGCAACGCGACGCGTAGATAGATATGCATTTCTAAATTTGCATGGATTTGACAGATTTGCGAGACGTCTCACGCTCACAAAATCTGTCAATTCAGTACAAATTTAGAAATGCATCTACGCGTCGCGTTGCGGTCTGAATTGACCCGTAGGTGTAAAAAAGGCATTAGTGTGGAACTGCTCTTGAAGCGCCCTTCACATACTCTGCGGCCCGGTGCTGGCACTCACATTGTCATGTGTGGCCCTTGGCCAGTAAAGTGTGACGACCGCTGATTTAAGTCTTCGGAGCGATACCGCTGCGACCTAACGGAGCAATGTGACTTTGCACTAAGTGAAAACGGTATACATGCTACCCTAAAATGTTCTTTTACTTGATTATTATCATTTTCTGACTACTAATAACATAATATGGTTTGAGCATTCGTATCGTCTTTGACAGTCAAGGGCCCGTGTCCCTATCTGTGCATTTTTGCGTAATTTTACACTTGATAGCGCATGCCATCTCTTACCCAACATCTTTTAGAAAACGTTTACTTAACGACACTTCTCACTCCGAAAACAATCGTTTACTCGTTCAACGCAACGTAAATCCAAACACAGGTTCCGTTCGGGCGTTCTACCGTGAATATCCAAACTTCCGAAATATTCCAGACATAATATTGTATTTCCGTGTGTAACCGCGATGCCCTAATCCTCGTGAAAGGGCTCCGTCTTCGCGTCGCCCTTCGCCTCAGGATTAGGACCGGTTCGCCGCTCACCCCTGGCTAATTACGATCTTAGCTGCGGCGGAGTTTAATTGTACCGTTATAAACATTGACGCACCTGCGGGCGATTGCTCGCTCAATAACCTCCTCCTTTTTGTAAGTCGGTTAGAGAGAAACAAGCTGACAAGTTAGATGGATGTCCCGAGGGTCGTTTTTCTAATCATCATCATCAACAACGTCAAGAGCTGACTGATCAAGTTATTAAAAAGTAACTTTTTGCATATGTACAACTTTAGTCTAATCCCATTGAGATGAAATAGGTTCTTTTTCTCACTTTTAACCAAGAAATATATTTTTATTAAATGAGCCATTGCTCATTCGATGACCTAGGAACATTGAGAGAGATCTGCGGGATTAGAACCCGTGACCTCCGGCTTGAGTGTCGACGCGCTAACCAGCTGAGGCACAGAGGTCGTCGAAATATGTAATAGCCTCTAGTCTCCTGCCTAGGGGCTAATAGTGATGATGACGAAACATCTTACGTTGATATTAGATATGGTATAGTCCCTGATAGCTTTTTGCGGGTAGCGAAGACAAATCGCTCGCAATTGGGGCCTAACGGGGCTTACTGTAATGTGGGCCCGACCCGACCCGACGCGACCCCGCACCATACGTGTTATAATTGCCGAGGATATAGTGCGTACAAATTAAATACTAATATCCCTGAACTTCGTACTACTTCAGCGCTATTTAGGAACATTGAATTTAAATAAAAAAAAATGAAATATGCCCCTCGCTATAATTTCTGTTATGATGTAGGCAATTACTAAGAAAGGATTTCTTTCAAACTCAGACCCCTAAGAGAGTAAAATAGAGAGTTAAATTTGTACAGCGTTTATTTCCAAGTTACTCAAGAAAAAAATAACAAAACACGAAAAACAATTGTTTAAACATCAAATTGAACATGCAAAAACAATTATTTTCACTGTAATGAATGTAATTTCAGTCCGTAATCGGTAAAGCGGAGTGAACATAAGCTGCCTCAAGACGAACACAAAAATTACCTAATTACCTGCGGGCAAAGTCAATTACTTTGCAGATTTCATTTCAATTTGCTTAAAAATTGCTATAAAGCTACTTGATGTTGCTAGGGACTTAATAGACTTAGAGCAGTCTAACTTGACAGATAAAGTATGGAGAATCTGTCAAATAAGTTGTTGATAGCCTATCCGGCACATTATCAGGTAGTGGTGAAACAGGCCCTCAGAGCATGTTTCACCACTTTCTGATAAAGTGCCGAATAGGCCATTCACAGCTTTATTGACAGATTCTCCATACTTCAACTGTCAAGTTAAGTGGTGGATAGTCTATTCGGCACTTATCAGGAAGTGGTGAAACAGGCCCTTAATAGAAGAAAATATTCAAAGACTATATTAAGTATACCCTATGAATCCTGTAGTTTTCGACAACTGTGACTCATAAATATAAATTCAGTAATTTCGGAGCTTATTGGTGCAAACACAGAAGCATGTTATGTAGCGCATAAGTTTAAGATCGCTCAACACAAATGGTAGTAGAGCGCAGTGTTCGATTTAAGGCCTGTTTGGTGGGGGACGCTATTCGTAGATCAGTGACAAAACGGGACGTTATTGGTAAATATTAATAATAATATCTATGGTCGCTTCACACCACGTCAGTCTGGCCCCGTGAGTGGCTTAAGCTGCCACACACTCAACAATTGAGCCACAGGGGTCGTCAAATCAAAAAATCAAAAATCCTCGTCAGACGGTGACACGCTATTAAATATTGGCAGTTGTTATTAGTTATTACTATCAATATTGTACACATGCGATGATTCCTACAATTTTCCATAGCGATCTCAAAATTATACGCTGACTGTATATTAGAGTGGATTTAGTAAAAATTTGAAATAAGTAAGTACACAAAAGAAATCAAAGTTGCCTAATACGCTCAAAAGGCAAATAGCCAATAAAAGCTCGAAGTTAAAAAATTCAGATCCTCTGGGACTCGGAAGAGCCTTCGGACGTCCGCTGATATGTGTAAAAGGAACAATCGGAGTGTTTACAGATGTGAGCAACATCTGAATTCTTATTAGGTTGGGACTACGTTTCCGGAAGGCTGGGGAGGAATTAGAGCATTGAAAATAGAACTTTGGACTTTGGGTTGAAGTGTGATTTCAACATTATAGCTTAAAATCACGCATTGGTATAAGTCTAATTATTGGTTTGAAGTCACTGACCTCCATTATACAAGTACGCTGGACCTATGATACCCACTTTTTTGTGCCTATTTGAAGCGGAATCAGCGCCCCCGGTGAGAGGGAAGAGAACTAAATTTGACGTAACTTGCAAATGGCCGCTTAATCGTTATTGGTTGTCATCACACTATTATTAGTTCCAAACACTCCCACTACTGCTATCAGCGCCAAAATGGCGACTTTCAAACGTCATTTTTACGTCAAATTTAGTTCCTATCACTCACATTGGGGGAGCTGATTCCGCTTCAAATAGGCACAAAAAATAGCTGTCATTTCAAAGGGTATCATTAGTCCAGCGTACTTGTATAATGGAGGTCAGTGTTTGAAGTAAAATTGTAAAATTATATCAATGACAATCTCAAAAACTTTCCTTGATTCCAAGTAAGACAGCGTTAATACGGCTTTAACATTATAGAATCGGTTTTTAAATTCTCACATAAAACGGACAAGCCAAGAAATATTTTCTGTAACATTTAACCGCCCTGGACATCGGCGAACTGTCTGCGGATAGTTTTAAAATATGTGCACACTCACACCGGGCACGGTTAAAGTTGAAAACCCGGGTGATTCCACGTGGAAACACCCCCCGGCACCCCCTCGCGCCCCCTCGGCCCCCGGGGGTATTAGGGTCCGTCCTATTGAAATAAAACATTAAAGCCACCGGCAAGAAGTTGCCTCAAGAAGTTGCTTGAAGGTTCCCAACAATAAAGGAACTTATAACTCGGGTGACACGAAAATCCTTTTACCAGGTGTTTATTGAGCCCACGGCTGGGCGTGGGCTTTGATTGTTAATTAATATGATGGCTGCAATATTATAAACTGTTTGTGATTTAGCTGACTAGATGCCCGCAAC
This sequence comes from Cyaniris semiargus, assembly GCA_905187585.1. NCBI lineage: Eukaryota > Metazoa > Arthropoda > Insecta > Lepidoptera > Lycaenidae > Cyaniris > Cyaniris semiargus. Next base: position 20,268,654 of record LR994551.1, on the reverse strand, counting down.
TCCGTTGCGCCAAAATACGTTTATCGCTCGAGAACCGTACATTTTTCGAGATAAAAACTATCCTATGTCCTTTCCCGGGCCTCAAAGTATCTGCATACCAAATTTGGTCAAAATTGTTTCAGTGGTTTAAGCGTGAAGAGGTACTAATAGACAGACAGACAGATGCATTTTCACATTTATAATATAAGTATGGAAGTATGGATTACTAACGACTAACGAGTAACCGAAACTATAATCGTAGCTATTTCGGCATTTATATATTTATAAACACCCTATAGAGCCATTTTATTTTATTTTAACATAAAATGTCCTTTTATGTGTTCTACTCTACATTTTTCCAAATATCAACAAAGTCCAATAATTTAATAGCCTGTTCAATGGAAACGAATAAAATATTCCCTTTAAGTATTATTATTAGTAGATGCGGATTTAGCTTATTTAATATCATTGTTTCATAAACCACTAAATAGGTAGGTATTAGTGTTTACTAATAAATAACTATAGTCTTACATATTACAGTACAATATAAACAACTGATCTCAATTTTACAATTAAGTAAAAATTAGTTGGTACTAAAAGCGTAGTCTGGTAGGCGTGTATACGAGGCGATGCGAGCGGCGCCGAAAGCCTTTCCCTGTACCGACCTACTCTAAAATATACGTGAACCAGTTAAAAATATATTTATAATGCCTTATACTGAGGCGCGTGTAAGTGAGCCTTTTAGTAAAGGAAAATATATACGACTAGGTGACGCCCGTAATTCCGTTGCGCGAAATTAGTTTATCGCGCGGGAACCATACATTTAGCTGGAATAAAAAGTATCCTGTCCTTTCCTGAGACTCAAAGTATCTCCATACAGCAAAATCGATTCAGCGGTTTGGGCGTGAAGATGTAACGGACAGACGGACACACTTTCGCATAAATACAATATTAGTATGGATTTGTCGCGGTGCTTGTTGCCAAACTCCTCCGAAACGGCTGGACCTATTTTGTTGTTTTTTTTTGTGTTGTTCGATTTTTACACCTTCTTTGGGTGTGGGAATCGGCCGACACCTATTCATGTCCGAAATAACGTATATTACAAAACGACTTTTGCCGAGTTGGCTAGTATGTTGATTAAAATGTGGGCTTAATTCTAATCATTTGTAGATATTTTGTGGACACACACACACAGTCTGGTTTGTATTACCGTGTGGTAATAAAAATCTTTAAAAAACTTCCCATGACCCAGAAATATTGAAAACTTTTTGTTTTACTGGCGGGATTCGAGCTCGTGATACTCAACTACTAAACTACAAAGGTCGTCGAAACATTTTTCAAACGGTAAGACTACACTTAGTAGGTAAATTAATGTTAAAGCGGGAATTACTGTTAGTAGAGTCCGTCCAAAGTAAATTTTAACCCGAAGTTTCTACAAAAGCGAACCTTATACCGTTGAATTAAGATCTTGTTAAAGGTAAAATAGCTCCGAACGGTGTTAACTCAAAAATAATAGTCATAACCGAAACCTCGGCTTAACCGAGCAATTGCGACCGAATAGCCGTCGTGAAACAGAATATCTGCGGCTAATTAGCCGGCTAATAGCGGCTAATGGCGGCTAGCGGCTAGCCCGGCTAAGCCATCGATTGCCTTGTTATTATTGCACGGGGCAGATTGTACGAAGGTTATATTGCTGCTATATTTACTGTTTAATTACTATGTAAGCCGTTTGACAATGTTCGATTGATCTATTTTTACCCAACTACTGTTTAATTGGATGTACTCGTTAATTTTAGTAGTCGTTGTATTCCCCTGAGGCTCTTAATCATATGGCAACACCCACAGCTTATATGGCAAAACAACGTTTGCCGGATCAAGTAGTGAAAGTATGTATAGTGCTATTTTTTTAAATAAAATAAAATATATTTTTATTCAAAATAGGTATCATGAATACACTATATGTGTGTTCTACTGAAGTTTATTACTAATATGATTTTAATTAATGATACTTTCTATCATTACATCCATGTTATAATGGTCCGAGTGACTTAAAATTGATTTAAAAGACATATAATTTTCATAGTCGGGTTATAGTTATCTTTACAATATATAATAATTCTTAAAAAACCGGCCAAGTGCGTGTCGGGCCACGCGCCATATAGAGTTCCGTAGTACCGCTAGTTTTTGATAATTTTTGTATGGACAATGAATGTACATTTATAACGTGTTTTACACTACTAACAACATCATATCAGTTACGTCCAAAGGATTTTGAACGAAAAGTTCCTTTGTACTTCTACGAATACATTTTTTTAGTTGATCGAACATCCCACACGGTGGGGTGGACGCGAAAAAAAAACACCCCCACATTGATGTGTAGGGGAGATACTGTAAAAAAAATTTTTTTAAAGAGCATTCATGCCGAAGTACAGCTTTGTAGGCCTTATAATCTCTGAGCAAAACCGCGGACAGACAGACGGACGGACAGACCGAAACTATAAGGGTTCCTTCTTGACTACGGAACCCGTGTGAATAATCCCGTAGGTGTATCTCACATAGCAACAACATTACAATAATACAAGAATAAAACGCACATTCTTCGAGTCCATTTCGCGCGTCCCTCGCGTCCTCATACACGGCCCTTCCATTTGGCCGGGTATGAAATGTGCCCCCCCGGGAACGAACCTGCTTCCCCGCGCTTCGCCGAACAATCCCACGTCACAGTTTAAACGTCAAAAGAGAATAAATAATGTGAATTATTAAGTTTAATATTTTATTATATTAAACTGAATAATTTTAATGTAATAATTTATCAAACTTAATAATTCACGAAAACAAGTGGGCTGTTTTCGTTAAAATATATTTCAGTTTTTTTTTTTTTTTTTATGAAATAAGGGGGCAAGCGAGCAAACGGGTCACCTGATGGAAAGCAACTTCCGTCGCCCATGGACACTCGCAGCATCAGAAGAGCTGCAAGTGCGTTGCCGGCCTTTTAAGAGGGAATAGGGTAATAGGGGAGGGTAGGGATGGGAAGGGAAGGGAATAGGGGAGGGAAGGGAATAGGGGAGGGTAGGGAAGGGAATAGGGTAGGGGATTGGGCCTCCGGTAAACTCACTCACTCGGCGAAACACAGCGCAAGCGCTGTTTCACGCCGGTTTTCTGTGGGAACGTGGTATTTCTCCGGTCGAGCCGGCCCATTCGTGCCGAAGCATGGCTCTCCCACGTATAGTTTTGTATATTATTTTAACATAATGTTACATTGTTCTCTCGCTTGTGTGGCATACTATTGTTGTGTCGCTCTCGTCGCGTTCCTGTATAAAAGATAGTATTTTCTTCTAAAGCACTTTAAGTAGTGCGTGTTGAAGGTTATAATTATCACGTTCTTTAAGTAATTTTAAGGGCCTGTTTCACCACTTCCTGATAAGTGCCGGATAGGCTATCCACCAATTAACTTGACAGATGAATTATGGAGAATCTGTCAAAAAAGTTGTGGATAGCCTATCCGGCACTTTATCAGAAGGTGAAACAGGCCCTAAAAATATAATAAGGAAATAATGGAAAATGAAGTAACATAAAAGATAGTTAACCATAAATTACGCAACGAAGTGCATATTATTATCATTATATTTTGTGGGAAATATTTTTACACTACTGTAAAAAAAACCCTTTTTGATTTAATCAAGTTCCTTCGAGTGTATTATTTAACAGAGTGTACACGCATTTTTATGTGTACTTTAAATCAGTTTGAAAAATGGCCGTAGTCCGTAGCGCCTCGTAGCGCCTCGTAGCGCCTCGTAGCGGCTCGTAGCGGCTCGTAGCGATGCCGTAGCAAAGTAATTGACTTGAATGTATAAAAACATTTACAATGATACATTATCATGTCATTTATAAACGCAAAATATTATATCATATGTAAATGATATTATAATAATCTATAATTCTATACTATACTAATATTATAAGGCTGAACAGTTTGTTTGTTTGTTTAAACGCGCTAATCTCAGGAACTACTGGTCCGATTTGAAAAATTATTTCAGTGTTAGATAGTTCATTTATCGAGGAAGGCTATAGGCTTTATATTATAATAATAATATCTATGGACGCTTCACACCACGTCAGTCTGGCCCCGTGGTAAGTACCTGATGGACTTGTGTTACAGGTACCAAACAACGGAAATATATTTAATACTTTTATACTATACATATATTTAAGATTTTTATTATATTATACACATATTTAATACACATCCATGACCCAGGAACTTTGAAAACTTTTTGTTCCGTCGGCGGGATTCGAACCCGCGACCCCCGGCTTGAGCTACCAACAGCCCACCAACTGAGCCACAGAGGTCGTCAATTGGTATTATCACGCTAAGACTAAAAGGAGCGAAGAAACAGAGGAAAATGTAACAAAAACTAGGAAAATTATTCAAAAGGGCTTATCTCACGAACTACTGGAGCAATTTTTATGTTATTTGGCACAGATAAAAAGTAGACCACGTGAAGGATCATAGGCTTTTTTTTGTGGGCTAATTTGTCTGTGAAATTCCTAATTTACGTGGGTGAAGCCACGCGAAACGTCTAGCTAATAATAATTCGTACATATTCACAAACAGTTATAGAAAAAATGCACGGTGACTTACAAAAAGCAAGGTGTGTTATTATTGGTAGAAAATGTTCTGGCTCAATTTCTTTATGAAATATCTTTCTTCTACCGATGCACGGTGGTGTCTAAAAACATCCGACTTAGTTCGCTCTCCAGTTTTTCATTTTATAATTTTTCAACAGAAAAACCTTCCCACAATTCCTCGTAGCTCTAGATCGTAAGTGCATTAACTATAGTAGACAGTGGACAGTAGACAGTAGGTGTGTCGGGTGTTGACAAATGGTTTCCCGCGGCCAGCGAGTTCCGACGCCCCGATAAAAACTACTAACGACTTAACAAAATAAAAGTCATTCGGTTGATGGGATCGGAAAATTACATTATTGAAAGCAATATCCATACTTCCATACTAATATTGTAAATGCGAAAGTGTGTTTGTCTGGCTGTCTGGCTGTTACCTCTTTATGCCCCAACCGCTGAACTGATTTAGCTGAAATTTGGTGTAAAGATACTTTGTGTACCGGGAAAGGACATAGGGTAAGTACTTTTTATCCCGGAAGAATGTACGGTTCCCGCGCGATAACCTATTTTTTGCGCAACGGAGTTAAGAATGTCATCTAATACAGTAATAAAAAATGTGCTGAGGCGTGCCGGATGATCGTCTTTAACCATGGTACGAACAAAATGTAACTAAAGAGACAAAAAACAGGATATGGGCAAAAGCCCATAATAATAATAATAATAATATCTATGGACGCTTCACACCACGTCAGTCTGGCCCTGTGCTAAGTACCTGAAGGACTTGTGTTACAGGTGCCAGACAACGGAAATATATTTAATACTTTTATACTATACATATATTTAAGATTTTTATTATATCATACACATATTTAATACACATCCAGACCCGGGAACATTGAAAACTTTTTGTTCCGTCGGCGGGATTCGAACCCGCGACCCCCGGCTTGAGCTGCCACACACTCAACCAATTGAGCCACAGAGGTCGTCAGCCATAGACGGCTCATTATAAATAAATTTAAAAAATTAGCAATATTATGATAGTTTACACTGTAAGTTTTTCTTGAAGTTTTCCACTGGGCAGTACAAAATTAAAAAAAACAAAACGGGTTGCACTCCGAAAGTTATATACTTTTTGAGCGCATTGCATTCTAGAAAAAGAGAGAGACATTTCTTTCACACGCCTTGCCGGCAGTCTGTTATTCTTTCGGTGAAAATCTATACTATGCCCAAAGTCTTATAACCATGGTTATTTTCAAAGTACTATGCTTGATTATCGAGAGAGCACGGGGGCTGAAAATTATAATAATAAACACGAAGTTAGGGAACGTTCCAATATAAAGCTTACCGCTTATAGGGAACGCTAGGTAATACAGGGTATAACAATATAGTTATAATACCCTAGTGTTTTTTTTTTATGAAATAAGGGGGCAAACGAGCAAACGGGTCACCTGATGGAAAGCAACTTCCGTCGCCCATGAACACTCGCAGCATCAGAAGAGCTGCAGGTGCTTTGCCGGCCTTTTAAGAGGGAATAGGGTAATAGGGGAGGGTAGGGATGGGAAGAGAAGGGAATAGGGGAGGGAAGGGAAGGGAATAGGGTAGGGGATTGGGCCTCCGGTAAACTTACTCACTCAGCGAAACACAGCGCAAGCGCTGTTTCACGTCGGTTTTCTGTGAGAACGTGGTATTTCTCCGGTCGAGCCGGCCCATTCGTGCCGAAGCATGGCTCTCCCTCGTATATTTATATATATTTGTATGAGCCCCCTATATATAGACTTCACTGTAAAAGTAGCAGCGCTAATATATTTTTTTTACTTTTGTACGGGCAAACTCTTGACGCTGGGGCGCTTGTCCATACAAATTACAAAAAAATTGCTCTTTCAGCACTGCCACTTTCACAGTGAACTCTAAGTGAGGAATACATACACAACCTAAAGTGTTATCACTTTGTTTTTTGTAACACGCACACGTAGTATAAGCTGTGAATACATCAGTGAGCGGAGTCGCGCGTCGCCGCTACCCTGTGGTGTAAACAGTGTTGAGTACTAGCGCTATCGAGTATCGCAACAGCGAGCGATTGTGACAGTTATGTCGACCGGTATTACGAAGCAATAGCGAGCGATTGCCTTTGCGGACTAACCTTAATTAAAAAAAATGATGAAACACTAAAAAATATTTTGTAGTTAATTTTTGTGCAGGAACCTAGGTAATTACTATTTTAAGCTGAAAAATAACCCAAACATGTTAAATATTTTCGTATGAGAAAATGATTTTGGTATTACGTTGTATGAGAATTTCGATGGCACCCGGCCTCTTAAGGATCTCAAAATGTTCTTCGAAACACTCAAATCAGTCAAAAACTATTCGGCCAGGAAGTTTCGCCTCGGCCGTTATTGAGCAGCAATAAAACTTTCGAATAATTGTTATTCGTATCTTATTACGCGATTTTTAAACGAGCCTGTTTTAACTATTACTTAAGTATCTAAAATAATAAGCACCTAATTTTTATATCTTGACTTTAAGGCGGGCTGGAACCCCATTTTGTTATTTCTTGATACCCGATTTACCTAGTTCCAATATAATAACGAAAGTTAAAAAAATATGAGATATAGAGCACAATATTTAAAAGGGTTTTAATCAAAAACATTTTAATAAAAAATAATACTTTCGCTGTAATTAATTTACAAACTCACCTCCGACAAAACTTCGACGACCTCTGTGGCTCAGTGGTGAGCGCGTTGGTAGCTCAAGCCGGGGGTCGCGGGTTCGAATCCCGCCGACGGAACAAAAAGTTTTCAAAGTTCCTGGGTCATGGATGTATATTAAGTATGTGTATCATATAATAAAAATCTTAAATATATGTATAGTATAAAAGTATTAAATATATTTCCGTTGTCTGGTACCCGTAACACAAGTCCATCAGGTATTTACCACGGGGTCAGACTGACGTGGTGTAAAAGCGTCCATAGATATAATTAAAACTCTTTGTCATCGAAATATAAGTATTAACAAGAGTAACTTACATTTTATTTTAATAAATTGTCAATGAATCTGTTTTAAAAAGGTCTGAAACGAATAATCTTTTTTTTAAATATTTATTTCGAAAGATATTAAAAAAAAAACACGAAAAATAAAATAGAAGATCCGCCCGTCGTAACTTACAATTTTATGCTAAGCTAAAATGAATCTTATTGCGATGCGTACACGCTTGGCATTCGCGTTCGCAAGGTTATCGTTTTGGAATTGAGGTAAGTGATCGCCTTAATATTGTTGATAGCAACTGATCTCTATACAAATGTAATAGCCTCCAACGTATTTGCGCCCTGAATGGCGGTATTACGTCGTATTAACCAATCACAAGGATCACCTCTGTCCGACTGTTGTGTCGCAATCACCGCGCGCCGTGATTACACCGCGCCTGGCCCACACTACACATGATTGCAGTCTGACAACACTACATGTTCCCACCACTTGGAGATGATGAGATTAGTGCCGGTTGTGTCTCGAATATTTGTTGTTGAGGTTGCAGAAGGGTTGTAAAATACGCAATGGTTTTTGGTCTTGTTACCCGAAGACTTTAAAAATGTAATAAAGGTTTACCAAACCTGACTTAAAGCTATAAAAAAGTTATTTTACGCTGAGTTTTTGTAAGATCGTCTAACATTGCAAAGCTTACCATGGCCACAGTAATAAAGGGAAATAATACTGGCAGATTTTGGAGAGAAAGTGGCGGATTTCCTTTGTAAGTCTGTCACTTGTCTTTTCGTCTTTAGAATAAACCATTCTTAAAGTGGCCATGCTGAGTAAGCTGATCAAGTCAGCATATAAAATTCCCAGTGTATAGTCGTATTGAAGCAATCAATACGACATCAAACGTTGGGGTATTCTAGTTTAATTCACGATCAGTCTACTCATTAATTCATTGTTTACCGGTATGTAATAAACCGTTAAGGCGTCTCATTGACTGGCCAAGTAGACGGCAGCGAGTAGCGTCAAAACAAGAGTCGTTAGGTAATGATAGATGTTGATGATGATAACCTCAGAAATGTAATAGTCTTTTCTAATAGTAACTAACTAGTCGGATACTATATTTTATTAGAGACCCACGATATGGACCCTTGTAATAATAATACACGTCATTACGGACTTTTACTTTTACGGACAAGTTTTGCCCGTGGGCTACCCGCAAATACATGGTGTATACCCGCAATCCACATGTTCACCGCGACCGAATGTGCGCACGGGCGACTGAATTGCCGCTGCGATTTTTCAACACGCTTTTATTAGCTTAGGCTGTATACGTATGTAACGGAATCTCTGAGCACGATTTTTACCTACCTCCAGAAGTCTAATTAATTCGAATCCTTGCATATGTATTGACTATTGAGGCAATAACAATGCTTTAATTTGTTAATTAAAAAAAAAAGGGTTATTTTTTTTTTAAACTATTATTTATTATGAATATGCCTATATGGATAATACCGTGTATAGCCCGATCAGTCTCAAAAGTTTTCCTCAGTAAGACTTATCAAAATATTTTTACACTTAAAAAGTGGTTACAGCAACTGAGTTACAGATTTAGTTGAAATAAGTATTTAGAACATGTTTTATGAGTAGGCCAAGTGCAATGCTAACCAAGTGATTTAAACATTATGATTGATCGCGCAGCATCTTTGTCTATAAGGCTTCTTACGGACTTGCCAACGGCAGATACAACTGCCTAATATAGAGATGTCGAAAATGTCGCGGCGACAGTTTGGTATCACGCAACATATTTTATAGTGTCTCGCGAGTCACTCGCATGTAAACAATTTATATGCAATAATATTATCGCATCCTCCGCTCGAGATCCCGGCGAAACCTTTTTTAAACGACTAAGCTAAATCTCGGCGAAGGCAGACGAAAACAGGAAATCTGACCGCAAACTCGAGATAATAGAATCCCGGCGGCCATGTTGGATTTCACAAAATTTTATTGCCGCAGATAAGGAGTGGCGGGCGTTCGGAAATATCTGTCAAATATGTTACGGTTAAGTGTTTTTAACAGAGAGGATTTTCGCACGAATCGTCGGACTTTATACCCGTTTATTGAGCTAAGAGCGAACATTTTGAGTTAATTTTGAGCTGTGCTGAGAGAGAATTTAGGCGGATTTTTCGTTGACTATATTTTGTGAGAGTTTAGAATGATAGGAGTAACGAAAGTTTATGTACCTAAACGACATTAGTTCCCGGTTCTTTTTACTCGAGTTTATCATTTCAATTGCGTTGCTTATTGGTTTACGTTTTGACACTAGCTAATCAATAAGCTACATAGTAAATAAATAAACTCCTGTCCGAAACCCTCAGAAATCGGGCAAATGACATTCGTAGTCTATATATCATTCACTCAAGTTGAGAAAGAGTTACTTAAGGTTATGATAATTTTTCTTTATTTTTAAATTCGTAAATACTGCACTCCTGCGACTGCACACTGTGTTTTAGATTTCCCCTTTATGTGGTTTTGAGCTCTTGATGTGTTTAACTTACGAGATAGTTTTTATTAAATATGGTCATTATAATTGGAATGTCATTAAATATAAACAAAAGTTGTAGAACAGACGCAGTGTGAGTCGACTTAGGGTTGTCAAATCCACAAAATTTTCTTACATCTCTGATATTTACCGTCAGTATCAACTAATTATCGCCGAAATTTTTAAAAAGTACTTGTTTTTCAAGGTGGCGAAGTATCTTAAAAAAACAATGACCTTTTTATTACTTAAGGAGTATAATGGATTTGTATGAAAGCTTTTCTTTGTTTCCTTGACTTTCTGCTTAAACTATGGGCGTATTTATGTATTCTTTGACTTTCATTTATTATAATTTTACTTCTAGTAGTGGTGTAAGTACATAAAACTAAGAAATTTACCTACACATGATATAGGTGACAACCCTACTGATATTCGACGGGGGGTAGCGGAATACACTGCCTACTGTGAGTTAAGAAACACATAAGTTATCATCATTAAATACTTGTTTTGTTTCAATATCAAAGAGTTTAAAAATAACAGCAAAAAGTCTTCATATAAGAGTATAATAACATTAAATATTAATGTTAATATGTTGTACTTTAAAAATGTATGACTGGAATACGAATTCATTCCAATGCGGTATGCAAGGCCCTATTTTTTATTTTAAACCTATAACACATATTCTAATAAAGTCTTTCTTCTGTTTCAGGTATGGCAACATTAAATTTCCTTAATGAGCTAAGAAGAAACCAGGTAAAGTGATCGAAAGTAATAAATGATAATGGCTGGTAGATCTTCTATCCTATCTTGTTAGCCCTTATGAGATTATTAAATGCTGCCCGTAAATTCGTAACCACTGAAACTCGTGGATCGCAAGGCAACCTTACATTATCCGATCGTATATATTTTTCCATCTTAATGTCTCCAAACCGAATTTGATCGATATCGATTCAGTGGTATGGATAACATGACGAGGACAAGAAGAAGTTGCCTCAAAGAAATTGCACATATACTTAACACTACAGTACACGCGCCCCTTTTTTTACACGAGTACTCGCGTGGCCTGCCATGGGCGTCCCCAGATAGGGGCAGGGGGGGGGGGCAGCAAATTTTTACGAAAATGTGACAAAAATCGTACTGATGAGATCAAACATGTGTATTTCTTCCGTGAAACTTAAATAAGTAAAAATTTTATTTGTTTTATATTATTCGAGATTCAATACTACTGACAGATCAGAATAAAACTAAAAATCACAAATCTAGCACCACTTTCTTGGATATCAAATTATCGAATTTGGGCTCTCATGCAACGTTGTCATCGACCCGTGCGTTTTTTTTATTTATAAACTCAATTGTTTATATATTATGGTTATGTCGCAGCCAACTGGTTTAAATAGCCGTTCAATCAAACAGCTAGCCCTTTGATTGCACAACGCCATTCAATCACACGTCTAGCTTTTTATTTGAATATTTAAGTCGCTCAAAACGTTCAAAAGCCGCCGTTTGATTGAATTAGTTCAGCGCTCACCACCGCGGCGCTAGGTGCGTTTTGTTTACAATATGGCGTCAACTAAATGGTGTTTTGTGGTTGTATTAAGATATTTTTCGTAAATATACGTTACAAGTATTATTAAAGAAACAGAAATTATGGGGGCACGTACGAGTGAATCAAAATTTAAACTAATATTCGAGGAGAAATTACGGGATTATGAAATACATCACCAAGGTATTTATTGCAATTGTGTTCAAAATGAGTTAGAATACAATTAATCTGCTTGTTACAAATAAATAAATAAATAAATAATCTGTTTATTTCATGTAACAAATGCCAAACACAATACAACAATACTAAACTTATGATTGTAATCTCATGTGAGATTTTATACATAAGTAATGAGTTGCTTATTTTATATAATAACTAATATAAATGATTAGTTGTGACAGAATATCTATAATAATTAAATAACTATGATAACTTTCTATGATATATTATCTTTACCTTAATTACGCTTGTGTAATAATAGCACTAAATTAATGGTCATCTTAGTTAATTTACCATTTAACCAGTTGGCTAAGCGTCATCTAGCTGTAGTGTTGAACGTTGCAGTCAACAAGTCGGCTAAACGACGTATAGCCGTGTGATTGAATGGCGTTGTTCAGTCAAAGGGGTAGCTGTTTGATTGAATGGCTTTTTTAACCAGTCGACTGCGACAGTTATATTTCTAAGAATGAATGGCCTTGAATTTCAAGAGTCACCGGATTAGCTCATTTTTATAGAAGTCTGACTCCTAGACTAGGTTTTTCAAAACTGGTCAATATTTGTTACCTGTATTACTCTTGAGTCTTGATCAGTTATTTAGATACAGAAGCCAACTAGATAACCATATCCCTTCACAAAACTAAGATCAAAAGCCTAACGAGAAAATTAGAAAACCGGATCTGATGGCGCAAATTTTTTTATTGCAAAAACTACAAAATAGTTTATTGATCGATTAATTAAATGCAAAATACAAATTCATTATCTCATTTTAATCTATTTTCTTAAATTTATATGCAATTTGGTGATAATTCCTATGTTTCTGGTTAGTCATAAATCATAATATTGTTATCCTCGACGTCTTATTAATAACGTATTGTTGACGTCATTCTGTAAAAGTCACTATATGTTATGAAAAAATCCAATTTTTGTTTTTTATTCAAATGATTATAAATGAATTAAAGTATAAACGCATAAAATATATAATCATAAACAATAATAGCATTATAAACCAACAATTCAAAAAAACATGGTTGAATTTAGTACACCAATACTCGCGCGGACTACTATGGCAGTCCAGCGTTTTTGATGCCAAATATCTATTATTTCGATCGACTATGCGTACACCAGGTACTGAAGTTTTTTCAAAATCAAACGAGGATTATCTAGAATAACAATTTTGTAGCTTGCTTTAATAAAAAAATATTGCTGAAAAAGTGACCCTGGTCTACAATGGTAGTCCACGCGTGTACTCTAGTGTTAAGACTTCAGAAACAATTACAATAATGGCGACTAATGCTATACACTGATTTTATAAAACCATGTTTTGCATATCTACCCTATGCGAAAATCTTAATTTGCTACACTAGCAAAAAATAATAATAATTATGTTTTATATTTCTAACGGTTTCCGCGTGAGGTTTTCTAGCGCAAATAGCGTCACTCCTCTCCTGTGGGACCTCCTGTATAACCGGAATGGAACAATGTGAGATTTCCCGACGTACGTACAGCCGGCGCCCCGTATAGATATCCCCCATCTCGCACATTTCGTACGGGAACGGTGGTAAACGCCGAGCCGCTCGCCGTACCCTCCAGGCGAGGGACCGGACGGTGCAGTAAAAACAATGTGTCATACTTTGATAGATGTTTCACATGTAGTGGTGTGACGCATGTCGATAAAACTGCAGCTGTTGATTAATTATTTCAGACGCGAACATCCGTTTTTTTATAGTCAATTAGCACACAATATCGATATTACAAATTCGATAAACGTCCTGCGAGTAATCGCTAAAGTTTCAAATTGAATTACATAATAATACTTCCGAAACTAATTACTTTGTCTTGATTCTTTAATCTTTATTCGTGTTTGTGGCGTGACAAATTGAAAAGTAAATTTCTCAAGTGTTTTAAGCTCGGAGTTACGATTTACGAAACCGATTACGTAGATTATAATTATGTAATACGTCCAGATTTTATTTATTCTGTGTGATTCATTATTTTTTCAAAATATATTAATTTTCAATTTACTCTTCGATGTATTTTGTTTTTTTTTTTAGAAATATTTAAAGTATTAGTATAATATTCTCTACTTCTCTAACCATGCAAATGAGTGATAATAATAATCATAATTCAATTTCATGCAATAGATTTCCGCGAAGTTTAAATTAATTAGCTATTTAAATTAAATTCACTAATAGAGGGGAGTCGGATTAAAATGTTCCCAGGATAATAGGACTAAATATAATATTATAATTTATAAATCGAAAAGAATAAAAAAAATAAACAAAAGGAAAGAATCAATAATAATCGAAAAGAATCAATTTTAAATCAAGCCTTTTAAATAGACGATCCATCACAAAATTGTAATATCGATATACTTACATAATATAATATTGTGAGCTTTATGTGACATCACTACAAGACAATAGCGGTGCAGGACGCGCGACAAGAAAAACGTCTTCGCCGCACCTGGGCGGTGTAGCGCGCCGCGGTACATTGATATTTGCACATTTTTAATATAATGCACTTCGTGTCTACGTTTTGAATTTAAACGCTGAATTCGCATTTGTCGCCCGCTTCTTGCCTTCGACGTTTTCCTGTTAAGTTCGTGGCAATTCGTCTGTCGTATTGAACATCCTGTACAGTGTACAGTCTGTGCGGCTAAAAAGGACTTGAAATATATTTCAGTGCATATTTTTAAAGACCTTTGTTACTATTTTTAAACAAGATGGCTCATCGGTTAGTCATTAAAAGTAAGTTCATAAAATGTAATTGAAAATATTACAAAACTCATTTTAATCAAATATGGCATGGTTGTACTTTGACTCTGGATTAATAAGCCCTAAAAAAATTTGGCAGGTAGGTTTAAGTGCACTCTGTATAGCCTCTCATCTGTCAAGCGCCCAAAATGTGCGTCGTCGTAATACGACCTAATATAAATAAACAATTTAAGCCAGCTTATATTGTTTCTCTCCTTGTTACACTTCTTACAACGTAAACAATAAAACAGAGATGCAAATAAAAGCCGCCAACACATTAGTGTGAGCCGATATTTCAAGTGTAAACATAAAGCATTTTAATTGTGATGATTTATAATAAGAGTAATTTTAGAAATTGAAAATTTTCGAAAATGGCGTGACAGTTAAACGAATATGTTACCTTTTATACCGACACAGTACAGTTTTCCCGTGGGATACTGTAATAATTAGGTATTGCCCGTGGTGGCACCGCGTGTTGAATAATTTTAAAGTTGTACAATCAGAAAATTAATTCAAAGGCGGACCTACGTAATTTGGTCAGGCTATGTCAAGACCAGTCTACAGATGACGAGTCACGACTCATGACTGACGTGGACTTAACATAACCCGACCAGAAAACCCAGGTATGAATCTGACGCCTAATGATGAAAGAAGTCTATTAGGCTAGAACAGTTTTAAAGTATCAAGAGTGTTTGTGTACAACAGCACGTTCCCGGCAGGTCCCGCAGGTGTCCCCGGCCCGCCGCCCCCGGCCCGCCGCAGAAACAATTACCGCCGTATTAATTCTAATTTATTTATATACAGGGCGCGCACTTATTTATGTTGTACAGGCCGGGTGTGCTATTGATATACGGGGTGTTTTATTATTGCAAAATGTTTTTTTTTTTTAATATGTTACATGTTTTCTGGTTTGCCAAGAAGGAAGTTCATTTCCCTTTTGTTAGTATTATTAGAAACATGCACAGTTAACAATTTTTATAATAAGAACTGCGTTTGATCTTGTAATATCTGTATAGATATAGCTTGCTTTTACAAAGTCAAAAGTTAATGACTGTTTCTTTGTTACTTCTTCCATAGAGTGCACCCCGTTCTTATGGATAAATAGTATCCTATGTCCTTTTCCCGGGACTCGAAGTATCTCCGTACCAAATTCCAGCAAAATCGGATGAGTGGTTTGGGCATGAAGAGGCAACAGACAGACAAGCACACTTTCGCATTTATAATATTAGTAAGAAGTATGGATTATGGATATCCCCAAAATTCATACGGTTTCCGCGTAAAAGACTGGCCTCCATCTTGTGTTGATATGCAGGTTGCTCCTATATTTTAATGTATTAGCATTTCGGTAATGTTTAAAAAATGTTCTCAAAAATTCGTAAAAGACGCGGGATTCTAACTAGTATTGATATAATATTATGCTCATATATTTAAGTAGGATAGGATCATATTTTTATATACAGCATGTTCGCTTATTTATTTCGTCGTCGGAGGCGCGTTTTGAATACAGATGTGCCAGGGGATCTTGCAGGGGGAAAATGTAGGGGGGAGGGGGGTCGCGATGGGCAGGACCAGACCATAAGTTTAAAGGGCCCTAAGCTAGTAATAGTGCCACACTCATAGACATTTAATGATTGTGATTTAATTTAATAAAGAATTTGATAGACAATGTACGGGGTTTATGTCAAAATTTTTGTGAACTTAAAGTTAAGCGATCATTAGTAGTGCGGCAGTTAGGACTATAACAATTTGACTGTCAGTTCGACTTCGATGTACCAATATCTAAATGAATAGAATCGATTCGATTGATCGTACGATTCACAGGGCTGCCTGCACACAGTGATGAGTCTGCGGGACGCGGACAACCGTTTGTAGAGTTGCAGTGGGTTGATCGTGCCCATAACTATGCCTAAGCGGGGAGTGGAGCACCATGGGGTTTTAGTGGGCAGTTCCTCGGAGAGTCCCACATACTCCGGCCGATGTTCCCAATCCACCAGAGAAAAAATAAAACCGGCCAAGTGCGTGTCGGGCCACGCGCAATAGTACCGCTTTTTTCCGTAGTACCGCTAGTTTTTTAAAATTTTTGTATGGTCAATGAATGTACATTTATAACGTGTTTTACACTACTAACAACATCATCTCAGTTACTTTCAAAGGAATTTGAACGAAAAGTTCCTTTATACTTCGCCGAATAAATTTTTTTTAGTTGATCGACTATTACTCAATAACTTATGAAGTCTTCTTAGCCGTTATAGTTTTCCTTTTAAATTCAGCGTATTTCCTACTCCCGTGAATTTTTTCACATTTCTGGAAGCTCTCGTTTAGTTGGTAGAAGGGGGGGACATGACTGGCCTCTAACGATTTTTTCCACTTTAAAACTCAATATTTCACAAACGAATCCCTAAAAAGTTGATTGTAAATTATTGTATTTAATTAGTGATTTAAAGTAAGACATATGTAAGACTTGTGTCACTAAGAAGTTGGAACGGCTGTGAGGTCACGGAATGGGTCAAGCGGAAGACCGGCGTTGGTTACCTGCTGGGTGTGCCAACACTGCCGAGCTTGGTCCAATTTGCGGCTAATGTAGGTACTCATTTAATATTTATATGATAATTTAACGATTTTGTAATTTTTATTATTATTTGTTTCTTTTTTTAATATGTTTTTTATGTTGTAATTTTCTTTCGCATTATCGTCTGTTTTTGATTTCGACTTGACTCAGCTGGGGGCTCTTGAATTCGGGGGCCCCAAAAAGCCATACGGTAGATCCGGCCCTGGCGAGGGGGGGGGAGGGGGGGTCGTTTAAAATCGTTGTTCGGGATTCGCGTTATTTATATTATGTGCGGTCGGCGCCTAATATCGAGTCGTCTGTGTGACCGTAGGTCGTAAAAGTTTTCATTACGCTGCTGTTGCTGTATGACAACCGACAAGACGTTTGTCTGTGTGTGTGCAATAGTGTCTGGAATAAGTCGTTAGTGACTATACTGTACTCGGCGAAACATGGCGGTAGCGGTCATTGACTCCCTGTCAAAAACTTGTCATTTTCTATACAAAGCCGCGATTGACAACATCTGACACTTCATTGTCATCATTTGTTTATATAGAAAATGACAAGTTTTTGACAGGGAGTCAATGACCGCTACCGCCAAGTTTCGCCGAGTACAATATACCAATTCTTCAAAGTATATTCTTAGTACGGGAGCCCTAGAACATTTTTTTTTAATACTATCAAGCTAATTTTTTGTGAGTAGCTTCATTTTGATAAGATGAACAACATTTTTATTTGCGAAAAATCTCGAAAGAGGTAGCTAACAGAGATAGAAAGGATTTCATACTTTGAATTGATGGTCCTAAAATATGGACTGTTTTATTTGTAGGACAATGTTACTCCAAGTCAACCAAGTTTTGTTGATTACAGAACCCTATAACGGAACCCTAACGAGCTGATTTTTTGTATATCGATAGATTAATAGTCATATAATTTAAGAGTAACATTGTCCTACAAATAGAACAATCCATATTTTAGGACGACTTTCTATTTCTGTTAGCTACCACTTTCAAGATTTTTCGCAAATAAAAATGTTGTTCGTCTTATCAAAATGAAGCTACACACAAAAAATTAGCTTGATAGTAATAAAAAAAATTTGTTCTAGGGCTCCCGTACTATCTAGTTTTAGCAGTGAAAATTCTCTATGTGAGCAAAATTATTATCAACATCATGTATGTTCAATATCTATTGTTCAAGTATCGTCCTACTGCTACGTTAAAAATGAGGATTCTTGCGGCTGTTACACACAAAAAATTTACAAACTTCACAATAACATATTATATCGTATTTAACTCCATAAAACAGAATTATAGAGAACTAAAGGTTGATGGCCATTTCGTTTTTCGCACTGGAAACGTTAATTTTTCCGGGATAAAAATTATCCAATGTTGATGAAAAAATTGACCCAGGACTCAAGGAATTCTTATACCTACTTTAATCGAAATCAGTTCAGCGGCTTGAGCATAACAGTAACAGACCGACAGACATTAATAATAAACAGGATGTAACAAAAAAAATGATAATACTTAAGGGTATGTATGTGTCCCTTGTATACAGGTCACTGTGAAAGTGGCAGCGCTTTTTTTGTGATTTGTATGGGCAAGCGCCCCAGCGTCACGAATTTCCCCATACAAAAGTGAAAAAGAATATTTGGTCTTTCAGCGCTGCTACTTTTACAGTGAACTCTCTACGAGGAACATGTACACACCCTAAAGTATCATCACTCGGTTTTGTTACATCTTGTATAGTATTGCGAAACTAAAAAGAACCTAAGCACAACCTAAGGGAGATTTTGTAACAGTACTCTCACATAACTCTACAGTTACAACTAACAACTCGATGTAATTGAATAATTTAATTCGTATACTAATGAATCGCGTATAGTGTGGGGCCGAGAGTGGGGCCATTAGCCAATTGTGGCTGTCAAATACAATTGGTCAGGCCAGAGCCCAACTGACACTCGACAACGGTCAAGACTTGTGGGAATGCGCTTGCGACTTCGTTGTAAGGATTGCTCAGATGAAATAGGAGGGTTGTGTTTTTCGATTGTATGTTTGTACGCTAAAGGCACGCACATTACAATGAAGCGTTATTTGTTTTTCTTGAACGCGCTTGCTTATTTCACGAACTAGACCGATTTTTATGTAATTTGTCAAGACATAAAGTAGACAAGGCTTACCCTTAAAAAGTGGCCTATGTTCTGAGACATAGGGTACTGTTTCTGCAAGAAAATGTACGATTCCTATAAAATTCAATAAAAAATAAAATGGAAATGCGGTCTATTTTTGTTTTGCTGTGCCTCATCATGCACGCGTACCTTTAACCTGACAGCGCGTTTGAGCTATTCTTAATTACCTTTAGTCGTGATAATGACACTAGGTGTATCAAAGGCGTCTTTTTAACCGACACTGACGAAACCAAAAGGAAGTATTTTCATGGCAACGTAGCGCCTAAACTAATAATTTGCCTTGGTTACAGAAGATAGTTTATACTGGAAAAAAATACTACAAACTTACGGCGACATCTAGTAATTTTTTAAATAGTAATTATACTATACATAACGATCATTCAGTAAATAAATATCGTTATTGTAGTAATATAAAGCATCAGATGATTATTTTATCAACCGCAACACAATGGCGGCTCATTACAAACAAAGCACGAAGCCCGCGATGGTTCAACTATCGCCATTGTCTGCGCCCGCCCTTACCGCGGCTCTACCAGGGTTGCCCCTGATTTTAAGTGATACTAAATTAACTTCATAATTTTATAAAGAACTATACATTTATTAAATTTTTGATAATTATACGCCTCAGTCCTTGACGTGTTATTCAGAAAATTATTCAAACTAGCATTTAATGCTACAATGCACGGTGATTTCGTTTCTTGAGATATTGATGTAAAAATTAAAATTAAGTCTTTTGACTTAATATATCATGATTAACACATAGTTTAAGAAAACTAAAAAACACGCTTTTTTATTATTATTTTTTCAAAAAATTTAACAAATTATTGCATTGTCATTTGCTCTTAATACGAATAATCTTGCATATTTTTCCGCTATATAATTATTTAACTAGACAAAAGGTATTTTGAATTTCTAATCGTTGGCAGCCCTATTCCACCGGCAGGTCTATGCGGCCGGGAAACGCTGAAACAATTACAAGTATAATGACCGCGCTTAGATACGTATCGACAAATTACAGTCACCGGCCACCACCGTGATGGCGGTGGTTAAACAGTGGTGGTGGTGCGATATCGATTTGTAGATAAGTGATAGTTTTTATGTGATTGTCATGACTCTACGCGTCATGATGGACAGGTGTCCATCATGACGCGTGGCAATGTCCTGTAGGTACAGGACATTGCCACCTCGAAAACGTGGCTCTAAATATTATATGTAACGTAATCGATGCCAATCGTAGCCAAGTGTAGAGGCTATATATTTATGCAATATGCATGTTTTTCTCTACAATATGTTTAGTTCATCATGGGCCATGGCCCAACAAGTAGCGGCCGCATGAGAACTAAGGGTGAGGCCAAACGAGCGTAATTTGTGAGTCGTGAATCGCAGAATTTCGGTTGGCAGAAATTCTGCTGCTGCATTCAGTTTCATAGAAAGTTTCTACATCATTCACACGAGCGTAGTTTTGTGAGTCATGATAACTATGAATAAATTAAGAAATTAAAAAAAAAAACCCGCCAAACAACTTTAAAAAGTAATGAAATAATATTTACTGCCTTTAAGTTAAATAATTCCTAAGTGTAAAGTAATATTTTAGTCCATAATTTTGTCACGGTGTGTCGGGGGACCGCCAACGACTTTTGCATTTTGTATCGCCAAGTCTCTGATTGCAGTGTTGCCATATCTTAAACCTCGAAATCTGAATCGCTATGTCTAAAAATCTGTATTATATCTGTATACGACGAAAAAGCTAAAATCTGTATTAATTAAACTTTTAAGTAGTAACTTGACAAGTGAAAAACATATTTATTGTTGATACATACATTTATTTATTTTATTTATCATATTTTTACAAACATTTAGCTTGAAACATCGTAGTGTCTGTACCTAAATGCTTGCGAGTTTTCGTTTTCATCAAATTAATTTAGGAAAATATTATTTCTAATGTTGCACTGTCAATGTTCAATTGGGTTGCCATAGCAAAAGTAATTGAAGCATCCAGTTTTAGAGACAAATAAATCTTTAGGACCAAAATGTATTAAAGTTTGAGTCATTTACTTATATTCTTTTTTGTATTCTCACATGAAAAGTTGAATTTAAAAAATCTGTATAAACCTAAAGTGAAATCTGTCATCTGTATCAGGAGCCAAAAATCTGTACCAATACAGATAAATCTGTTACATATATGGCAACACTGACTGATTGTCCCGACTGGGTTCGCTGTGAACTGATCCTTAAGGGCCTTACCCTACGGAGATTCCGTAATTTACCGTATTTAGAGCCTTATAAACTCATAATTTAAAAGCTACAAAGTTATAATAAAAATACAGCAATAATCTTCAGTATATCAACATTCCTTTCCCCGTTTTAAATTTTCTATTTTTGTTTATTATACTCATGATATTAGCTTCCAAAGTAATACCAATTTATTAAAATTGAAGCATACTTTCAGCATCTCCCTAGTATTTACAAATTACGTTTATTGAAACACACGACAGTAGATAGACAATTTCATTTACTACATATTCCCCGTTTTAAATTTTTTTAGATCAATTTTGCAGTAAGATAAGTAAAAAAATAGGATTTTTGTGTGATCTCGGCAACGCGTCCAATGTATGGTCAAGGTCGTTTGCTCGGGGGATGGCCTTAAACTATAATGTTATGTGAAATCAAACATCTACTTAGCGGTCCCCCGACACACCTTGACAACAATTATGGACTAAAATATTACTTTACACTTAGGAATTATTTGAACTTAAAGGCAGTAAATATTATTTCATTACTTTTTAAAGTTGTTTGACTGGTTTTTTTTTTTTTAATTTCTTAATTTAATTTTATTTTATGCTTTTTGAACTTGTGTTGGTTATAGTGCAGAATAATTTCTATCAACAGGATCATATTCCCATGATTACCATCTAATGCCATCAATGTCCATTTCGATGATGCCGTTAATATGAGCCCAAACATGAAACCTCCATGAATCCAGGTGATACTGCAGCAGCAGCATGTAAATATTTACTGTTTATCTACGCCTTGCTGGTTGTCGCAATTAAAATGAGCCCAAACATGAAACCTCTGCTCTAAGTTGGCGAGGAGTTAGGTATCCTATTGATTACCAGGTGATGCTGCAGCACCAGGTCAACTTTCCATTAATGTGTATACGTATATTGTATATTCATAAATGTCACGAACTATAATAAAATATTAAACTCATCAAACGACTGCAAGTTGCTAACGGTTTTTCATGAACCAGATAAACCCTGATTTTCCAGCACTGAGCAGGTTGATGATGAATTGATGATGAATTATAGCTAAGAACACTCTCGATCATGTCAGCTTTCAAACAAAAAAAAACTAGTTCAAAATCGGTCCACCCGTTTGGATGCTACGATGCCACGGACAGACACGTTAAACTTATAACACCCCTCTTTTTTGTCGGGGGTTAAAAATAATTTACGCGACCGAAATTCTGCGACTCATGACTCACAAAATTACGCTCGTTTGGCTTCACCCTTAGTTCTCATGCAGCCGCTACTTGTGGGGCCATGGCCCATGATGAACTATACATATTGTATAGAAAAACATGCATATTGCATAAATATATAGCCTCTACACTTGGCTACGATTGGCATCGATTACGTTACATACAACACAACAACAATGACAACATCTCTTCAATATTTAATTAATATATCTCGAATTTGAAAACTTCCCGTCCAACATACAAAGCATGCGTTTCCACCTTGGAAATGCTTTCTTTTACACAATAACAGACATTCCTATTACTTCTCTTACATATTCGATAAAACATAATAAAATTATAATATACTCATTTTCTCATTTAATCTCCCGTAGAAAGAAATTATTTCTACTGTCGCTCTAGCCCTGTTTTTTGTAGATGCCTGAGTTTTGTCGTTTGTTGATGACGAGGCTCTATCCTGTTGTTTGTTGTTGACGATCCTCTGGCCTGTTGTTTGTTGATGATGAGGCTCTGTTTGCGCGAAAAACGGGCGCGGGGTGCGGGGGGGGGGGGGGGGGACTAATGATCAGGTACGCTATGTAAATAGCTTTCCGCTAAATCGCCGTTTAAAAATGAAGTAAACAACCCCCGCCCCGCGCCGCCCGCGCGTATTGGCGGCTTAGCGCCAGTGACCATCATTTTGGGCGTTTATAAACAACTAGATGAACAGACAAGAACGATAAAGTCTTAAGCCACATAGCGGGTCGTGACCTGTGATCCTCAGAGGTCGGCAAAAATAAAATACCAATTAATAAAACGTAAACCTTATAACACTAACTTAGTCCTAAATAGATTGTTAAAACCCAAGTGTGGACCCCGGACTGGTCAGTGGGATCGACAGAGCCTCGCCCTTCCCAAGAATTCACATATTGCAGCGTTGAGAAGGACACGGTCCTGGCGATTCCACTGGCTGGCATCTGGTAGATTCGACACAGAACGATATCTCTTCAACACCCTAGAAACTCCACCCAGCTTGAGTGACCCCTCTCCACCAAGCCAATGTCACAACATCTAAAGGCAAAGGGTGGAGCAGCATAAAATCTAAGGAAATCGAAAAATGTCGGATCTACTGGCCGCCGTCTCTTTCATGTCGTGTCTGGGTCATAATTGGTAGTTCTTCTTTCAGCTAAATCGTTTTAGCGGTTTGAGTGTGAAGAGGTAACAGACACAGACACTTTCGCATTTAATATGTAATACTAGACGTTCCGCGCGGCTTCGCCCGCGTAAATTAGATATTCTACAGACAAATTAGTCCACAAAAAATATCCTTATGATCCTTCACGTGGTCTACTTATTATCTGTGCCAAATAGCATAAAAATTGCTCCAGTAGTTCGAGAGATAAGCCCTTTCAAAAAATTTCCCCCGTTTTTTCCACATTTTCCTCTATTTCTTCGCTCCTATTAGTCTTAGCGTGATAAAATATTGCCTATAGCCTTCCTCGATAAATGGGCTACCTAACACTGAAAGAATTTTTCAAATCGGACCAGTAGTTCCTGAGATTAGCGCGTTCAAACAAACAAACAAACAAACTCTTCCGCTTTATAATATTAAGTATAGATTAGGTAGTATAAACAATGAAAGCCCGCGAAGACCGTGTGTTTTGATAAAAAATATCTATGACCTTTCTAGTAATCTAATTTATTATTGTGTAGAGACAAAATTACTACCTATCGCAGATTAGAGCCCAAATTTTATTTGTGATGTAGTCCCAGAGCCTTATACAAACAAAATATAATCAAATTTTTCCTCTTCATAATATTCGTATAAAAGAACATAATACTTGTTATTTGTTTTGATATAGATTTGTATAAAAGTGTATATAATATATTTGTTATGATACTTTTCCTGGGATGAGAATTTTTCCACCTGTCCGTCTGTAACCCCCATTTAGCCTGTCAGACATGTCAAGGACATTATTTACGTAACTCCTTTTGGGATTGTCACTAATAGTATAATTAACCCCTTGATGATTACAAACAATAATTATGATACCCTATTGTTTATTTTATTTTCTAATTACAGTAAGTACATAGTACACTGAAACTTGAATATACATTTAGCTGAATGGTTTTATTTTAAGCATTATCTTTATATTAATTTTAATAAGACTAATATAATGGGCCTGAAAATCTGGATAGCAGAAAGCTTCTTCTCGTTTCAAACTGAAATTTCCACCGTCAGTACTACAATCACACATAAAACAGGAAAACATAAGAGAAGTCACAATTTTCTTTTGACCTAAAAATTGCGTTTTTTGTTTACTTTAGAAACCTATTTTATATTATTGCCTTCTTTCTTACAATAATATTAAGGGTCAATTCAGACCGCAACGCGACGAGGCGAGGCGAGGCGCGGCGCGGCATAAATTTGTATTGATTTGGCAGATTTCAATTGCGTGAGACGTCTTGCGAATCATATAAATTTAGAAATGCATCTACTCGTCGCGTTGCGGTCTGAATCAACCCTGAGAGAATAAGGGCCTGTTTCACCACTTCCTGATAAGTGCCGGATAGGCTATCCACCACTTAACTTGACAGATAAAGTATGGAGAATCGGTCAAAAAAGTTGTGGATAGCCTATCCGGCACTTTATCAGGAAGTGGTAAAACAGGCCCTTAATGCCCTAATATATCCTAAGAATATTTGTAGTCGTGGCCACTGTACAGTAATGTGGGGGTGGTAAAAAACAGTTCCGGAAGGGGAGGGGGGAGGCTGTGGGCTCTTATCCGGTATTAATTAGTTGTTTTTGTTAATCCGGTCTTGTGCTGCATAGATTAGTCCGACGAGAGCCGGGACATTCGAGTGGTATCGAGACAATCGATATTACAGAGAAATCGATGATTAGATGGTACTCCTACGTAATTTGGTCAGGTTATGTCAAGGTCAGACGAAAATTCACGTTTAAAGCGTTTAACTTTAACTTCACATAGCTCGATCGAATAGCGTAGGCCCGCCACCTGAATCAATTTTTCTGATGGTACTTATAGGGTGTAATATCGACTCTAATACTGTAATAATAAAGCCTGTTATTTTATCGCGTTAAATCGAAAAATCTGTTCCGTCCGCCCCCAAAATGTTGTGACTATGTCCGTCACTGTCTAGCACGCGCGTGTAAAACGATGAGAAAGAGAGAGGCAGCACCCGAAATGAGCGAAGTTCATTAGACATTCAGTAAATGAAACTCAATCATATTATTTCTCGACGTGTTTTAGATGGATGGCTTTATGCTACGAAGCCAATATTTTTGCCATTTTTGTTGTATTCTTGTGTACGTCAAGTAACAGTTGTTAATTTATATGACGTAGGTAAACGTTTTATATGTTTTAGTTCTACCATAGACTAAGGAATTAAAGATACCAATAACCCACCTAGTTAAAAATCATTGATCTTTTAAAAAGGAAACTTTAAGAACTTCTTATACTGTACTCGGCGAAACATGGCGGTAGCGGTCATTGACTGTCTGCCTGTCAAAAACTTGTCATTTTCTATATAAACCGCGATTGACAATTGAAGTGTCAGATGTTGTCAATCGCGGCTTTGTATAGAAAATGACAAGTTTTTGACAGGGAGTCAATGACCGCTACCGCCATGTCTCGCCGAGTACAGTATAGTTAACTGATTGTTTTAATCGCATTCTAAGACTATTACAAAAATAAGCTTCAAAATATTTATAAAAGTCTGTTAGTATCAAAATAAATTCTAGAAAAGCCCACTATTATTACTTACCCTCGCCCACCCAATACTTATATTTCAAAAGCCGGAGCCACTTAAACAAAATATAAAAGTATCGCGCGAGAGCTGGGTCCGTCTCGCGTCGTCCCTCATCACGAGCAATGCGATTAAGAAAATCTTTGAAGGAACGAAATGCTATTATTTCCGTAACTAGATGGCATGCATGTTATGACAAGAGCAAAAACTTATTCAAATTCCATTACACCGGTGTCGCCAGTGGTGACAGACTTCCCGGCGCTCAGGTGTACCCGCCACCCGGGTGGGGGACCATCTAATTGATTATTTCGGAGGCACCGCCGTATTTCAAAACTTTGGAAGTCGGTTTTAATTTTTCTAATAAAATTAATAACTCCAAACTTCTGCGGAAGCGTAATTAATGATGTATGGGAATCGATTTTTGTAATACGAGGGGCATAATGGGCCGACAGATGAATGCTTAGGGTTTGATTAGTGTTAGACAAAGGCTAGGTTTCTAACTGGCTGGGTATGGGCCGGCGCAGGGCTGGAACACCTGGCGACTTAAAACAATGGGACTCACAACAAAGGAGCTTAATAAGCGCGGTGTGTGGTGTGAGTCACAGACGGTAGCGATTCGTAGGATCCTCGGACAGCTAGATTTTGTTGTTTGGTAACAATTTTTGTTACCTATACCCAACGTTCGTTCGTTTGTGGTTAACGACTTTTAATTTAAGCTAATTTTCTGTGGGAGTGAGATGAATGTGGTGTGTATTTTGCGTGCCTTTTTCTAATAATCGAAACATTTAGGTTTAATTTACGTTCAAGAGAAAAAACACTTACCTACCTAGTTTTCTGTTTCATAACATTTCTAGTTTATAGGTAGAGTATCAAAAATTAATACATTCAGTCTACGAATAAGAAAAACTAAGGAAAAGTAACTCCGTCAAAAAACATGCTCCACAATACTTGTCAAAAAAGTGTACCTTAGGTACACATTTCAATACATTTGCTATATTTAGGTGGCCTTGAGCGGTACTAGGCTGACGTTACACATGACAGATCGAAAGGAACCAAATTTAAAACGGTAATAGTATGGGAGTTACGATTCCTTAGTTTTTATTATTCGTAGCATTCAGTGTATATTGTGTCCAATTATAAATGCGAAACCTACTAAATTGTTACAAACTCTTTCCGCATGTTTCATTTATCTATGTTATATAAATTGACTTCTGTAGAATAATTTCTTCCCATACTCTACATAACTTTCCCGTGCGCTTGTGACTTGTCGCACAATCATATTATTATTGTTTTAATACTCACATCAGTCGCGGCTTACATTTATAAATTCT
Source organism: Cyaniris semiargus (assembly GCA_905187585.1). NCBI lineage: Eukaryota > Metazoa > Arthropoda > Insecta > Lepidoptera > Lycaenidae > Cyaniris > Cyaniris semiargus. Next base: position 20,240,742 of record LR994551.1, on the reverse strand, counting down.
TTAGAATTATATCGTTATATGAGAGGAGAGGTGAGCTACGTAGGGTGGGCCCTTTGTGACGAGTTAATATCGACTTAGTACCTAGCGTGAGTTTTGTGAAGAAGTTAACTACAATTTGTATGGCTTTCGAAACTCGTGCGTGTAACGTTGTATACAGATGGTGACATACCAACCAATAAAACCAGCATACTTACTACGATGGCTACGAACGTATAGGTCTACCAGAATCTGATGGCAAAAAGTGAGAAAATAAATTGACTCTAGCAATACCGGGGTAATTGGAATAAGACATTTTGATCCTTTTTTTTTTTCTTATAGCGGCTGATTCTGCGTGTTAAACGTGCAAATATAAAAAATTATCCAATGATCAAGGATATTTTTTGAAAATATGCTGTCAAAAATTGCCATCAGATTCTGGTAGACCTATACATACGCTATACGTTACCTATAACATATGGCGCCGGGTTACATTTATGCGAGTAGATTACATCAAAGGATAAATGGCTGAAATGGTTTCTCTACCGGTATTTAAAAACACTGCTGCGTCTGTTATGTAAAATCAATATTAGTCATGATCTAGCGGATGGGTGATGACTGATGACATAAGCTGTAATGTTAATTGTGTGTAAGCATAGTGCTTAATCGGAGTTTCGCAGTTGTAATGGTTTTTTTTCGTTTCAGGCGCGTGCACGTTCCCGGCGGAGTGGACTGGCAACTGGTTCCAGTCTGGCGTGCCCAACGCCATCGGCATCAACTCCACCCACATACACAACAAGGGCGAGTGCGCCGAGACCGAGGCCTTCGACAAGTTCCTGTTGTATGATAGGTGGGTACACGCAACAGCTATGCTCTGTTAGGAGCTGGTATATATTATGTAGTAGTGATTAGACAGTTGAAAAAAATATTTGACAGACACCATTTGATGATGAAAAAAGAGATGCCATCCCGCCTCGATATGTGGAGAAGAAAGAGGCAATGACAAAGCAGACGTAATACTTATGAAAACCTCATCTGTCCATGATTTGATGTTGGCTTCTTTACTAACATTGTAACTTCTGGTGGCTCGCCAATGGCGTCCCATCGAGGGGAACTGCTTTATAGTTTTTTTATTTGAAGTTTTACTAAACATATAAAAATTCTGGAGTATAGACGAAATGTGGAAAGGCAGCTTACTGCTTACAGCAGTTTTCTAGACAACCTAAATATCTGTTACACAATATGCACATTGCAGGTACTCATATTATATTCGTATTTCACCAAAATAGCATGTTCCGCAGCCTACACATTGGAGAATCCTCGATTTGTGATATTCCGTCGGTTATTCATGTCCCGCCGTGGATCGTTAAATTTATGCCGTTCGTAAAACGTAATAAGGCTTTGACATGCAATACATAGTCATTTGAACAAAGCGATATTCTATTGGTACCTCGGAATATAGGGTGAATATAAAAAGTAGATCAAAATTGATACACCTGTTTAGATACTACAAACAGGCAGGCAGACACGTCAAACTAACACCCCTCTTTTTTGACGGGGCCGGGGTAAAATCTGTTTCATATTTAAAGTGTTAAAGATTAAGATTTAATACAAAAACAGTAGATTTTTATTTTAAGAAGAAATATTAAAAATTATAAATATTAAAAATTTTAGGGGTCCCCATAGGGTAACAACTGAATCAAAAAAAAACTTTTTTTTATCTAATCTATGCGTGTGGGGTATTTATGGATAGGTCTTCAAAAATCATATTGAGGTTTCTAACATCATTTTTTTCTAACCTGAATAGTTTGCGAGAGTCGAGAGAGATTCTTCCAAAGTGGTAAAATGTGTCCCCCCCTCCCCCCTCTAACTTCTAAAGTAGGGCATGACAAGTCTAAAAAAATATATGATATACATTACTATAAAAACTACCAACGAATATTGGTTTGAACGAGATCAAGCAAGTAGTTTTTTTTATACGTCATAAATGGTAAACCTTAATTTAACTTTCATTAAATCAACTGAAATATAAAAATAAATCAAAAACCTTTTAATTTCATAAAAATGACATGACAAGTCTAAAAAAAATATATGATATACATTACTATAAAAACTACCAACGAAAATTGGTTTGAACGAGATCAAGCAAGTAGTTTTTTTTTTTTTATATGTCATAAATGGTAAACCTTAATTTAACTTTCATTAAATCAACTGAAATATAAAAATAAATCAAAAACCTTTTAATTTCATAAAAATTAACCTTATTGCTGCTGCGGAACCGTTCATGGGCGTGTCCAACTCGCACTTGGCCGGTTTTTTTATTAGTAAAAGAGACAGGTACAGGAAAGTAATGTACGAAATCTCTTCACGGAATAAATATTCACCCTGTGTTGTACAGGTTCATCGCCGAATCGATTTCCTGCTTCCGCTTACCCTTTGTTATACTTTACGTAATGATATAATTTGTTTTTCAGGAATTACGACTGCTACAAGTGTATGGTGATACACGAGAAGCACAGATACGTGCTGCAGTATAAAGAGAGTGAGTATTTTGATCCTATTTTTATTGAAATGAACGAGTAAACAAACGGACATACTCGTCTCGTAGATCCTCTTGTGGCAATTGTCGTTGTACACTCAAGAAATTACTTTTATAACAATAAGGCTGGCTGCATACACACGTTTTCCGTATTCGATTTCAGAAGTCGTTTTCCGTATTCGGAAATTTGAATGCATAGAATCAGTAGAAAGTACATTAACTGACGCGCACGTTTCCTTTTTCCGAATGGGACGAATTCCGCACGTACGTTTCGAGTCCAAGCTAGCGCGTTCGCGAGTGAAGAAAAACGATCGTTTGCGCTAGTCTTACGGAATTCCGAATAGAAATAGAAAAGAAATTTCGCATTAGGAAATCGAATACGGAAAACGTATTTATGTGGCCAGCCTTATATTCGATTTTGATTTAAAACATACGCTTTAGTATATTACACAGCAGAAACATAGTGTGAGTATTCTTTATCCAAATAAGGTTTCTTACAGACAACCTGCACTTGTCGACGACAGTGGACGGCTGCCGTTAACTACCGTCGACTTCTATCGTCTGCCGTCGACGAGTGCCGTTCGTCTGTAAGCGCTCTAAGCCGGCGCAATCATGCTCAACTATGGCACTCTTATAAACTCAAAAATTCCCGTTTCCAGCGTTCTGCAGCCAGAAAGACTCGTTGTCGTCGATATGCGAGGAGATCAGCGGGGACGCGCCGCTGTACTCCATGTTCCGCAAGGACCCGCCGCCGACGCCCTCGCCCTGCCCCTTCCACCCGGCGCCCTTTACCTTCACGTATAACAGGTGAGACCATGACCATAATATTAGGACTTTATAAGTGATAAGATCTGCGCTACATCAGGTGAGAAGACCACATTTCTCGGATAAACCCCAGGGAATAGCTGATGAGATATGCGCTGTAACAGTAGGTACAATAGGTAGTACCAGCGACAGGTTAGTAGAAACTAGCTACAACAGCGTAGCGCTAGTATAAAGATCGCGATTGTCAGCTTTACTCTTAGAATTTAGATCATCTCTCAGAGGCTCCCAGTCAAACGTTTCTTACGTGAAATATTATTTATTGCCTTACTCCCTATAAGTGCTCAGTACTGTTTAGTGACGGATGATAGGACTGCACATGCACAGCATGACTGGTGTCTACATTACACTTTAAACTGTCTAGGTCCCTCTTATAAGAGGCTCCTATAAGAGGCTTATAAGAGGCAGCCTTAGGAAAGGTTGCCTTTTTTACATTTCTCATATTTTGTGAATTTAATAAAAGAAATGGAAAATTTCTATTCACTTTGGGGGCCCTTGTGGCCCGGAGGCCCCGTATAATTGATACGGCATATGCGGCGGTAGCTACGCCCCTGCTACTGGTGGAAACATTGCGATCTATATGGCATGAATACTCTTTATTCGTAAAATGCTAGAATAATGACAATACCTACTCTATTTATTGACTACGTGATTCATCTTGAGATATTCACAACTGTCGCTTTTAACTACAACAATAAATATTATTATTATCGTATTTCCAGGGGTTCCGGCGACTGCAGCAGCCCGCCGTCGCGCGCGGAGTCGTGCACGGACGACTCGCGGCTCGTGCTGCGGTACATGGCCTGCCCCGACGTGCCCGGCACCGAGAGCAACGGTAAATGCCCTATTTTACACCCTTAGCCCGTAGAAATTGGCTTACCTAGGTCCATTTTCAATGGGGACCTGGCTCCCGACATGCGATGGCTAGTGAAGCAGAGTATTTTAAGTGAATCCCGGGGTGGGCGGTAACAGCCCGGTTCCGGTAAATACGCCTATGCTCTAGCATGGTGCTTGTGCCAATCTGGAATAATGGTTTCTCAAAATACCATCTCTTCTCTTCTTTTAGGGACAACAAGGACATGAATGCCTATAATTTCAAATTGAAAATGGGTAAACGATGATTATACCAACGATTTTCAATTTTTAAGTTTTATAATAACAACAGACGGTTAAGCAATAATGATATTGTACATTTCCAGTGGAGGAACTCCAGTGCTTGGCGACGTGGAAGGAGGGTTCTACGCGATACCTAGTGGGCAAGATCTCGCAGGCCAATCGCCGCAACACCATCTCCACTGATGAGGACAGCTATAGGTGAGATCTATATTATGATACCAAGCCTACAGGAACCTGCAAAACTCATACTGTTTTAAGCAGTGTCAGTCAGTAAATCCGAAGCATTATATTTATTCAGCCATTGACGAACCTACGCCATTTGGTCGGATTATGTCAGCTGCATTTGACGTTACGCGTCCAAATTACGTAGGTCCGCCATCTACCTATGAATAAACTTCTCTGATAGCACTTACAAAACACTGTTAACTTAATACATCCACACAGCTTTGAACTAAATATTTGACGAGAAAACTTCTTTCTTCCTATCCATTCAATAAGGGTGTTTGAAATTCTATTTGCCACCAGGTGCCGCTATGTAGCATTAGGGTCTATCGTGTTAACCCGCTATCATATGTCACGATATAGCTGTCATGTGTCACGATAATATGTCTATTTGACACGAGAGACCCTAAGGCTACATATCGGCACCTGCCCCTTTATCATGGCCACTGTAGAAATGCGAAAGTATAGAAACATTGTGGAAATACCGTTCCGATCTTTACCGCGTTTCTCCACAGTGTTTCTACTATCCTTTATACTTTCGCATTTCTACAGTAGCCATGCTAAAGGGGCTGGTGGCAAATAGAATTTCAAACACCCTCATTCGTTATGCTCATATCTACCAGCTGTTTACCTCGTGTTACTTCCAGGTGCTTCATCTACAAGGGTCAGCGCGACCGCAACATGACGTATGTGATCGCGCAGTCCGGTGACGCCACCTGCAACGGCCTGTCGTCACCCACCGACGGCAGTCGCACCATGAAGCTTACCACAAGTACGTAGCTATTATTATGATGATAGTCTTTTAGTCTTTTTAGGGCTTGTTTCACCACTTCCTGGTAAGTGCCGGATAGGCTATCCACAACTTATTTGACAGATGAAGTTTTTTTTTTTTTTATTAAATAAGGGGGCAAACGAGCAAACGGGTCACCTGATGGAAAGCAACTTCCGTCGCCCATGGACACTCGCAGCATCAGAAGAGCTGCAGGTGCGTTGCCGGCCTTTTAAGAGGGAATAGGGTAATAGGGGAGGATAGGGATGGGAAGAGAAGGGAATAGGGGAGGGAAGGGAAGGGAATAGGGTAGGGGATTGGGCCTCCGGTAAACTCACTCACTCGGCGAAACACAGCGCAAGCGCTGTTTCACGCCGGTTTTCTGTGAGAACGTGGTATTTCTCCGGTCGAGCCGGCCCATTCGTGCCGAAGCATGGCTCTCCTACGTATATGGAGTATCTGTCAAATAAGTTGTGATAGTCTATCCGGCACTTATCAGGAAGTGGTGAAACAGCCATTTAGGGCCTGTTTCACCACTTCCTGATAAGTGCTGGATAGGCTATCCACCACTTAACTTGACAGATAGAGTATGGAGAATCTGTCAAAAAAATTGTGGATAGCATATCCGGCACTTTATCAGGAAGCGGTGAAACAGGCCCTTAGTCTTTTCCCGGAGCATAGCACTCGTATTAAGCCAGTATCCCACGCCAGCACTGTACCTTCACAGAACAAAAATAGCCTGTTTTGTTCTACCACTTTCTCAACAATTTTTATCAGATAAGTTTTTACGCGAAGAAGCAACAAACGTTAGTATGTAATGTGATCAAGTTACTAATGTTCATTAGTCTGAAAAATACATGTTACAATTTACAAAAGCAGAGAGTACCTACATGGCCCTGTTATCAAATCTTTTGAGCCACGAGTAGAAGACATTTTCCATCAGTGTTGCATTGAATGTTCTCGTGTATCGCGTTAGTTTAGTTTCGCTCTAGAGTTAGGCTGAAATGAATAAATAAAATTTTGTGTGTAATTTCGCAGGCGACGACGAGCACAACCGCTGCCACTTCCCCAGCTGGATCGTGGAGCACCACAAGTGGTACAGCCTCGACCACTCCCACCAGTACCACTTCACCACCAAGAACGCCACCCTCAAGGTATGATTATATTCATCTTTTGGAAAAAGTGTCATGTATTTTCGAAAAAGTCCTGTCAGCTGGAAAAAACACGCTTTATGGGGGAAGGAATTTATTGGTGAATCTTTTGAATAAAATAAAAAATAAAATAAAGGACTTGAGAAGTGTGTAAGGGAGCGGCAAGCAATGGTAACATCTCATTGAAATCTGGGGATCGGCCGCTAAAACTAGATTAGCCTTTCATCTGTCACGAACTGTCAAACCATTTTCGAAAATATTTCAATATCCAATTACTCTCATTAAACAGATTAAATTATCTAAAGAAATTACCATGAAAGCTATATATAATTTTTATGTAATTAGAATTTTTAATAAATAAGCTATTAGTCGCAAATACACATAGTTTTTAATTTGAAACAAAATACTAAATCGGTGGTCTGCAAAGTCTTCTACTTTGCAGAACTTTTGAATAGTTTTGAGTAAGACGCCCATTTTGGGCGCTTGACAGATGAGCTATTAGATAAAATACAAATATTACAAAATAAAATTATCAAAACCCTTTTTAATTACAACCGATTAACACCAACATCTAAAATCTACGACGAAACTAAAATAATGAACATTAAAAAACTATACAAATACCACATTTGCTCTTTTATTCATAAAACGCTCAATAGGAATATCCACACTAACCTTTCGTTCACTAAACATAAACAAGTTAGCGAGTGCCGTACGCGCCGAGCGAGCTACCTCGTCATACCCAAACATCGCACAAATTACGGCAAGTCGACACCTACTGTCGAAGGAGCGCAACTATACAACCGCATACCCTCGCGCATAAAACACTCCCAATCTTTAAATGTTTTTAAAAAGCAATTAGCCGAACACATTATTAACGAAAGTTAAAATGCTTTAGTTTACTGTCTATACCATGTACCTACTTTTTGTAATAACACAATACCTAAGGTTTTTGTAATTTGTTAGCTATATTTTGTTAAATGTGAAGTACGTACACATTTTTTTTTTTACCTTTTATAAAATTTAAAAGTTTGTGCCTTTATGTACCAGTAATTTAACTGTACTTATATTGTATTTTCGACGACGAACGATGAAATTGTATCTAGACATAAGTAATCAATGTTATCAAATAAGTGGCAGCTTGCCTTTGTTGATAATAAAGAATCTTTAAACCTAAACCTAACAAATTCGATGCTGAACTTACTCGATATTATGTTTTTATAAACGTAATCATACAAAATAGAAATACACAGAATACATGACATGACAAAGAAAATTTTGTTGCTTACAAACTGTTGATTTCAAATATGTTACCTACAGACAGGATGTTACAGATCTGTTAGTATGTTTCAGCAATTTATATAATGAGCTGCTGACTCCAGTAACACACAGCCCACTGTAACACAGCAAAACAGCGCCCCTAGTCGCAAATAATTAGATAAAAATCGCGTGTTTAAATTTCAATAATAATATAATAATAATATCTATGGACGCTTCACACCACGTCAGTCTGGCCCCGTGCTAAGTACCTGAAGGACTTGTGTTACGGGTACCAGACAACGAAAATATATTTAATACTTTTATACTATACATATATTTAAGATTCTAATTATATGATACACATATTTAATACACATCCATGACCCAGGAACTTTTGAAAACTTTTTTTTTGTTTCGTCGGCGGGATTCGAACCCGCGACCCCCGGCTTGAGCTACCAACAGCCCATCAACTGAGCCACAGAGGTCGTCGAATAATAATAACGAGGAACTATAGTGTAACAAGGCTCATACCTCTTAACTTACCGTCACAATGCCGAATGTATTCCAGATAATGAACGAGGATGGCAAGTTTGAGGAGAAGCGGCTGGTGTGCCACTCCATCCTCGAGCAGAAGGACAAGAACACCATCAAGCTCGTCGCACACGTCACCAAGGGATGGTAAGAGTGTTTTTGTAAAAACAATACTATGCTTTCTCTTTTCAAATGACGTGTAAAAACGAATGCGAAAGAATCATAAATTCTAATCATATTCGAAACAAAATAATTATTCAAATCATATCTTGTGATTAAACATATTAAGAATGTAACGATTTTTCTATGCGTATGGAACCGCAGCGTAAGGATTCTTAAACTCGTGTGTACTGGCCAGTGTCGTCTAGTCTCTGTAGACAATAAAATCTTGTTAAAGTGCAGTGGTCAGTGTACTGTTTAAAAACACACAATTACGTAAATATTCATCTGGATACCAGTCCAGATGAGTATTTACGTTAGCGTCCAGTTTAAGCATTCTATAGTTTCGTCGTGGCCTATCTACGTTCTATTATCTGTACGCCGCTATAAAGTCTAATATGCTTCATCTCTATCTCTCCTACGTCGCAGCGAGTAACACTACATATCTCTCTCCCACAGCGAGTCCGGTCACGTGTGCCTGCAGTTCGTGTGGCGCGAGCGCGGCGTGCTGCAGCTGTCTGCGGGCGGGGGACTGTTCGAGGCGCCGGAGGACGCCTGCGCAGACCACCATGACCCCAACTATATCACTCTTATTAGTGAGTATTATGGACCAAACAAAATTTCTATGTTAATTATAAAAAAAATAAGTCTTAGGAGACTTTGAATTTCGCTTATTCTATAATATATGGCCGGTATAAATAGTCAGTACTCAAGATGCATCTCGGTCTCAAGACACGGTTCAGGCTCTGTGATTGGTTGGCTGTCAAAATTTGGACCAATCATAGAGCCGAACCGCGTCTTGAGACCATAAAGTTAATATACCTAGCGGAATAGAGAAACAAAGGCCTGAGCAAGCGAGATGTCACTATCAGTAACACTGCGTGGTAAAAAGAGACGTGTGATACATGATAGCAGGACTCTTTTTTGACGTCCAGTCGGCACTTATCGGCACGTTGACAATTTAATCTCATAGAATTCATGTTCAATCATGCTTGTGTAAGTGTATACGAACACATATTTTTACACACAGATGTAAACCAATTTCGGTTTGGTTTTTGACAGCTCGAGATTGTTGCTCTATTTACTTTTTGCTTGAGACCGAGATGCATCTTGAGTACTGACTATTTATACCGGCTATTTATATCTTTTCGGTAGAGAAATATTCCTGTCAAGCGATGACTATACTGCTCGCGCATTGCCGCTCCTGTCATCGCGACGCTGCTTAAAGCAGTAGCCTGTCAAAGAGAGCGTTAATTTCAATTGGAACACGCAGTTCCAATTGAAATTTTTGTTGTACAACATAATATGCCGTACAACACGTGTATCAACGTGTATCGGTTGTTCCAGTTCAAAGCCACATTCACTCAAGTTTTACATTGTGTTAGCCATGGACGTTTGTTTGATATCAAAGTAATTGTAAATTGTAAAATTCCAGCGACGGCCCTGACGCCGACGCGGTGCCCGCTGATCGGGCGCTACACGGTGCTGAGCTCGCTCGCCGACACCCGCCGACGACGACAGCAGATACATATAGGTACGTCAATTTTACTTGTTTTTAATCAAATCGACTTTCAATCAGCGCAACAGCGTCGTCAAAATATTGTTCATTTTATGTCAATGATGTATCCTTTAACGTATGCTATAAAATTGCCTGCTTGTCAGTCTCAAGCTCAACTGCATTATAATTTAGAACATACATCACTCGCAGCTCATTTGCGATATTATTTTAACTAGCGGATAAATATGAGATATTCAGGTGGCGGACCTACAAAATTTAATCGGGTTATATTAAGTCATTGATGTTGGACCTGTTGATGATCTATCGAAACTACCTGCTATAAATCATTTATTTGATAGTCCTTAAGTCTTAACTAGCAGTATAACTTGACACCTACTTCCATAGAGTTTTCTAGTGAGTGTTATAATATTATGTTACATTACGTCACTATGATTACATTTGCCGACCTACCATGTTTCAGGCGACCCGGAGACGGGCGAGCTGCCGCCGCCCGAGTGCGTGGCGGGCGTGTACGACGGCGCCGACATCGGCTGCAGCGGCGCGCAGGACACCATCGAGTTCAAGTCACCCTGTACCAGCACCGGTATTTTTTTTTTTTATTATTCTGTGTTTAAAGATTTAATCACATGACGATTTCGCACATTACACCGGTATGTTGTTAAATTTAAAGAAACTATCCTCGTCTGACACGTTAGTAGTGTCCTTTAATAAACAAGATCGATGTTTGCTACTGAAGATATTATTTAGCTTGATGTAAAAGTAATACGTTCATTTTTAGAGTTAGTCAGCCTTAAAAATTAATTTACTTTGGCAAAGATAATGTACCATCGAGGTAATTGATTCCTAGGCAGTTGACAGACCAACATCATTTGGTCGGATCATGTCAATTCAATGTTAATTGTGATTTTAATTGTGATTGCCTAGGAATCAACTTCTCTGATAGTACAAAATTTGTGTATCCATGATATTTAACATCTAATAATATGTATTTAACTAACCGTCTAACTATTTTCCAGCGTACACTTGCTACGGCAGCTGGACGGAGGGCGGTCGCGGGTACCTGATCGCCGCGCCCGCCACCGCCGCCCCCGCCCGCGCCTCCACCAAACCCAAGACCTTCTGCTTCGTGTTCAACACTGCGCCGGCTAACGGTGAGTCACTTTAGCTAATAGACGATAGAAGGAAATATAGAATGGACGTGTTCTTATATTTTATGCTCATAAAAACAAATACCCTAAGATTCGCTGCATTTTTAAATGAGGTATATTATAATAATATTAGTTTAGTGATCCAATTATAAATAGCTCATTGCTCGTCAACTTGTTTGCCTATTGCATAGCTGTCGCAAGATACATTCTCACCCTGTCGGGTCACGGGCATAATTCTTTGTCGATAAGAGTTGTAACTTGTATATAATACAGGATTAGCAATAAACCTATATCTTAATAATTTTGTATAATATTCCAGAGACAATGTCTATATCGGCGGCGGCGTCGTGCTCGCGCGACGTGGTGCCGGGCCGCGATGGCGACCGCGCCTACAATCTCACACACAACGGTAATTGCTAATAATTATAGATTTTAATTTTAACCGACTTCCAAAAAAGGAGGACGTTTAGATTAGGAAGTGGATTTTCTATGGACAATTTTGACGTAGAGAAAATGTTAAAAATACATTATGTCGTCTATACATTATGTCCGTATAGGACGCCAGTAATCCTGCCGTACTATAGAACGTTAGATATTGAAAATCAAATATATTTTATTAAAATAATTGTAACTTTTTATTGATTTCATTGAAAAAAAAAACTTTTGGAATCTTCTATATATACCTACCTATATACCCACCGGTCTGGCCTAAACCGGCGAGATACGGTTGTTCGTTCATGTAGACATTTTAGAGCTGCTGGAACATAAAACCTGCACTGTGTGTGCGTCATAATAAACAATAATTATTATTAGTTACTCGTGTAATTCACAAATTCTATCTCCTTCTTTCCAGGAACGTGCGAGCAGAGCAGCAAGTACAACAGCGAGGGCGTGCGCGCCGGGCCCGCGCTGCTCGTGCTGGCGGCGGCGCTCGCGTTCGCGGCCACCAGATGATACCTAGGCCGATAGACTAAGCCGCCGCACTCCCAGCCCTACGCTATATTCACACCCTAGATACATCTAGGTCTGCCTAGCCTGGAGTTATGACGCAAAGCAGTAAGAGCTAGCGCGCACTACGACTTTTTTCAAAATTTAAATAAAGTGTCACTTTACGGCATGCGCTATAGGCTTCATTTTGCTCTACGCTACTCAAAAGCAGCGGCATCATGCATTGAGATAGACTATAGGAGAGAGCCTTATATCGGTGTATAAGCGTCAAAAGCGTGTAATGTTATGTCCTACTTACCAGGACATAACAAAGGAGTCGGTCTGCATATTTCATGTAATAAAAGTGTTAATAAAAGTTTTAAGTGAACATTTTATGCTAGATATTGTAGAGTTTTGTGGTTCCGCTAAATAATAAATCATAAGAACGGGCAATGAATGCCTCAAACACGTGGATTTGACATTAAATACGTAAGTTTTGAACAACGTTTTTTGGGCTTTTCAATCGGTATTTTTTGTAAGCTAAAAAGATTATTTATAAGTTTAATAATCCCTTATTCCTGCTATTTAAGGCATTAGTGCTAAAAATGTCACATCAATTAATAATTTGGCTACAAAAATTGTATAGCTTTTTAGGTGTGTTTACGGATTCTCATTACTTGAACTATAGTTTATCGATATCATGAACTAAATGACTTTCTTTTCTGGATTATAACGTGCTTCGAAATGATCGATAAATAGAAATATTCAAGAAAATACACGCATTCTACTTGTATGAAAATAAGCACAAAATGGCCACGCGATGACGGGCTAAGATTACATCTATACTATAATACTTTATCTATGGCATCATGGGTCGCTTGACCAATGTCGGTAGAAAATGAAACCTATAGTGTATGTCATAAAGTGACATTTTATTTGAATTTTTGTAGGTCGATAAAATAAGCGCGCGCCACAAAGACGTAGTGCGCGCTAGCTCTAGAGATTGTTGATTGGATTGAAGTTTTAAACCACTTTTACCCAGTTTCTGATTTTTGACTGTTTAACTTCTCACTATCGCTTCAAAAGGTTAGCCTGAAAGAATTAAGTAACAGCGATAGATAAGATAAACTCCTGTCAAAAAAAAACTCCGAAATCGGTTAATATTAGAAATCTAAAATGATTACTTCATTAATTTCATGAAGAGTTTAACAAAAAATATGTTGTTAACATCGATTTCTTCATGAAATTAAACCTAAGTATTCATTCAATGTCTCTGAATCTTTTCTCGAATATCTATGAGTATTGTCGCAGAGGAGTGGTTAAACTTAGTTTGTTATTTGGTGACGTGGTTACTAAATGGTTTTATGCGTTACTCTGCAGTTTCGAAAAACAATATGCACAGAACTAGTTTGTCAATGTATCAAAATGTCTGCAGTTTTGTACTTTTCAAAAAGCAATTTACCAGCGCATTTAGAACATTATGAACATTGATTTGTCTGTGAGATTTCTTCGTAACTGTAAAGTCAATGTGGGTAAATCAGAAATTTTTGTAACAGTGTGCGAGCTATCGCTTATACTTGCTGTGAAGAAGTTAACTACAATTTGGATAAGATTAGTTACTGTTATTTGCCAATAGAGGCGCTGTTTTGATTCCATACTTGGATGGCAGTTTGCAGTTAACTTCTTTACTCAAAGCCCTCAGATCTATAGGCGCAAGTTCATTATTAGATGCTGAATCATACAGTCACAAACGCAAGAAGAAGGAATCCATTTATAATGTAAATGCGTCCTAAGATTACAAATATTCAAGATTTATCCACATTGACATGGCTAGCAGGTGTAAGTAGGTACCAGGCTACTAATCTCGACCGAGCATCGTGTTAGTTGCAGCGGCTTGGGAGCGGCGCGGGCTGATGAGTGATGAGTGTGTTTCAAATATTTAATGTCGCTTTAATTGTGATAATCGTACCAGTGTTTTGCCAAAATCCGTTAGTTCTTTTGGCAGCTGTCTACCGATACTAGTATTTGTTTAATTTAGGTATTTTAAAAATTACGATTACCTTATTCGGAATTGAACTCCGCGGCGCACCGCGGATTTCTGTATCCCAATTTTGGTATTATAATGCAACATTATTTGCTCTAGAAGTGCTAAATAAATTATTATAGTTTCTTGTTCGATCCAGTGTATTTCCAATGTCGATGTCCATGTTGTTCGTTTGACATTTCATAAGGATACAACTTTGTAGTTTCATAGGAATGGGACTGAATCGACCAAGAAACGAAGCCGCATTAATGTTGCATTAGAATAGTGGAATCTGGGTAGTTGTGAGTGGACTCGTACTCGCGTGTTATTTAATCTTTAAAAAGGTTTTAATAATTCGTAAGCGGCTTTCCGGAGCTATTGTATAGGTTTTATAAAAAAACTTATTTAAATGTTGACCTAGGCGATGTACATTTTTGAATTAAACTTTTAAACTGATTTCCTAGCGTCTAAACGATTTTTAATACTATTTTGTATCGAATATACAAATAGTTTGCTCAAGGATTTCGATGTGGAATTCTACGTATACTATTTATTTCATAGGCTAGGAATGGAAACGAAGCAACGTGATTGTACATAACGTATTCGGTGGTGAAATGGACAATGTTACGATGTTGAGGGATTTTTTACAATCATCGGGACTACTATGTATAGTGCGTATTTATAGGGACGGTGTACGTTATACTGTACGCTGCGTGCACCGTAGATAGGGATGTGAAAATATCATCGATTTGGGAAATCGAATAAAAATCGATTTAGCAAATTGATTACAAAAATTCTTAGTCGATTATTTCCCCAATCGATGATTTTTTTTACATCTCTAACAGTAGATAGACATAATGTAGGCTCCGCGTACCGATACGTCCACGTATATTTTGCTGTTTATGATAATTTCGCGACAACTGGGATCAAGGTGAACGTAGGAATAAATTATATTATGACTAACAAACATAGGGAATGTCATAGCTATTGATATAAGAATGTTTTTAAATTATATTTAAAGTATAAACTACTGTATACTCGGTGAAATTGTGTACCTGTTTATGATTTATCAGAGCCTTAAGCCAAGAACATTTTCTTTATTGCTTCTCTATAGAATCGCCAAGCACAATGTATGAAATTGACACGACAGGAGTCGAATGCCAACTTCATATTATATCGAACCCGTATGTCAATTCCATACATTTTCATCGTCGATTCTACAAAGAAGCGATAAAGAAAACGTCTTGGCTAGGGGCACTGTTTCTTAATACCTATGACATTAGTTCGTCTATTTAATTGTTTTCTATTGTCTAATTATGTACAAAGTGTATTTTTATGATCAACAATGTTATGTCTACAAAGGAATTGATTTACCCTCCAGTAGAAAACGAAACTCAAACCAGAATTCAAAATGTACATAAATTTAATATGACGTTGTAATTTATTATTTAAATCATCATATATAATACCTACCTTTATAATTAATGATTCTGAGAACCAGTGTTATGTTTCAAACAATAGTACATTACGCATTCTGCCCTAGGCAGGAAAATAAGAAATGTCTCAGATCACATGTAATTGTTGGCCGAGGCGAAGCCGAGGTCAACAAACATGTGATCTGAGGCTTTCTTAATTACTGCCCATGGTGCGTATACTATTTTTCTCATCGACGGAGGTGGAAAACGGCAACATCGGTAAGCGCAGCGGGAAGAAAGTTGACGTTTTCCGCCCGGAGGTGAGAAAAATGTTTTTTTATAACACTAGATAGTAGTTATTTTTTACAAGATCCAGTCACGATATGTTTACATTTTATACCAGTACTGAATCTATAAATATATAAGTCTAAGGCACAAATATTATGTATTTTAAACAGTTTTATATGTTACATCTCAGTACAATAATAATAAAACGCGTGTGTGTGCATGAAACATTTTTAACATAAGTTAAAATGAAATCCTTTTTTGTAAAAACTGTCTGCTAGACTCAAATAGAGCGAACGAAGCAAACAGTTTTATAAATTGTAGAGTAGTAAAATCGAAGATTGTAAATCGAATATGTTACTAGTGTATGTCTATAATATGATTGTATTTTCAAGCACACACACCACTATAGGGGTACTTAATTCGTAAGACAACGAAGTGTCGTGTTTGCACAGATATATATTCGCTTCTTATCGCTTCTAAATAACGCTTAGCTCGAAATCTACGTAAATCCCGACCAATAGTAGAATTAATTATTGCTCATACATAGTTCGGAATTTTATTTGTGATAAAGAAAATACATTTAAGTGTAAATAGTCTCTAGACTCGAGTTCCTGAAGTTTCTTTTCCAACTGTGTGATAACGTTTCGTTGTTCGCCGTTAATGCTGTGTGTCTTGACTCTTGTCTGCCCGCCAAAAGCTGTTACGATTTTAAATTCTGACCACCAGATAGCGCTTTTACATTATTGAGATTTAAAATAACGAAAATGAAAAATAAGAAATATCTTTCTACTACAGTCTACACTCTACACCGTTTTTACCCGACTGCGCTGAGGAAGAGTTATTATTAACTAGTTGGATTACTTCTTAGCGCACAGGGACACACAGCACCAACGGTCTAAAATAGTGTGTAAGTTTGATACGTCGACGCTTGCCTATACCTACAGACCTATATTAACAAAAGTATAAAGGTAGCCGAAAAAAGACTATTGTACATACGTAGCGGAATACTCTAAGACGCATTTAAAGGTACAGGTGGAAAAGTATTAATTTAATTAAATAACCGAAGATAATAAATAGGTTAAAGACGGGGCCGTGTTGTTTGCACAATGATAAGTAATTTTCACGAGTTAGCGTAAGACTTTATGTTTTACGTTTAAGATAATCACTATGTGAATAAATGCACTAATTTTATGTAAAAAAATATTTAATCTATGAAAATTGTATTTTATCTGCTTGTAAATATTTTGTCTGGTCCTTGTTGTTATCTGTGCGACTGAATGCGACATTAACCGACTTCGAAAAGGAGGTTCTCAGTATATTTGTGGGCTTATTTTATGGTTAGGATCTTAAGATTTAGATTTTGGTTATTTTAAGGTTTCGATTACAAAAAGTCATTTGTATTTAAGATATTTATACGCATTTTAAGGCAGCTTACTTGTTTTTGATCAATTTATAATGTTATTTCTCGGTAATGACAATGACAATTATTTATTTAAAGTCCAAGCGGCGAATCGAGGCACAAAATTTGATATAGGATGTCAAAATTTGTATGAAATTCTGCGCCTCGTCTCGTGATTTGGGTTATAGTTTAGTGTTATAAAGCATTTAGATAGTATTTCGTGTACTTCAGTCCTGCAGATAGCCGGCTTTTGTTTTTTATTGTATTTCCTTTTGTTATGATTTACCAAAACTTTGCTTTATTTGATAATTCAGTGAGGCGACGCGATACGACCTGTAACTATTAATGTAAGCCTATTATTATATTTTGATTACTGAAATATATTTGAAAATTATATGTTGTTTTTTATTTAAATTACCTTAGAGAGAAATCTACTACGTTGTTACTAGAATATTTAATTTTTATAACGAGACTGGCTGACCCGGCAAACGTTGTTTTCCATATAAATAATTTCTAGTAAGTATCAATATAAAAAGTATATAAAAACCTAATCTCGGGCCTAACGAATGCACATACAAAATTTCATTAAAATCGGTTGAGTCGATTTGGAGGAGTTCGCGCACAAACACTATGACACGAGAATTTTATATATTGGAGTACTAAGGTTCAATACCTAACCCCAGGTATCCCATTTTGCCGTACCATCCTATACTATAATATTATACAGTAATATAAATACAAAAAAACACATTCATTTAAAATAGTCCTTAGTCCACCTTGTTTTTGTCATTACTTAGCAATTCCATATCGATAGTGCTTTAACATATTGTCTTATATAGCCTTATCGCCAAACATGTAAAAATTCGGTCACTGACCTATCGCTACATTTTTCCGTACTTTTATCCGCGCAAGAACATTTAGCCATCTTATTTCATAGCGCAAATTTCTTTCAAAACTACATGTTCGTCGACAAGACTATAGTGTGAATAGAGTTGGTATAGCGCCATCTGTTACTTGTTTTAAACAACATTAGTGTTTTTGTGGGAAACAGAAACCTCGCGTTTTTGGTTATATAATATACTAGCTTTTGCCCGCAGCTTCGCTCGCGTTAAGAAGTATTATTATTATTATTTAGGTATCAAAGTCTCAGCCCGATCGGTATATCCTCTATTTTATCCCTTGGGGGTAGAATTGATCAAAATCCTTTCTTAGCGGATGCCTACATCATAACATCTATCTGCATGCCAAATTTCAGCCCGATCCGTCCAGTGGTTTGGGCTGTGCGGTGATAGATCACTATGTCATTCAGTCACCTTTGAGTTTTATATATTATTTAGATTTAGTGAATAATTAAGTATTATTTAAATCATCATTAATTACTAATAGATCTAAACTCCCTCCCGCACGCGCACCCCCGCCTTGGTGACGCCCACTTCGCAACGGGCCGTGCAGCAGAAATCGTAATATTTTAATTTCGCCATAACTTCAAAATCAAACGTCCAATTTTAATCATTCAAAGACCAAAATATATTATCTATATAAACTGTGCTTAGTGATGAAATAATTTATTTTGATAAATATTAATAGCATGAGTAAAATAAATGCGTTTAAATGAAGTCCAAAAAAAATTCAAGATTTTTAAATAAAAAAATGGTTGTTGTGCCTCACTCGACATAGATAGGTATAGTGTGTCGCGGACTTTTTTGTAGATATTTATAAGATCTACAATAATTAATTAGAACATTTTATGGTTCTATCTTGTATAGTTTAGGCAGCGTACGCAAAATAAGTAACTTTTCTGGTTGATTTTTACACCTTGTGTCCGAAAAACCCAAATATCTTACGGAACCCTATTTTTGTCCAAAGCTAGTAGCTTTCGAATGGTGAAAGAATTTTTAAAATCGGTCCAGTAGTTGAGCCTATTCATTACAATTAAACAAACAAAGTTTTCCTCTTTATAATATTACGGTGGTATGAATAAAAACTTAGCGAAGGTTTATATTAGCTTTAAAAGCCTGTTGTAAAATTTATTATGAATAAAGGTTCCCGAACAGTGCTCTAACGCCTTTTTAAGGTGACAGCTGTCAAAAAATAGCGCGCCCGTTTTAAACCTATTTTAAGAACATTTTAAGCATAATCGTTATGAATAAACGTTTGCTAACAGTTGTTTAGGCTCGAAACGTCAAATAGGAGTTCGCAAACTTTAGTGAAGCTTCGGACCTACTTTAAGACCATTTTAGAGATTGAAAATGGACGCAATATCGAGTATTATCGCGATTTCTGACATTATTGCAATTTCTGAAGGAATTTCTAGCCGCCCTCGTCGACAAAAAGTATATAAAATAAGAATAAATCCATTTGATTTAACAGAGGACGACTTTAGAAAAAAATATAGATTTACAAAAGAATCTGTACGATACATTGTGTCATTAGTGTCTGAAGAACTACAAAAAGATAGGCGAGGCGGCGGCATCACACCTGAACTGCAAGTTTTAACTGCACTCAGATGTTGGGGTCGTAGAGAGGTAAGTAAAAT
Source organism: Cyaniris semiargus (assembly GCA_905187585.1). Taxonomy (NCBI): domain Eukaryota; kingdom Metazoa; phylum Arthropoda; class Insecta; order Lepidoptera; family Lycaenidae; genus Cyaniris; species Cyaniris semiargus. Next base: position 20,220,942 of record LR994551.1, on the reverse strand, counting down.
AAGCATTTGATGAGTATAGAAACCAGAGGCGGCACAAGGCGTGGGCGGTGTGGGCGACCGCCCACGACCTCGCGGCTTAAGGGGCCTCGCGCCCCTTAGACCACGAGGTTTTTTAAAGGTTTTACGAGTTGAGATTCTCAAATATTCATAAATAAAAAGTTTTAATAAATTAAACTGGGCATCAAAAATTATTTCATTTTCTCTCAACAAATCCGTTCTTTAGCATCATCCATCAGGGGGCCTCGCATAATATATTTTAGGGGGCCTCGCAAGATACATCTTGCCCACATAAAATGTAGGTCTTGCCCCGCCACTGATAGTAACACATTTAATTTAGTGTAGATAATGTTGTTTTTGTTGTTCACCAACAGATGGCATTGGTAAGTAGTGTTTTAACCAATTTTTAACAAAAAGAAAATAAACATAGATTTTAGAGGAACTAGGGTAGGGCTTGTCTAATTTAAAATGACGCGCCCCTCCCTCGTATTTGCAGTACAAAATTTTTCATTTATATCAACTAGTGAAGTGGTGGGGCGCGTCATTTCATTAGACAAGCTCTAGCAAGGTTTTATTTAACGTGCCGGTTGGCAGCGGGCGACATGAAGCAACCGGAGACGACGTGTCGCACTACTGGTTTGTATGTATTATTTTTTCTATGAAAATATACCCTCCGCAGCTAGCGACATAGGCTCCCCACACAACCACAAAACACCGCTACCGGCATATTTTCTGTAGTTTTCATACATTTTTTGACGCCGGTGTCCGCCACACGCTTCAACGATTCACTTTACGACCAATAGACTAGCTTAAAACGGCGTTAGTGGCTGTCGCGTGTGGCCCGTGTGCGACGACACTTATTCATAGAAATACATAGAAAGTTTAGAAACCAGTAGTGTCGCGACGACACGTCGTCCGCTGCGACTTCATGTAGCCGGCTTCCAAGTTCCAACTTGTACCTTTATTCTTTTAAACAAAAAATATATGCATTCAAGTATATTTTATCTAAGTCAGCTATAATCAACCTGCGGCCCGCCGCGCCGGGACTATGTCAGTGGCCCGCGTGAAGTTAAAGCAGTTTGAAATTCACGCCCATCGGCAAAATAGTGCACTTTGCTCGTCGTAAAAGTAATGAAAAAAAATTAATTCAATTTTGGTTGCAGCCACCAAGAGCAAACCGTGTTTGTGGCCCGTATAAAAAAAAGGTTGAGTACCGATCTAAGTAAAGGGCTTATTCCACCTTACTAAATTTAGATGTCCTAATTAGGATCCTAAAAAGAAGACTAATTAGAAGCTCTGATTCCACCAATCAGAAGCCACACGTCTTCCGATTTAGTAGGATACGCTCATTAGGATCCTAACTTTCTAAATGCTATTTCACTTGACTAAATTAAGTTACTGAATCAATTTAGACGTCTTAATTTAGTAAGGTGGAGTCAGCCCTTAAAACAAAATTGTGTTCGTAAGTACCAAGTAAAATAATACTATCCACTCAGGTGTTTTTTCATGAACACTGTAGTCTAGCTTATAGCTATTTATTAACGACCATGGACCATGGAAGGCCACGCTCCTTTGACGGCCAACTATTAAAAAGTCGTAGTTATCGTCATGGTAAGACATATTTCTTCTAATACACACTAAGAGCGAGCCAAACGAGCGTAATTTGTGAGTTGTGAGTCGTAGAATTTAGGTTCGGCAGAATTCTGCTGCATTCAGTTTCATACAAAAGTCCTGTTTGATTCACACGAGCGTTTGTGAGTCATGATTTGTATGAAAAGATATTTACGCGGCAGAAATTCTGCGACTCACAACACACAAATTACGCTCGTTTGGCTTCACCCTTAAGATCCATCAAGCTTAAGGCCACAAACGCGGCGGCGAGTCGATCGCGCCGCAATTGTGGCAGTGCGATCTTGCGACCAAAGTCTACAAACAGTGGTTTGTAGACTTTGGTTGTCGAGGTTACAATTGTAATTTCCGCACACTGCAAATCTTAAGTTTTTAGTTACATAACCTATATTATCTAACTCACATTTTATTACTGTGAATTGTCGTATAAGGATATGTGCATGTTACTAATAAAAGAAAAATCTACTTATGCCTCGATTGAAGTTAAAATATTGGTAATGTTCCTAGGAAGGACGGTGGTTCCTCCCAACCAAAGATTTGATGGTTGGCCTTGCTAGGGTACATGGACTTTAGAAGGAACATCTAAAAATCATTAACATATAAACAGTTATTTTTAAGTTATAAATGGATACCGTAACAATTAAAATAATGTTTTTTTTTATATAACATCTTTACTTATTAGGATTTACTTATACATTCATATTGAACATTTGGCTTTGGACAGGACGGGCCCATAAGAAGGCCATATTATATTAAAAAAAATTTTGATTGCATTATAAAACGCGTTGGCAATTAGTTATAAGGTGTCAATGTGATACACATTGCTACTATTTTTAAAGAATTTCCATTAATATATTCTTAGTTATAAGATGATGTTTAAGCAATGTTCGTTATAGTTTTTTTAGATGATATAAATATATTGAGCAGTTAATGTGTTGCTTAATTGAAAGAGATTATAATGTCGTTTAAGTAAAAGCAGATAAATAAATACTTGTAACTCTATTTTCAAGTTAAATGACTGTTCCTTGTAAGGCCATTTGGAAGAGCTTAACAAAACTTAAGTTTATTAAATTTAATCATTGGCTATTGAAGCTTGAAGCTAGGTTAAAAAGTGATTTATAATATGATACTTAATAAAACAGAGCATTACTTGATAATTTGTTTCCTGAATTTATTTACTTAATAAACGAATAAAAAGTATTTTCCCGTTAGAGTGGCATTCCATGGTCCATGGTCCTTACATTGATACTTTTTAGAGAGATGAGACGCACCTTGACGATACATAAGAGCAAAATAAAACTATCTAGTGCCCTGTGCCGCCGTTTAAGTATATTCCAATTTTGTAACGCTATGATGCACCGTTGCGTCGCATATCGTTTCGTAGTAAAATGACCCTTAGGCAGACTTTAGACTAGTTTTTGGTGTGGTAACACTCATAACTTGTGAGGTACCTAGTTGTAGGTAGGTTGATGGTTGATAAAAAATTATAATATATGCAAGTAGTACTTAAAATCTAGATGTTAATACATAATTTTAATAACAAGAATAACTTTAAATATAAAAAGGGAATAATAAATGGTATTTTTATTACACTTAGAAAGAGGAACCGGAGGGTCAACACGCACGCGTGGAACGGAACGCAAAACAACCCCTCAGAGGCTAATGACTCACTTCACCCCCAGTCAAAATCGCACGAACTAACCCGACGGCGGCCGACCGCTGCGCACGGGATACACCAAAAACATTTACCATTATCCACAATTATGTAACAATTATTATCCAGTGAAAAACATTTTTTATTATTGTTTAAAATGTTCCCTAAGATCGGTGCTTCTGTCCAGGCAAAACTCGCGCGGCCCCGCGGACACTACGGATGATGTTTAACGTATATTGATTTTCCGTCAGCGAAACATTTTGTGCGGAATCTAGTGTTATTATTAGATCTGTGCTAATATTAATAAGTGGTAACGTATAGTGAGTGTTTTACGAAACTAAAATATAGTAGTAATAGGATTTCAGTGCCTCAAGTTTGTACGGTAAAAAAATATTTTCGATGTGCCGATTTTAAAATTTAAATTCGGAACGCGTCTTCCTATTTTGAATATATTTTTTTTTTTTCTTTTTAATTTCATTTATTTCTGCATAAGACGTGGAAATCTGTCTGCCACTATAAATATTTCGGTGAAAATAATTGTCAAACGTGGGGTAGGTACCTATATCGATCGTCAAATCGTAGCAATGCTGAGTTCGAGTGACACCAGTAGTATTGTTTTGCAGAAAACACTTAAGACACTCGACGAATCGATCCATCGACGTACATTTCTCCCGTTTTGTACTTAAGTAAAATATATTTAACGACAGATGGTTTTAGAAAAAAATAATTAAACTATCTTTTGGTCTTATTTTTTTAATGCTCTAAAAGCCTTACCAAAATATGATGAGCGCTGTTTGACAGTACGTACCATAAACCTACTACCTAACTAATACTATAATAATATTTTGTTACTATATTACCTACCTAATCGTCTTTTATCAGAATTTTAACCGACTTTTAATAGAAGGTAATTCGCCTGAATCTGTCTTCGTATAAACAGAACAAACACTGATTAAATTACGTATTCATCAATTTCATTACATTAGAACCTTCAGTACGTTTTGAATCTAAATGAAGTGGAAATAGAAACCTTATAAAAATTTAATCCCCGTTACAAAAGAGGCTGCATGAGAACGAATAAAGCCCAGTCTTTATATCGTGTTTTAATACCAACACATTCATTGCAATGCTTTAGATTTTATAATGAAACACTCTGAAATAAAAATTAAATTACCTACTCTACGTTAATCGCAGTAGGTACTTAATAGAACTTTAGCTTTCACCAACGCGTGTGTTTATGAAAATTATTATATTTTGGTCAAGTTACGCTAATTAAATTTAAATGAAAATATATACCTAATATCTAGTAGTTCTCCGTATGAATTTCCTTTGATTCTTCTCACTGGGCTAGTTCCCCAATCGATGGTGGACTTCAAGTTCAAAGAGAGTTTTGTAGAGTTCCAATTTTGAATTTAAAAATTTGAGTTTAAAATAAGAAGTCATACCTTAGATCAGTGGCGTAACTATACTATCTGGGGCCCGTGGCAAATTGATAGGGCCCTATCAGTAAAAATCGTCACATTAATATTAAAATAGGTACATATAAAAATCAACATATAAAAATTTCTAAGCTCACGGCCTCTTGGGCCGGGGCCCTTTTGGGTCGGGGGCCCGTGGCATTTTGCCAGCCCTGCCACTCTATAGTTACGCCACTGATTATTTTAAATATATTCTTTTAAATTCAAAATTGTAACTCTACAAAACTCTCTTTGAACTCGAAGTCCACCATCGATTGGGGAACTAGCCCAGTGAGAAGAACCAAAGGAAATTCATACGGAGAATTAGATATTATATATATATTTTCATTTAACTTTAATTAGCGTTTTCCGAAACTGAGATTGAAAACAAATTCAAGAGAATAAAAAAATATATCAACCAACAAGTATTTACGCATTCCTCATAATTTATCAAAGAAAAACAACCTCTAGTATCTTATTACCTACGCATAATTAAAACAAGGGCCCTTCTAAGAAAACGCTGAGAAAACAAATTTTTTAAACAAATTTAATAATTAAATTTCTCGGTAGCAGTGGGCGGCGCGAGGATACCGTTGTAATAAGCTGTTTAATATTTATGTACTAATTAGAATTATTTCTGCCCACGTAAAAAGGATTTCTGGGTTGCTCTGAAATAGCTACGACTACTTGTAATTCAGGGTTTTGTTGAAATATTCTAAAACTGTTTCAGGTGAAAATATTGACTACGACTATTACAGGGTTTCGTATATAATAAAATAGCCTATTTCAGTATATGGCGCATAGAAATAGCAGTTATTTTGTTTCTTAACAAGTTTTCTATTATAATTATATTAATTATTCGCAGAAGTACTTATGAATGTTAATTATTGTTAAGCATGTTGATGGTTGACATGAGGGCGTATAAGCTTAACTGTCATCAAAATAATGTCAACGTTACTTTGATGAACTGTTGATGACTTAACAGAGCCCCGCCAAGACGTTTTCTTTGTAGCTTCTATAAAGAATCGCCGATCAAAATGAAATTGACTTAAAAGCGTTCGATAAAATAAAGTCGAAATTCGACTTAAGTTATGTCAATCCTACACATTTTGATCGGCGATTCTATAAAGAAGTGATAAAGAAAACGTCTTCGCTAGGGGCTATGTTCTCATAATTTATTAGTTTCGTTCGAAATCTCATTCATGAGGGAGAAAATCTCAAGTATGAAGAAAAAAAAACTTGTACGGTATAATTCAGTAAGTTGAGTGAAGTTGTACAACTTAAATACTTAACCAAGTTTCGGGGTACAAGATACCTGAAATCTTTTAAGGTTAAGGATAATTTTCGTCAGGGCTTTACCTCATTAAAATTTAAATAAATAATAAGATGTTCTGCGTATCGCCCACTATTACAACGATTTAGTTAATTATTATCTATTAATGAAGGAGATTGTATCCAATAGAAGCAAAAGTGGCATAAGAAGGCGTATATAGTACTAGTTTGATTCTCTCTTTAGACGTGAGAAGACGGTTTCAAATGTGTAAATCTGGGTGCACGGTAGTGCACCCGCCGAGACGAGCCAAGCGAAGCGCAACTACCACCCCACTACCTACCTTTTCTCGAAGTGTTTCGTCGTTTTTTTGAACCCTCATAGAGTTGGTTTCCGATGTACCAGATAATTCATATTCTCAGGATATGATGTCAATAATAGACTAATTAAACATACAAAGTCTCAATTGAATAGCTCTAATACTTTAGATTTCAATGATATCTAAAATACACCGATTTCGTCACTGACTCACTGACACACTGATGATCATCAAAATGTTTGGCTACTTCCTGAAGTGCTAGAAAGCTGGAATTTGGTATGTAATCTAAGTTTAGTATACAACCACAAAAAAATTCATAAACTCGGCTGTTTCGTCACTAATTTCAGATCAGAAACTAAATATTCGCATCACCTCCCCGACGGTAGCGAAACGGCGAAGCCATACATATTTTCTGGTATGTAGAATTTGTTTAAGTTACGGTCAGTAGAGTTAGGCCGTGTAGATTCAGAAGCTTGGCTCTACATGAGATCTCATATCTTTTTCACAGGGTACACCTTAAGTGGTCGTCTCGGCAACATTTTACAAGAAATGTTTTTGGTGGTTAATATCTTTCTTTTTATAGCTTTATAATTATTATACGCACTATTACCGATATAAATGGTAATAACGAAATCTTTAATCAAATTTATCAGAGCATGTCGAAAAATTGGAAAAAAATATTTAAAACAGCATTCTCCTTGAAGTCGGTTAAAAATCTGTAATTAAATACGCGGTCTTTACGATATTTCATTCGGTGGTCATTACCACCAACAATCTCTTTCATCAAATATATTCAGGCGTAAACAAAATATCCCAAACATCCAAAGACACTTGACCCAAAGCCTATCGGCATCAAATACGAAGAAATTATGTTAAAAGCTTGGCCTCCGTCCAGCTCGGTTTACTGTTCAAACAGCACGTTATTGCAAGCTGCCCCAGCCCCCAGCCCAGCATGAAACAATATGAGGGTAACTTTTAATATAATTTCTATTAGCACTTTCCAATTTCAAATATGATTGCTTTTGCAAGCGATTCATCATACGTGTCAAAACGTAGCAACGTGTGTTACGTAAAATATTGTATACGTGCTCTATATTATTTTAAACGACTACAGCGAAGCCAAATGAAAGAGTTTATTTCTGCTGTTTATGTATGTATGTGCTCTTGAAGCAGCTAAACTACTGGTTGACTACTGGTCCGATTTTAACAAAAGAGGTGTCAAAAAATTAGTTATTACCGCGGGTGTCACAGGCTATTTTTTCAGAATGTTGTATTTTTTAAAAGATTTTTTTTAAGCCAGGAGACTATATTTTTTTTACCAAAATATAAATTCGAGGCATGAAAATCCTTTCTACACAATTAATCCCGTATAATATACCCGTTATATTATTGACGTAATATCAGTGTGAGAATGTTCGACCGTCCGTATTTAGTGAAGTAGCCGTAAGATGGGGTTGGGTTGATGATGAGCAGCCAGGCCTGAGGATGGAGGGCAGCAGCGCGGCCCCCGAGGCCTACCAGTATGTCGGCCCTTACCGACTGGAGAAGACCCTTGGGAAGGGACAAACTGGTGAGTGCTGGCTTCAAGATTTCTGTTTTAGTTTGCCTTTTTTTATAAAATAAGGGGTCAAACGTGCAAACGGGTCACCTGATGGAAAGCAACTACCGTCGCCAATGGATACTTGCAACATCAGAAGAGCTGCAGGTGCGTTGCCAGCCTTTTAAGAGGGCATACGCTCTCTTCTTGAAGGTTTGCAGGTCGTATTGGTCCGGAAATACTACTGGGCAGTTCATTCCAGAATCGTTTGTAATAAAATTTTCATAGACAAAACGAGTAAACCATGACGGATACTTTAAGCAGCTGCATATTATTATGCCTGCAGAAGATTTTAACTCCCTCACCCTGAAAAGAAGCAACTACCGTCGCCCTTGGACACTCGCAACTTTCGAAGAGCTGCAGATGCGTTGCCGGCCTTATGCCTACGTCATACTTTTTCAGATCGATTTTGTTAATGACGAGTGCGTTGCACTATTACAATCATTATTTTCTTCAAAAGCCATGAAGCCAATGGTGCTTGTCAAAAAGATTGGCATCTAAAAGAATAATTTAGTTTAGCAAGGTGAATCGGCTTTTCAATTAGTATTATATGGTCGAAATCGTAAGACGAAACAAAATTTGCATAAAAACAAAACGTGAGTTTTCAAAGTCTTTGACAAATGTTATATTATTTATAATAGAGCATGCCTTTGGAGTCAAACTCGTGCAAATACAAAATACTACATCGGTCTGCTGGTGCGTGATATCTTCACTTATCTGAAATCACACTACTGCAACTGTGAGCGTGCGGAAATTCGGGTAGTCTAGTAGTCAAATATGCCTATACCCTCTTACTAATAAAAACTTCTTAAACATGCGTTCAACGTGTGAATAGTTAAACAGGAGTTTTTAAGTTACAGACACGTTACACAGAGTCTATACAGAGAAATTGGTATGGAAATGACAGCATCGTTATACAGGCCTTATGTCAAAAAATGATTATTAGTACTAGAAAAAATCTTACGCGGTTCCGCACCACGTTTCACGACTTTAACTACAGTAACAATGTTTTCTAGAACCTTTAAAGCCATTTAAGAAACTGACGTGCCTAGGCATTATAATAGTACATTTAAAAAATTAGGCCATAATTTTTAGTTCATACATTATTGGCCTGGTTTCACGTCGCTAGTGCTCTTGATTTTAAGCACTAACTTTACCTCTTTTTGTATAGCTGAAATATTTGAATGGGCTAAAACATCACGATTAAGCATTCAGTTTGAAATATAGTCGCTAGTCACGATTTTAACATAACTGTGAAAAGTTTCACTTCCAAACAATTTGACATGAGTTAGTATATAAAACAGCTTTCGGCAACGTAGATAAACTAAACACGGTTATATCAAAATACAGAACTAACAAGATAAAGGAAAATTAATAGCCAACTATATAGAAAACACAACATTGTATTGTGTTTTTGTATAGTTGGTATATTTTGTAATCGCTACTCTATATTATATAGAGTTTTAGGGCCTCAGAATTAGCAATTTCAAATTTCAGGTCGAATAATTAGGAGCTTCAAATAAGAAGAATCAGAGAATATTAAACAAATACCTCCCACGCCAATGTTGTGGTTGGATTTAGTAAAACCAGTCCTCGTATCTGAAAATACCAATACACAAGTACACAAAAGGCCCGCATCTACTGAGGCCAATCGATCTGACGGATCGGATTGATGATTGATCACAGATCAACCTGACAGGACTCGAGCACACACACGGAAATGCACAAAACGAGTCCGGTAAAGTTGGTCTGCGATCAGTTCGACAGAACCTATCGGCCTTCCCGTATAAGGGAAACTTAAGACCACCTTCTTATTACATGGGAAAATCTTTTTCGCATCCCCGGCGGATTGGGGATATCGGCCGGGGTATGCGGGACTCCCTCTAAAACCCCATGATGCTTCACTCCCCGCTTAAATGGCAAAGTTGGATATAGAACCCCCAGCAACAATCTTAAAACCACCTAAGGGCTAAGACTGCCTTCTTACATACCAAACGTGTTACACGTGCTCAAAAATAGCATGCTTATTAGCATGCTTAAAGCAAGCATGCTTTTGAACTCGACACATTTGCTTCTATCCCTCGATCGTGGGAAACGAGACACAATAGCTGATATTCAATTGTTTCGCGGCCGCATGTGGTCGATTGGGGCTTGATGGGTTAAGCATGCTAAAGCGCTTATTCCATTTCACTAAATTTAGAAGTCCTAGCTAGGATCCTAAAAAGGAGACTAATTAGAAGCTTCTTATTCCACTTGTCCTAATTTAGTAACTAAATCAGTTGTGACCACGTGGCGATTTTGGCCAGACGTCTTCTTAATGGCTCGAGTTCTGTCAAAGCAACAAAAAATTGGTCTTCTCATAGGCTTAGCTGTTGGCTCAATGAAAATCGAAATAAATAAAAGGCGAAAAAGATGGTTGAAAGAATTTTTGCTCCACGAAAAATTATGAATTATGAACTTTCTGAACTACTTGGAACCAGCAGACTTTAGAAATTACCTACGAATGCTACGAATGCTATAATCTTGATTCTAGAGATTGATGAGCAGTTGCTGTCAAAATTTAACAAAAAAAAATACAAATGAAAATAATATACATATTTCTATCTTATTGCCATGTTTTTATTTTATTTTATTATGTTAAGGGCCTGTTTTACCACTTCCTGATAAGTGCCGGATATTCTATCCACAACTTAACTCGACAGCTGATAAAGTATGGAGAATCTGTCAAAAAAGTTTGGATAGCCTATCTGGCACTTTATCAGGAAGTAGTGAAACAGGCCCTTAGTGTGTTCAATTTTTTTTATTAGATTTTATTATGTATTTTTACATAAAATAAATATAATTTAAGTATATTTTTATTTATTATACGATTATCACCTTATCAAGGCAATGCGTATCCCTTTTTTCATAAAAAAAGCGTAGATAATGATTAATAGGTTATTATTTTGTTGACTTTAATACAGATTTAGCAGTTTTCACTACAGATAAAAGGTTGAAACCATCTGGCAACACTGATTTAGTCATTCAGAAGCCACATTTTTTCCTATTTAGGATCCTAATTAGGATCCTAACTTTCTAAATGTTATTTCACTTGACTAAATTTTTTAGGATCCTAGTTAGAACTTCTAAATTGAGTGAAGTGGAATAAGCGCTTTATTATAAGAGAAAAACTGATCGATACTACCACAAACCTGTCCACACGTGCTTAAACCACGCCTCCAGCCACCCGGGCCGCAGGTAGCATGCTCGAAAATCGCACGCCTGTCGATTTTTGAGCATACTCGAAATAAGCATGCTTATTTTGAGCAATGTACCGTGCACGGACATAAAATATGCTCGTAATCAGCAATTGGTCGGTTGAAGCATGCTGCGTGCTTGAAATAAGCATGTGTAACTGTACCTTTACATAATGTTTACTTAATTAACAAGACGTACAGTACTTAATTAGTCGTAGTACTGAACAACGTGGGCGCACACTGGGGCAAAAACAACAGCTGTCAATTACTTAAGCGGCCGCTCTCGGGGCAATATATTTTTATGGCGATGAGTTGTGAACGCGCCCGCCGGAAAATTAACTAAAAGCAATGGAAAACAGCTTCAATATCAGTACAAAATGCTGGGAAACTTCGATACTAATATTATAAATCCGAAAGTGTGTCTGTCTGTTACCTCTTCACGCCCAAATCGAATAACCGATTTTGCTGAAATTCGGTATGGAGATACTTTGAGTCCGGGAAAGGACATCGGATACTTTTGATCCCGGAAAAATGTACGGTTTACGCGCGATAAACTAATTTTGGCGCAACGGGGCGTCATCTAGTGATTTATAAAAATATACTTACTGATAAACTGAAAGTGAAATGGAAAATAGATTTTATGTGTGATAAAATATGTTTATTCACTCAAATAACTGCACTTTTAGTTAGTACTTGTTAGGTAAAGGCAGATATAATAAAAGGCAAATTTACGAAATCTAACACAGTATAGAATGGTACCTCTCATATTGAAAGTACGAATCTCTACTACTCCCAACTGAAAGTGCGTAAGTTCAACGATTTACTACAGTTATACTGAGGGGTTAGTGCGAGTTTTATTCGATCATTGGTATCGAGCGCGTAAACGCGAATTTATATGGGATCAAAGCAGTATCCACGTTAGCCAGTAGATGGCGCTGCTTTGATCCCATATAAATTCGCGTTAACGTGCTCGATGCGTATGATCGAATAAAACTCGCACTAAGGCCTCTGTTCCATAGTATTTATTTCGTAGGCAAGAAGTGTCTAGAATGTGAAGCAGTAGAAATCCAAGACATCTCCTAGATTAAGCATAACTTATGCTATCGCGCTTAATAGAGATTGTAGAGCTAGTAATGTGATTATCGTTTTAATATGCATAGTGCCAACACGGGACGCGGCCGAAACAACTTTAAACAGTTAATTGCTAGTCAGTAGTGTTGTTATCTAGGTCATATACAGGTTATAACAAAACTAAGGGATAATACTTTAGGGTGAAATTCTGATCTGCTAATTTACTGTTTGTTGTTATGTTTTGTCGTCTTGCTAAGATATACAGAAATAATTTGACATGTATTTTCTATAGATACCATACTTATAATTATTATTATTTTATTCTTCCTACATTGACATTAATTGATACGAACTGTTTTAATTATTTATGTAATTGTTAATATATAAGTGAAATTGTACTTGGAAATATTTGTATACCTTGACGAAGGTGGAAATGTAGCGAAACCATTTATTATTAAGTTTAACACCTGTTACATGTATTACCTACATTTCACAAATAAATTTTATTCTATTCTATTCTAGCTGACCCGGCAAATGTTGTTTTGCCATATAATTTATTTCTAGTATCAATATAAAAAGTTGATAAAGACCTTTTCTCAGCCCTAACGAATGTACATACAAAATTTCATTAAAATCGGTTGAGCCGTTTTGGAGGAGTTCGCGCACAAACACTGTGACACGAGAATTTTATATATTAGATTTAGGTGCGGAATATTCTATAAATTGTAAGAAAAAGATGGAATGCAACAGCTGCAATAACCGAATTTCGTTATGTTCGTATGTAATTTTTTTTGATAATTTGATTTCCTAAAATTTGTATCTGTTCAAACCATATTATGTTATTGTAAGTAGCATGTTGTTCTTTTTGGTTTCTGGTCAAACTATCGTTTAAACCTTTTGCTATACTTGTTTTTGTTTTGTATCTTATTAAGAAACATTTCTGTAACTAATTAAGACCGTTCACAATATCATGTATCTAATTTTATCTGTTACTTAGAAGCAGTGCTGGATTACCGCATAGGCCCGTGAGGCCCGGGCCTAGGGCGGCACGATTTAGTGGGGCGGCAAAATTGGCGCGCCCCCCAAAAAAAAATTTGATGCTGCGCCTCGCGGAGTTACCCGCGGTTTAAGTGATATATAATAAAAGACTATGAAAAGTACCAATAATAGGGTCAAAACGGGACGATACATAGTTCTATAATGGTTTATGGTAGTGATGATGATGATGATGATGATGATGATGAATGTAATTTGCATAGTAGCTTATTATGCTTTCCGTCGCGTTCTTAAAACAACGTTGAAACTCCCAATTATCTATAAAGAGTCAGGAGTTCTCTCAGCACCTTCCGAACCATGGTATACCTTGGTGCAAAATCTTGCTTGTTGGTAGCATATGCTTAGAATACTGCTCACGAAACCGAATTCACCACATGTTTCCATATAAATTTTGAGGAGTTCCCTCGATTTCTTATGGATCCCTTTATCAGGTCACCACTTTTATGAATATGGTACTAAATTGGGATGATAACCTATACACCAAAAGAAAAATTTTGAAAATCGGTTCACAAACGGCGGAGTAATCGTTGAACATAAAAAACGAACATAACACCTCCTCCATTTTGAAAGTCGGTTAAAATTGTAGCCTATGTATTATTCTGATGTATAAGCTATATTATTGTAAAGTTTCATTAAAATCCGTTCAGTAGTTTTTTCGTGAAAGAGTAACAAACATCCATACATCCATACATACATACATACAGACATACATCCAAACTTTCGCCTTTATAATATTAGTAGGAAGTAGGATAAATAAATAAATAAATAAATCTATTTTTCCATAATATAATTCGAGGTTAGTGCGGGTAGGTACTCGACGTGCAGATGTAACATAAACATCGTTTCAGCCATTTCATAGTTTGGCACAGTTTGGCACCAAATACCGCGACACGAGAATTTTATATGTTTGATAATAATAATAGCACATATTAATGCAATGTTTTCACGCTAGAGGCAGCACCAGCATAGACAATTAACAAAGGATGTTGGTCGACGTTTGACAACGTTTCTGTCAATATTCTGATATGACGTGTCGGTTTTTGGTCGGATTATTTAGCAGCGTCCTCTGCTCCGATCTTTGCGCAATAATATTGCCTATTAATACAAGCTTAACTTATTCAGTAGTTCACTATAGATAAGTTTAGTTCAACTTTTGCCTCTTACAACAGTTTAAAGCTAACTTAAGATTGTAAAGTTTGTATCAGTTTTAGGATAAAAGTTTCGACTTTAAAGCCCCGTTCACTATTTTAATCACTTCAAGATTTAGGATACGGACTTAGCCAGTTTAAATATGCGATAGAAGTATCAAATCGGAGCTAACTGCTATAAACATTTTAAGGAGAAATTTTACATGCTTATTATTATCAGAATCAATTTGTTTAGATACGACTTTTTGGAGTAGTGTAATCCAATTTACATTGCATCGTGACGAAGCAATGCTATTTATTTTGAAAAGAGCTATTCAAAATTGGAACTGGAAATCTGTCAAATCAATGTGTATCTTCTTGTGTAGTAAATAAAGTTTAGTTTTGAATGGCTCATTTATAAATGCGTCGTAATGCCTCGTCAGGTTGCAATGTTAAGGCCATCCCCCGAGCAAACGACCTTGACCATACATTTGACGCGTTGCCGAGATCGCACAAAAATCCTATTTTTTTTACTTATCTTAGTTCAAAATTGATCTAAAAAAAAATTAAAACGGGGAATATGTAGTTAATGAAATTATCTATCTATTGTCGTGTGTTTGAAATAAACGTAATTTGTAAATACTAGGGAGATGCTGAAACTATGATTCAATTTTAATAAATTGGTATTACTTTGGAAGCTAATATCATGAGTATAATAAACAAAAATAGAAAATTTAAAACGGGGAAAGGAATGTTGATATACTGAAGATTATTGCTGTATTTTTATTATAACTTTGTAGCTTTCAAATTATGAGTTTATAAGGCTCTAAATACGGTAAATTACGGAATCTCCGTAGGGGAAGGCCCTTAACTGACAGTGATTCCATTCGTCAGTCACATGTCACGCGTTTTCCGAGAACGTTTCTGCTAACTTCAATATGCCGCTACATATTTTCCAAAGGTCTTTTCCAAAATGCATGCAGTATTTGATATTGCATGAAACATTTTATGATGATGTTTGGTATGAAGATACGAGACGGGAATGGATATAGGATAGTTTTTTTTTAATAAACTTAGTGGGCAAACGAACAAAAACGAGCAAGTCGTCCATGGACACTCGCAATATCAGAACAGTTGCAGTGAGTTGCCGGCCTTTTAAGAGAAAATACGCTCTTTTCTTGAAGGTTTGCAAGTCGTATTGGTCCGGAAATACTGCTGGCGACAGTTCGTTCCAGAGTTTTACTGTGCGTGGCAGAAAGTTAAGTTTTGTTAAAAAAAAATGTTCGGTTCCCGCACGATTAACGAATTTCGGCGTAACGGAGTCGCAGGCGTCATCTAGTAAACTACAAAAATTAATCATCATTACTTATTGACTCCAAAATACTGGACCGATTTTGATACAAACCCCACTTAAGCGGGAAATGTGCCCCGGGATTTCGTGGGAAGCCTCTATCTTTGATATTCAAAGCCTGTACTTCTGGGTTCTGTATAACGCTCTGCGGCGCACTCGTGACCCGCTCGAGAGCGCATTAGCTCGTCTGGCAGCGCGCCAACTCGACTAATGTACACGATAAATAAATATTGCTGTGCTCGGGTGAGGTTTCCCCATGTTACATCTTATTGTCGGTGTTTTAATGATAGAAACAAGCTTAAGTTGGTTTTTGATTCGTGTTTTTAGTGGTGTTTTGGTTTTGTAGTCGATTCTAAATTTCAATAATGTTTAACAAGTTTATACCATAAAGTATAAACGACTTGACTAGATACATCACGGTCTCACAGCAAATATGTTATGTTTACTTTATAAGCTACAACTATAATAAATAACTATTAATACTAATAAATAAATGACTACGGAACCCTAAAAAATAAGCGATCTGCAGAGCGCGACGCGGTGTCGCGTAGCAGAATATGTTCTCTCGTAGCGCGCTGTAGCAGCTCTACGTCGTAGAGTGCGCGTAGCGACACTACGATTTGCAATCCATACTAAATATATCCATGACTTATAAACACAATCCTACTAATATTATAAAGGCGAAAGTTTGGATGTATGGATGTGTGTATGGATGTATGGATGTTTGTTACTCTTTCACGCAAAAACTACTGAACGGATTTTAATGAAACTTAACAATAATATAGCTTACACATCAGAATAACACTTAGGCTACAATTTTAACCGACTTTCAAAATGGAGGAGGTGTTATGTTCGTTTTTTTATGTTCAACGATTACTCCGCCGTTTGTGAACCGATTTTAAAAAAAAATCTTTTGGTGTATAGGTTATCATCCCAATTTGGTACCATATTCATAAAAGTGGTGACCTGATGAAGAGATTCATAAGTAATTGAGGGAACACCTCAAAATTTATATGGAAACATGTGGTGACTTCAGTTTCGTGAGCAGTATTCTAAGCATAATATGCTACCAACAAGTTAGATTTTGCACCAAAGTATACCATGGTTCGGAAGGTGCTGAGAGAACTCCTGACTCTTTATAGATATAATGTTTGGGAGTTTCGACGTTGTCTTAATAACGGAAAGCATATGCTACTATGCAAATTACATTCATCATCATCACTACCATAAACCATTATAGAACTATTTATCGTCCCATTTTGACCCTATTATTGGTACTTTTCATAGTATTTTATTATATATCATTTAATAAAACCGCGAGTAACACCACGGGGCACAGCTAGTAATGTATATTTTACGTGTATTGGTATAAGTATAACAATTATTATGCAAATTACTTCATACTTTTTAAAGATAGAAAAAAAACCCTGACAGTTAATAGCATATTTACGTAATACGTCCTTTTTAAGATTTTATAATATACCTATCATATTACTCCACACTTTTGAAACTAGCTTTGGAGCTAAAAATAAACGAAAAATGGACGCATGTACGTCACTGAGGCTAACAATTCGAGTGCAAAGTGTAACGGACATGGTCACGTGTTGCATTATTGACGAAGTCTCTCGCCTGCCCCTCGTCTGCCTCTCGCCTGCCCCTCTGCTGCCGTTTGCCTGTCAGATTGCAGCGCCATTACTTGTAATGGCTTTCTGAACGACCGGGAAAAGTCTATACCTATAATATAATATGTCGCCGATAGAAGTATAGAGAGCACATAAGCGCTTAGTTCATTTGAAAAATATGATGCTATTTTACCTGGCAGAAGATGAGTTATGTTTGTTTAGTGCATATATCATTGTATTATTTTTTTACTTAAAAGACGAAACTGCATACACCGAATTTTAAGAGGTATCATTAGAGGTAGTCTTGAGACACTGATTAGTACATTAAAAAAACGAGACTGCTTGGTTATATTTTATAAATAGTGTGTAGGTTAGTAGTAAATTCCGATTTTAGGTAACAAAAAAAAACCTTTTCTATTGAGCAAAATATTATATTTTGGTATAAAATTCAATGCAAAGCAAAACATTTAAGATAGTTTAAAAGTTTTATTTGATTATATAAAAAAAAAAAAACATTTATTATCATTAGAATTTAGTGTCGTATCGTATCCCACTTGCCTTGGACATGAATATCTTTTAACCCTTCTAGTTAATTTGGTTTCGGGTTACCAAACGGCTTTAGAAGGTCCCTTGGGCTAGCCCGAGATCATATCAGAGGGTTCAGTGGTTACCGCTTTTGGTCTCCTGTATCCTCACTATCAACATAAGCGTCATTTCACGTCGGGTTCATGTGAGGCCAATATATATCTGCTTTTGGACAGCGCATCCCCACTAGAAGCACCATTTTTTTTTTATAAAAAAAGTCATAAGAAATCGGTTAATTTCAACAGTGTTAAAAGAGCACATTTTTTTCTATTCTACAAAATTTTATACAAGTACAAGATTACTTTTACCTTCGTCTTAAAAAATTATTTTAAACAATTAAAGTTTAAATACAATTAGTATAGACTATAGTGTATGTTAGTGTTGTGTACTAAAGCTCAGAAAGCCTGGGCTCAGTATCGGACAACGCTCAGAACTTTTACAAACACTTTTCTTAACTTTATATTTTTCTAAGCTAGTCTTTTACTAACAATTTATTTAAGACTTTTATTTTTGTTCTAGATTTTAACAAATAGCGTAAAGGAGTAGATGATTTAAACTGTAAACATTAATATAAAGTAATAATTTTCTTACAAGAATTTGCTGAATGAAGAATCGAACTAAGATAGCAGGAACGAAAATCGGCCATTCTCCGGAGAGCAAAATTTACGTGTCCCGGGCATGTATACTCTGTAATATTATCTTATTCAAGTATGCAATATTTTTAAACGGTAGATAGCATCAGTATCTAGCTACAAACTTAAACACAGGCTTCTAATTTAAGTATTCAGACTAAATGAATTGAAGTCGTGTTCAATAACCGTGTTTTTCTAATTACCGTAACGTAATTACCGTATCATGAAATAATCGCTTGTCCGATCATAAGTTCTAATTACCGTAACACATGCTGTTTTCGGATGCCCACCCAAAAATAACAGGATTTGGCACATTACAAGTGCACGGGTCGCTTCTCCTTAGTGTGTGCCACGGCCCATCAGCGGTCCCACGTCGTTAATGTTAGTGTGCCGCCGATAAAGCACGTGAGTATCTAATTACCGTAGCTTTGGTGACAAACTTTTCTAATTACCGTAATCTTTATTTTTAAGTTATGTTTAAATTAGATTTTTATTATGTATATTATGTTTATATTACATAATTTGGCCTACGTACATTGCCATAAGCTAGTTTTTGCAAACTGTATCGTTGTACCATTACGTAAACCATTACATTTGTCTAATTACCGTACCCATAAAAAATTTAAGTCTTATTATCTAAAAAACTTTAATTAACTGTTACATGCCTCATTTATTATTGTGTTCGTATCTTTCATTTCTTTAATATTTCAATGTGTTCAAGTCAAATCAATGAAGAAAAAAAATGTTACGGTAATTAGGCAAATAATGCCAAACCGGAGAATGACCGAAATAAGCCTCATTATTTACATTCACATATTTACTTCTAAATATTGATATTTCTTGAAATATCATATTACTAGATGACTCCCGCAACACTTTTTTTGAAAACCCTACTTTTGAAATCGGTTTAAAATCGGTTCAGCGGTTTGGGCGTGAAGAGGTAACGGGCGACCACTTTTACTAACTACTACTAATATTAGTTTCATAATAGCTACTATATAATAAGCTTATCGAGAAAGTGAAAAAATAAACAACGCCTCTACAATGTCTCTAATTAAACTATATTGACGGGTAAATGAGTAACTCCAAAATGAACGAAAACAAAGTTAAAACAGATTTTATTATGGTTCACAATATTGATGGTGGCCAAGAAAGGGGTGGTTTATAAATATCGCCTTTGTTTCTCCTTTATATAAACGGGCATATTTTCGCCCATAGCAAACACGTTCAAGAAGTTTTTTAATTAAGTTAGAGCCTATTTATAAATGCTTTTAAGGGTTCCGTAGTCAACAAGGAACGCTTATGGTTTCGGTCTACGTCCGTCCTTCTATATGTCCGTCTGTCCGTCCATCCGTCTGTCTGTCCGCGGTTTTGCTCAGAGACTATAGGGCCTACAAAGCCGTAATTCGGCATGGATGCACATATTAATAATGCCGACAAAATGGTGTAAAAAATCTTTTTTTTTTTCATAGTACCTCCCCTACACGTCAAGCGGGGATAAAAAATTTTTCGCGTCCACCCCAACGTGTTGGGTGTCGTTGGATAGGGTTTTTAAAAATATTACGAGTATTCAAGGATCATTTTCCGATTTATGGAGCCATTTGTGAAATATGAAGTTTTAAATTGGAAAAAAATCGTTAGAGTCCATGCAGTGTCGCCAGTGTCCCCGTCCCCCCCCTCTACCAGCTAAACGGTTGCTTCTGGAAATGTGAAAAAATTCACGGGAGTAGGAAGTATGCTAAAAAAAGGAAAACTATCACGGCTAAGAAGACTTCATAAGTTATTGAGTAATAGTCGATCAATAAAAAAAAATATTCGGAGGAGTATAAGGGACCTTTTCGTTCAAATTCCTTTCAACGTAACTGATATGATGTTGTTAGTAGTGTAAAACACGTTATAAATGTACATTCATTGACAATACAAAAATTATCAAAAACTAGAGGTACTACGGAACTCTATATTGCGCGTGGCCCGACACGCACTTGGCCGGTTTTATTTACCTAACGTATTATGAAACTACTATAACTACCTATTACACACTCGAAAAACATACTTCTTAAGGGGTGTAAAAGAAACATATTAGAAATAAAATAAAAAACATAGGAAAACTTTAGAACAAATGAACCCTTGCAAATTGCAACATAATCTAATATATAAAATTCTCGTGTCACAGTGTTTGTGTGCGAACTCCTCCAAAACAGCTTAACCGATTTTCATGAAATTTTGTATGTACCATCGAGGAAATTGATTCCTAGGCAGTTGACAGACCGACGTCATTTGGTCGGACCGTGTCAATTCAATGTTGTTTGATGTAACGCGACCAAACTACGTAGGCCCCCATCTGCCTAAAAATTAACTTCTCTGATAGTACATTCGTTAGGGCCTGAGAGTAGGTTTTTATCTACTGTTTATATTGATACTAGACATAATTTATATGGAAAACAATATTTGCCGGGTCAGCTAGATGTCCAAAGTTGTAGACACCGCTACGCGCTATGAACGCGTAGCGGTGCAACGTACTTGTGGTAGGAACACTGTATCTACGAACCATTTTGAGTGTTTTAATTAAATAAAAACTGAATATTATGTACCAAAATTAAGGGCCCTTTTAAATAACATACAAAAAAATCTTTAACTGCCGCACTCAGAGATAAATATTAATTACTCAATTGTAATTAAATGATGAATTTGACAGATAAGGTATGGGGATTGTGTCAAAATCTTCATTTAATTATTACAGTTAAGTTATAAATGTTCGTCTCTGAGTGCGGTAGTTACTGTGCTAACAGTTAAAGAGTAGACCATCGGTATTTATTTATAGGCAACGAGATGTTCTATAATATCTCGGGATATCTTCTTGCGTGCACGAAGTCGCAGAAAACATTTGAATAGGTACTATTTTAAGAATTTTACCTGACTAATAAACACATAGAATTCTTTTCTAGTGGCTAGATAGTTTATGTTTGTGCATTGACCAAATAAGTAAATATCTCAGCCACAGTAGACAGTAGGTAGTATAAAATTAATTAGTGTTGACATAGTGCAGGTGAAGATGTTTGTGGTGCACGCCGGCCTCCGGGGACGCGGCCCAGATATCTACTATCATATTTGCGGTCGTTATTAAGATGCAAGTCATCACCTCAGTCATTCATCAGTAGTAAGGTACTAGGGCCAAAATACCAAGGGACTGATTTTCATTTAAGACCCTAAAGCTATCTAATAGAGTTGGAGAACCACCGATGGGCTTTTAGTATAGGAAATCACCACAGATTTTTGGGTCTTATCTTTGGGGAAAATATCTCAGATGTTTTGATGAAAATATATTATTATCCTTTGCAAAAAAGGACTTTAATAATAATAAGAAATAAAAAACCCAACTACAAAATTATATAGCTCTTAGTATGTATCCCACCTCAAGAGTTTTAGCCATCTAATTTAAGAGCTGTATTAAGTGACGGATAAGTATTAAAAAAGTGTGAGCGTGTTAATCCTTCACGCTGAAACGGGTAAACCGATTAAGATAAAATTTGTTATGCAGATACCTTGAAAGACGGGAAGGGATATAAAATAATTTTGTCCCTGTAAAATGCACGGTGCGATAGTTTCCTCGGGTGACGTCTAGTAATTAAAAAAAGTAACTAGTATATTGTTGTTGTTCCAGGTCTGGTGAAGCTGGGTGTGCACTGCGTGACGGGTAAGAAGGTGGCCATCAAGATCATCAACCGGGAGAAGCTCAGCGAGTCTGTGCTCATGAAGGTGAGGACCAGCTTCAACTAGCTTCTTTAGCAAAGAGACGAAGTAAGTTACGGGGGGAGGTTGAACCTCCCCAAATCTTACTTTAGTCTCAGCGAATATTAAGGATTTTTTTTTTAGCTAAAAGTCGTTTCATAATGTGTAAGAATATCACCATTGGAGGTTCAAAAATCCTCAAAAGCGTCTCACGTTATTTATGAATCATCCATAACAATATTATAAATGCGTCCATACCTACTGATATTATAAATGCGAAAGTGTGTCTGTCGGTCTGTCAGTTATCTTTTCACGCCCAAACTGCTGAACTTATTTTGGTGAAATTTGGTGTGGAGATACTTGAGTTCCGGGAAAGGACATAGGGTACTTTTTATCCTGGAGAAATGTACGGTACCCGTGCGATAAACTAATTTTGGCGCGACGAGGTTGCGAGCGTCATCTATTCAAGAAATAAACAGAATTCAAAATTTTTGAGGACCCTCATTTTTTGCCATGATGGACATTTGCAATAGCTAATATGCGCTAAATTTCCATCACATTTTCGCAGTCTAGACTCAACAGTACATCCAATCAACACCATAACAAAATGAAAATTGGAAAACTCCGTTCCCGTGTAGGTGGAGAGTGGGCTGACCATCGCAATGGGTTTTCTGTAGACTTGATACCTAGTACATACTGCATTCGTCCCACGTAAATAAATCCTTTTGGCGTCGGAATATCCAGATTAATATATTAATATTAAGTTTTGCGAACAAAATAACAGGATATAGGAATAGAAACAAAGTTCATAGCGAGATGTACACGACAAGTATCAAATTGTATCTAATATAAAATTTCGGAAGACTTACATTACATTGATTCAATAACTAATTTATCCCTTGCGTTTTTCTGTGTAAAATTTAATTATTTTGGATTAAATACAACATCACATCCATTCTTTCTATCTATAAAAAAAGAGAAGACTTAATTAAATAAGCATTTAGCAACAATTCATTTACCTGCGCAAATGGACCTCAATGAGTTAAAATGGATATTCTCATTTCATTATCTTTGAAAAATCTTAAACTCATCTTCTGTTTCAGGTGGAGAGGGAGATAGCGATAATGAAGCTGATAGAACACCCGCACGTGCTCGGTCTGTCTGACGTCTACGAGAATAAGAAATATTTGTGAGTACCTGCATTGCAATTTTTACATTTTTATGTAATACTTGTGCTATATTTAAATATGTAGCTTGGGTAAAATTAGTGGCTGGGTTAAGGTATGTGGGTGGCATGCCAAACGTATAAAAGTCTAGACTCTAGACACATCATTGAGCTAAAGTCCTAGATTTTTAAACGTTAGTAGAATTACTGACTGAAATTTACTATAAGTTAAAAATAAAAGATGTCTAGAATTTTCTAATTTTTTAAAGTCTAGCTTTATATATTTGCTAATTCAAGACGAAATATACCTAAAAGGAGGACTAATTACTAAACAAGTAACAAATAGATATCGCGGAAAAATTTACACATCTTTTTCTAATTTGGCACGGCTCCTTGCTCTGAAAATCGGGGTCATGGCTTACGCCATATCTTGTAAGATCTATAATTTTTAGATAATATATCATCTATGGCTGGCTTTTTCAAGCGACTTTGTCCGCATAAGGACTATTTCTAGCATACAAACTTTAATCCCCTATTTGGAATTTTGAACTCTTTTTTTTTTTGAGCAAACTTAAATTATAAAAGGACCACAAGTTATGTGTAAAAATTTTAAGTTCTAATAGTTTGGGTTGTGCGTAGATCTATCAGCCAATCATACCTAATATTTGCCAATATGTATGTATGTTATAATATGTATGTTATAATATAAACGTATATATCTTTCAAGGTATCTAGTGTTAGAGCACGTGAGCGGTGGAGAGCTGTTCGACTACCTGGTGAAGAAGGGCCGCCTCACGCCCAAGGAGGCACGGCGGTTCTTCCGACAGATCATATCCGCGCTGGACTTCTGTCATAGCCATTCTATATGGTGAGATTTTACTTAAAATTATATCAATTATTTAGAATATGTAATTTTCCATAACCAAAATAGGTTTTAGTTGAGTGGCAAAAGGTTACAAATACTTACTAATCAAGAATTTTAAATAAGACTGTACCAAGCTGTCTAAAAGCACGGTTCGCCATAAATAATAACCACGCCGGTTCCGGAGACGGTGGCCGGTTTCATTGAAATCAGGCCAGTTACGCAGGAGTAATTTTATAGTGTGCGCGCAGTACACAAGAGCACTCTCTATTCCTTTACTCTCATAACCCAGTGGGACGGAAGACCGACACGACTGGCGAGAGATCAGGCGCAGAGCCGACTTTTTACATGCCCATCCGATGCATGGATTGTCCTAACCAAACTTGGAAATAACATGTTTCCAACGCGGGAATCGAACCCACGACCTCCGAGTCAAGAGCTGCGCTCTAAACCACTGGAGCACGGATTAGTAGCTTAAGTAAGTACCTACCTTTGGTTTCGAACCCGCGCCCGAAATGGGTGCAGCGTGTATCCTTTAAGGGTTTAGGTACGTGTTCAACAGTTGGCTATTGTCACTTAGTATTTACACGAATCTACAAAACTACTACTTATATTCTTCAAACTACTTAACCAATTGATAACTCACATCTTCCAGCCATCGAGACTTGAAGCCGGAGAATCTGCTCCTCGATGAGAGGAACAACATCAAGATAGCCGACTTCGGCATGGCGTCACTACAGCCGGCCGGCTCGCTGCTGGAGACGTCCTGCGGCAGCCCGCACTACGCCTGCCCTGAAGTTATAAGAGTGAGTTTAGCATAGAACTACCATAACATAAACGCTGTTAGGTACTTTTTTTTCGCCGAGAAAATGCTTTTAAGCATCTTGAAGCGGGATGGGGGGTCCGGCCCACAAGTATGTGGGTTCTGCTGCGCCCCATAAAAACTCGGCGGTACTCCACTATACGACCAAGGCGGTCCGCGGGATCGCGTGAGCTTACACCACTGCTCCATTGGACTGTTAGGTAATTACGCAATTACACCCTTGGCTATGTGTTTAAATCCTGTCCCAGCATACCTAAGAAAACCCTGTTTTAGCATTTTGCATTTTTAACGGTTACACCATAAATAAAAATAATATAGTAAATACAGTAAAGGATTGATGGCCTCGCTCAGTTTTTTAATGATTACTTAACTTTAATTTACTGAAGATTTTGACACAAACTCTGCATATTTATCTGTCCAATTCTACTTTAAAGTAAGTAATCGTTACATGCCTCAGAGTGCAGCCGTTAGATACCTACTAAAGACTTGTTAAAAGCCTTTTTGAATGTTAAAACCTAATAAATATTTTGCTAAAACATCAGCTAAATTAATTTTATCAATTGTCATAATATAGACATTATTAATACTAAATTACTTACAGCTAGATGTTACAATGGGGAGCCAAATAAAACAGGATTAATAAACCAACTTTTTACTACAAAGTAAGCTTATAAAATATATTACAAATTGCGACAAAAATGTACACCCATATAATATTAATTAAGTACATACATGTCAAGTTTATTCTTGGTTTACAAAATCACATGTCATTCTAAAGATACGCAAAAACACCTTGTCTCATCAAAGGCCGATAAAACCATAGAACAAAATACTAGAAAGCAAAATAAATACAAAAGTTTAGAAATATGTATAACAGTTAGCAAAATTATACAAGCCAGCTGCTCAAAATACATGGACTGAAATAATAAATGAGTAAATTCATTATTTTTGTTACTCAACATTATTATTCTAACAAGATTTTTACTTTGTTTTTTTAAAGATTCGTTTTAAGTATTATGATCCTGAGGTAGGTGGATATAAGGTACAAAAAAACTTAATACTATAACTCAAACAAAATCTCTCCTCTTAACCATAAAAATAATCAAAATAATTAGTTACTTAGTGCCTAGTTTGTTAATCATGAAAATAAGAGTATACATTGTGATTTTCCTCATTTATATAAGGTGAGATTCTATTCTGAAAGATAGGATTATTATTTTAAGTTGCTCTGTTTAAAGCCAAACAAAATATTACATTTAGTATTATAATACATCCATAATACTTGCTGCTTTTAGTACACACAAGATTTTAACAAATAAATACTTAACAATCTATTTCAAACCCAGTGCCTTTTGTGACTAAGAGAATACTTAATATCATGTTTCACCATAAGTTATTAACTGATTGTAGTTGTATCAACTGAATATAATTTGGTTTTGTAATACTAAAAATATATGCTTGTATTGTTAACTCTACCTTAATGAATAGTACATGTTAAACTGATTTAATCATCATCTACTCTTTGCTTTTTGCTTGTGTTTGATGGTGTTTGTGGTGGGGAGAAACCTGTGTCACGTCTTTTGCCGGAATGCCTGGCACATCCAGATGTTCTGTTTGTCTGCGACTCCCTGTCCTTTGATGGGGAGAACTGTTTTAGCATTTCAACGTCACTGAATATGACCTGCGCTCCTCCACCACAAGTCGGTACAATATCCCCTTTGTATAGCTTGGTTTCGAGCTCCCCATCTGTATCCTGTTCCTGTGATACGAGACAATACTTTGAAAGCTTCGGATTTGCGATATCTTTGACGTTTGTGAGCTTGTTAACGTATTTGCTGTTGGTGATGCTCGGCTTCATGACTGTGCCCATTGGGACTATTTTGTTTGGGGCGTGTTCAACCCAGCCCCTGCCATCGGCTGACAGGGAGCGACGATGTCTCGGATTAGCTACGGCGACGCCGCGGCGAGACGTCGGAGTGTCTTTGGTCTCCTTACCGTGATGACCAGTGGTAAATGGCGTCAAAAGATGCGCAGGCAAAGCTCTTGGAGTTGATCCAGGTGTAAAATCTCTAGTTTGGGCTCCCGTGTCTCCATGTGTCTTTGTACCAACATCATGATCACCCCTATCTCCACCTAGGGCCTCAGCTATAATTCTCAAACGGTTTTCTTTCTCTTCAATGGCATTCTTCAATCTTTCTTTCTCTGAATGTATTTCTTTAGCTTTCTCGTGTTCTGCAGCTATTTTGTTGTGGTATTTCCTTTCTAGAACCTTCTTTTGTTTCTCCTTGTCAAGCTTATTTTGACTGAGAAGCAAATCTTTTTCTTGCAGTTCCCTTTTAAGGCTGGAAGTGTAGTCAGTCAACTCTGCCAATTTCCTCTGATGAGACAGGGAAGTGTTTTCGGTAGCTGTCAGCCTTTCCTCCAGGGCTCTGATTCTCCTTTCAGCCGAGGCTAGCTGTCCTCGGAGAGATGCATTTTCACTTCTAACTTCCAAAGACTCTTTCTCCAGCTCCAATAGACTTGATCTCAATCTCTCATCCTTTATATCCTTACTTCTCTTCAATGTTTCACGTCTGCTTAGTCTCATTTCCAGATGAGCCATTAATTCCTTTATTATGTGACTTGCTTGAGAGCTATTCAGCTCTAGACTTGGGAAATCTGGACCAAGACTATAAACAAGTCCTAGATCTAACTCTAGATCCTTTGCATCGGCTCGCATAATGTTGTCTCTGGCAGCATTAAATAATCTGTTAGCTTTTCTGCGGCCAGACACCAAACCAATAGATGCCGCAATATCATTCACTTGTGGTTTTGCAACTTCAACCTCCGAGGCTACCTCAGCAAATCTCATTACTTGAAGAGTCTCATCGTAATCTTCTGCTCTTGGATTTGCACAGACTACCATTCTAACTTGGCCCTCACCTTCAAAGAAATTTTTAAACAGGTGTGTGATCTTAGACTCCCTGTACGGTACCATGTTATTGGTCCCATTAACTTGGTTTTCTCTTAGAGCTTCCAAGCAAGTTCTTAATGTCATAAGTGACTTGTTTATGTTTCCAGCCTCCCTCAACCTCTGACCAGTATTTTTCGTTCGGTTTGTTCGTTCACTACCAGCCAAATCGACTAAACTCAGCTGACTAATATTGAGAAACTTTTTGTTTTGTATCACAGCTTCCCCCAATTCATCTACCGGTGCTTGCACAAGACGAATGGTGAATACTGAATGACTCCGACTGGACTCTGCATTAAGAGTTGTGTGGGCCATCCTTTTCCTCTTGAGTCCCAAGTAGAATGCTTCAAAAGCTTCCTCGGCAGATTTAATCTCTATTTCTGTCACACCATGCACATACATATTGTGGGCCGCATCTTCTCTTATTATTTTAACAGGAAGATTTTTAGTGATAGGAGGACCATCTTCCAATAAGTCAAAAACACTGTTGTTATAGATCTCCACATACGAAACAAAAACACCATACTGATTATCTTCATTTACTCCATTTATTTTAGTGAGCTCTGTATCAGACATTGCTAAATCTGGATTAGAGTTATTCTTCCTGCCACTTTTGAATTTGTGGAGCTCCTGTTGCCTTTCCAGCATGGCTTCGGCTTCACTTTGAATATCGAACATATTCATTTTGTCAGGTTTAAATATGTACTTATGTGCTTGCACTTCGTTTATTGTTTTGAAGATGATATTGAGGCACCTCGGTAGTATACCGCAGTTGTTAGGTTCACCGGTCATAGTAAATGTTTTCCCGCTTCCTGTGACTCCATATGTGAAAAGCAGACCATTTTTGCCCTTCAGCAAACCTTCCACCAGGGGCAGAGCGACTTTATCGAACACTTCTTGCTGATTCGTCTCGGGCGGGAACACTTCTTTGAACGTGTATTTCATAGTTCTGTTACCTTCATTTCTGTAACTCAACGCTGTAGCTGGCGGAGACATTAGCACCGTTGTGGGCGATATTATTTTTATGCATGATGTGTCGGAATCTCTTTGCATGGGCCGCAATCGACAGTAAACTTGAACTGGATCTCTTTCACCTTGAAATAAGTTTTGCTTACTTCTGGCTGGAGTTCGTATGTCGTTAATCCGTTGTTTTGATTTCGCAGACCTCATCTTGATTTACTTTACTAGCACAATTAGTATAATGTTTTTAGTTTTTACCGGTCAGTTAGTTTTTTTACACAGATTAGTTTTTTATTTCAAAGCACAACGGTCGCTCGTTGACGTTCGTTGAAAATCGTTTGACATTTTTTGACTGTCATGTTAATTTTTTTATGAATAAAAATGAGAGTGCAACTGGTATGGCAACAGCCATGATTCATGGTTGTACTACTTGTATGAGTTGTACTGCAGACTGCAGTTAACCGTTTTATAATGGGTTGTTTTCTTTTTTTTGATCTCCACCAGACGGCGCGATGATAGACACTTCTAGATTTTGTATTGGTTCCCCACCGATCTGAAATTATCTGCAGGTTGGCATCACTGACTACATATGGCTGATATGGGTTGTGTTTCTAAAAAATCTCAGTGTCCTGTCAAGTGTGACATATATCAAAATATCTTGAACCTAGTTTCCGTTAGCATAATATTAACATAAAACTGTATGTATTTATATATTTCCATATATTACGATGTTTTTTTTGCTTCGTCCCTCTAGTTTAAATTTCACGAAGAACATACGCCTAAGCGATCATTGGCCTAAGCGATTAGGCCAGTATACTAATAAAAGTTTAGAAACACGCTGACATAATATAAATATACTTGTCAAACTGAAAACTGACAACTGAAAGAGTTTTTTTTTTTCTTATTAATATGGCACTTCGGCTATAAAACCATGGCCAGTGTCAAGTAATGGCGGGAAAACAATATTCTTGTATGTAATTTTCGGCATCGTTTTTCTATTTCGTCAGGTCCAAAGTCTAGTCAAAGTCTAACTAAAAGTCAATACAGTCAAAGAGTCAAGTCGGTCGATTCAGTAAAGTGGAAGACGCTTTACTGAAACTTTCGATGGAGTTTTGGAGGGAACACAAAATAGCACGTTTCTGGATGTTGCATCACTTTCCTACACTTGTGCATGATAACGAATATCTAATGGTTAATATCCTACCAATATTACACATTAAAAACCCACTTAACACAATTTTAGGAAAATAATACAAAAACATAACAGCACTCTTTCACATTCCCGGCAAAACTCAACTGAAAGAGTTTTGGCGGGCATGTTACTTTGACACTTCTTCTACTTTTTATTGTTGGTGTGGTTTTTATTATTTTTTCCCAAATTGTGTTATTCTAACCCAAATTGTGTTATTCTAATATATAATTCCTGTGACATTTAGTATGAATAACGGTAAATAGGGCTATTTCTTCCGTGAGTTTTAACTAAAACATCGTTATAATAACTTAATAAAGTTATTATAACGATGTTGATGTAGACGCAATAATATTCCAACGAATAGGATAATAATCCTATTCGTTGGAATATGATTGCGTCTTTTTCAAATTGAAATGTATCAAGTTTTACATTCTTTTGCCCAGTTTTGTAGCAATGGGTTGTTTTCTTTTTTAAATCTCCACCAGACGGCGCGACGGTAGACACTTCTAGATTTCCTATTGGTTCCCCACTGATATGAAATTATCTGCAGGTTGGCATCACTGACTACATATTGGTTGTTTTTCTGAAAATTTCAGTGTACTGTCAAGTGTGACATAGATAAAAATATCTTAAACCTAAGCGATCATTGGCCTAAGCGATTAAGCCAGTATACTGGTAATAGTTTAGGAACACGCTGACATAATAAAAACTTGTCAAACTGAAAACTGACAACTGAAAAAGTTTTGGCGGCCATGTTACTTTGAAACTTCTTCTACTTTTTATTGTTGATGTGTTTTTTATTATTTTTTCCCAAATTGTGTTATTTGGGTTTTTGATGTTCATTATTGGTAAAATATTGGCCATTAAATATCCGTTATCGTGCAGAAGTGCAGGTAAGATATTGTCAAAACCAAAATTTATAATTCCTGCGACATTTGGTGTGAATAACGATAAATAGGGCTATTCTTTCCGTGAGTTTTGACTAAAATATCGTTATAATAACTTTATTATTCTATTCGTTGGAATATCATTGTGTCTTTTTCAAATTGAAATGTATCAAGTTTTACATTCTTTTGTCCAGTTTTGTAGCAATTATTGATGGTATTACCTGGTATTACCGATAGTTGTCTACCCATACGCCATCTAGTTACTAAAATGGAAACTGTTTGACAATCAAATTAAAAAAATAAGAAAATGCCCCATTAATGATGGTATTACCGATAGTTGTCTACCCATACGCCATCTAGTTACTAAAATGAAAACTGTTTGACAAACTCTTCAATAAGTAATTGGTAGCAAAATAATTTTGGATTTTGATTTTAGAGTTTAGACTGCCGAAAGTCAATATTTCAAGAACAAGACTGTCAGACAATAATTTGTTGTTATATTATGCTGGCACTTCACATTTTGCGTATTTGATGTATTCGCCAAACAATCACTATGTGTAGACTGTATGTTTGACAAAGTATTGGCCTTATTTGCCTATTAGACAAATATGACCAATACCAAATACACGTAGAGTTCGACAAGGCTTTATATGAACGTGGCGAGAAAAGGAACTAAACGCTTCTCTCATACAAAAACGTCATTTTTGACAGTTGTCCTTACCAGCAGCAGCGCCCATTGACAGTTTGACACATTCATATAAAGCCTCGTCGGACTGTATCCGTATATTAGCTCATCTGTCAAGCGCCCAAAATGGGCGTCTTACTCTAAAACTATTCAAAAGTTCTTCTTCTACTTTGCAGACCACCGATTTAGTATTTTGTTTCAAATATAAAACTATGAGTATTTGCGACTAATAGTTTATTTATTAAAAATTCTAATTATATAAAAATTATATATTATAGCTTTCATGGTAATTTCTTTAGATAATTTAATCAGTTTAATGAGAGTAATTGGAAATTGAAAAAATTTCGAAAATGGTTTGACAGTTCGTGACAGATGAAAGGATATTAGTGCGTTTCATCAAATAGTTCCTTTGCCGTCATGTTGGCACTAATGCAAATTAGTGTTGCCTCATTACCCTTACTGTGCTACCTTAAATTAGGGGAGATAATATTATGTTATCACAAAATACTTGTAATAATTCCCTAAATAAAATTTCATATAATTCTAACTTTCGCCCGCGGCTCTGCCTGCGCTAACGTCTATCGCTTGGGAACTGTTCTTTTTCCCGGGATGAAAGGTTGTCCTTGTCCTTCTCCATACCTCCGACAATGTGTACCTATGAAAGTTTCATGATGATCCGCTTAGTACTTTATGCGTGAAGGCGTAACTAACAAACAAAGTCACTTTCGCATTTACTAGCTAAAACCCGAGCTTTGTGAATTGTGAGGGCTCGCTTCGTCACACCTTGACTGACTGATGATAACACATCTACATAGTTTTTTCGTAAAGTGTACCACAAAATGATACCACAGGCTGTGGGATACACTAGGGCTCGCTTCGCTCGCCCTGATAATATTAGTATACTAACTTTTACCCGCGACTTCGTTCGCGTGTATGTAGTTTTCGTCACTAGAAGTGCGTTGCATCAAATAGTTCTTTTGCCATCGTTGCTTTTGCCTACATGTTTGTTAATAACGTAAACATGGTAGACACGCTCTCCTTTCATTCCTGTATGTTAATAACGTAAACATGGTAGACACGCTCTGCGAATATTCATAAGTTTTACTGTGTTTAGGGAATTATTGGGGCCTCGTTACGTTTTTCACGTTCACAAAACTCTTTCACTCTTAGCACCATAATTTTTTCACCACTCTTTAATGTTTTCGGTATGATTTTCTCACGAAATCACAGTAAAACTTATGAATACTCGCATAGCGTGTCTACCGTGTTTACGTTATTGACAGACAGGAATGCCAACATGACGGCAAAGGAACTATTCGATGAAACGCACTCTACCTTTGTCGGTTTTTGACCACTGACTTGCCACTGACCTCCATTATATTGTATAATGGAGGTCAGTGGTTTTTGACGCACATCAAAAGAGTCAAATAGGCAAGTAAACAAAATCAAGTAAAAGTTTGGTATTTGACGGCCATGTATGGAAAGTAGTATTTGCCTTTATTTGCTTGTTTGCGTATTCGTCAATAATGTTGCCAAATACAACAAATAGCCAATAGCAAATGCAAATAGCCATGTGAAGTACCCTAGATTGAATTGAACAATTTGACAACCTAAAAAAAGAGGAAGAAGAAGACACCAAAACAAACATTTTATCAACTGCATTTTATATTGTTTTCGTGAATGTTTGAAAATTTAAATTAAACAATATTTAATTATTATTTTCTTCTTTAGGGTGAAAAGTATGACGGAAGACGAGCAGACGTATGGTCCTGTGGTGTTATTCTTTATGCGCTGCTGGTTGGCGCTCTTCCTTTCGACGACGATAACTTGAGACAGCTTCTTGAAAAGGTAACAAATTATAAAATTAATTAAACGTTTCTTGTACTAACGTAGCTTACAGTTTTAGAACACATAATTATCCCTTTTACTGGTGGCTAGACATTTTCTGAACTATTTTGTTGTTGAAAATTATGTTCATTAACTAATAAGTATGTGGGAATAATGCGTGCTGGCCACAAAGGAAGATCTTCCGACCGAGCGAGGTGGTATGCTCGGTCAGGCCGGAGCCCCACATCACTCCCCCCCGGTACTGCCACAAGTATATTGTGTTTTTTTTTGGTCAATTTGAAATTAAATAATTAAGTTTAGAAATTTTTATATAAATATAGTCAGATTTTTTTATTTTTTTCAGGTGAAGCGTGGTGTGTTCCATGTGCCACATTTTGTGCCCCCAGACTGTCAGCAGTTGCTGCGGGGGATGATTGAAGTTAATCCAGAGAAAAGGATGTCTGTGAGTATAAGTTTTATTTCCTTTACAGATGTTAACTACAAATTGAATGAGCAGAAAAAACCATACATTTTACTGCAATGAAAAATGTCCAATTAATTCATAGTCTTGTCTACACAAAGAATTTGCTTATTCAACTTTATTCAAATCGGTTTAGAGATTTGAACTTGAAGAACAGACAGACTAACGGTTTTTGCATTTAGAATATCAGCATGAATGGAGGTATAATATGGATCTTTTAAAATTAAGTTTATAATTTCAGATTTAAAATATAAGGAAGGTGCTGCTACAGTAATTAACAAATAATATTATATGCTCAGCTTGTGTAAGGTTTTTTGTTCAAAGGCTTACCATCTGTATCCATTTAGTTTACAATGCATTACTGTAATTTAGTTGGCGGAAATAACCCGGCATCCATGGGTGACTGCGGGCGGCCGTGGTGAGTTGGAGCAGGAACTGCCCATGATGGAGGTGGTGCAGACAAGAGTACTGCCGTCTGCTGAGGCTATAGACCCCGATGTGCTCCAGGCCATATGCAGTCTCGGCTGCTTCAAGCATCGGGAGAAGCTTATACAGGATTTACTTAGTCCACAGTGAGTAATTTGTTTGACAGATATTTGAAGATATTAGATTATCATCATGGCTGCTTAGCATAAAATATGCAGCATTTTCAACTGACACTCCTGCTCCTACATACTGATAAATAGGGCCCGGAAAAATATGTATTAAAAAATCCAAAATATGTACATAAAATATGGACGAAAAAATCAAAAATATGAAAAAAATATGGAGTATAAAATAGCAATATGGAAAAAATAAAGAGTATAAATTACAATAAACATTGTTTTAGTGTAGGTAAGAAAAGAGTCACTCGTGACAGTTAACAAAGAGATAGAGGCCAGAAATATGCTATGCTGGCTATGCCAGAAAGCATATTTGGTTTGGGAATAAAAGTCTTTATTATAGGAAATAATTACTGTACCTAAATAGTTACGACCATATTAAAAAAAGATAGCGAAATTATTATTTCAAGAAAAAAAGCACATCACATGACGTGATGGGTGCATACTGCATACTTAATTAAACATCAAAAATCGGCACAGTTTTTTTTTTTTTTGTGTATTACTTAAATCCTTTATTTTATCCGAAGACCGAAAAATACTCATGGTATGAGGTGCCATCCGGCGTCCCTCAGGGGTCGCTGTTGGGACCGTTGTTGTTCAACATATTTGTTAACGATATATATACTTGCTTTCGTCATTCAAGATTCCTCCTGTATGCTGATGACATGAAAGTGTTCAGAAAAATTTGTAGCCTGCATGATTGTCACCTGCTGCAGGAGGATCTTGGAAGACTTGAGGCATACTGTAATATCTACAAACTCGACCTAAACGTAGCAAAATGTTGTTCAATGACTTTCAGCCGATCTTCTAAAGCCATTGATAATACATACTTATTAAAAAACCAAAACTTAAAAAAGATTAATGAGGTCCGTGATTTGGGCATAATTCATGACTCAATGCTAACATATTATAACAAACACTTTCACCACATAATCACCAGAGCTAATAGATCCCTTGGCTTTATTATGAGAATGAGCTCCCAATTTGAAAGTATAAAAACAATAAAAATTCTCTACTGTTCATTCGTTTGCAGTGTTCTCGAGTATGTATCTGAAATTTGGAATCCCCAATATAGCATCCACATTAACCGGTTGGAGTCAATCCAAAGACGGTTCACGAGATTCCTGCAATTTAAATGCAACACATTTGATCATAATTATGAGTCCAGGTGCAGGCGATACCACCTCCTGCCTTTACACCTAAGACGTCAAATAACGGACATCTCGATATTGCTCAAAATCGCGCAACATAAAATAGACTCCCCTCTCCTACTTTCAAAAATTAACATCAAGGTTCCCGGTCGATCTTCCAGAATGTCCTCTTATAATCCCTTTTACATCCCCATTTCCTACACAAATTACAGAAAAAATTCCTTCTTTATAAGATCTTGTTATAGCTTTAACGATTTGCACAAACGTTTTGACTTAGACATATTTAACTCAATGGTTGCCGGCACAAAAAGACTTATATCTAAGCATTGGTTTGACGGTGTTTTCTGACTGTCGTTTAATAATAAATATTAATTTCTTATTAGTTATTACTAAATTGATAATAATTATAAATTAAATATCTGTACCTTTTTATAAGCTTTCTATACTTAAGTGAGTTTTTTTGAGTTTTCGTAAGCTTTCGTAATTAATTAGTTTTTAAATGTGAAAACGTGTAAATGGTGTCTTGATTTTATACAGCCTTCTATAAATTAAATAAACACTGTATGTTTTCCAAATAAATAAAATAAAATAAAATAAATACTTCAGTTTTTGTTTAGCCATGTCAGCAACAGGACCTTCAGCATCTGAAACTTTATTTTCTATTTCTTCAATAATCTTCTTTGGAAACAAAATACGACGATAAAACGCGAGATGAACGAAATACGCAGCCGCATGGTGGTGGGAACGTATTTTTTTTTTCGTATTTTTGTGAATATATGGATGATTGTGACATTTTCTTGCAAAGGACTTATCGTTGTAAAACGGAAAAATATGGATGGAAAATAAAACTTGGTTTTTCACAGTCTAAACATAATAATTCATGTAAAAAACACATTCTAGGCCGAAAACCGCGTAAAATAAAAATATGTATTTACATATAAATCCGGGCCCTACTGATAAAACCACCAAGAAAACACAGTGATAATACTTTATGGCGTGTATGTGTCCCATGTATAACATTTACTGTGAATTGTGAATGAATTTGCTCCTTCAGCGCTGCCACTTTTACAGTGAACTCTATACAAAGGACACATACACACCCTAAAGTATTATCACTGTGTTTTGTTACACCCTGTATATCACAATGCCGAAACTAATAATGTCATGACCAATAGGGATTTACTTTCAGAAAACAACAGGTGTGAGCCGTTTTGTTGCAGCATCTCGAGGCCTACAGTCTAAAAGAAACTTATTATGTTATCTTCCAGCCACAATACGGAGAAGGTGATATACTTCCTGCTGCTGGAGCGCAAGCGGCGGCGGCCGGCGCGGGACGACGAGCCGCGCCCGCCCGCCGCTGCCGCGCCGCCGGACCCGCCGCGCAAGCGCCTCGATACTTGTCGGGTGAGTTGTACGGAGTATGGACTAATCTTAGTTGGCTAATGTCTTAATAGCCGCGTATTGACTGAGCGAGCAGCCTAGCGAGGCTGCCTCGTGAGGCAAATCCTCGGTCGGTCAAGACGTGCCTCGCCCGAGGCAAACGCACGCGCTGCCTCGCCTGAGCGTGCCGCGGCCCGAGCCGAGCGTTGTCGATGCTCAAAGGCGCCTCGGTACGTTTGCCGCGCTCACGACGGTAGTGTTTTGCCTCGCTTATTCGTTGCGTGTTAGTTGTGCGTTTCAAGTTAAACTGAGCGTCGATGCTGGCTAAGCCTTACGGTGGCTCGGCCATGCCGCGCGAGGCAGCCTCGGATTAGAAAACTTAGAGACCGAGGCCGCCTCGCGCGGCATGCGTACTGTGGCAAATGTCCGAGGCTGCCTCGCGAGGCCGCTCGCTAGGTCAGTACGCGGCTAATAATGAAGACATGAGTGGAAGAAGCGAGTATTTTAGGGCCGGGAAAATGATTTAAAAATAAAAAAATGTGGATTTTATGTGTAGCCAGATATACTAGCTAGGTGATGAAGCAGGTAAGTTACAAGGTTTGTTTAAATTATAAGGTAAAAAATGAATAATTGTCCTTATGTTATAAAATGTTAGTGATATTGTTCTTCCACTCACGTCTTTAATTATGTCAATATATAATTATTCAAAATTAGTATAACATGTATTATTAAGTCTACAACAATGCCTACCACGGGCTTGGGAAGTAGTCCGACCGTCGACGTGAAGAACTGGCGTAAGAAACATCGTCGTGGCCATCTTTTACTATGTAGGTATCATCGAGGAAATTGATTCCTAGGCAGTTGACAGACCAACGTCATTTGGTCGGATCATGTCATTCATTGTTACAGTTCGACAAG
This sequence comes from Cyaniris semiargus, assembly GCA_905187585.1. Classification (NCBI taxonomy): domain Eukaryota; kingdom Metazoa; phylum Arthropoda; class Insecta; order Lepidoptera; family Lycaenidae; genus Cyaniris; species Cyaniris semiargus. The sequence continues at coordinate 20,182,727 of LR994551.1, read as the reverse complement.
GCTGTTTATGAACGTGGCGAGAAAAGGAACTAACGCTTCTATCATACAAAAACGTCATTTTTGACAGTTCTCCTTACCAGCAGCAGCGCCCATTGACAGTTTGACACATTCATATAAAGCCTTGTCGGACTGTAATTGTGGTATGTCGTCTGTCGGCTGGGTTTGACATAACGCGACCAAACTACGTAGGTCCCCATCTGCCTAGGAATCTACTTCTCTAATAGTATATGTTGTTGTGACCTTGCCAAAGTGTAGTATCGGAATATTAACTTTCTCCTCGGACGCAACAAATCCCACATACATACTCGGTCGTATTCTCCGATCTGCGAAATATGAATTTTTCTGGATAAAAAGGGGCAATGTTATGAATGTTACGATGTATTATAAAAAACGTTTAATGATCAGTAAAACATGTAGATAGTAACCAACTAAGCAGTAAGCACTAAGCCATATTGTTTTTCCTGATATTGTATATTTTTTTCAGGTGAACGGTCAGTCCACACATTTCGGCCAGATCAGCGAGGGGTCTCCTATCACCCCGCGCCGATCACAATTCAGGTACGACAGAGTCAGGTACGTTACATGTTCTGTGTCCTTACTATTAATCTTAACACGTAGGGGGGTTCAAAGTACTAGACTACTGTAGGTCTACCAGAATCTGATGGCAAAAAGTGAGAAAATAAATTGACTCTAGCAATACCGGGGTAATTGGAATAAAACATTTTGATCCTTTTTTTTCTTTCTTATAGCGGCTGATTCAGTGTGTTAAACATGCAAATATAAAAAATTATCCAATGATCAAGGATATTTTATGAAAATCTGCTGTCAAAAATTGCCATCAGATTCTGGTAGACCTATAGCTATGAATAATAAAAACTAAGGAAACGTAACTGCCATACTATTACCGTTTTAAATTTTGTTTTTTTCGAACTGTTATGTAACGTCAGCCTGATACCGCTGAGGGCCACCTAAATATTGCAAATGCTACTGCAAATGTATTGAAAATGTGTACCTAGGTCACTGACCTCCATTATACAAGTACGCTGGACTAATGATACCCTTTGAAATGACAGCAATTTTTTGTGCCTATTTGAAGCGGAATCAGCTCCCCAATGTGAGTGATAGGAACTAAATTTGACGTAAAAATGACGTTTGAAAGTCGCCATATTGGCGCTGATAGCAGTAGTGGGAGTATTTGGAACTAATACTAGTGATGACAACCAATTACGATTAAGCGGCCATTTGCAAGTTACGTCAAATTTAGTTCTCTTCCCTCTTACTGGGGGCGCTGATTCCGCTTCAAATAGGCACAAAAAAAGTGGGTATCATAGGTCCAGCGTACTTGTATAATGGAGGTCAGTGACCTAGGTACACATTTTTGACAAGTATTGTAGAACATGTTTTTTGACGGAGTTACTTTTCCTTAGTTTTTATTATTCGTAGACTACTAGAGAAAAGTAGACTAGACTTAGTTGTCATGATATAGTATTAGATGGGTAATTTTTTCATTAGCAATAAATGACATAAAAATGCCATGAGAATGTTTGTTACATCCATATTAATTTATGTATGTTTGTATCATCTGTCTGTACGTCTTCGATGTTTTTATAAACAAAGCATCTATTAAAATAAGTTGTTTTATTTGGTTCTGATGAAATTATAGGTATTACAAGAGATACTTTGAGAGACGAGAAAGGACCTAGAATAGTTTTTATCCCAGAAACATTGTACGCTTCCTGCGCGATAAACAAATTCAGCAAAATTAATTTGCATCTTAGATAAATAGATGTCGTTATTTTCTGTTCATTAATCGATGTTGGTCACTTTAAAGTTTAAATATTGCATGCTATAAGAGAATGAATAGTTTTCTAGTTGTTTAATGTAATTACTATAGTCAGCCCAATTTAAGGTGGCACCAGCGGTCATTGACCTTTCTAGTATAGGAGCTATGCGAAAAATACTCGCACTGCATTCTGTTAAATTGAGAATAAAATTGAATTCTTGTAAAGAAACAGACCATTATAGTTTCATCGGAAAACGTCTTGGTTACCTCTTCGTATGATAATCTCCAACTATTTATGAGTTTGAAGTGATATAATTCATACTGTGTTCACATCGTGTATGCAAAATACGATATCAGTTATGACCATAAAGTTCATATACCTAGCGGAATAGAGAAACAAAGGCCTGAGCAAGCGAGATGTCACTATCAGTAACACTGCGTGGTAAAAAGAGACGTGTGATACATGACAGCAGAACTCTTTTTGAACTTTATTATTAAGCTGGTATCTCAAGTCAGATCTATTATTCTTCAGTGGGTACCGTCACACATAGGTCTAGTTTATAATGAGGTAGTGGACGGCTTAGCCAGGGAGGCGATCTTCGATGGTATTCCGTGTTCGATGTATCCGGTGTTTTTTTTTTTTTTTTTTTTTATGAAATAAGGGGGCAAACGAGCAAACGGGTCACCTGATGGAAAGCAACTTCCGTCGCCCATGGACACTCGCAGCATCAGAAGAGCTGCAAGTGCGTTGCCGGCCGTTTAAGAGGGAATAGGGTAGGGGATTGGGCCTCCGGTAAACTCACTCACTCAGCGAAACACAGCGCAAGCGCTGTTTCACGCCGGTTTTCTGTGAGAACGTGGTATTTCTCCGGTCAAGCCGGCCCATTCGTGCCGAAGCATGGCTCTCCCACGTATAAATTCCGTCAAATAAATTCGCTTTTTTAATGGGTAAATCTTCTTCACCTGATTGCCCGAGATGTAATGTGGTCGATGATATATATCATGTTTTGATGGAATGTGTCTGTACTGAGAGCTCAAGATCTTGCAGGTCGACAGATGTGGGTTTTAGTAACAGTGCTCTAGCCAATCCTTTCTCGGATAAAGCCAGAGAACTATATAAATTATTACTAATGAAGCGCTGGTAAATTTGTTGAATTTTTTTGTTTGTTTGTTTTTGTGATAACTTCCTGTTAAGTTTATTTTTTGTTGATTTTTATTGTATGTATGTGAATTCGGGTGTCATAATTGCTTTGCGATTAAACCCTTAAATAAAGATTAAAAAAAAGAAAAACTCTTTTTTGACGTCCAGTCGGCACTTATCGGCACGTTCACAATTTAATCTCATAGAAATCATGTTCAATCATGCTTGTGTAAGTGTATACGTACACATATTTTTACACACAGATGTAAACCAATTTCGGTTTCGTTTGACAGCTCGAGATTGTTGCTCTATTCCGCTAGGTAACTTTATGGTTATCACCCTTAAGACTAGAAACATCTGTCACTTTATTGTCAATCGCGATTTGTATAGAAAATGACAAGTTTTTTGACAGGGAGTCAATGACCGCCAAAGACAGAATTCCGCGATTTGAGAATAGTTATTTTAAATTTGTGTAACAAATGAATGAATTTTATTTCCAGGTCGTCTTCCAGCCGTCGCGAGGGACGTAGCTCTCCACAACTATCTGCAAGTCCACCTGGTAAATATCCCTTTTAACATACGTTTCTTTTGCATAAAAAATACATCGATTTCATTATTTTTTTTCATCATTAGCATTCGGATTGCTTTGGTCAAGACGATGTCTGGATCATAGCAGTTTTCGTTATTATTATCTTAGTTTAGAAACGTTTAAACAATAAATGTCTACTAAAATAAGAAGCAATCAAATAAGTATATCGCTCTACTTTTCCTAATTCAGGTAATCTGCATAATACTAATGATTATTGTTATATTCTATTCTATTCTTTTGTGTGTCTCTAGGTCACACTCCACACCGAGTATCCTCGCTGGGCGGCACTCCGGTAACACCAGGGTCTCCGCTGGGTATGTAGTAGGTTTAGGAAGCGTTCAAGTATTATGTAAAGTAGGGAGCTTCGTAATACTTCAACGCTCCCTTATTGTCGAATTTACGTTTAAAATGATCATCATTGATATTGTTATGAATGTTACAGCGTCGCCGTCTATGAGGGAACACCATCATCAGCGAGCCAACTCCACTGGGCCTACGATCAGCCTCAACATAAGTAAGTTTTGTATAATAAATAGGGCTTATACATCGTTTAGTGATAGGCCACTACTGAAGACAATAATTATCTAAGTTTATAAACTATACTATTTTATATAGAAACTCTTTATGGGAATATTAGTAGCGGGCATTTTTCGATTAATAACTGCAGAAAAATATTGTTACAAAATTGCGATACCTCACGAATATATATTATACATACACTCTTTTGGGTTGTAATTGATGTTCATAATGACTGCTAATGATTTTGTCCCAGGCGGCGAGCCGGGCGAGGCGGTGATCATCATAAACGAGTCGCCGATGGTGGGGTCCGCCGTCGCCGTGCGCCCGCACAGCCCCTCGCACTCGCACAGAAGTGAGTGATGATGATGATGATGACGTCATAACAACATTTGCATTACGAATTAAAAATCATTTGGATATTTTTTAAAATAATTTTTGAGTGCGAAGCGGAAGTCCGTGATGGACGGTAGAATGCACAGTATGAGAATCGGACAAATCTGTGTTGCACTGATGACTAAACAAGCTGAGCTCATGCAGTTCCATTTTCTGTAGCGGACGTCTGTGTCGCAACTCACAAACCAGGCCTATGTCAGCCAGATGCAAGCAGATAGAGAATCGTCCATTGACCTATCATTTCATGTCTATTCACTCACGAAAAAGTATTTTGTTATCTCGACGTAATGAGGGTACCCTAAGGCTACATAGCGGAACCTGGTGGCAAATAGAATTTCAAACACCCGCATTGAAGCACGATAGCTATATTTTCATGCGAGAGTAAAAAAAGGTCAATAGTATACTCATTTCTAGGTGCTTCCAATATTTAATTTCAATGTAACACATAAAACATAGATATAATATGTTGTGTATAAGGAAATACGGGTTGAAGGAAATACGTGTTGTGCATAAGAAAATTTTAATAAGAAGACATTATTCTATGATTGACATCATACTTCATAAGCAATATTTTAGATTACTAACTAAGGAGTTCCTATTACAACATGCCCCCATAATCTAAACATATTACATTAAAATAAGTAACATTCATAGAAAAATAAACTAAAAGTTTAAATTGACAACCCTAGAAAAATTAAAATATCTATAAAATTCTAGGTTATCAACCCTAAACCTTTAACACATCTTAAATGCGATGTACGCCTTAAAACTTTCGTAAAGACATCTGCTATAAGATTTTCTGACGGAATAAAATTTAAAGAAATAATATTTTCGGCAACTTTCTGTCTTACGAAATGGAATTTCGTGTCAATGTGCTTACTCCGTCCGTGGTGGATTGGATTATGTGCTAACTTTTGTGCACTCTGACTGTCACCAAAAAGAGAAACAGTATCTATCCTTCCACTTACCTCATAAATAAAGCGTCTAAGAAACACAGCTTCTTTAGCAGCAGAGCACAAAGCCATGTATTCCGCTTCTGTAGAAGACAACGCAACCGTCGGTTGCTTCTTTGCCTCCCAGGATACAGGACCACCACCTAATATAAATACACATCCTGTATAAGAACGACGATCGTTAGGATCATTCGCCCAGTCTGCATCTACAAATCCAGATAAATACTCACCAGTTTTTCTGTATGTAATGCCGTAGTCTATTGTACCTTTCAGATACTTTAAAACTCTTTTACTGGCTTCCCAGTGTGACTTTCCTGGATTCGCATTAAATTGGCTTAGATAGCTCATAGCATACGATATGTCTGGTCGTGTATTTATAGCAATGTACATTAGAGAACCTATTAATGCTTGATATGACTGACAATCTTCAAATGGTTCCGTTTCGTTCAAACTCAACTTTTCTACAGCTAAAGGAGTACTAGCGACTTTACCTTCACACAAGTTATACTTCTCTAGCAACGAATTAATCATTGTCTTTTGATTTACACGAATAACACCATTTTTCTTAGAGATATTTAAGCCGAGGTAAAAATTCAATTCACCTAGACTTTTAAGAGAAAAATATTTATCCAAGTCCGATTTGACAATGTCAAAATGACTCTTGTCTTTGTACAGAACTATAATGTCATCGACGTATACGGCCAGGATGACAACCTCATTAGCAAACTTTTTGGTGAACACACACGGCTCCGAAGGAGTTTGTATAAAGTTCAAAGAAACTAAGGTGTCTTTTAATTTTTTGTTCCAAGCCCTTGGCGCTTGCTTCAGACCATAAAGTGACTTCTTTAAAAGACAAACTTTGTTATTTTCTCCTTTTTCAATGAAACCTTGAGGCTGTTCCATATAAACTTCCTCTTCAAGATCTCCGTAAAGAAATGCAGTATCCACATCGAGATGTTGCATGCTCAGGTCCATCTCCGCCGCCAAAGCCAAAAGGGTACGAAAGGAAGAATTCCGTACAACCGGGGCAAACGTTTCGTTATAATCAATCCCCGCTTGTTGTGCGTAACCTTTTGCGACAAGACGAGCCTTGTATTTCTTTACATTGCCATAGGCATCCTTTTTGAGTTTAAATACCCATTTACATGGAACTATTTTCTTTTCAGGTCTATCGACCAAAGTCCATGTTTTACGTAACTGTAGAGATTTAAATTCATCCTCCATAGCGGAACGCCATTTGCAGCTATCTACAGAATCAATAGCTTCTTGATAGCTCTTAGGTTCGTCCGATATACTATCAACTGAGTTAGTTAACCAAGACATGAAGTCAAAACCAAAAAACTTAGTTTTCTTACGTACACGTTCCGGGTAACGCCTGTCTATCTGTGCTGGTCCGTCCTCAGGAACAACAGCAACAACTGCTTCTGATTCCGATACATCTGATTCATTGTGGACAAGTACATCCTCGTGAATAGTAGCTGGAACATCAGGAGTATTAACATCAATTGCTTCTGGTTCAGCTACATCAGTTTCACTATACACAGGCATATCATTATAATTCATAGCAGTAGAACTTTCAAGTTCTATATCTGGTACAATCACACCTTTAAAAGTACTGTCTAAACTATGTACAGGCGAAAAATCTACAGATTTATTAGTCTTCAACCCAGTGAAGCAATCTTCAAAAAATACTACATCTCTAGATTTTACTAATCTTCTAGGATTCGCAGCGTCACGCAGAAAATAGGAATGAGGATCATTTGAATATCCTACAAATATATGTTCACTAGCTTTACTATCTAACTTACTTTTATGACAGGATGGAATATTTACAAGTGCTCTACAACCGAAAACCTTCAAATGACTCAAGTCAGGCTTAGTATTAAACCACCTTTGATAAGGCGTGCCACAACTCAAAGCTCTATGAGGGCTTCTATTCTTAAGATAAACAGCTACATTAAACGCGTCTTCCCAATAAGATTTCGGAAGTGAACTCTCAGCCAACATTGAACGTGCTTTTTCCACAATAGACCTATTTGTGCGTTCTGCAACGCCATTTTGCTGTGGACTATAAGGCACAGTTGTCTGATGAATTATACCCTTTGCCGTTAAATGTTCCAAAAAGTCTTTATTTACATATTCTGTCCCATTATCAGTTCTTAAAACTTTGATTTGAGCACCTGTCTGCCTTTCAACCAGCGATTGAAACGAGCAGAACTTATCCTTAACCTCAGTCTTCGAAGAGATAAAGTAAGCAAAAATCATACGAGAATAATCATCAATGAATAATAATACGTATTTGTTACCTTGAAATGATGTTGCACTCATGGGTCCACAAATGTCCGAGTGAACCAACTCCAAAATCTTTGTACCTTTTTCGTAAGGAACTTGCTTAAAAGGTTTACGGGCTTGCTTACCTTCTACACAAGCAATACAGCTTGTCTTATCGACAATAGTATAGTCGATACCGACGTTGCTATTCTTCAACTGGTTCATACCTATACGACACAAATGACCTAGCCTTCTATGCCATAATAGAAATTTAGAAGTCGAGTCAGAGTGCACATCATAGGCATTATGAGGTTTATTAACTGTACAGTCTAATTTGTACAAACCATCACAAACTGAACCATGTAAAAGAGATTTGCCTGTGTAAGAAAAAGTTTTAGCATTAAAAAAGTTACACCCATTGTTATCAAACAAAACAGTAAAACCTTTATCTACTATCTTTTTAACAGAAAGCAAGTTAACACTTAACTTAGGTATATATGTGACATCATTTATACTATTTATAATATTAGATTTAGTATTAATATTAACATTACCAATAGCTTGACATTGGATCTCATCTCCATTAGCAACAGTAACTTTACCGAAATTCACGTTTTTTACGTCAGATAGCCAGTCCAACCTCGAAGTTAAATGTGTTGACGCACCAGAGTCAATAAACCAAACATCTTTCTTGTTTTCAGAGACAGCCAGGGCCGTAAGAGCAGTATTTTCTTTGCCTTTTTCTTTTTTCTTACGAAGTGGACACTCTGGTCTCTTATGTCCAGGCTCTTTGCAGTCATAGCATACTATATTAGGCTTCCTTTTCGTAAATGCCTTTCGAAATTTACTTGCCTTTAAAGCAGCTTCTGGCTCTTCACTGCGTGACATTTCGTTTAAAAGTTTAGTTTTAACCAAAACAGTGGTTATCTCGATGTTGCTATTTTCGAGACCCATAATCATCGGATTATACTTTTCTGTGAGTCCGCCTAATAATATAGCTGCTACTGAAGCATCTTCAATCTTTTTGCCAATATCATTCAGGTCTTGTACAGTACTCATTATACCATTAATATATGTTTCCATATTATCGTAATCAGAGAGACTCATTCTGTATAATCTTCGTTCTAGGGCAAGTCTCCGTCCCATTCCGCGGTCTTCATATGCGTTTTTGAGGGAATCCCAAGCCTCTTTTGCACTTTGGCAAGTTCGGACATGTGTGATGGCCGGACCATCTAAACTAAGGCATATTTTTGCCAACGCCTTCTGATCACAACGTTTTTTAGTTGTTTCGGGAGTTGTATCTCCTTCCGGATACCCTATTATTGTCTCCCACAGGTCCTCGTGCACAAGGTAATTCCTCATTTTAAACTTCCATGCCGTGTAGCCCTCGCGGCCACACAATTGAATGCATATACTAGGTAAAGTAGTACCTGAGGATCTTCTGATTGCACCATCTCCACTAGAGCTTGCCATTTCAACACATTCCCTTTAATCTACTGATCTATTATTAAACCTACAGCTTCGTGCTGATAACGTGTTGTGTATAAGGAAATACGGGTTGAAGGAAATACGTGTTGTGCATAAGAAAATTTTAATAAGAAGACATTATTCTATGATTGACATCATACTTCATAAGCAATATTTTAGATTACTAACTAAGGAGTTCCTATTACAACATAATATAATATCTATCTGTCTGTCTGTAGGTCGGGAGCGGTCATCCCTGCCCGGGCCGGCGGTGAGCGGCCCCGCCCCCGCGCCGCTGTTCCCGGGACTCGCCGTGCCCGGTCAGTGTCTACAGTAATTAACTAATACCAGCTAATCCATACTAATATTATAAATGCGAAAGTGTGTCTGTCTGTTACCTCTTCACGTCCAAGCCGCTTAGTATGGAGGTATTTTGAGGCCCGTAAAAGGACATAAGATACTTTTTAACCCGGAAAAATGTACGGTTCCTGCGCGATAAACGAATTTTGGCGCAACGGAGTTGCGGGCGTCATCTAGTGTTATAATAATGATTTGGTTAATATTAAACTTGTTACACAGAGCATACATAATATGCTAATTTTAGTATCAGCAAAAAAGCAGTTGTTTATCATTTTGGCCTTAAGCAAATTGGTACTTGGATGATTTTTGTTTTATCCTCTAGTTCTGATTATTGCCACGCGTTAAGAAAGCCTTGTAAGTCTGTATGTAATTTCACTTAACATTGCTACTCATCTGTAAAAAGAAGTATTTTGTAAATATGTAAAATATAGAAAATTATGTGTTATATTTCAACAACGATTCGTTGGTTGATTGATTGATTAAAAACGCAGCGAGTACTGGCGCTGGTGGTTCGGCGACGGGTCCGGCGGCGCCGTGGCGCGCGCGACTCGCCACCATCAAGAACTCCTTCCTCGGCTCACCGCGATTCCACAGGCGGAAAATGCAGAGTAAGTAACTTGCTACACTACTATAGTTACTTAGACTCACACTACTAAAATGTAGATAAATAGGCATGATGACTATATTTTTAATGTAATTAAAAGACCTCTCAAAAATAGAAACATCGGTGAAGGAATGACTCTGATAGCTTAAAAATTCTCCAAGATATGACAATTCAAAAATCAAGTAAATAGACCTTCCTAAAACGCTCTATACAAAATATCAGCAATCTATGACGTCACATCAGAGTAAGTTAGTATGCATCGCAAGAGAACTTTGTTCGATAGCTGTATTAAAAATTGCGTGTTTGAAAGTGGTTATCTAGTGGTAAATAATGAATATGAAGTTAATTTATTTAAAAAAAAACATCTTTTCTATGTTATATATTATGTAACTGATTGTACCGTCGGTTCTTAGTGGAAATTCATTTTAAACATAAATAAAACGTAATTTTCACTTTTTCCATTATATTCATTAATTATTACAAATTTAACTACAAACAGTGATGAACTGTTTCGAAACCCGTCGTTTTTTTTGTTAAATTTGTAATAATTAATGAATATAATGGAAAGAGTGCACGTAAAATTGTGTTTTCTATGTAACTTTGAAAGTTCATAACAAAAACATACAAAAGTTATCAAGCTGAAATTTTGGAAACATTTTTTACCGTTCTATCTTTTTAGGGTTCCGTAGCCAAATGGCAAAAAACGGAACCCTTATAGATTCGTCATGTCTGTCTGTCTGTCTGTCTGTCCGTATGTCACAGCCACTTTTCTCCGAAACTATAAGAGCTATACTATTGAAATTTGGTAAGCAGATGTAGTCTGTGAACCGCATTAAGATTTTGATACAATAATGGAAAAATTATTAAAAATTTTAGGGGTCCCCATAGGTACAACTGAAACAAATTTTTTTTTTTCATCTAACCCATGCGTGTGTGATATCTATGGTTAGGTCTTTAAAAATCATATTGAGGTTTCTAATATAATTTTTTTCTAACCTGAATAGTTTGCGAGAGAGACTCTTCCAAAGTGGTAAAATGTGTCTAAAGTAGGGGCACGATAAGTCTAAAAAAAATATATGATGTACTTTACTATAAAAACTACCAAAATTGGTTTGAACGAAATCTAACAAGTAGTTTTTTTTATACGTCATAAATGGTAAACTTAATTTAACTTCATTAAATAAACTGAAATATAAAAATAAATCAAAAACCTTTTTATTTCATAAAAATAAACCTTATTGCTGCTGCGGAACCCTTCATAGGCGAGTCCAACTCGCACTTGGCCGGTTTTTTTTAATCTGCTAATCTTTGTCCTTGTCATCATCTCAATTACCATGTTACACTTGTTGATTTAACAGAGAACTTACTGTAAGTAACAACACAGGTGGAATCGCAGACTAAGATGTTGCTTCACTGTTTTACTTTCTGAGATGTAATACCATACTAAAATAGACGAAAATCGGCCAAGTGCGAGTTGTACTCGCGCACGAAGGGTTCCGTACCACTACAGAGCAAAAATAGGCTAAAAATTGAATTTTTTGTATAGGAGCCCCCCACAATTATTTAATTTATTTAAATGTTATAATTAATTATTAAAGTACAAATACAATTAAGTATTTTGAGAACATTTCAATTGCCTATGTGTTGCCGTTATTGATTAAGAGCAAAAAATAGCAAAAAAAAAATCACGTTTGTTGTATGGGAGCCCTCCTTAAATATTTAATTTATTTTATTTTTAGTATTTGTTGTTATAGCGGCAACACATATACACAATCTGTGAAAATTTCAAAAGTCTAGCTATAACGGTTCTTGAGTTACAGCCTGGTGACAGACAGACGGACAGACATCGAAGTCTTAGTAATAGGGTCCCGTTTTTACCCTTTGGGTACGGAACCCTAAAAATGCAAAGTGAAATAACTTACGCCATCACAAAAATACCTACTACCCAAGTTGTCTATCGCTTTGCCCGATTATCGTAATGACACAACACACAAGCTACCAGCAAAATTACGAGACACAAATTTACACAGAATCTGACATTTTATGTGAAGTTTTGTGCGTCGATTCGCCGTTTGGACGTATAATATATGCCGCATATTTAAGAGCTTACCAAAATAATTAGAACAGTTTTCGCTATGAAACTCAGTTTTTTACAAATGAGTTTTGTAAAACTTTACAGTGTTGTTTTATTACTTCTTACAATATAGCAATCAAATGCTTCTTCAAACTTACAGCGTCATCAGAAGAAGTCCATCTAACGCCCGAGTCGTCTCCGGAGCTGACGAAGCGGTCGTGGTTCGGCTCGCTGCTGCTATCTGCGGACAAGGAGGAGACCTTCACGGCGCTGGTGAAGGGCAAACCCCTCGCTACCGTCAAAGCTGATCTTATACACGCCTTCCTTAGTGTAAGTAGATTAGTACTTATATATCCCATCAAAAACAGGATACCATTACACACAGATGCTTGAGCTATTTTGCCGTTTCCTAGTGTTGCTAATACGAATCAAATAGAAAAAATATAATAATATGTAAATTGTAAGTACTCACAGCAAACTCATTCCCTGGAAAAATAGTCTCTCAAACTAAGTTTTTTTTTTAATTTCAAATAACTTAAACCTATCATCACAATGGTACATTATTTAATAATAAAAGGATAATACCAGCCACTTCATATTTGTTTTTAAACTATTGCATAGCTTTTATCGCGGGCTTTGAGCGCGGCAACCGAATCAAGAAATTCCGTAACGAAAATAACCTAACACCCCCCGGTACAGAGGTGCGATAGCTTTTACGCGGCTTCCCCGAGTCAGGCCTGTCCCACTTGCGCGTGTAGGTATCGAAATGTAAGTACCCCTTTAAAGGGGCAGATCACTAGGGACTCACAAGCGAGCGGTGACGCACGCGCAAGATTTTTTCGTCGCATATATCTACGTACTGATTTAACCGCTGTGACAGAATCGTTAATAATCTGATAAATATGAACAATTGATAAAAGGTCAAAGAAATATTTCAATAAGGTAATTTAAGACTTTAAAATAAAATAAAAAGTATGTGGTTTGTTTGTAACAAATTTGTTACAAACAAACCACATACTACACAGAAATAAACACAAGTTACTATGTTTAAGTTGTAAAAAATTCCAGACCAGCTCCTGCATTATAATCGAATATAAAACTATTATAAAATATAGGTTGGGTTACTAAAATTTGATTATTACTATAATAAGTTTGCTATTATTAGCTATACTAATTAAAAGAAGATTATTTTATTTTCTAAAAGGTGACAATCTTGATTTCGTTAGAAAGGGTACCTCTTACGCGATAGAAAGAGAGCACACATGTAGGTAAATATAATTGTAGGCACCTAGCACTGCGCGGTCGGAATTTGAACTTTATAGTATCGTAGCATGAGTCGTTATTTCTTTGAACGGGTTTCGCGAGTGGGAATTCTGTTGGTACTACTAATATATATTCTGTGCCTGAGTGCCACACGTATTATTTTTTTCTAAATCACCGTGTTTATTACAGATAGCGGAGTTGTCTCACAGCGTGCTCAGTCCGATGTCGTTCCGCGTGGAGTACAAGCGCGGCTCCAACGCGCCCGCCATGTTCCAGCGACACGTGCGGTTCCAGGTACTGTGTCGCACATTCACTACCGGTCACAGATAGCGGAGTTGTCACACAGCGTGCTCAGTCCGATGTCGTTCCGCGTGAAGTACAAGCGCGGCTCCAACGCGCCCGCCATGTTCCAGCGACACGTGCGGTTCCAGGTACTGTGTCGCACATTCACTACCGGTCACAGATAGCGGAGTTGTCACACAGCGTGCTCAGTCCGATGTCGTTCCGCGTGAAGTACAAGCGCGGCTCCAACGCGCCCGCCATGTTCCAGCGACACGTGCGGTTCCAGGTACTGTGTCGCACATTCATTATAATTATTATTATGTCAATAGTGTAAACCTTATTGACGTTATAATAAAGCTCATTAAATGAGGTAATACTTCTTGAGAAATTGATTCGTAGATAGATGGCGGACTCATATTTTTTGGTAGAATCGTGGCAAGTAAATGATAATCGTGTTCTGTCATATTATAGGCTCGACGTAATCCAACCAAATTCGTATTTCCACCATTTGTATTTGAATCAATTTCTTTGGTAAGTGACATGACAGCACCCCTAGTGTCAAACAATGCTAACTATAATAATTTGTAAACCTTCTGTAATATTAATATGAAATATTTTGTATATTTTCAGGTTGATATATCGACGATAACGAAGGCGCCGGGCGAGAACGGCAAGGAGTACCTGTATGCCATCACCTTCACACTGCTCTCGGGTGAGTTATATTTAGTTGTTTTGTTGTGGTTGTGAGTTAGTTTGCATCAGAGTAAACAGAACTAACGAGTAGGCCGACTCAGAAGAGATCTCTAAATTTATACGTTTGACGTAGTATGTCATATCAGCCGGAGCGCCTTTACTAATGCGTTTGTGAAACATGTCGAAAGTGACAGTCGCGCCCAACTCGCGTAGATTCGCTCGTTTGTTTGAAGTCGAGATACTCCTTAGTTCTGTCTACTATGTTTGCATCGTTATTATAGACGACCTCTGTGGCTCAGTTGGTAGTTCAAGCCGGGGGTCGCGGGTTCGAATCCCGCCGACGGAACAAAAAGTTTTCAAAAGTCCCTGGGTCATGGATGTGTATATAATAATAATAATAATAATATACTTTATTGCATTCCACAAAATTATACAAGTAAACAATAAAAGCTGAAAAAAACAACACAATTTTGGCGGCCTTATCGCTAACTAGCGATATCTTCCAGGCAACCATCTTACGACTAGTATATTGACATTAAGATAGCATGAGAACGAGTGGATGCATGATGTGCAAAACGAACTTAAACTAATAAACACACACAATACAAGTAAAGCAAAAGTATACAATAAAAACTATCATTTACTACTAATAATGGTTAAAAATGTAATGATTAAGTAAGGCGGAACAATGTTCATCCATGTCATTAAGTACAAAACGGGAGAAATGTACGTCGATGGATCGATTCGTCGAGTGTCTTAATGTTCTATGATTGAGTCAGATAGTAAATATGTGTATCATATAATAAAAATCTTAAATATATAATAATAATAATAATAATAATATCTATGGACGCTTCACACCACGTCAGTCTGGCCCCGTGGTAAGTACCTGATGGACTTGTGTTACAGGTACCAGACAACGGAAATATATTTAATACTTTTATACTATACATATATTTAAGATTTTTATTATATTATACACATATTTAATACACATCCATGACCCAGGAACTTTGAAAACTTTTTGTTCCGTCGGCGGGATTCGAACCCGCGACCCCCGGCTTGAGCTACCGACAGCCCACCAACTAAGCCACAGAGGTCGTCAATATGTATAGCATAAAAGTATTAAATATATTTCCGTTGTCTGGTACCCGTTACACAAGTCCTTCAGGTACTTAGCACGGGGCCAGACTGACGTGGTGTGAAGCGTCCATAGATATTATTATATTATTATTATTATTCGTTAAAAGCTATACAATTATAGAGATGTAACAAAACAAAGCGATAATACTTTAGAGTGTACGTGTGTCCCTTATAGAGTGTTAACTGTGAAAGTAGCAGCCGTGAAAGAGCAACTTTAATTGACTTCTGTGTGTAAATGTTTTTATAATAAACTAGACGTTCCGCGCGGCTTCGCCCGCGTAAATAAGATATTTCACAGACAAATCAGTCTACAAAAAATAGCCTATGATCCTTTACGTGGTTTGCTTCTTATCTGACCCAAATAACAGAAAAAATGCTCTAGTAGTTCGTGAGATAAGCCCTTTCAAATAATTTCTTCTATTTCTTCGCTCCTATTAGTCTTAGCGTCATCATGCCCCTACTTTAGAAGTTAGAGGGGGGACGACACACATTTTAACACTTTGGAAGAGTCTCTCTCGCAAACTATTCAGGTTAGAAAAAAATGATATTAGAAACCTCAATATGATTTTTGGAGACCTATCCATAGATACCCCACACGCATAGGTTAGATGAAAAAAAAAATTTTTTGATTCAGTTGTACCTATGGGGACCCCTAAAATTTTTAATATTTTTTCCATTATTGTATCAAAATCTTAATGCGGTTCACAGACTACATCTACTTACCAAATTTCAATAGTATAGCTCTTATAGTTTCGGAGAAAAGTGGCTGTGACATACGGACGGACAGACAGACAGACAGACATGACGAATCTATAAGGGTTCCGTTTTTTGCCATTTGGCTACGGAACCCTGAAAAAGGAACTCTTTCAGCGCTGCTGCTAACCTACCTCAAAGTATATTAATTGCCAGGAGGCAAAGTAGCGTGCTTGGTCAGGCCGAAGCCCACTGACGTCATTTCGGACGTCGTATATGTCTTGTCGATCTCAGAAACTGCCATAGCGCGATGCAGGTTTATGGCGCTAGTTGTTACAGTAAAATTTGTAGGTATTATTGTGTGTACAACATGGACCAATAGGGATGACGACAAGGTCAAAGATTAGCTGATTTTTTAAATAAAATAAAGACATAGCAATGAAAAATAGGTATTCCCAAAATTTCAGCTTCATAACTTATTATATTTTTTTTTTGTTTTGAGCCTTCAAAGTTTTTTCGTCAAGTTAAGTCAAGTCGAATATTTTTTTATAAAATTCCTTAATTTTTGAGTACCATTTGATAAGTTATGCAATTTTTAACATTTTTTCTTACCAAACCACTTTCATACACTCAATATTTAACATAGCTATCGAACAAACTAGCTAGGCGTGACGTCACAGTTAGCTGACATTTTGTATGGAGCGTTTTGGGAAGGTCTATTTTATGTGAGTTTTGAATTGTGGTATCTTGGAGAGTTTTTATGCTATCAGAGTCATTTTTTCACTGATATTTCTATTTTTGAATGGTCCTTCACTTACCAACAAGAAAAAAAAAAATTTCGTCATGCCTATTATACATAGACTAAGGGTGGGTTGCACCAGAGGCGTTGTTATAGCTGTTAAAATTAAGGTTATCGTCAAATATGGCGTCCATTATTGACTTTAACTAGAGATTTGACAGTTCATTTGACATTTTGTTATAGTTAAAGTTATAGGTAGCACCTCCATCGTGGGTATCGCAGAAACAATCGATTTTCAATTGTTATGCGGCAGTCGGCTGCCGCTTGGGGATTGATGGGTTAAAGTAAGTTGGTGCAACCCACCCTAACACTTTAAGGTTTAAATAATTTATTCTCATAAAAGATACAATAATATCCACTTACATGAGAACAAGACATTAGTTACACTTATCTATAACAGTACAGTTCGAACTTAAAGTATTAGTAAGTACAGCTTTTTTTTTTTTTGAATGGTGTTTCAAAATTGAAATTGAATTGAAATTGTGAAGAAAAAAAATACAAATTTAATTATTATAGTTAGATTACTAAGGAAACAATAAAAAGATAGCAGCACAAAATACTTAGTTTAAATATATTTTTTTAATTTAATAGTGTTCAAAAACATACTTTGACAACTGATGTTTAAAGCTATTTTACATTAAGCTATTTTAGCATTACTTTCATACAAAATTTCGTATATGGGCACAGAATATATATTAGTAGTACCAACAGAATTCCCACTCGCGAAACCCGTAATAGAAATAACGACTCATGCTACGATACTATAAAGTTCAAATTCCGACCGCGCAGTTTTAGGTGCCTACAATTATATTTACCTACATGTGCGCTCTCTTTCTATCGCGTAAGAGGTACCCTTTCTGACGAAATCAAGATTGTCACCTTTTAGAAAATAAAATAATCTTATTTTAATTACTATAGCTACTAATAGCAAACTTTTTTATAGTAATAATCAAATTTTAGTAACCCAACCTATATTTTATAAGTAATAGTTTTATATTCGATTATAGTGCAGGAGCTGGTCTGGAATTTTTTACAACTTAAACATAGTAACTTGTGTTTATTTCTGTGTAGTATGTGGTTTGTTTGTAACAAATTGGTTTATTTGCTATGTTTTTGTATTTTTTTTTTATAATTTTTTTTTGTATTTTAAAGTCTTAAATTAAATATTTCTTTGACCTCTACCTTATTGAAATATTTCTTTGACCTTTTTTCAATTGTTCATATTTATCAGATTAATAACGATTCTGTCACAGCGGTTAAATCAGTACGTAAATATATTATGCGACGAAATAATCTTGCGCGTGCGTCACCGCTCGCTTGTGAGTCCCTAGTGATCTGCCCCTTTAAAGGGGTACTTACATTTCGATACCTACACGCGCGAGTGGGACAGGCCTGATATGGGGAAAGTAAGCTATTGATAGATGGCGTTAATCACGATTCTGGATAAGTCCAGCTACATGTATAATTTTTCTATGGTGTACAATAAAGTATTGTGATTGTATTGCAGGCAACATCCGTCGTTTCCGTCGCGTGTGCGAGGTGGTGCAGGCGGCGGTGTGTCGCGCGCCGGGCGCCGGCCGAGCGCCGGCGTTACACCCGCCCTCGCCGCGAGCGCAGCGACGGACCATACACCCGCACGGTACTTGTTATTATAGTCTCTGGTGTTATATAAATAAATATATGATAAATAGCGGGTAGTCAAAGTTTAAGCAATTTAAACCATAAGCAAAGATTTTCGAGCCAAGTATCTGTCCATCCAAGTCAAGTATTTTTTTCATACAAAGATTTCCAAAATCTTTGTTTGAAAAAATGGAAATGAATAAAGATGGAAACTTTAATGTAATTAAGAGACTCTGCGTGCTCGACATGTGGAGAAATAGACAGATTCTATTGGCAAAACGACAGATTTCCGACGTTAGTCTGTCTTTATCTTTTCTTTCGTAAAAAAAGCACGTATGGTGTCCAAAATAAGCGTGCAGGTTATGTACAGCTTGAAGCGCCCAACCAATGGTGTACCGTGTACGTTTACACTTGCGTTCACCGCGCGATAATTCGTATAAATTAGCGTGTTAGCGTGCTTGCATGCCTCGTGCGTGCATGCATGCCTCTATGCGTAAAAGCGTGCGTGCTTGCATGCCTCTATGCGTATGAGCGTGCGTGCTTGCATGCCTCTATGCGTATGAGCGTGCGTGCTTGCATGCCTCTATGCATATGAGCGTGCGTGCTTGCATGCCTCTATGCGTATGAGCGTGCGTGCTTGCATGCCTCTATGCGTATGAGCGTGCGTGCTTGCATGCCTCTATGCGTATGAGCGTGCGTGCTTGCATGCCTCTATGCGTATGAGCGTGCGTGCTTGCATGCCTCTATGCGTATGAGCGTGCGTGCTTGCGTTACATGCGTGTTTATTTACGTCCTTATGACATACAATTATAAACAAAATATTAAAATATTAAATTTAAAAATGCAGTTAAAGAACGTTTGTGTGCTAAAGCGTATTATAAAGTCAATGATTTCATCGAGGACAGCACACCTTGGGAATAGGGTGGCTCCATGCAGATTACTTTTCGTTTATTTTGTTACATAGCTGTAAGCCATAACATTGTTATATTATTTTATTTTAAAATTGTAATTTTCCATTTTTTTAGTAAAAGATGGCCCCGTGCGAGTTTCTTACGCCGGTTCTTCTCGGCGGGGTAGTTCCCGAACCGGTGGTAGGCAACGTAGTTTCTTCGTTCTTTCTACGACTTTCAAAAAGTGTATCATGATACCCATTTTGAATAAAAAGATACTTTATTTATTTATTTATTTATTATATAATGATTAATCCCTATATAATTATATTCATTTATATTTTCAGCGGCGGGCGAGATCCCGGACAGTCCGGAGACGCCGCAGCTGCAGTCGGACCACGATAGCGACTCGTCCGTGTTCGACGCCGTCAAGAGCCCCACCAGCCACACCAGCCACACCTCCATCGACCAGCTTGACCAGGTAAATATTATTTGCCGATTGAGTTTAACAGTAAAATCCGAATACAGCGCCGTGTCGTAGTGCGAAAATGTGTCTGAAATATTATCTTCAATGCGATGGCATCTCGCGCGATCCTTTCTCTATCGCTTTTCGTAGCTTGCGATATAGATATCGATATATAAGCAACTTTACAGATATAAAAAATGTGATTCCTCTTTTTTGTTAGCAGAACGGGACCCACCTACTAGGATCCAGTTCGTCAGTGACTAGCGGTTCCAGTGGATACAAAGTAAGTATTTATTGTTATCACTATTAAACCAAACATACTTATTGTTACTTACAAAAAAAATATCATAATTATGAAAACGCATTTACATAAATAAATCAAGAAAACTTGATTTTTAACATATCTGAGTGAGGTAACAAAAATGTTATAACATTATCTTAGTCGTAAAGGGCGACCATATTCCTAAAGTTTTCTCTTAGTTTATCGTTTGCCATTTCTACACAATAACGAATGTTGTCGAAAAAGCGCTCCACTACTACAGTAGTTGATGATAAGATATTTTATACCATAAATACGAGGGCCCCCTCGCGCATTATTTTAAGTTGGACAAGCTCTACCAAATTGATTTTCTGCAGTGGTTTGTACTAAATTACCAAAATCTCGTTGCTAAGCTAAGTATTGCGTGTCGCGCATCCGACATATGTATGTATGTGATCAGTCGTCCGATTGCAGCAAGGTGGTCGCGGCAGACGCGCCGCGGAACCCGCCTCCGCCTCACTCGACCACGAGATTATGAGCTGTGGCAGGGACGTTACCGGTAAATATACTTTTTTTTTCTTTTTGGACCAAATAACAGTGATAAAGAATATTTATAAAAAGTTATTATTAACATATTTTGTACAGCCAACCACATTAAACTCAGCTTAAATAATATATATACTTAATATTATAAAGCGGAAGAGTTTGTTAGTTTGTTTGTTTGTTTTAACGCGCTAACCTCAGGAACTACTGGTCCGATTTGAAAAATTCTTTCAGTGTTAGATAGTCCATTTATCGAGGAAGGCTATAGGCTATATTTTATCACGCTAAGACTAATAGGAGCGAAGAAATACAGGAAAATGTGGAAAAAACGGGGGAAAATTATTTGAAAGGGATTATTTGAACGCGCTAATCTCAGGAACTACTGGTCCGATTTGAAAAATTCTTTCAGTGTTAGATAGCCCACTTATCGAGGAAGGCTATAGGCTATATTTTATCACGCTAAGACTAATAGGAGCGAAGAAATCTTGAAAAAACTCACTTGTCTCACGAACTACTAGAGCAATTTTTCTGTTATTTGGGTCAGATAAGAAGTAGACCACGTGAAGGATCATAGGCTATTTTTTGTGGACTTATTTGTCTGTGAAATATCTTATTTACGCGGGCGAAGCCGCGCGAAACGTCTAGTTATATCATATTTAAATACGACATACATTTTTTTTTTATGATACAAAACTTTCGACTTATGCTGGAAAGGTGTAACATGTAACACTTACTATCTATTATACAGGGTGTAACAAAACTAAGTGATAATACTTTAGGTTGTGTACGTGTTCCTTGTAGAGAGTTCACTGTGAAAGTAGCAGTGCTGAAAGACCAAATTTTTTTTTCACTTTTGTATGGGAAAGGGCCCGAGCGTCACGAGTTTCCCCATACAAAAGTGTTTTTTTTTTGTCTTTCAGCGCTGTTACTTTCACAGTTAACTCTCTACAAGGAACACGTACACACCCTAAAGTATTATCACTTAGTTTTGTTACACCCTGTATATCATCAGGTCTTTTATACAACTGTATTCATATTTTATAACACCTACTCAAATTTTCAGGCACGCATACCAAGCGATCTTCATCCGAATGCAGAGAGAGCAGCTCGTCGCCCCGTCGCGGGCTGGAGTCGCGCGTTGAGTCGCGCGACAACTCGCTCAAGGAGTCGCTGCGACGGAACAGCTCGCTGCGCGACCGCCGCGAGCGCGACTTCCGGGAACGCGACGCCCCGCCCACGACCTCCATCGCGTGAGACCGCCATCTTGAAAACGTGTTAAAGGTTATCTTCTATCTCATTTAACGTACCTTCTCTCTCATACGTAGTAGTGACGCCTTCGAGTATACACACTGGTAGTATATTTTCTGGGGATTAAGGTGGCTCCACTGTGGGATGAAAATATTGTTATCAGCTAATGGCGCCACTGATACAAGTGGTTACATAAAGTAATAACTTTTTATTGAGTAGAGACAAAAGGTATACAGCTGTTTTTATACCTCATTTCTGTCGGTGATACACTGCAGGTATAGGAATGAAATAAACAAAATATACAAAACGGAGGTGTCAACAATAATTATTAATCTTAGTGTCAATAGTTGAATGTAGAATTTACATGAATTCCGGTTATGAAGAGTCGTAAAATACTTCTGCAATGCGTTATTTTCAACAAAGTTTTGTTTGGGACTATAAATATTATAAATTATTTGTAGGAATTCATAATAATTATTAACAAACATTTATATAGTAGTCTACTACTCACAGCTATTAAAATGTAACAAGACTAAATATGTATATTATATAAATGTACATTAAAATACACATATTTTAAACAAAATGTTTACTAAAACTATAAAATATATGAAGTTACAAAAACTGCCTCTATTCGTCCTAGCTGCTCCCTATACCTATGAACATTAAAAAAACCTTTAACGCGAATTCAAAGACGCGATAGGCTAGATAATGTTTTTACAAATATATAACTATATCAGTAGGCTTATGTGTGTTTGATTAAAACATAAAGAAACCGGCCATATATTTTAAAATGTAAAAGCTATCCATGTACTGAACTATGCTACGTTTTATTAAGCGCTGAAAAATTTACTCCTGTATTTTTGCAAAAGAATCAAATTATATATTACCTTTAACCTACTGCCGTTAAGATAGATCGCTTAAGTTATAGGCTGTACAGAGCACCCTAGCTATTATAATGGTCCATTGTGCTTATTTAATACCATAAAGTTAATATACATAGCGGAATAGAGCAACAATCTCGAGCTGTCAAACGAAACCGAAATTGATTTACGTCTGTGTGTAAAAATTTGTTTACGTATACACTTACACAAGCATCTTTCTAAGATATTAAATAGTCAACGTGCCGATAAGTGCCGACTGGACGTCAAATATATGAAAAAAAATTGGTTCTGCTGTCATTTGTCACACGTCTCTTTTTACCACGCAGTGTTACTGATAGTGACATCTCGCTTGCTCAGGCCTTTGTTTCTCTATTCCGCTAGGTATATTAACTTTATGTTTAATACCTACACGATCCTAGACGAAAACTTCGTGCTGTGCGATTAAAAAAGCAAGTGGCGCCATCTTGTTCTGTCAACTGTCAACTGACACGTGGCAAAATGGCTTCGATCAAATATTTCTGTAGATGCACAGTTCCATACAAAATTAAACAAAATAATGTCCCCAAGTCTATACATACTTATGTAGATGTTTACAACTAAAAGTATGGGAAATATGTTTTAAAGTACTATACAGTTTTATCTAATTTAAACCTTAAGCAGTTGACAAAAGTATCAAAATAAAACCATCTGAAAGTCCGTACATATTATTATCTTTCAGTCCAAAGGTTCTGCTCTGAAAAATAGAACTTAACCAAACTATATAAAGCTGAAAATCGTACAAAAAAGAGATACATTCCTGACATTGCCCGGACTTGAAACAAAAGGAGTGGAGTCGCTTCTTATCTGAATAATATTTTTTATTATTTTAATTTTGTTTTACCTGCCGTTCCATATTTGCGATTGTTACGTAGTTTATATCCCCTTTGTTTGCGATTTGCGACACACCACAGGGTTCAGATTACTTTTAGTAGTTAACAATAGGAGTAGGCGTTATTTCACTTCACTATTTACAATAACTAGCTACACAGCATGTAACCGAATAACTAGTTTCGAGTCGCTTAGTAGTAGTAGTGATTTTTAACGTATATTTTGCGTTGAGTGGTATAAAGTACTCACGGAATATAAAAGCTATACTCTACTCGGCGAAACATGGCGCTAGCGGTCATTGAATTCCTGTCAATAACTTGTCATTTTCCATATAAAACCGCGATTGACAACATCTGACACTTCATTGTCAATCGCGGTTTATATGGAAAATGACAAGTTTTTGACAGGGAGTCAATGACCGCTAGCGCCATGTTTCGCTGAGTAGAGTATAGAAACAAAATATTATTACTTTTATTAAACAATATTTTACAATTATTTGGCTAGTTTATATTAGCTAAAAAAATATTGGGCCTATCTTTTTCAGTTACTGTGACTGTTCAGTGAACTTGTATAGACTGTAGATACCTCTAAGTCTAGATAGTGTAGTTGTGGAATTCTAGGTTGATTCGTAATGCGTATAACGTAGATTTGTAGATGTTAGATATTGTTTTCTCTCAGCACACAAGTTGCACCTGTTTTGAGTTGCACTGCAAGAGTTCTGTATTAACAAGAGTTCTGTATGTATATTATGTACAATTTTGTTCCGTGTATAACTGACATAGTCGGTGGAAAAATGCAAACATGGTTGTTAGCATAAAATAATGTGGTTGGTAGGACACATAAAAATAACTAGTTCCAAAAATCACTCGTTATAAAATCGGTGAAGCCGACCAAGTCACCGGATACGTTAATGTAAATATGTAGGTATGATTTATTAAGGTATACATATATATGTAGGTAAAGTCATTTAAAATATTGTTTGTATTCATTCGTAAACTAAAAACGTGAAAATAAAATCAATAAAATAGATTTTTAATTTAAACGGTTTTATTGACAAGAATGTACTAAAAACTAGATATTTTCTAGTCTAATTGGTATTTGGTACCACAAATAAGGGTCGATTCAGACTGTTACGCGACACGTAGATGCATTTTAATTTGTATGGATTTGACATATTTCAATTGCGGGAGACGTCATGCAAGTCAGTTAATTCAATACAAATTTAGAAATGCAACTACGGGTCGCGTTGCGGTCTGATTTGACCCTAAAAGCGTTAAATTTCTACACAGGAATTAGGATATTTAAATGTGACATCAATTTCCGAATCATGGGAACTGAAGCTGTTTTTTTTTTTTTTATTCTCCTATATCCTTTCTGTTTTGTGTACATAATATCCTCTTCACAATAATGATTCGAACAAACTACACTAGAGTCATTTGGTATATAATACTCTTCTGCTCTATCTTGTGTATAATACACCTCCACTTTTCCCTTTGAACTTCATTTTTCGGAAAACTAAAATGATAAAAAAGATGCTATTACAAAATTTATATTAAAAAAATATTGCGTAATGACGACGCCATCATTGTCCTATTGACTCTGTTCGCTAGCGCTAGTTTTGTCTCGTATTTTCTTAGGCGGGACTCACGCGAGTGTGAAAGGGATAGATGCGCAGGTATATATGCAACCGTATATTGCAATTATTATTACAATATAAATGAAATTAGCATTAAAACAAAAGAACATTTATCAATATATTAAAACAAATGTATACTTACTGAAAATATGATATTCCATCCTTCTTTTTCACTTTTAATGAGTAATTTTTGCAGTTTTTCGCTACACACTTCGTCTCGAATCGACTAAGGGAGAAATCGTGCATATTATTGATTTTGGCATCTATTTGCCGGTGCCACTTTTTAGACGCAACTGTGCATCTACAGAAATATTCGATCGAAGCAAAATGGAATGTATCCTGGAACCGAAAATTAAAAAAAAGTTTTTTTTTATGTTAGTAAAGAAACATGAGATAGTATTTCGATAAATATTTGAATTTAAATGCTGCTTGGCTTTACTTTAATCGCACGGAACGGTAACTTAGAGAAAAATTTGTAGCGCGGCCCGCGCCTGTACAAATGTAGCCAAACGTTATTGTATGTTACATGTATATTATGTGGATATATATCTCAGTCAGACGACTTTATTCACACAATACAACTTATAGATATTTTTCAAATGACTTTCAACTTCATTTAATCTAGAATTCTTGTCATTTGTACTGAAGCCCGGTTGGCTCACGGTTAACTTATGAGAAAGTGGCGCTACACAGACCCATATTTTTTAACATGTGTGCTACAAACTTAAATACAAGTGTACCGATAACTGGTAAAAATTTCACAAGTTAATTTTTAACTTGTGCACTTGTGCACTCGTGAACTGGAGATAGGGACAAAATGGCGTCATACAATAACCCTAGGGTTCAACCCCGGTTTTTTTATATTTACAATCAGGTTTTATTATTGTTTATAACGATTCATAAAGCTAAAAATCAACACGTCATCAATTTTCGACTTTGTTGTAAACCAAGACTGATATTTTATCAAATTATTTCGCGATAATTAGCAATGACTTTTTTTTTGGCTACCGTATGAGCTGTTATTGTTGACATTTTTAAATGGCGGCCGGGGTTGAAGCCTAGGGTTATTGTATGACGCCATTTTGTCCCTATTTCCAGTTCACGAGTGCACAAGTTAAAAATTAACTTGTGAAATTTTGGGTCTGTGTAGCGCCACTTTCTCATAAGTTAACCGTGAGCCAACCGGGCTTCCGTAAATTAGAATACTTTAGTTATCTAATGGCCGAATTCGTAATTTAAAGTTAGGGGCCTTCAAGTAGGCTGTCTCATTTTCTGCTTGGCAGAAGGAAAAGGACAGCATACAACTTAGGAATTTCCTGGCTTAAAGAAGCGTATTCGGCCGGCCATAACTAATGTTGAATAACTTTTATGGACAGCTTATTTTGTCAGTCAATTTGGAACAGATTATTAAGCCAAGATGCTAGCTTGTTATTTTTTACTTTGTCTTGAAAGCAATAGCAACTTGGCTAAAGCTTTGTGTTATAAAAGTTATTCTCCATTAGTTCGATGGCAGAAGTCATACTCGTATGACGAAAATGGTGCATATTAGGAAAGTCATTCTAGTATGTTCATACTATACAATATCGCACTATATGACAACTAGTATCAACATAGAGACGCGGTAGAAGTGTCCATGGATAACAAAATATTTAGAAATTCGCTTCGAGAAGACTAAGGATTGGGCGAATTAAATACGAAAACTGGCTCATAAGCTTTTTCTTTTGATGACGTCATACTTGAATTATTTTTTTCGATTTTAATCCGTCCAATCCAAAATAATCCAAAGTCCAGTGTGATGCAATTTTGAGGTTATTGTGAGTGTAGGTTATCGTTTGAGTAAACGCAACTCGGGATGTAATACGATGTTTCGGTTGTGTAGATGTATATGTTTACATATTCGAAAGTATTTTTGTGGTGAAGATATTGTTATATTGCATGTTGCAGTATCCGAGAGGGTTCCCGTGTAAATATATATAGCGAAAATTGTATGTACGTTTAGTTATACGAGTGAATGGAACGCGCACATTATGGTTTTTAAATGCTATTTAAATATTATGAATTTATTTTGCTATACCAGGGGTATGTTTACGCTTTGCTGCAAAATGTTTATAAAGATGGCCTCCTCATTTTGCTTTTCTAGATTATTCGTCGCGCAGCTCACGTCACAGGTCAAATGTAGTACTTGAACTGTTGACCCCAATAAAATTTTTATTGCCTTAGGTATAATATTTTCAACGTCGGTTGTTATTTAACGATCTCAAAGCGTAAGCATACCCCTCCAATATTGTTATAATATACATTAGTTAATTCATAACGTTAGTTTTGTTGGTTCGCGTTACGTTACTAAATATAGTTGAATCGCTGACCTGATCGCCACATATCATTATTTCGTCATAAAATATATTAAAATCCTCGACAAATCGCAAAGTGGAAAGATGGTGACTGATTTCTTTTATATATACGTAATCGTTTTTTTTGTATAAACGTTACCCATCGGTAATATAATTTGTATAGAACGCCTTTATTATAATAGGATAATCATTAATCATATTGTTAATTTATGGAGAGTGTAATTTTGTACTCGAGTATTGTTAAGGAGGGCATTGAGTTTTCCTCTCTGCGGCTGGCGATGGAATGTCGTACTTTTCATCATTTTCTTTGTGTACAGTTTTTATACACTATGTTACTTGAATTAAGTAATATAATTTAAATTGTAAAACGCGAGAGCTTAAAATAACGTTATATTTACTTATGCCATAACGTTTTTTGTTATTAATTTCACTTTTTACAGCCCTAAAATTCAAAGTTGTATGTTAATCAAAGGATTATTTTTCCATATTTAAATGTAATTATTTTTAAAAATTACTGCTATCATTTAATGATAAAAACATCTCATAGGTCACTTGAGACATCGCCAGCCGCATTTCTCAGTATATATTTTAATGTGTTCGTGAAAACTAATTTGTAACATAATAATATCGCTATCTTCCTCCGCCGGCGCCGGTGCGCGCGAGTCGCGGCGCCCTGCCGCTAGGGGCGCTGTTGCCCTAGTGCGGCCCAAAAAACTGCCAGTATTATGCTAGTTTCAACCAGAATCCGCTAGAGGCGCCAGTGCCGTTTTAGTGCGGTAATTATTCGCTAGAGGCGCCAGGGTCGATTTAGTGCGGTCTTTTTCCGCTAGGGGCGCCGCAGTCGCGTGTAATCGGCGTCGACTCGGCTGTACATTGTATGGATCTGCGCTATGCTCTACTGTAACTGCTTAAGACGTCATTGGTTAACTGAAAAAAATAAAATAATAAAAATTTTCTTGTTTTGGTTTTCTTATACCTATTCACGTAGGGAAAATCTAAGTTATTGGTAGACTGGACCTTGAATAATTTGAGAATGCAATGCAATTGCAATTACTAATGTATGTTTTTAAATATTGTTGTGTACTTTAGTAACTGATTCATGCATTATTTAGAGTTCAACGGAAACGGCCCTTTAATTTTAACAACTTGTTGATTGTAACGTCGAAATTAACGAAACTTGTATTTAATTATTTCATTGTATTGAAATAAGTCGAATCGATAATGAAAAAATTAACATTTTTCTAAGAAGTAGGTATTGGCGTCAAATTTTAATGTATAATTTGAATTAACTTTGACTTTTGACTGCAGGTGTGCTACTACCTATAGTATTAGGTTAACACTCTGAAACATTTATTCACATTTTAATCCAGAGAAAATAATAATTACTTTTGTTTCATATGAATTTATTGTCTCTTGAAAAACTCTTTTTTTAGTCACCTTCAGGCAATTTTAAACATTTTCTGGAGCTAAAATTAATGATATAATTTGACGACCTCTGTGGCTCAGTTGGTGGGCTGTTGGTAGCTCTAGCCGGGGGTCGCGGGTTCGAATCCCGCCGACGGAACAAAAAGTTTTCAAAGTTCCTGGGTCTTGGATGTGTATTAAATATGTGTATAATATAATAAAAATCTTAAATATATGTATAGTATTAAAATATTAAATATATTTCCGTTGTCTGGTACCTGTAACACAAGTCCATCAGGTACTTACCACGGGGCCAGACTGACGTGGTGTGAAGCGTCCATAGATATTATTATTATTATTATTAAAATAGTCGAAAAGGTTTGTGACACCTGCCGTATAATTACTTGTGATCGCGGTTAAAGTAATGCATTGCGCTATTTTTTTTCCACTCTACGAGTCATTCTGTTCCCAGGACGTTTAAAGGTAAGTTTTCTACTTACTTCTAATGCCTAATCCGTATTAAAAATATTTATCGTTTTTTTCTTGCAATAATTTCTTCGACACAAAGGGATTGATTGGCTCAGACGGTGAAATTTTGCATATTAATGACTCCTGAGTGTCGCTAAATGAAAGCCCACTGACGCTAATCTATGTTATTGCTAATATTTTGCAGTGATCTTGCCCTCCTTCTCTTTCGCAGATACAAATAAAGGGAGGGATTAGTGTCATGAATATTAATACACACTGGCGTAATATTGAGTATTGACCGTTACAGGTATCCTTAGGGCGAAGCCAAACGAGCGTAATTTGTGAGTTGTGAGTCGCAGAATTTCGGTTCGGCAGAATTCTGCTGCATTCAGTTTCATACAAAAGTCCTGTTTGATTCACACGAGCGTAATTTTATGAGTCATGATTTGTATGAAAAGATATTTACGCGGCAGAAATTCTGCGACTCACAACGACACGACTTGAGGCGGGTCGGCCGTCGCACGACGACTATGGCGGGCGCCCGCGCCGGGCACACGCTCAACGCAGCGAACGCCCTTATATTTTTATGAGTATAGGCCACATTAATTTTGCCGATTTACGAACTTATGAATATACGAACTCTGAATTTACGAACTCTGCTGCGATCCTAGGACACTGCCGCCCATAGGCCATGGCCTATACAACAATCTAGAGCTGGCTGTATGTAAGGGGTATTGAAATTTATTTTGCCCCTAAGGCGTTGCCATGAGTTACTGCCACATGGAAATGTCTAGAGGCGTGGTGGTTTCGGAAACTAGTTAGGAAATTTCCTTACCACCTGCCACCATGAGCTTATGAATGTATGACTTTTATTGAGGTTCCAACTAGTATCTACTAAATACCTTACTTTAATATGACTTGTAGCCCATCCATCATGAGCATCACCTTCAGCGAGATCGTGGGTAACGACTGCCTGCAGAAGATCAGGGTCAAGTACAACCAGTTCCTGGACGCCCTCAATGACCCCCAGAAGCCCGAGGTCAAGATCTTCGCGCCCCTCGGCAAGGAGGCTAAGGAGCAGATCGACCTGGTGAGAGAAGTCAGCAAGTACCTGCAGTCGAAGAAAGAGAAGGAGGTCAATGCTGCGGTAGGTTTAACAACTCAGAAAACAGCATATTTTTATGTTATGCGATGGGGGTGCGAGAGTCATGTGCAAAAGAGAAGTGGATACAACGGCGAAACTTAACGAACTTTGCGACCGTCAAAATAGTACGGTCGCTGATAATTCGGTTTACAACTAGTCACTAAACGAGTGTTACGTTAAGGTTCAAAATACGGCCGTTATATTAGATATACAATATCTAGTAGTAGTGTGCAGCAAATTATAATTAAATAACACAGACATAGATCAAGATAGATACCACATGTGTATGTACTTCGCGTGCCATATCGCGTTCCCAAACGACGAGCAATGTTCGTCTTTCGAAAGTCTTTTCTTTAGTCTGCTATCGGAATCGGACGTCAATCGGAATTTTAAAAATGCTTAAATGCCTAAAAGTGCCGTATTGAGCTGTAGAAATTCAAATAGAAAAGTTGGCCTTGATAATGGACACGTTTCTTATCATCGGTACGTCTCAGTAGGTAGTAAAAAAGTGGCACGCTCGTTTTCATACAAATGGAGCGACATGCGGTATCTATCTTGATCTATGTCTGTGTCAAATAATAATAATTTGCCGCACACTACTATCAGATATTTTATTAGATATGTATTATATTATTATTACTTCTCTTTTTATCTATACCACACCACATTTCGTAAATTAACTTATCTATTGTCGCCTTTACTAGAGCAGCACTCTTGCTGCGTGTTTAGTGAGTATGTTTATATCGACAGGCACGCGTTAGGAACTAGCCAGCAATAAATAAGAGCAACATGGGGCTAATACTTAGCCGCATATTGCTCTCTAACTTCTAAGTTATCTAACTTTCATATTATAATATTTTCATATTACAGGAAGCTAAGCGCGTAGAGGAAGCCAAGGCTTTGGAAGCAGCGGCCGCCCAAGCCGCCGCAGAAGCGCCCAAGGAACAGTGAAAACTTTTAATAAATTATAATATAGGTACCTACCCCCTTACTAGTAAAAGTATTAATTATATAGCGCATAACATTTTGCTGTCTCTGTCTTGCAGAGGACTTTTCCAACGAATCAGACAAGGACATTGTGCTACGCTTGTTTGTTCGATGATTGTTTGAATGCTTTTACCTACTAGTAACGGGGTCTAGTATTTAAATTATGTTTAATGCCTTTATTTATTAACAAAACAATAAAAATTTAAAATTGTTATTTTTTTATACCTTAATATTTTTTATTTATAACCTGACTAGCGTAATAGACTTTTAAGGGTGAGTTGCACCAGAGGCTTGGTTATAGTTACAGTTATGGTCAAAGTTATGGTTATAGTTAAGGCTAACTTAACTTTAACCTTAACTTTAAACACAGAATTTGGCAGATGTCTGTTGCGTTTATTTTTTTGTTAAAGCTACAGTTAATGGGATTGACAGTATAAAAATGAATTATCCGTAAAAATCGACAGAAAAAATATTTGTTATAACAACACTGTGAGGCGTATCCCATAGTAAATTATCACGAAAAAATTTCGATATAAGATTGAGCGGTTATGGTTATCGGTAAATATGGCGTCCATTATTGACTTTAATCAAAGATTTGACATTTTGCGTTGTAGTTATAGTTAAAGTTATTGTTAAAGTTACAGTTATAGTAAGTTGGTGCAACCCACCCTTAAATTCCTGTTGTTTTATAGTTATTTAAATATTTTTATTTATCACCTAAATGGCGTATTAGACACAGGAAGACCACAAGTATCATAGTTATTTGCATAACTATTAGTCCACTGTCAATTACGTTATTATTTACGTCGTGGATGAGTTTATGTAGGTATATCTTTTAGTGTGCCGAGTATGGGTTTTTATTGTTTCTCACCGAAAGGCTCAGTTAAATTAAAAACTGAAAAAATTAAGTAGAATTAGTTAAAACATTCTTAGCCAATAGAGACTATGTTTTGATGTACAAATTGTAGGTGGAAGTGACAAAAGGTTACACTATCTGATAGTATTATATATTTTAGTACTTTTAAATTATGAGGCAAAGTGGCGGGCGAACGCTAGTCATAAAATACGTAAAAGTGACGTAAAATGCGTTTGTAATAATTTAGGTCGACGATTATGAAGCGATGAGAACGGACAGACAATAGCAGGTAATTTACAAGGCAAACAATATAGTTTGTACGAAGGCTGCTACTTGGTTTCGTAGGGTCAGCTCACACCAAGACGCGACGCGGCGCCAGTCAGTAAAAGATACAAAATTATAAAAAAATTATAAAAAAAAAAAACAACTGTTTCTTTGCATGATCACCACCAAGCTTGCAATAGGCTACTTGACCTACTTTTTTTCTTCATTCTAAACGCTTCTTAATCATTCATTTTCACCAAAAAACCAATATTTTAATATTTTAAATAGTAGAAACCCATAAAAATGTTGATTGAAAAATATGCCTTTTATATGGCGCCGAAAACACTGCCCGCCATTGTGCCGCCATAGTGTGACGTCATGTTTTTTGTATTTTTATACTTTCTTTATTAAAAAAAGTTTTATGTGCTAAGCGTTCGAGTCTAACAGTGCCAAAAACTTAGAAAGGAATTTAGAAATCATTTGTAATGTTGAACACTTTTTTAGAAAAGTTTTGGCCATTTCATTTCCCAACTACAATAAATGGAGATAATATATAAAACTGATGTTTTACTTGAACTATTCAAGAAAATATATTTTAAAAATATTTCTAGGCTTATTCTTATTATTTATGTACCTACAAATAAACTTACATATAACGAGCGCGATAAATAAAAGATATTAAATTACGAATGTGATGACGTCACATCCAAATCGGAAGTACCGCAAAAGCGTTTTCGTCAGTACAAATCATATGTTCATAAAATCATATTTTCCAATCGACTTTATTTATCAATCATAAGCTTTTATTTGATAATAAGGGTGAAATACGGTTTCCTAGGCCAAGTTCTACTAGAAATATGCATTAGTTCAATGAAATTAAATATAGGTCAAGTAGCCTAATATTTAAGGGTGACTAACCCTAAATTGTCGATTTTATAATTCATTTTTATACTTTCTTGAAAATAAGCCCCTAATTGTTTAATTTTTTAAACATAGATACTACATTATATTTCCGAGGATCCGACCTAGCGAAAACACGATATATTAAAATTTTCTGGATAGAAAATAATCACAAAGATGCATCTAATTTTCACGAATTTTTCATATATTGCCATAACTGTGCATTAAACTAAGTTAATATTTTCACACATTGTATAAAATTCTATCATTGAGAAACTGACTTAGCGGATTTTTAAAATGTTGTATATTTATCGAGTTATTGAGAAAAAACTAATTTGGCGATGAATCCGCGTCGTCCTTTTTCACCTGGCATATGAAAGACGGGCGTGAGTGTGAAGAGAGAAGGACGATGTTTGATTTTTTGCGTAAGTCGCCCTCTTAAGGTAATAAAATACAGCGTCTCGTCGCTCCTTATCCCGATTTGACCTATTAATACACGTGACATAGTTATCACATTATAGCATCCAAATAAAAATAATAAAAACGAATAATAATGCATATAATACAGGGTGTAACAAAACAAAGTGATAATACTTTAGGGTGTATATTACTGTGTATATGGCCATTATACAGAGTTTCCTGTGAAAGTGCAGCGCTGAAAGAGCAAACATTTTTGTGACGTATATTGGGCAAGCGCTCCAGCGTCATGAGTTCGCTCATGCAATTTTTTTTTAAAAAGTTACTCTTTCGGCGCTGCTACTTTCACAGTGAAGTCTATACAGAGGACTCTTGCACACCCTAAGTATTATCACTATGTTTTGTTACGCCTTGTAGATGACGTATTCTCCATGCAATAATATTAGGTAAGTAGGTATATTTAGATGACTAAAGCACCGTTTAGTCTTAAAAAATATCGATTTTCCTCAATAATAGAATAATTGCTATTGGATTTTCCAGCAATTTTAAATTAATGTTAAATATGTTGTTTGGTTCTTCCAATTCTCGCTTAAATAGCGATAAATACTTAAACTTGGTTCAAACAATACGTAAGTACAAACAATTAGTGAGAATATTTTTATGGATACTTGTACAGTAAGCGGATTTAGCATCGTCACTGCGTCAGTACAAGTGCACATTAATAGCTGATGCACCTCAATTACAACTATAGTTAGTAGATACGATACGATATCTTATTAGACAGACGACATATTTAGATATCTATCGCCACGATTGACGAGATATGTTTTTGTTTTCTGAATAAATCTGATGCCCAGTTTTCTAGAAGGTAGACCAGTGGTTCTTAACCGGTGGTCCCTGAAGGCATTCCAAGTGGTCCGCGAAGCCGTCCTAATAATACATGAGAATTCAGAAGCATGCACTCACAAAAATCACATTAAATTAAAATTTGTAACTTTTAGATTTTTGCTAAATGAAAAATGAGTGCTAATTTTATTATTATTTTGGGTGAGGCCAAACGAGCGTAAGATGGTCCCTCATGACTAAAAGGTTAAGAACCACTGAGGTAGATATTACAAGGGTTTAATGAACTTGTTCCCTTTACTTTGATAAGTAAGAAAATAGTATGTATTATGTTCCTTATTATTGCCTATTACTAATATTATAAAGCTGAAGAGTCTGTTTATTTGTTTGTTTGAACGCGCTAATCTCAGGAACTACTGGTCATAAGTAAGAAAATATTATGTTCTTTAATATTATTATTACACTGAAATAACGTGACTTACCTGATTGTGGACTTGACTTTTATATTTTCTAATAACGCAGGACACAGGTTTTGTTTAGTTTGAAATGTACCTAGGTATCTCCTCTCTTGGTATATGAAAAAGTTAAACTACAGATTTGTTGTTTTTATCTTGAAACATATTTTGTTAAATGACATACAAATTAGTACATTTTTATTACATTCACTACATGTGTTACTTAATATCTTATTACCAAGTTCCAGGTCGACTAGCCGCAGCTCTCCAAGGTTAAAACCTCTAAAGTCTATAATCTAGACTGTCTAGAATCTAGACTCTTGTGCTACAATAGTCGTATCGTGGTCGTCGGGTGTAAAGGTCACATCGAACAATCATTAACAGGTAGGTTCACGTTTAGAATTGCTAAGTATGCGTACCGTGCGGCCGACTAAGTGGAATTAATTTAAAATCGATAAATTGTCTATTGGATAGTGATTTTATATAGATTAAAGGTAGGATTAAAGGTAATTTTTCATTTTATTTACAACTTATTTTAAGTGGCCCCGTGCCAGTTTCTTTCACCGGTTCTTCTCGCCGAGTTAGTTCCCGAACCGGTGGAAGGCAACATGTAGTCCAACATTCTGAAAACATATTTTCATTCAAATTTATTCAGAAATAAAACAATTTTTGTTTTTTATATTACTTAAACTTGTGATCATTTGAAATTTTATTAGAGTAATCTTTTGCGCTGATGGTGATGATAGGCCTTCCACACGTTACGCGGTACGCCACACAAATTTCGACTCTTTAAACCCAAGGAGGGACCTTATTCGTGGGACTCAAAGACTCTACTTTGAGTACCTACCTACTACCTACCGGGAAAGATGTACTTACCTTGTTCCGAAAAAGGTTAAGTATATGATTCCCGCGCGATACCTACACGAGTTTTGCACTGATGAAGTTCCATCTTGCGGGCAACATTTTATTTATTATTATATATATTATGTACAGAGGCGGCGTAAGGCGTGGGCGGTGTGGGCGACCGCCCACGGCCTCGCGGTCCTAGGGGCCTCCCGCCTCGCGCCCCTTGGACAGGACGTTTTTTTTAGGATTGTGCGCTTTTATAATTCCGGACGTCACGTTATCGTGGACGCCGACTTCCACGGTAAAACGTTGGGTACGTTAAATGCCCTTATAATTTTACGCACCGCGGACGTTTTGTGCGGTTCAGAAGAGTGTAGACGTCGTGATGGCCTCTAACGTGCACGTTAAAAAGTTATCGTCGACGGAAATTTAAAAGCGTCTTCATATATTTTCATACATTTTACTTCCCTATGTTATCGTTTTACCGTGAACGTTCACGATATTACCGCCACGTCCAAAATTATAAAAGCGTACATTTACGAGTATCAAAAAAATCTTTCAACAAAATCCGTCTTCTTGCATCATCCATCAGGGGGCCTCGCAAAATATATTTTGCCCACATAAAATTTTGGTCTTACGCCGCCACTGTATATGTATAAGCTTTTACATTATTTTTAAATTTTATTAAATATATTAACGGCCGCACTCAGAGACATTTAATGACGAATAACTTTCAATTTAATGAAGAGTTTGACAGATAGTGTACGGGGCTTATATCAAAATCTTTATTTAATTACAGTTAAGTAATTAATTTACTCTTCTCTAAGTGCGGCAGTAAGGTTTTAATAAATAAATATGTACTTACCTAATGACTAATTTACTAGGTATTTTATATTTTTAGTTAAAACGTTACATTCTATCTATCAAACGTTTATTTTTGCTGAATCAGTGTAATGTTTTGTAAGAAGCATGCATTTGCATTAACATTCACTATATTTTGTAGGTCAATTACGATTGTGTATCAAAACTGCAGTAACTGCTATCGACGGGAGACCCCCTCCCCCCCCACAATACTAATCCATGCTCAAACTTGCTATTATTTTAAGTAACAGTCGCTGTGCTTTTCAACAAATTATCCGCCTATGCCAGGGATGGCGAACCAATGGCACGCGAGTCGCGACATGAAATTTTGAGCACGTCAATGATCGCAAAATTATTATAGTGATTATTCTACAAAAGCGCCAAGTTAGGCTAGGGGCATTACATTTTTAAATATTCGCGTCAGGATTACAAAGAAAAATATAGAAAAGTGGCACTTTCATATTATTATTATGGAATATGCAAGTTCTTAC